>CM064548.1:8813268-9088232 GCA_032716605.1 Paralithodes platypus | reverse complement strand
GAAATGCAAGACCAAATTACAAATAGCAAGGAAAAGAGACAGAAACATAGCCTAGAACAAATTAAGACCAGATGTAGGGAAGAACTGAAAATGAGAGTTGCGAGATGGCACAAGACACGGGGGCTTCAAATTGGCTCACATCATTAACCAATATAGGAGAAAGGCTTTCAGCTTATAATAAACAAGAATTCAATGATGCCGTAGCGCTTGGAGGTATGGGTGGCCAGTTTCGAACCTGCCGGCTATGAAATGTGCATGTGGTGAAATAAACCAACTCATACCACTGTATGACCTTTAAGAAAGGAGGATTCATCTGTATCCCGCAATGATGAAGTACTAGACATCACTGCAGCCAATGCTGGACGAGGTGTGCACATGATGTACAGAATCGAACCGGAACTTCTGTCCTATGGACGGACGTCGCTTGGCGCCACATAACGGCAAAATACTTCAAATGAAGCAAGAGTGGACGTAAGTGCTCGAGTTTTTTTGGACTATTGGACAACGGGCTTTTTTCGACATCAGAATCTTCAACCCAAGAGCCACCAACATATTCGTGAGCGAGGACACAAAGGCGGCATACTTGAGAAACGAAAAGTGAGAAAAAACGCTCATATGAAGAAAGAAATTTTGAACAGGGATCAAGTAAGCTTTACTCCTCTGGTCTTCTCTCATCGTCGGGAGTTATTGGACCTTCTGCAAGTGTCCTTCCTATGCCAGATTAGCTGAACCAATATCGGAGAAAAAGCGCCAGCATAGAAGCCAATTCATAACTTGGATGAGATGCCGGCTCTCTTTCTCTCTTCTCCAGTCTTGCACTCCCGATTTCTCAGGGGTACAAGGTCCTCCCGCTCTAGAGAGGCCAAGAGGTGCAGAGACTTGGACTTTGAAATGTTCGTGGCTGAGGGACGAATTGGGGAACAACTAGCGTTGATGTTTGTAGGGCGGGTACTGGTACAATAAGATAAACTACAATGTAACTAGAATAAGATAGATTGTACACCACTTTGTAACTGTCACCTTAATAAGTGTGTGAGATAAATAGATAGATAGGAGTATGTATGAGGGTGATTGTGTGAGAGAGAGAGAGAAAGGGGGTGAGAGAGAGAGAGAGATATATATATATATATATATATATATAGAGAGAGAGAGAGAGAGAGAGAGAGAGAGAGAGAGAGAGAGAGAGAGAGAGGCACTATAACAAAACCTAACTGCCGCCACAATGTCAACCGTCTCCACACCTGCTTCTTTCACACAAAAGTCCAAAAGTATCTCGCCCTCCTCTCTCTCTCACCACCACCAGTGTGTGTGTGTACCGAGGGAGTCAGTAGGGAGGAATAAATGTGTCCGGAATTGGAAAACTTGGAGCGTTATAAATTTCATACACAGAAACTTGCCCGCCCTCGCATGGACTTTCCGCCAACAAAAATACTTACCAATTCAAAAAAAAATCGAAGAGTTTGGAAGTCGCTGTTGTCTTCCGGTGCCGGCCGTATTACAAAGCAGTTTCGTACTTCAGACTATATTAATGGGGGGGGGGGAGAGAGAGAGAGAGAGAGAGAGAGAGAGAGAGAGAGAGAGAGAGAGAGATGGAGAGAGAAGGAGAGAGAAGGAGAGAGAGAGAGAGAGAGAGAGAGAGAGAGAGGAAGAGAAAAATAGAAGAAAGAGGATAGAAGAGAAGAGGGAGAGAGAGAGAGATGAGAGGAAGGAGAGAGAGAGAGGAAGAGAGAGAGGAGAGGGAAGTAGGGATGAGAGACGGGCGCAGAGGGGTGAGATGGAAGGAGCGAACATGAGAGAGAGAGAGGATAAGAGATAGTATGATCGAGTAGAGAGAGTGAGTAGGGGGGTGGGGATGCAGCCGCCTTCTGTATATATTGGTCTTAGGTTCTCCCTACTCCAAGGAGATTTAGATTCGCTACGCGAATGGGCAGTAAATTGGCAGATGAAGTTCAATGTAGATAAATGCGGAGTAGTAAAATTGGGACATGAAAGATGCAGTGACAGCGAGATAACTCGAACAAATGGTTTCAAATAAGATACATTTTGTTTCAGAAAAAATATAGACAAATACTGGTTTGATAAGAGAGTTGTAGATACCTGGAATTGGCTACCTAGTGCCATAGTAGAGTCATGTACGATAGAGAGCTTCAAGATCAAATTAGATAGACATATGGACGAGATGGGTTGGGTGTGAGAGAGATCTGCCTTGTATGGGGCAATCGGCTTTCTGCAGACTCTCATTTTCTTAGGCCCTCTAGCAGTCAAAGGGGTAATAACTATCTCAATCATCCCTCAATTCCCGCATAAACTGAACAAAATTGCGAAAAGATAGCCAAAACGAGTCATGATCCTCTAGGTGGTAAGGATATATATATATAAAGAGATTACCTATATATAAATCGAGAATGAATATATGGATATCGTACTTATATATACTGTACAGTATATATATATATTATTTTGTTATATACAGTATATATATTTGTTTTCATTGCAACTAAAAATGATAGCTCAACTTTAAATTATGGATGTAGAACTCCATAGCTAGGACTTTTGGCCGCGCCTGTACATCGCTGCAAGTGACAGTGAATGACAATTTAAAAATGAGTGCGTCCGGGATATGAAGTAAAAAAACCGTAGAGTTATTCCCAGACTTGATAGAAAATAAAAAAAAAAGGCTGTTTTCCCCTCGTACTACTGGTTTGTATTTCTTTTCACAAGAAACAGTCATACCTGGTATTGATATATTCATTAGTGTTCAATACCTTTCCTTATTTTGTGTCTGTTCAGTGCTGGTTTATAATGTTTTCATCATGGCTTGTATACTTTGGCTGTTGGTTCGTTGTTTTTTTATCGGTTTGTTACTTCTGGCCTTTTATATTCGTTTGTTCTCCCTGGTTATGGTATTCGTTGTTCATCCTGGCTTTATATTCGTTGTTCATCCTGGCTTTATATTCGTTGTTCATCCTGGCTTTATATTCGTTGTTCATCCTGGTTTATGTATTCGTTGTTCATCCTGGTTTTATATTCGTTGTTCATAAACTGGTTTATGTCATTTGTTGTCCTCCTGGGTTGTTTAATAGATTCGTTGTTCATCCCCTGGTGTTTTTTTATTCGGATGTGTCATGGCTGGATTTTAATAGTGGGTGCGTGTGTTCTATATACCCCTGGTTTATATGATTCTGGTTGTTCATAGGACCTCGGTTTTATTGTATTCGTTGTTGCATCCCCGGCCTGGTTTTATATATTGCGGTGTGACACGTGTGTTACATCCGGGTTTTGTATATATTCGTTTTGTTCACGGTTCCATAGTATTCGTTGTTCATCCTGGTTTTGTATTTGTTTTTCATCCTGGTTTATATATTCATTGTTCATCCTGGTAAATATTCGTTGTTCATCCTGGTTTATGTATTCGTTGTTCATCCTGGTTTTATATTCGTTGTTCATCCTGGTTTATGTATTCGTTGTTCATCCTGGTTTTATATATTCGTTGTTCATCCTGGTTTTATATATTCGTTGTTCATCCTGGTTTTATATATTCGTTGTTCATCCTGGTTTTATATTCGTTGTTCATCCTGGTTTATGTATTCGTTGTTCATCCTGGTTTTATATTCGTTGTTCATCCTGGTTTATGTATTTGTTGCTCGCATAGTGCTGGATGTATATCTTGTTAATCCTGGTTTTACATTCGTTGTTCATCCTAGTTTTCATATTCGTTGTTCATCCTGGTTTTATATTCGTTGTTCATCCTGGTTTCATATTCGTTGTTCATCATAAGTTTTGTTTTGGATATATTTGAGTCTGCCCATTTCCTTTTACAGGAACTAAAGAAAATGTTATAGAAAACGAAAACTCTCTCTCTTGCTCTCTCTCTCTCCTTTTTCTTGCCATACCTCTTCTCCTTTTTTGTCTTGTTGTATATACTGTATATATTTCGTGCATATATATACAGCATACAATACGACGTTAGAAGAGAGAGAGAAAGTGTGTGTGTGTGTGTGTGTTACAAGGAATGGTTAGTATCTCAGAGACCTTGCGGTTCGTTCCGAGGAGATACTCGAAGTGGAAGGAGAGATTGTTTAGTGCACTACACTCATTGCAGATTGTGCAAAATACTATTTCCTCTCTTCTTGAACCGCTCTACTGAAGAACTGTTTACAACTTCGGGGGGGAAGTTTGTTCCAGGTAGAACAGATCTTATATGTGAAAGTGTCCACAAATGCTAGTGTTGAACCTTTTCAATTCTAACTTCCAGCCATGGTTGCGTGTTGTATTCATATTGAGGAGAGAGAGCGAGAGAGCGAGAGAAGAGACGGAGGGATAGATAGAGAGAGAGAGAGAGAAGAGAGAGAAGAGAGAAGAGAGAGAAGAGAAGAGAGGAGAGAGAGAGAGAGAGAGGGAGAGAGAGAGACAGAGAGAGAGAGAGAGAGGAGAGAGAGAGAGAGAGAGAGAGAGAGAGAGAGAGAGAGAGAGAGAGAAGCAGTCACGTAGCCATAAATCCCTAACACTGTGCTACGTAAAAACATTCGGGAAAAAAGAATGAGACTAAAATATCGAGTAGGGTAATATATATATATATATATCTCTCTCTCTCTTTGACCCCCTGATTTACGCCTTACACCGTTATAATTGTCTCATACCCGGGAATTTAAGGTACCGTACCGTAAGTTAACTTTTCACATTGGATGACGATGAGTATTGACCAATTCGTTTATCTTCACCTCTCCTATTATAGTGTACTCTGTCGACTGTCGTTCTCTCTCTTTCACACTATCTCTCTTCCACCCCCACCTCCCCGCTCTCTCTCTCTTCCACCCCTCCTCTCTCTCGCTCTTTCTCTCTCTCTCTTGAATTTTACAGCCCAGTTTAAGCTCGGGAACAAAAATATTCTCATGAAACCAAATATTGAAATGGGAATATCCTGTACTTCCCCGCCTCTCTCTCTCTCTCTCTCTCTCTCTCTCCCTCTCTCTCTCTCTTTAATTCCTCACTTCCACTCATTCAATCTTTCTCACTCATATGCAATCCCTCCCTCCCTCCCTCCCCCCCTCTCTCTCTCTCTCTCTCTTATTTAATTCCTCACTTCCACTCATTCAATCTTTCTCACACATACTCTCACTCACTCATGCATTCCCTCTCTCTCTCTCTCTTATATATATAAGTACATTAAAGTGCAGATAATATTAATACACTTATATATTTGTACAACAAACCTATTTTACTTATACTTCAACAACAAAAAATTTCTAAAGCTTGAAATTCACAAGTATTACACACTAATATTGGAACACAAAAAGACAGATTAAGGGGAGGCACTCGTCACGGGGGGTTCTGCCTTTTGTTTCCCTCATTCACGTAAAAAAAAAAAAAAAAACGCACAAATGAAAACCCTACTGAATGAAATAGTTAAAACACATCCTATATAATTGTCCTTATTGCCGAAACTATAAAGAGTACTGTATTATATTTAATTACTCCAGCCGTGCTCAATTAACCCTAAACTCATAAAATTTACCGTAGCATAATATGCTACGGTAAATTACATATTATGTAATAACACCGGCTAAATGAAATGTGTGTGTGTGTGTTTTTTTTTTTTTTTTTTTGGACATATACAGTAGATGCATTTTTGGTTTACTTTCTGTGTATATACGTGTGTTTGTATGTGTGTGTGTGCGTGTGTATGTATGTATGTGTGTGTGTGTGTGTGTGTGTTTTCAAGGACCTATGGATACATTTTTGGTTAACTTGTTGTGTATATACACTATGTGTGTGGGTGTGTGAGTGTTAATATTATTATTTATCATTAACATTATTATTATTATATATGTTCAGAAGGAATGGCTAAGAGAAAAAATAAGGTAGGCTAGATTTCTATATACTGTACAAGCTAAACTAAATGCTTAAATAAGTTTTATATCACCGAAAGTGGTACATATTGAATTCGTGGGTAGAAAGTTTGTTAGCGGCCCTTTAGTTCCAGACTCGCCTTCATCCAGGGAGAGTCAGTTTGAGCCTTGAAACTCGGCTTTGAAACTGTAGCCTAGACTTAAAGAAAATAATAACTAAATACACAAGTAAATAAATAAGGGGTTAAGAAGAGAAGATCCTCCTTTCCCTGAACCAATACAGTTTACCCCCCCCCCCCCCTGTGGTGACGGAAAGTCTATAAGTAAGAGGATCAACAATGGAGTGGCTTCGGTCACCCAGGCTTTATTGTGGTCGGCAGGGAGGGTTCTGTGGGGGGCGCTCGGTTATGGCCTTGGAATTGCTCAGGGCCTTGGGGCTGTTCGGCCTGGCAGCTTGGGGAACAACAACAACAACAATACAGAGAGCGCATTTCACTTTAGAACCTATAACTTTTGTTTTTCCTCATCACGTCTAGAGATAACGTGAAAAAAAAAAAAAAAAAAAAAAAAAAAAAAAAAATATATATATATATATATATATATATATATATATATATATATATATATATATATATATATATATATATATATATATATATATCGTTCTTAACACTAATTAACCCCAAATTACATTAATGGAAGCATGTGATCCTCCCGGGATTCGAAACCAGGACACCACATACGGAACTTACACACTCTAACCATTACACCATCAACACAGTAAAAGGGCCAAATATCCTGGGAGAGGTAAAATTGACTGAACAACCTGTATATTTTCCTTTTCCACCAGCAGATAGTGTAACATTATATAAACATATAACATTAACCCAAGAAACGCGATAGGGCTTCCAGATAGTGTCTGCTAGGCGAATGTGATAGGCCTTCTGGAAGACAGCCCATAAAAAATAAAAAAAAACACTCCAGTACCGGTGAAATACAAGCAATATGTGATTAGATGGTACGTATGTCACCACCTCCTTCCGTCCCCTAACATGTGTCTTACCACACCCTCCCTCCCTCTCCCCCCCTTCTCCCTTCACTTCACCCCTCCTCAATTATCCTAATGTTTTCGTCTTTATCTCCCGCCGGTAATATGTTGAGTTAGCACTCTCTCTCCCTCCCTCCCTCCACTTCCTCTCACCCTCTAACATGCTCGGGAGACAGTCATATATCACTAGTGTCTCGCAAGACCTTTGAGAGAGAAGGGTCTATGTCGTGCTCTCTTTTACATGCCTCAACCCTCCCCCGTCACAAATATACGGTTTTTTACTGGATATTTTGCTGCTTACAACTATTTTCTGGTCTTTAATGTTCACAAGTTCATTATACAAGTAAATTATACGCGCATGGAGCAGTAATTTTGGTATATATAGTATATATAACAAATTCTTTCAGAACAGAAGATATTTAATTCGCATGCGCGGCACTTTGAAAAACATAAATGGTGCATTCCTCGGGTTGATAAAATATAGCTAAACTCGAACCTACGTTGTTTTTTTTTGTTTTTTTACTACCGGTATATAAATAAAGTACTGTATATGCCATGGCTACTTTAGACACTAATGTTTCTTTTTGTTTCCCTCAGCATGCTGATGGCGTGAAGCTAGACAAAAGGCTCGAGCATGCAAGGCGAGAAAGTCCGAGGGCGTGTGGCATCCTGGGTGGCCGGGGTGGTGGGCGTATGGGCGGGGGTGGCAGCGTTAGGGGCCCTGGTCGCCGCCCTCATGTCCCCACAGTGGGCCCTCGTCCGGGAACCTATCGTCCTGGTGGAGCAGGTCCCGGTACAGGGCGTGCAGGTACGGAGAACTTCCTTATGGGGGCGGATGGTTGGCTTTTCTGGTATCCCTTCTCCCTCATGTTTAGCCTCATTAGTTTTCAGATTATAAGATGTGACATTTTTATACCGAAAAACGTACAAAGTAATCTCGTAGGGGGATCTAATGGATGTTTTTTTTAAAGTTTGATGGAGGTTTAGGGAGCAAACTAAAATCTACAAGAATATATAAATAAATAGACTCCCAAAAATAACTACTGTCCCCAGAGTAGTTAATAAAGTTCTGTTGGCTCTAGGTGCGTGGTATGGATCACAGTGGTGGTGGTGGTGGTGGTAGTGATGACTCTACTCACTACCAACAACAGCAACACCATCATCCCCTGGAGGAGCACCACGGGGCACGCTCGGCTCTCACCACCGTCACCTTCCGTCTGGGGCTGTGGACCGCCTGCCCCCGCCTCAACACATCACACCTCTCACATATGCATCTTCGTAAGTCAAGTCGGTCATCACAGGATTTCCAATTTAGTGTGCACACAGAGTAAAGATAAGGGGATCACTAATTCACTATGACTAACAACTATAGTGGTGTTACACTGCTAAGTATGACAAGCATGGTCTTAACTAATATTCTACTAGTACAACCTACTGAATTCGAGACTACCTGCTAAAAATACCCAATACATGAGCAATCTGGTTGCACACTTGAAAGTCGACAATAGATTCAATTCTATTATCCTTTCGATCAGTCCTTAACGAATGCCTGAGGTTAGGACAGGACTGCTTCCAGATTGATTTCAATGCCAAAGAAGTATTTGATTCAGTGTGACTATGAGAATAATGGCTACCCCTGTGGTTGTCATTGATCCGACAACCTAACTATTCATGAACAGAGAATACAGTAAGTACATCACCTGTGACTTCAGGAGTGTGCACGGGCTGGATACTAGAGTAGGCAGTCAGAGCCACTGTGGAACACCCATTCAATAGTCACTAACATTGATTTTGTAGATGATGCCGTCATGTCGTGTTACTGGAGATTCCCAAGTGTCCTTCTTGGTGTCCTCTTCATGTTGGGCTTCTTTTTCGATTTCAGCTTGCCTAACTTACAACACCTGCAAAGAAAGATCGAGTCAATATTTTGAAAGCAAACTTCAGTAGGCTTCATAGTCGGATTAGAATTAATGAAGGTATAGGTATTGGATTTTTTGCAGCACGGAGACTCGCCTGGGAAGAGAAAACGCTGCCACAAACTTCCATGGTGAAAACCTCACCTGATTAAGTTAGTAACAGTTAACAGTTAATAGTTAGTAAGTAATATTTGCCATGCCTTCAGTAATCAATCACTGGTATAAACATGCTGACCCCTCCTCCCCAGCTGTGAGACCTCCTTGCAGCCGTGTGAGCTACTGGTGGGGACGGGTGAGCCACGGGGACCTTCACCTACCAGCCCCAGCACCACTCCTCCAGACAGTCTTGGCTAGGATGAGGTAAGCCACATTATTTCCTAGTCCTCATACAAATAAAAGGCATTCTACTTAACCCCTTCAGCACCATGACGAATCTTTATCTACGAATCTGGCAAATATTTACTAAAAGAAATAGTTGATGATTATGTAAGGAATCTATTATGATTTCGATAGAATTATGTATGTGTGTGTATGTGTGTGTGTTTCAATAGCCTAATAATGTTATTTTAACTCTCAGTATGACTTAATTTTAATATGGCTAACACGATATTTGTTTAGCCTTACCGGTAATGTAAACTAACTTCGCCTTCAAAATACTGACAAAATGAAAGTATGCTAAGTTATGATATGTTAAATTTCCGGAGCCTAATTTAATGTTATTTTTACCGAACTTGATGAATTACTTATGATATATTATGCTCTGTTAACTTCTGATCTAACCTAACCTCTCCTTCAGGATATCGACGCCGTTCTTGGTGGGTGCGTGTGGTCTGCTGTGTGTGGGTTGTCTACTGGCGGTGGTGGGGCGATGCTGTTATACCCACGCGGCTTTAGTAGCAGCACTACTCTTTTCTCTGGCGGGTTAGTAATTTAGTACAACCATCCAAATCCACGCATAGAGCACAAACCATTATCACCAACGTTGCCAGATAAAATAACAAGTCAATTTGGGAAATATCTAAAGTATAATATGACACAAATGCACCACAGCACTCATATCAATTAAAAGGTATTATACAAAGCATTGTAAAAATTTATTCTGGGTGTGGTGTCCTGAGTTTGAATACCGGGAGGACCATATGCAATCATTGGTTTATTCAAGTGCATTGGGGTTTGTAATTGATATTAATGTTAAGAACGGGGTGTTACTTAATTAGAGTTAAATGATGTTCCCCTCCCTACAGGCCTGAGTGTGGGCGTGGGTGTGGTGTGGTTCGTGTCAGTGGTATCAGAAGAGTATGGTGTAGCCAGCGGTCGAGGCACCACCTGGTCTGAAATGTACGCCTACAGGTACGGCTGGTCACTCCTGGCTGCAGGTGGCGCTGGTGTAGCTGCTCTGTTGGCGGCATTGTTGACAGGTCAGGCACATCTCAGCCGCCACGGACCAATTGTGACAGCAGGGAGAGGCGGTGAAGAAGAAGGTCTTGCACGTCCACTACTGAGGTGCCGGAGTGATGGTTGTTTGGGGCAGCGCTCCATTACCTCAGATACCCTCAGGACATATCTCACCTGTGACTCACGCCGCCCTACCACTCGAGGTGCCCCGATCCCACCTGTCTCAGCACTCAACCCCTCATCCTCGATTGTGGACCTTACTCGACCTCATGAGGGTTCTAGGCCACCCTCACGTCGTGCCTCACATGCAACAATTGTAGACGATGATCTTCATTTACACCACACTCTGCTTCTAGAAAAGCACCAGCACCAGCACCAACACCAACAACAACAACAGCAGCAGCAACAATATCTGCAGCAACAACAACAGCTGCAGCAGCAACAACAACAGCAGCAACAACAACATGTACAGCCACAGCAACCGGAGTACCAGGATCCCCAACAACTGCATCAAGAGCCTGAGGAGGAGCAAGAGTCGGAGTGGACAGAGGACACATCTATTATTATAGAGGCACCAGACATTCCACCAGTAGTGCCACCTCCACCATTCTCGACCCCCTCACCTACCCCCTCACCCATCTCCCCCCTGGACCTGCCACCACCACCACCCGTCAGTGTTCGGGGGACATGTGGGGTGGTGAAGAGAGGAACTGGTGACATAGGGAGAGTAAGATCCCGGGGTGAGATAGTAGAACCACCACGACTGCCGGAATATAACTCCTTCAGGTCAGGTCATCATACTCACTCTCTGCCTCGAGAGGCTCGCCAACTAGCAGTGTTCCGACGTCCCGGCCAGCGGTCCGCCACTCTGGCCAGACCATCCAAGGTTTCTTCAGAGGTGTAAAATAAACTTCCAGGAGTTGACAGAATTCATATAAATACCATTTGAGAAGAAGCACTTTATTGGAATGTGGTTTATAGCTTCTTCAGGTCAGTGACTCGAGAAAGTGATAAGTGAAACAACAGTAAAGTGCTCCCTCTCATATGGGATGTGTATCCATTCTTCAGAAGTGTGAGGTCATAACACATTCTCACTCAGGGGCCAGCATACCAAACACACAGAAAACATTCTAATCTAATTTACCATAAACAGTAATTTAATCAAGACAGATTGGTGAAAATGTTCTATACATTAGGACAGAGATCTGTGCTTCCAAATTAATAAACCACATATTACCTATGAACATCCAATCTGGTGGACTTAAGCAGTGTTCAACAGGAAATCAGACATGCCACTCGCACTACATTACATCAACACAGTGCATAACGAAATCCATAAATAGTTACTGCTACATACCGGTACTCAGTGATAGGATTCCTCGCAAGTATAATTGAGAAAGAGGAAACTGTTTGAGTGGCTTTGTTATGTGTGTGTGTAGTCTATCACTGTGGTTGCGGGAGGCATGAAGGTAATGCAACTCTATAAACCCCGACGAGATGGGTTGGGTGTGAAAGGGATATGCTGTGTGTGGGCCAATCGGCTCTCTGAAGACTCCCGTTTTCTTATGTTCTTATGCCAAGGCTTAAGAGGAGATTTCCCCGTGAGGGGTTTCTCCCTTTCTCCCTCATGCTTAGCCCCATTGCTTTTGAGATTTTAAGATGTTCACCCCATTAGTTTGGTGATCTTAAGAACTTTCGCCGCATTTCTGTCAACTTTAAGACCTTTCGTGCCATTTAGGTGTCGATTTTTTTCCTGACGAGCGATAACGAGCCTGTGATTAGGAGGAACCAGCCTTCGGCCGGGACATTTTTTTACCGAAAAATTTACAAATTTATCTTGAAAGGGGGTCTAAGGGGTGTATTTCTAAGCTTGATGAAGGTTAAGGAAACAAACTAAAAACCTCCCCTTAACTCTCCTAACCTCGATGTAAACAAGTAATTTAGTGTCTGCCAACGCTTGTGTATACGACATATATGCAATCTGACTGACCACAACCAGGTGTATAAAGATAAATAAGCGATTTTTAGTCTACAATAATACTAGCGCAGCATTATGGTTCATGCCTTAACCCAACAAACGCGAAAATGCCCTAGGGTAGTTATTTGTGAATTTCTAGCCTTCGATTCTGACAGAATTAGTAATATTTACGATATAAAGCATTATTTCTTCTCCATTTGCATATATTTTACTTATATAATGAACATATGAACCTTGAAGAACGATAAAAGTGGGAATAGTAATTGGAGGGTGAAAAACTTATATTTTTGCCGCCGACCGATCGTATTCTAGAGTGGCCAGCTGAGAGGCCAACATCCTCCCTCTCCAACACCTGGCTTGCAACTGATCTCTCCAGGAGAGATCTCACTTTTATAGGCTCTTTAAATGACTCACCCTTGTTCTCGAGACCGTGTGAGAATAATTCGCGATGAAAATAACCGATAAATGATGAAAATATGAGAAAAAATAGGTGATAATTGAGGAGAGGGAAGAGGGTGGGAGGGAAGGAGGAGAAGGTGGGGGTTGAGACACATAAGGATGAGTCTTAGGAAGTACTAAGGGGGAATTATCTAACCTAATCACATATTCCTTTGTTTTGAGAGCCCCTGGGGTGTTTTGGAAGGTTGTTTTTATGGTCTTGTTTCCGTGAGGGCCATAGCGTTCGCTATAGTGACCATTCCGTGAGGCATATCGCATTTCTTAGGTTAAGGGGGGGGATGGTTTTTTTTTTTTCTGGCCTCATTTCTCCCTCATATTTAGGCTAGCCATATTAGTTTTTAAATTTTATGACCTTCGGCCCATTACTTGGGCGATATTAACACCTTTCGGCCCATTTCGCTGTCAATTTTAAGACCCTTCGTGCCATTTAGGTGTCAATATATTCCTGGCGAGTGATAGCAAGCCTGTAATTTTAAGAGGAACTGGCCTGCGGCTGGGATATTTTTCTACTGAAAAATGTACAAATTTATCTTGATGGGGGTTCTAGGGGGTGTTTTTAAATACTTGATGGAGGTCTAGCGAGGAAACTAAAAAAGAAATGAATAAATACATTAATAGACCAACAAAATAACCACTACCGTAACCCCCCCCCCCCCGCCCCCTTCGTAATTTTTTTTTTTTTTTTTTTTTCAAATATTAACATTTCTGAGCATAAAAAAAGTTCATACTTTTATGTCAAGCAGAATATTTAAGAATGTACAATATTACAATTGTTCTCAATTGAAATAATTATACAGTGTGAATACACAATGTACTAATTTATATTAATTGATAAAATATTTAACTCTTGTATAATGAGTATGGTAGCAATTTTTTAAGGAGATAAACTAATGGTGTATAGAAATTTAGTTAATGAAATTTGATTTGTTCGTAATTACATAAATATATAATGAACATAGAGCTAGAATAGGTCCTGTACCCTGTTCCAAATAAGTAGGCCAGAAATCGTGAACTCTAACCTCAATAACTCAAAAAGGGCTATAGCATATGGGCTGTAAATTCCCACACCTATTTCCTGGCTGACCTTTCCTAAATGGTAGAAATATTAGCTCGATTACTCTAGTCGTTTTTGAGTTATAGAGGTTAAGGTAGAAATATTAGCTCGATTACTCTAGTGGTTTTTGAGTTATAGAGGTTAACAGGCTTTAAGGGCCTGTAAATTGCTTTAAATTGCCAGAACGTTCCTAACGGGGCCCGCAGCCAAAGGGTTAACGTAGAAATATTAGTTCAATTACTCTAGTCATTTTTGAGTTATAAAGGTTAGGGTAGAAATATTAGCTCGATAACTAGTCGTTTTTTAGTTATAGAGGTCAAGGTAGAAATATGAGCTCGATTACTCTAGTCGTTTGTGAGTAACAGAGGTGAATGTTCAGGAGTTCCGGCCTATGACATTTGGAACCGGGTATAGTTAATATAGAAGCGTATACTAGCCTAAATAGTACCCCCATAGTCCGCTATTTATACTGTGCTGCTATTACATTAGGGTTACATATCACACTACTATTAGATTTGGATACGGTAAGTGCTAGGAATAAACAATTTAAGGAATGTGTGTATCATTACCCTGCTTTATTATCTAGTAGTATTTAAGGGGAGGTATTTAGTTTGTTCCCTAGGCCTCCATCAACCTTAAAATTACACCCCCTCGAGTCCCTTTCAAGATAAATGTATACATTTATAAATATAAATGTATACAAAAGGATACATTTTTCGGTAGAAAAATTTCCCGGCCGAAGGCCGATTCCTCTTAAATTACAGGCTCGCTATCGCTCGCCAGGATAAAATAGACACCTGAATTGCACGAAAGGTCTTAATATGGGGTGAAAGTTCTTAAAATTGCCAAACTAACGGGGCAAACATCTTAAAATCTCAAAAGCAATGGGGCTAGACATGAGAGAGAAAGGGGTCAAGAAAAAAGTCCCTCAAGTGGATATCTCCCCTTAAGGGGAGAAGACAATTATTATTATTATTATTATTATTATTATTATTATTATTATTATCTGGGTGAGGACTGGTCCTGTCCAGAGTGAGGTTTGGCATCCTCTACCCAACCTTAGCTGTTTCTGTCTGTCTCTTTTACTGTCCTACTTTTCCTTCTGGGGGCAGGGGGCTAGTAATCTTCTTCTTGTAAAATTCACCTACTAGACAAGACAGAGAAAGGGGCGAGGGAACGCGAAAGTGGTCCTGGACCCTAAAGAATTGAAACTATAAATGTTGTTTCTGTTCAGCCTCTGTCTCGAGTCAGCCACCCCCACCTATGGGGTATGTGCCTGAGTATATACATACATACATATATTATTATATTTTTAGTTCTCCATCTAGCTTAGAAAATACCTCCAAGGCCCCACTTCGACATAAACTTGTGCATTTTTCGGTAGAAATTTGCCCCGACCTAAGACCGGTTCCTCATAATTTGCAGGATCGATATCGCTCGCCAGGAAAAAAATCGACACTTAAAATGGCACGAAAGCTATTAAGATTGAAACAAAACAAAAAATAGGGCGAAAGGTTCTAATATAGCCAAACTAATGGGGCGAACGTCTCAGCATCTCCAAACTAATAGGGTGGTTTGACACCCTGCTCACGACTATCTCTTCGTGTTGTATAAGGGCTTCATCGATCACACTACTCATTTGTTAGGAAATAGCAAGATAATAATATAAATGAGTTTTGAATATTTTGATTGCAGCAATGTTAAAGTATGCCCTCTTAAATACCGTGTCTTTCAGCCTCTCTCTCTCTCTCTCTCTCTTTCTCTCCATCCTCCCCTCCCTCTCTCTCTTTCTCTCTCTCCCTCGCCCCTCTCTCTCCCTCTCTAACTCTTCCCCCCTCTCTTTCTCTCATTCACTTTTCCCTAATTATCCGTCTCATTAGAACGGTCCCAAACTGTACTACCCCCCCCCCCCCCCCCCTCCTTTGTCAGCGCTAATGAAAAGCAAAGGTAAAATGTTACACGTCTCGGGGCTCAAAAGTTGCGTACACCTGTCTTTTTTTTTGTGTGGGGGGGATCTCTCTCTCTCTCTCTCTCTCTCTCTCTCTCTCTCTCTCTCTCTCTCTCTCTCTCTCTCTCTCTTACTTGCTCGTTTGTTAGCTCGCTCGCTCGCCCTCCCTTCCCCCCCTCTCTCTCTCTTCTTTTGATAGTTTATTCTGGCTCTCAGTAGACGATTTTATAAAAAAAAATTTAGGAAGGGTCTGTGGGAATTATAAGGGTAAAGACGGTCTCAATTAACCCTCTGACTTCCATAAGCCCATCCTAATCTGAATAAAATCGTCAAATAATAGCCGGAAAACAGAAAATAAATGCGTATTGGATCTTGATAGGGTTAATAGCTAATGTTTTAGAAGCCTAGCGCACCTGTATTTTACATGCTTTTACATTTTTCCTTCGATAAAGAGCTTTGAGGTTACTTGAGTTACTCCTGAGATTTTTTTTTTTTTTTTTAAGTATTATTTACCAGCAGTTTTCTCTTCCTTTTTTTTAACAATATTAAAACACAACCCCCGCAAAAGGGCAGAGTTTGAAGAATGAGCGAAATTGTGTGGTAAAAACACAGTAGACTACTAGTTGTTAGAATGTATCCCAAGGTATTCTACCCTAAATTAAAAGAGGGATGTAGCCTACCGATGTATCAGGTATCAGTATCGGTGGTATCGGCCTGTTTTAGGGGTATCGGTATCAGTGAAATATTGGCCGATACTGCCTATAGCCTACTTTAAACTGTATTTACAATCTGTAATTCCCCTCTTTTATTTGTTGATCAATCCTTTCCCTGTTTAGGGACTTTAGTCACTTCAGAATTGTCAATGAGGTTAAGATTTAAGATATACGATTATGAGACTAATTGTAGACCTATAGCCTACTTAGCCTACATTCACAATCTTTCTAGAAAGAAGTATCGGTATCGGCTAATTATCGGTGTATTTACAGTATAGGAGTATCGGTATCGGCTATAAACTGGGTATCGGTATCGGCCCTGTAGAAACTTCGAAATAGGTGAAAATAATTAAACTCGATGCACTAATGTAGGCTAACCAAAGCTCCACAAAACAAAAATCGTGGGAATTTGAAGAATTGAGCAACAAAAATGCACAGGTGTTTAATACATACCGGTAGCCTAATGTCCCTCATATAAAAATACTTTGAATGTTGAAGTAATTTCACTTACCTAAAGAGTTGACAAAAATATAAAAAAAAATAAATAGATACGCTATAGTCTATTCGCTGTAAGTAGGCGAACAATCTATAATAATTATAATTATAATAATAATAATATTTATTCAGTTAGCAATTTACAGAGTTGGTACCACATAGTATGTTACAAATATGACATGTACCAGCCTTGCATAATTCCAACTAAGGATAGCCCAATAAGGCCGTTAGGCGTATTTCCATTAACTCTATCCTCTGTAACTCCAAAAGGGCTAGAACAAATTGGCTGTAAATTTCCACATCTATGACATGACTGACTCTTCCAAAATGGTAGAAATATTAGCTCGATTACTCTAGTCGTTAATGAGTTAGAGGTTCCACATCTATGCCTTGACTGACTTTCCAAATGGTAGAAAGAAATATAAGCTCATTAGTACTCCAGTCGTGTTTTAGTTAGAGGTTAGAGGCCATGATTTTTCGCTTACTTACAGCAAATAGGCTATAGTTATTATAATCGTGGAGCCCTACAAAATAGTTACAGGTTAATCATGTACGAATTAGTCTAACTTCGAATCCCGGTGGATCATATATACTTTAATTAATTTAATTGGGGGTGTTGTGGTGAGATTAATAAAAATAAAGATTACGATAACTTTTAGCCTACTGAAGTTGACCAAATCGCCCCATATGCATGCTTACCTTTTCGCGTTTGAAGACTGGAATGAATAGGCCTACGCGAAGGAATAGCCTACACACAAATAGGGCCTATCAAGAAACACAAAAAAAACATTGTGTTAGGCCATGTTATCACTTCCAACGACATATTTTGAACTAGGCTATAAACCTCAATACACAATAGGCTAAATATACAATAATACATAGGCTATAATAGATTTCGTTTGAAACCCTGCTTCTAGTCATATTGTATTGCTTCTTTTTAATATTGGCCATGTTTTATTGATTTTACCCCTTTAATTTATATATTTTGGTTTACAAATTTCCAATTTACACCCTCTCCAGTCGGACCAGTCTTATGGGGGGGGGGGGCTTTTGTCCACTAGGCTGACAAATAGGCCTAGTTGTATTATTATTATCATGGCACTTCTGTCCATCATTAAAGCCGCTACATATGCTCAGTTGAGGCTCACAGTTGACATGCCAAGAGAATTCCACGACTCTAAAGGCAGTCCTGACAAAACTGTCCTCGCTAGGGTTTATTAGTGACGCTCAGTTGCTACCTTCCCTCCAACACATCAACAACAACAACAACATGCCAAGCCCATCTTTGTAACAAGCCAGTGTAAAGGTAATTTGGGTTAACCTGACATTTTGGACCAGACAGCGATTTATTACCGTAATTTGTGGGCGTGATTTGAAAGCGAACATGGTTTTAAGTTTAGTGTGGGCCTGCGAGACCTGCACAATCCGTCAAACCACGCCCAGTCACACGCCCAAACTGGCTTGAGTGGCAGGCTACCGTAATAGGCCTACCGAGATACTTGACAGGCCGAAATGAACGTGTATGTCCGTACCGCATCAGTGACTCCATTGTTAGGGTAGGCTAACCCAGCTTCGAAGACCCAGAATAGTTTGCCTTGTTTATGCCTATTTGTAGGCTATATACTCAGACACATACTCCATATATTACTAATATATCTTCTAAAGACTTAATGTATCTTCACTTAACATTATTATTCACAAGAAACCTCCGTTACTTACTTTATTTGATGATAAATATACATTAACTCTTGAAAACAAGTTACGCAACCTCCTCCCTTCGTGGTAACCGAGTGAGTGATGGAAGTCGGCGACAGCAAGTCTACAAATTCTGCAAACCAACTGCACGTGCAGATTTGTTGTCAATTTTTCTTTTCAATAACTCTTATACAAAATAACTGTAAACTGACTCCATTAACTGCAGAAAAACGTTTAATTTTGGCCAGAATAAAATTTAGTGTAAAAAGGCGTCTTCTTCTTCTATTGAGCTTTGCCCGTAGACTCCACTGAAGGCCCAGTGAAGGGGGTGACTAAACTAAAACGTTAAGGTATTAAATTTCAGGTATGTTTAGGACTATAAATATCTGTGTGGAGCTACTTTCCCACACACAACAACTGTTATTATAATGAGACCATAGGCCTACAGTTACAGTACCGGTATGTGTCAATATATTTCAGGTGTGTACAGTCGCGGTCATTAATTCTGATGCATGTTTAAGCCTAAACCTCGAACTGATTAGTTAAGGGGAGATGGTTGGGTTTTCTGGCCCCCCTTCACCCGTCCCTCACGTTTAGCCCCATTAGTTTTCAGATTTTAAGACGTTTGGTCCATTAGTTTGGCGATTTTAAGACGAACTTCCTTATAGACCAAAGCACGCAAGTGGCCAATTTAAGACCAAATTTGTCCTAGGGTGTACAGTCAGGGTCATTAATTAATGCTCGAAACTATTTCTGGAGGATTGGATCTTTCTTTCATTTTTGTTTCTTTGTACCTTTTATTTATCATACAGGCCTACTGTATAGCCTATTTTTTAATTACCTGATATTATCAATTTGAAGTCTCAAAATATATCAGAATGTGTACAATTTACCGCATATACACTGTAGGCTATTTCATTATTTGTCATTGTAATGCCCTCGAAAATATCCCACAACCCCAATAATGTACTACCCGAGTTGACGTCAGGTATAGTGTAAAATAGTCGTTGATGGGAAGTCCAATAAACTCATCACGTGAAACGCCACGAGACTATCACCTGGTTCTTACAAATCGGACTAAGGTTACTATACTTCAGTACGTCCGTGGTAGTACAGTGGGTTAGCGCGCGGGCCTGGTTGACCTATGGTGGTCATGGTCACTAACCAGGGTTCGAACCCCACCCAAGGCATCTCAAAACCTGTGGGTTTTTAGGAGGGTTAAACTCCCTTCAGAGGTTCGAGCTCCGCGCCAGGCCCCAGTAAAGGTTGACCCTAAGTGGGCCTGGGGAGTTTTCAGGAGACCATGAATTCCCTTCACACCCAGCATTTCAGTCATCCCAGTAACAACATTGTCATTTTGGTAGCGCTGCACCCACTTCCCCTTCTTCTTCTTCTTTTGAACCCGCCCGCAGACCGTGCAAATCCACAGGGCTGACCTTTGAATCGGTACTGGCTCAGAAACGTTAGTAGGAGGGAAAGTTTAGAGTAGAAGGATAGTTTAAGGGACAGTTTTGTTTTTGTTATAGACCTTACCCATTTCTCTTCCTCCACATTTTTTCCAGTATCTTCTTCATCATCTCCATGTCTTGTGTTTCCATCTATTGTGTTAACCCCAACAGCGCCCCTACCCCTCTATCGTCTCTCTGCTTTACCTCCTCCCACCCCGTCTCCCCAACTCTATTCCTCATGTATCCCTCCAACTCGTCTCTCTCCTCATCATATCTTGTACACTCCGTTATTATATGTTCTACGTCCTCTACTATTGGGTCTCCTCCCATTTCGCATTGATTGCAGTGCGGTCCCATTCCATTCCATCTCCTTGTTCTCTCATTCGTCTCTAGCGATCCTGTCCTTGCTTTAAACAGTAGTTTAGATCCCCATCCTCCATCATAGAAAAGCTCTCTAGCTGGTTTTTCCTTCTCTCTGTAGTATGACAGCGTGGCTTTATTTTCTACCCCTTCCCTTCATTTTCTTCTCCCCTCTTTTATCCCTTTCTCTATCTCTCTGATACATCCCCTCCCATTTTCCAGTATGACCCACTCCTCTCTCCCATTTCGTTTTCTAAATTCCCCTCCCACACGGTCGTGTTTTATATTTATCCTCCCCAACCTTCTTTTGCACTCTCTGTTCCATTTACTTTCCTCGCTCGCCCATCTGTATACCTTCTTTGGCCACCTACCTTCCTCCATCCCCTCTAGCCTCACTTTGTACTTCCCTTTTGCTTTCCCTATCCTTTCCTCAAACGTACTCCACCCCATCTCCCCTCGGGTTGCTTCTTGTGCTACGTATTTATTTGCCCCCAATCCTGTCCTCCCGATTTTATTCTGTACCGTTTCTAGTTTCTTCGTTTCTGCCTCTGTCGTTTCTACCGCCCCAACCCCCCTACCTCGCTCCGCCTCCTATACTCCACTCATTATAAGTAGGCCAGAAACTGTAACTCCTATAACTGTAAGTCATTCAAAAGAGGCTAGAGCAAATGGGCTGTAAATTTCCACACCTATGCCTCAGTAGTCTTCTCAAATGGTTGAAATATATTAGCTCAATTACCCTAGTTTTAGAATGATAAGAGGTTAGGGGTCACGATTTTTGGCCTACCTATAATAAATGGACTATAGCTTCCACACTACATGGGGTGGAGTGAGGGTGGGGGGGGAGTGCGGCGCTGCTAAAAACAAAATTTTACTGGGATGATGAGGAACGAAATATGTAAGGCAAACTGTACACTCAACGACATAAGTCAGGGCTTACATTATCGAGGCCAACCCGAACAGAATCGAATCTTCTCATTAAGGGGAGATGGGCCGTTTGTTTGGTCTATTATTTAATTTATTCCTTTATTTCTTAGTTTCCTCGCTAGACCTCCATCAAGCTTAGAAAACCACCCATTACTTTCTACCACTCCTCCATATGTGTCACCCTTCCCCTCCTTTTTCATCAGCTATTTTTCTTCTTATTCCCCCTTTTATCGGTTAATTTTCCGCGCGAATTTCCCTCACGCGGTCTCTTTAATACGGGCAAGGCAGCTAGAGATCCTTGCAACCACAGAGACTTCTACTGCAAGCCTCAGTGTCCCACTGGAGGTTGGAGAGGGAGGGTATACACCGCTCAGGCTCTCGTCTCATGATACGACCGGGCGGCAATGTTACATCTTTTTCACCCCCCAAATGTTATTCCCACATCTATTATTGCTCTTAAGTGTTCGTATGATCATATTAAAAGTAAAATAGGCGCATATGGATAATTAATGATATATATAGTAAATATGACTATTTTCGTCAGAATTTAACCAAATTCCTTTGCACGGCGGTTCACGGTTGCACGGTTTTATTAAAAAACAATGAGACAACGCCCTCTCAGCTCAAGAGTTGGCGGGTAACTAAATCAGCCGGCCCCCGGAGTACCTGAGAGGGACCATAATAAGTGTTGCCAACTTCTCAGAGCAGTGCCTCAGTCATGTTAGCAGCTCCTGCTAGATATTAGCAGAATAAGGATCGTTTATTACTGACGGGCCATCACTGGTACTGGTGAGTCAATTTTACTGACGGCTTACGTGAGCCGTCGCTGGTATTGTAGGGGTTAAGGAAATGTTTAAATATAAAACATACAAACATTCAATCGCCTCTTTCTCACAAACAGAACACAAAATTAATAAATAATCCTCAAGAAAATGTTGAAATATTTATTAAACAATCAACAAATAATGTAGTTCACCTTAGCATCCTACTATAGACAATTTTGCAATGTGAAAAAATAAACCCGTAAGTCGGTGGAGTGGGAAATTTTCTGCCGTCAACTACACCAAGTCCCATCAACTCTCCTTAGGGGCACCGACCTGTGTCTTCTCTCTGGGTTTTATGCATTTAGCCCCATTCAGCCTACTGTTTTAAGATATTTCTCCCTAGTCAGGTATCAATTTTTTCCTGGCGAGCAATAGTGAGCCATCATTGTATGGAGAAATCCGGCTTCGCCGGAGAAATTTTTCTACCGAAAAATGTACAAATTAATTCAGCTGTCTAAAACATAATCCAAAATATGTTTGCTCTCTGTCGCTCACCAGGTGTATATGATCACCTGGATGAGGATAAACGTATTAAAATAGTAGGCTGAATGGGGTCGAATGTCTGCTACCCAGAAAGAACAAAAAGCGGGTAGGTCCCCTTAACTCTACACGAACACCCAAGGAGAATTAATCTTAAGGGGAGGTTTGTTTGTTTTTATTTATCTGGACCCCCCTTCTTCCTCATTTTTAGCCCCATTAGTTTTTAGATGGGGCTAAACAAGAGGGAGAAGGAGGGGCCAGAAAATCCACACCCCTCCCATAATAGGAGTTGCTGGAGTTGGTTTACACAGGGGGTCAAAAGTCAGGTCACGATTTTATTCATTTTATAAAGGGTCTCCAGCAATTAACAGGCTTCGAACTATCACACTTGACCCTTTTTACTACCTCAGATACTTCCTAAACTGCATAAAATCGGTTTGTACCGTGTGGTAAATAAAGAATATGAAAACAAATAAAATCTCAACAACACTGTGACCTAACTCCTTTGACCACCTGTGCAATATGCGGCATCTGTTACAGTGAACAAAGAAGATCCAGGGATATTATCAAGTAATGTACAGTAGCGCTAATAAGTCATGTCTCAGCTGTCCTTACTTGGCTCGCTCTGTGCTGTAATAATGTCTGTCAGATGTTGAATAGGGTGGGTATAACTGTAGGAACAGGTTTGTATATCCCTCTCGAAATTATTAAAATAAGTTTAGATATTGCTGAAACCAATTATGGATCAAAATATACTTGGTGCCGAGACATCACTTATTAGGCCGATTGTTCAGTTGGCGTCATGTATTTCCGCAAACAAGGACCAGGCTTAATTCATAGTTACAAGTTGTGTCATTGGTTTTAGGGATTGTAGCACACTATAGCTCAAATAATAATTAGACAATTTTCTTTAGTTTGTGATCTACCTATACGGCTCAAATAGGTAAATAAGATCTCAATAAACCCTCATAGTAACACAGGTCCTTCTTAAACTGCATAAAACCTCTAAGTTTAGCCAGAATTCAAGGTAAAAAGACGTCATGGTGCTGAAAGGTTAACTGAGAACAACAAAGCCTGGCCATCCTTGTAACGTCACCCTTTACATGATTCAACAACAAATGAACAGACCACAGATTTGTATATAACGTTAGGAAACAGTGGGAAGCATTAATGTACAATATTTAGTAGAAGGACATTAGGTTCCCCACCAACAGCAGCATGGGTTGAGTACACACAGTTTGTCTCTTCATGTAGTTCAATATCCAATAAACCCCTTCACAGTCTTTACCTCAATTCTACTATAGTCTATTCGCTGGAAGTAGGCAAGAAATTATGACCTCTAACCTCTGTAACTCAAAAATGACTAGAGTAGCCTAATCGAGCTAATATGTCTACCATTTGGGAAGAGTCAGTCAAGGAATAGATGTGGAAATTTACAGCCAATTTGCTCTAGCCCTTTTTGAGTTACAAGGGATATGCGTCATGATTGCTCGCCTACTTACAGCGAATAGACTATACTACGCACAGTTTGTCTCTTAATGTAGTTCAATATCCAATAAACCCCTTCACAGTCTTTACCGCAATTCTACTGACGGGGTGAAAGATAATGGTTCTTGAATTATAAAATGGTTTACTATTTAAATAATGTAAAAGACAGGAAGGTAACACTTACTTGGATAACTATATACAAAGAGTGTTGAGAGGAGAGCAGGGGTGTTGGAGATAGAGGAAGCTGGTTTTTTTTTTCTATGTGAGTGAGGGAGGCAAAAGGCAGAACTGCCTATAGCGAGTGCCTCCCCCAAAGTTGAAAGAGTGACAGGGCCAAAATCAAGGGGCGTTCAAGCCAAAATGCCTGGACACACGGAATTTGAAGCAATTTAAGTCATAGGAAGAGGGAAAGACTGATTCTGGGAGAGAGTTCCAGAGCTCAGCTGTTGAATAGAAGAAAGACTGAGAGTAACTGTTGGAGTGGCTTTGTTATGTGTATTATTATTCTATGTGATGAAATACCAATATAATAATTTATCAGATTAACCATTAACCAGCTATGTGTACCCCTATTGATCAGCTGTGTGTACCCCCAATGATCAGCTGTGTGTACCCCCATTGATCAGCTGTGTGTACCCCCAATAATCAGCTGTGTACCCCAATGATCAGCTGTGTGTACCCCCTTGATCAGCTGTGTGTACCCCCTTGATCAGCCGTGTGTACCCCCAATGATCAGCTGTGTGTACCCCCTTGATCAGCCATGTGTACCCCCCAATGATCAGCTGTGTATACCCCCCTTAATCAGCTGTTGGTGGCGAGGAATAATATGACACTGGACATTCCGACTCCCTTGGCCCACATTCCCAGACAAACCCCAACGATCACGGTCAGTGCTAAACATTAGAGTCTTAACCCGTCGGTATCATACACTAAAGTCTATTCTTTTTTAGGTAGCTGTTATGTATTTGTTCATTTATTCATTATATTTATTATTGTTTTAGTTTCTTCTCTAGACCCCCCCCCATCAAGCTAAATAAATTATCTTCAAGATCCCCCTTCAAAATAAAAAATTTACATTTTTCGGTAGAAAAATTAAAAACTACAGTAATAACCACCGCCAATGATGTTTTTTTTTTATTCCGTGGAGTTTATCTGGGAATCCAGGCCCTTGTGACGCTGTACTGGGACGTGAGGTAGACTTAAACAAAACTCGGTCAATGACATTTCATAAGCATTGGGTGGGTGGTAGTCAGAGAAGCTAGTGCACCTTTCATTGTTCTCAGAAAAATTGGTATGATTTGAGAGATATATAATACAGCCTAGACTTAAAATGACCTGTTAAACGTTTCAGTATGATGATGCATTTTTACATTTTATTCTGGCTAACGTTAGACATATTTATGCAGGTTGGGAAGGACTGTTGTGAGTTAACCCGTGAACTGCTAGGACCTGTGCAAAATAAAAGGTCAAGTTGATGGGAAGGTGAGGGGATGGGGTACAAAGGGCGGAGGGGGAGTGGAGGATGTGGTATGGAGAGATGCCACTACTTCCTATGTGTCACCCAATTTTGAGACATTTCCCAGCACTGGCACGGTATTTGAAGGGTCGTTTTGACACATGTATAAATACTGTGCTTCCGGAAAGACCATCGCAGTCCCTGGGTTAAAATGGATTATAATATTTCAGTTAACCCTCAGACCTTTTTAAGTCCTTCTTAAACTGAATATAATCGTTCACTACCAGTCAGAATATAATGTAAAATCACTTCATCATACTGAAAGGTTTAAACAATGTGCAATGGGGTGGAGCTCTAGCTTCAAGTTCCATTAATTAAGTGGATTTATTACAGTCACTGCCACTCACCAAATGCCTAGGAAGTTTGTCTCATAACACTCTTATATTAATAACATATGATCAGAGCTAATACACAAGCGTTGGGTAACAATTTGTAATCATAACGCTGTAAAATACAAGCCCAAGATCATAATGAAAATCTAAATCAAATACCAGACTCCAAACTCAAGTGATTACGATCAGAATCATAGTTACCCAAGCTGATTCTAAGGTTCAAGTGGCTTTCCATATCACCTCGGGCACTATAGTCTGTTTCTTCTTAGCTGGCGGGAAATTATCTTGTCCCCTATTAACTCGGCTAGTTTAAGATTTCGTAGCCAATTATGTCGTTAATTGACCACTTGCGAGTTTCATGCTACTGTACAGTATAAGGAAGTTGGGGCATAAACAAATTTATTAACCAGAAATGCAATAATATTGTAGGTTTATGATGGATAGAAAATATGATGAATTTGGTTTTAAGTATTATATATGCAATACAAACATATTTTAGCTCGTAATTCTTCTGAATATCGATATAAAAATCTCCAATTTCCTTATAGCTTGAAACTCGCAAGTGGTCAATTATGAACACTTGATATGACAGACATAAAAATTTTGTATGTTTTTTTTCCATTACCGGTAATTAAGGGGCTTAACTTTCCGCCAGGTGAACAAAAGAATCGAGTATAGAAATATCTAGAGTTTGCTAATAATTGTAGCGTAAGAGAAAAGAAAAACGCACCAATAATCAATCATCACTTGAGCAAAATAGTGCATCATTAGACACTGTTAAATCAAATCCTCATTTACCTACACAGTGAAGGGACTTTTTATATATTATATAGATCGATATGCTAGTGTGTTGTGTGATAATGCATTAAGTCAACTTATAAACAGCATACCTGACCTACTGCGAGGTCAAATATTACAAGATTTAAACATCTACCCTTTTGAGAACTACTATATATGCATATGTTCATTATATGCATTATACATTCTCAAGATTACAGGGTATGCATATAAAAATGTATGGCACAATATTACAAATAAATTACAAGGTATATCTATGTACAAATTACTGAGGAAGCAGGAGTTGATGTAAAAGCAGTGGGATTTAAAACCACTATAAGGATCTGGAAGGCACATTGTTCGCAGCGCTTATTGACAACATTTGAAGATGCCGCAAGGGATTTGGGAGATTCATAAAAATGCTTATTATTGATTGTATATAGGCTAGGCCTACTATATAACTTTCAATTATTGATGAATAAACCTTTATAATCTTTTCAAGTAGATTACCAAAGTGTGTCACTCCAATCTAAAATTTAACACAGCGAACTTTCCCTACACACTGTTAATAGGTAGGAACGGTTGTGGTGACTTCAATTCGCGCCAGCAAAGATCCATTCAAAGTATATAAAGACATCGATGGGGTGGATTCTGAACTCTGCCATGCCGTAAATACCCTCTCTCTCGGCACTCGTAATTACTGATCTGTACTACTGGAATATTTTGCCTTGGCCTTGCTCGGGACCTTGGGGCTGTTCGGTCAGACAGCCTGAGGAATACCAACAACAACAATAAATCTCTTTGTAACTGAGCAGAATATTTCAATGTACACTCGGATACCATAGTCTCTAGCCCACCCCACTCTAGCACGAGGTGAGGCCAGGACCCTTTCTGGACAGTGGCCCACAGTGCTAGTTACGGCTGGGGTTTGGGAGAGAGAGAAACGCACACACGAACACAGCGTGAAGCATTTGGGGCAGGATTCGAAGTCTTCAAATGCTTCACACTGTGCTCGTTTTTGTGTTGCCCTCTCTCTCAAACCCCACCCCTCACCATCACTGTGGGCCGCCATCCAGAAAGGGTCCTGGCCTCACCTTTTGCCAGAGTGGGGTGGGCTAGAGACTATGGTATCCAAGTGTACCTATCTTGATTACTGAGTTTAGTATTAATTTTGATACTAGAATATACCATCAAATATGAAAACAAATGTTTAATATGAAGCAGAGATGTAGTGGTGTCTTATTCTGTTATCAAGTATCAGGGAATCGGTTGCAAGGGTTTCAAGCTGCTCGTCCAGTTAAGATGAACGGAGTATAATTACAGTTGTTACTAGTACCTCATACCTCTTGAAATATACTTCCAGCCCAAAAGACATGATGATATTCTATTATAGTTCAAACACTTTGGAATTTTGTTTCCATGGGCTGAAATGATAAGTGTGTCAAGGAAATAATGGTCATTGCTATACCCAAAATCAAAAATAGAAACATCAAATACAAACAGTTAGGAAAACCAAATTAATTCAATGTTGGCTGATCTTTAAACTTTGCAGTGCTAAATAACAATTATATTTGTACTTCTATATGCAAATAATTAAAGAAAAGTGCTTGGTGAGGTGAGGTGAGGTGAGTGGCGAGGCAGCCCTTGGTAGCGTCCCTGAGTAGTGGGAAGGGGTAGAAAAGTTACTGTTAAAGCCATGTCACATAAGTAACTTTGGCGGGAAATTTTATTAACGCCTGCGCACTCTGGGGGAGGCACTCGCTAAAGGCAGTTCTGCCTTTTGTCTCCCTCATTCAGATAGACAAAAATATATACAGTAAGCTAGTCTGTTTCTTTTCAACTGACGGTAAATTGCAAAGTTCCCATCAAGGTTTCTCAGCTACTTTTAAGATTTTGTAGTGAAATATGGTGATAATTATATAAAATTATTTAATGATTGTTTCATGTTTCAGAAAATTACCAGATAATATTCAGGAACATTTTGAAGAATATTTTGCGATAACAAAAAGTACTGGTATCGCTAAGCAGAGGGAGCTTTCATTGTCAAATTTTAGCTAGAAATTAAATGAATAGATCCTCCATTTTATGAATATATCGTCTAACCTTGGCCAGAATAAGATGCAAATAATGTCAAACTCCACCAAAACTATCTTATAAACAGAATGTCAAGCACAATTTTAAATCATTAAGTTACTGGAGATGTAAATTCATAAATATTATTGTAAAAAAAACAGAAATAAAAGCTATATAACTAATTTTAACATGAGGGAAGGTTGTACTGCAAAGTAGGACATTTCTCTTGTGGAAAATAATTGTTTGTTAAGTTGTAGCCGAGCGCGGTTTATATCTTGTAGAGAGTGAGACTTGGCAGTATAATGTCCTGCTTCTGTTTGGCACACAAGAATGGGCACACAAGTTGGGCACACACGATTGGGCACACAAGTTGGGCACTACGGGGCATTACGTTGGCACAGGATGGGTAGTGTGGCACTTTTTATAACACGACACTTATTTTTGCACACATCACAACTTGGAACACTGTTAACATATTTATATTAGCCTCCACGTATAAACAATCTCCATCGATCGCATATACTCACACTTACAACAACCGTAGAAATAGAACGAGTCACTGCTCAACTTGTTTCTTTACGTGTAAATATTAAATTACTGTATTTGTAAAAAATATAGATGTATATTTATATATATTTGCCTGTGCAGCATGTCATCATTTCTTATAAAATAATTTGGTCAGTCATCTTCCTAATGAGTATCATCTCAATAGGCAGTTATTTAAGTCACTACATAAATGCAATTATCAGTAACTACATCATATCAACCTCTTGAGAAAAATTCCTTACTAAGTTTCAAGTAAAACAGGCAATGAGCACATAATAACTAAAACTAATCACACAGTTTTCACACCACTTGTTTTAGTTTCACACATCCTTCAATATCACCGTACAGCCTGATTGTCATTCTCACGGCTGGTATCACTTGGGTCTCTGTCTGTTAGTCACATAGTTTTTCTCAGTTTGTGCACAGGGAGACCATTATAAAACACCACACTAAACACTTGTCTATTTATCACTTCCTAATGTATCACCAGGTCTCTTACTACCAATACTATACTCATTCCACAATATAATGGCGTATGATATTTATATTTGTTATACAGTAGAAGAAAGAGGAGAACCAAGGGAGTCACAAACATCTGTACTTATATCTTCTACTGTTTTCTGCAATATGTTCATATAGAAACTGTGCAAATCAAATGTTACTGTCCCGAGTTCGAATCCCGGGAGGACCATATGCTTTCATTAATTTATTCAATTGCATTGGGATTTGTAATCAAGGATTAATGTTAAGAACGTGGTGTTCCTTAATTCACTTAGAAAGTTCTCAATCATGAAACAAGAACTTTTAAAAGGAAGCAGTATGTTCTGGGTGTGGTGTCCTGAGTTTGAATCCCAGGAGGACCATATGCTTTCATTAATAAATTCAAGTGCATTGGGGTTTGTAATGAAGGATTAATGTTAAGAGCGGGGTGTTCCTTAATAAATACTAGTTGATTTAGATCAAAAGTAATAATTTAAATCATTTGTATATCCTCTGTATATAAGTATCAGCCATCAAGTATTGGTAGCATAGTACAGTAGTGGTAATCAGTAAGTTGATATTAATCTCCTGGTAGCCTTGGTAGGCTCGTGGATCAGTAACCACACAGAGTTGGATGAGTTAGGAAGATCCCCATCACTCCGCTAAACGTCAGCAAACCTCCGTTTCATCCTCCGACGATGAATGACGAGGAATGACCTTTGTTGTCAGTCTGTCAGGCAGCAGAATGTCTGACTCTTCATCTGACAGCTCGTACCATGGCTTCTCCTCCTTCTTACTGCTGGCTCCATCACCCTGAAAACAGGTTAGAGTTAATGAGACGTTATTTTTTTGTCTATCTATTTACTATCTATCTATTTATCTGTTGCCGGACGCCGTGATCCCCGAAGGGGTGGCCACGAACGAAACGTCCTCAAGCACCTCTGTTCCCAGTCAGTCGACGCCCCTCCTTCCATCCAGCACAGCTTTAGCTGATATACTTCTTAACTCCATGCTTCCACCTTTCACTCGGTCTACCGCTCCCGCTCTGTCCTTCCACCTCACTCTCGTACACTCTCTTAGTCATTCTCTCGCTTCCCATACGTTCCATATGGCCGAACTATTTACTCAATAATTTATTATTTAGTTTCCTCGATAGGTCTCCATCATGTATCAAAAAACATCCTCCAGACCAGTTCTTCATTATATTGTGGCTAATAATAGATGATTTAATTAGTTTAGGAAGGAGTTTTGGAAGTTGGAGGGTTAACTGCGATAGTTTGCACCACTTTGATTCCTAGAGATCCTTCCTAAACTGCATGCAATCGTCTAATGAGAGCCATAATAAATTTAAGAAAGGTGTCCTCGTATTGTAAAAGGGTTACTAAATACGTCTCATACTTTTTTATTAACTGAAAGGTAAATGGTTGCATAACTGTAAAAGTTTACCCCTAATATTATAATTTTAATCTAAACTATTTTAGTATTCAGATACATGGGCATACTATATTTATTTTTTCTCACTTCACTCACTCACTCCCACAATTTACCGGAGGCTAACAGGTTTTTCACAATACATAACCGGTCTTTTTTAGAGACGTACTAACCCTAGGCGAGGTCTCAAGACTCTCCGGTGACTCTGGATTCTTGGTCTTCTGCTCACAGGAAATGTCAATGATTGCAGCGGTCTTCACATTGATCTGTTTCTTCAGAGGCATAAGTGTGAGTGAGTAGTCAGAAGAAGAAGAGGCTGACCCTTCCTTGCTGCTGACACTAGTACTGCCCCCCACACTTCCCTTACCAAGACTTAATTGCCTTGAGGATTCACTTTTACTAACATCTGAAGCATGGGAAGGAGGAGAAAGTGCTGATTCAGTTTTGCTGACTTCACTTGGAGCCGGAGACATTCTACCCCCTGGGCTGGAATCTGCTGGTGGTAGTAAGTCTTGTGTCAATGAAAACCCTTTTTGTAGTGGGAAATCACTTTTGAACGGTGGAAATGAAGAAGACGATGATTCTGGTCGGGAAACAGATTCAGATTTGGAGGCTGAGGAAGCCGGTCGAGCTACAATACCCGAGTCCTCAGAGGCAGCTAGACTACGCGCTTCACTGCCTGGCTTTATTGTTGCCTCCTCTGGTACTGATGCTAACGAATCATCTATTGATGTTAGCTCAGTCACAGCTGTTGATGCTGATGATGATGATGGTGGTACAGTGTCCTCAGCTAACATTTTACGACGAGTAGTTAGAGGTGGTGGGCTTGGTGGAGGAAGTCCTCCTACACTGCTTGTTACACTGCCACTTCCAGTGTCACCACTGCGGGAACGATGTCGAGCTGCCTCAGATTCAGGCAGGTCAGAGGTACGTGCAGTAACAGTGGAGGATGAGGTGGTGGTAGTAGAGGTGGTTGGCTTCCCAATGGAAGACTCCTCAGAGGAATTGCTGTATTCTTGACTAGACGAAGTATTGGACTCCGTGGTAGTGTGTGCGTCTGTATCAACAAGGGACAATGAGGATTCACGCACACCATAAGTTTCTTGAAAATCCCTTGTGCTGAGTTCTGGTACCTTCCGTACTGGTTTCACCTTTCGTTTCGAGGGCCAGCGAGGTTTTATAGAAAATTTATGAAGAAAACCTTTCCTTTTGTAAACTCCAGGTGGATCTTTGATACCCTCTCCACCGTCTCCATCACCCAGGTGCCGCTGTACGCTCACGTCCGAGACATCCACGGCAGCGGCGCCCGGGGATGTCTCACTCGCTAAAAAGTGCTTATGATCAGAAGAATTGGAATTATGAAGATTTAAGTCTCGTGATTCAGATTGTTTCATGCCACAGGAGTCACCTCCACTGTCACTAGAAGTCGTTGCCACCTCAATATTGCGACCACTGTTCTCACTCTCATCAAGGCGAAGCCTTAATCCACGTTTTTGACGGCGATCTTGAGAAGGTCGTAATGCTTGAGTCTCGCCACTACTACTTTCTTCACAGGCCCGTGGGGGTGGCATTCCCCGGGGTCCACTCTGAAGATCTGTCAAGCCTGGATCATCTTCAGCAGGTCCATCACTTTCATCAGTAGAGGGTTCAATCACCTCAAGGACTGAACACGATCCACTTTCAGAAGTTAGAGCCAATTCACGCAAGCGAGCACTGACTTCCTCCCTTCCCATGCGTTCCCCAGACATGCTTCCACTACCAAATTGTTCTGATATAAGCCCAAGACTTGGTCCCAAGCTAGCATCAGCCCAGTATGGCCGTGGCCCACACTCCTTTCCTTTGGCACTTGGTGTTCTTGAAACAGCTTCAGACACTACTGGTGATGTATCAGCCAAGGTAACCTCACTATGACTCAGATAGTCTGGATCTTGAGAGGTTTCGTGGTGGCTGGGACTACAAGGCACAACATTATCTAATCTAGGTGGAAGTGTATGGGCACGAGCCTCTGCTCCACCTGTGCTTGATGTTCGTACAGGAGTGGAGGTGAGAGTGGCTGGATGTACAGATCTGGCCTGTCCAGGTGAACCAGTGCAGTAGTCCTCGACACCCTCATACACATCCTCATCCTCACTGAAGGGGAAGAGCGAGACGAGTGACTCCTCAGAGGAGCACAGGGAAGGTAGGTCACCTAAGCGACAATCTCCACCCTGAGCTCTGATGGAACACAACTTGGCCCTGGAATATATAACACTTGTTTACTATCAAAAACTTAATCAGTGGTTAACAAAGCATAATGGATATACACTATATTCATTATGTTTAAAATAACAACAATTTCTAGTTTCAAAACACTATAATTCAAAACACATCTTGCCTCACACAAGATTTGTTAATGTAGCCTAATAATAGAGATTAGATTCAAGTTGAATTCAAGTAAATTAGAATTAGTTTTGTTCATAAGTATTATAAGAACTTATTTCAGATGAAGAAACAACACGACAAAGCAAGCCCAATGAGTCCCTCATCCCAAGATTAAGGGGGGTGACCTGCTTTTTTTTCTCCTTTTCTCTCTTTCTCTGGCTTATATCCATTCGGCCCCATTCAGCCTACTGTTTTAGGATGTTTATCGCCATCCAGGTGTCGATATCTTTATCACGAGCCAGCATTGTATTAAGAAATCCGGAAATATTTTTCTATAAAAAAATGTACAAATTTAGCCTAATGCCAAAAACATTTGAAAAATATGCTGGCTCACTACCGCTCGCCAGGAAAAAATCGACACCTGAATGGGGATAAACATCTTAAAGCAGTAGGTTGAATGGGGCTAAATGGATACAACCCTGAGAGAGAAAAAAAAAACGAGGTGGGCCCCCTTAAGTAATGTGCAGTCATATTATCATGTATATACCGTACCAATTTGCCACCTAAATACATATAAGGAATGGTGCGCTAAGTAATGCGCAGTGATATTGTCATCAAGATTATATACCAACCCACCTAAACACATCTAAGGGATGGTGCGCGGTGGCCACAGTGCGATGGCTGCGGTGGCGGAGCTTCTTCCACGCCTCCTCCACCAGGATAAGCCGATCCACGAAGGACGAGCCGAACCAGGTCTTCTGTGCCACCTGCCATCTCTCGTGCAGGCCGTTCACATACTCTATCACAGACTCCACTTGCTCTCTGCCAAAATATAGCAAATTATAGGTGCAAACTTGTTAATGGGTGATCCACAGGCAAATACAAATTATAATTTGAGCTGAATATATTTTAGAGTCACCGTAGGATTATCTGTATTGAATTTATCAGGACCTATTAAAGGGGTATTTTATGAGGAAAATTTTACCTTGCATGAGTAGACTGTCGCACCCCATTGACCCGATCCCTGAGTGTGGTGTTCTCCTCGGCCAGCACCTGCAGAGCCATGATGATGTTGTCGTGGGCCTCTACCATGTGGTCCTGGAGGCGCGACAGCTCACGGACCGCATCCTCTCGCTCCTTCACCAGCCGTCTCGCCACGCCAAGCACCTCCCTGGAAAAGATTGTAATGTATGCCAGCAGCACTATTTATATTATGTCAAGTTAAGAGTGCACTACCTACTTCATAGAGTCCATGTTCTTTCAACGAATTCGCCCTATTTCTTTCCTAGTTTCTTGTGGGTATCAAAGGGCAACATGGTCTGAGACTCCAGCCATTACACATCCCTCCTAGCTACCTCAATATACCTTACTTCTAATAACCTTACACTGAACAATATTACTGCAAACCTAAGGGTGAAGGCTGGTCCTATCCAGAGAGAGGTTTAGCATCCTCTACCCAACCTTAGCCGTTTCTGTATGTCTCTTTTATTGTACAACTTGTCCTTCTTGGTGCTGGCGAGATCGCCCGATTGGGTGGCACTGCAGGGGGTGCTGCGGATGGTGGAGGCATTGGCCCGGGGGTGCAAGCTCATGGGTTGATGATCCCCTTCCCCGCTGCCCTCTCAAATACAGATCTCATCTCACTCTGGCCCCTTCAGGGGCCCGAGTAGGCTATCTGGAGCAGCTTCGATCTACCTGACTCGGGACTGTTCCGCAGACAGTCTGGGGAACTACAACAACAACAACTACAAACCTAGCCCTATGCCCACAGTAGTAAAGTACTCCTTCAGAGTATGTAGCAAAGTTTTCCTTAACCACAAAAACTGAATAAACTAAAGCAACAACTCTTCTTTCCTTAATTAAAGGCAATGATTCAAACCTCACAGTCCATGACTAATATGATTTGTATGTATGTACCTGTATGTATATAATTATATACTCAGGCACATACTCCATAGCTGGGGTGGCCGACTCGAGACAGAGCCCGAACAGGGACAACACAAGACAAGACAAAAAAATACAAAATAAAATAAAAATTCACACACATTTAGGTTGCCCAGGAGAAAATGGTCAAGTAGTAGCTACAAATCAGAAAAGAAAATGCGTAATCGGATCTCGAAAGGGTTAATGATAAGACGAGTAACCTATCTTACTTAAAATAAATAAGACAAGTAACATATCTTACTTAAAATTGATCCTGAGGTCGTGATTGTCTGCCATAGCCGCCTCCAGCTCGGCCTCGCGCCTGGTGAGATCCGTGGCCAGACCGAACCCCGACTCGTGGACACAGAGGTACTCGGCACAAGCCAGGTGACCCCGCACCACACACACCTCCCACGCCTTCTGACCCAGGTCATTCTGCAAGAGAAGCAAATACTCATTTAAGGGGGTAAGGGTTATTTGTTGGTCTATTTATTAATGTAAGTATTTATTTATTTTATAGTAACCTCGGTAGACCTCCATCAAACTTAAAACAAAAAAAAAATCAAGATAAATGTGTACATTTTTCGGCAGAAAAATATCCCGGCCACCATACCTTGAGCGTGACGTCCCCACCGTGCTGGAGGAGGATGGAACAGACGGTGGAGTTTCCGGTGCGGGCCGCCAGGTGAAGGGCCGTGTTCCCGTTGTGGTCCTTGTTATCCAGCGGCACTTGGTGGGCCATCATGTACTCCACCAACCAAGACACAACCTGCAGGAACCGAGATTTAAGTTAGTTTGAGGAAATTACTGAACACGTCCTATCCAGAGTGAGGTTTGGCATCCTATACCAATCCTTAGCCGTTGATTAAGCTTGGTGATTAAGCTCCCTTTTAGACTATCGATACTACTTCTGTTTTTAATGTCTAAATGTCAGTTTTCAAAGATTCTCTATTACCATACTCGATACTACTCTTGCAAACTGACAAATGTGGATAGCTAACAGGCTCCTAAATCCAACCTATATTACTGTCTGTCAAGAGTTGGTAACACCTTTCCTGATCATAAAGTGATTTTATGCTGCTACAGATAATTTGAAGATGCGTATGAGGGCATTTTGGTCAGATTAAAGTGACATAATGGATAGCTTAGACATTGGGTGTGAGCAGTATTTGAAATTCAAATAATGATTGACTGACCTCTGCTTGCGCATACTTGGCGGCGATGTGCAACAATGATCGTTCACCATCCTTGCAACGTACTTTGTCTCTCACTCCGGTGTTGTCCACCAGCCACTGCACCAGTCGCAGCCGCCCGTACTGTGGAGGGACAAAGGTATTAATATTCTTGCTGACACAGAAAAGCACAGAGGCATGAACACTGGACACATACAGTATAGAGGTAAACGAACTACAGAAAAGCCTGAATACTGGAGAAGTACAATATAACCCCTTCCGTATGGCGACATGCTTTTAAGTTTATTCTGACTACTATTAAACGATTATATTCAGCTTAAGATGGGCCTCCAGCAATTAACAGACTTCGATCTATCTTAATTAACCCATTTTACTACCACAACTCCTTCTTAAGATGCACAAAATCATCTAAATACTGTATAACTAGAATATAATAAACAAAAAACTTGTCGGTACAGAAGGGGATAATTATAACACAAATATAATGTTATCAGTGTACATGAATGAGAACAAAAAACGAAAATATGGAGAAAGTTACACAAGTCTATGATGTAAGATTTTGATAATCATTCTTTTCAGTTAAACTAATGATAATATGATAAAATTAATCATAGTTAGGTAATATCTTATATCTGGAAAAGCAGAATCTAATATACTCACTTTGATAGCACAGACAAGCGGGGTCAGGCCAAATTTATTCTCATCATGAAGCGCATCAACGAGAACCAGATGAGCCGTGATAAGCCAGGTGAGAGGCGCAAGATGACCAAACACCGCCATCACGTGCAGCAGATTGTTGCCGCTGTGATCACTCAAGTTTCGTATCAAGGTTCCCTCCATATCTGCCACACTGCGTTTCTGTTCAAACAGAAAAAATTATAGGACATTCTGTGCAACACTTTTTTTTCCAAAGTTATTATAAACATCTAAAAATATGCAAGCCTGTACTGTATATCCATAATAAATTTTACAACATATACCCTGCTGCCATAACCAATAATAGCCCTACAGTATATAATTACCAAGGGTGTCAGTTCTCCCTTCTTAGCGATGTCAAAGATTCTCTTTATCCAGTCTGGAGTCCTGCCTCGCTCCCGCCCTCTTGTGTCTGGTCTTAGCCTCCTACCAATCTCCTCATCGTCCCTTCTAGAGTCTTGGCCCACTGGAACAGATGGGCTTTCCTCCAGACTAGGTTCACCACGGGGTGGTGGTCGGATTCGTCTGCGAGGCTGTGGATGGCTTGGAACGCGACCTCCGACTCTACCCCGTAATCCTGGATCAGGCTCAGGGGCAGTAACTGCATCATATATTTTCTCACTGTACTGTTGGAAGTCAGCCGAGAGAACTGGTGGTCCAAGTGGTCTGGGTGGGGTGTCGTCTCCATGTTCACCACCCCCACTCCCAGAGGTGGCACCGGCAGTTTGTCGGGATGATGACACTCGGGAGCCAGAGTGGGGCCGGGATGGACGAGGTGGTGGTTCCTGGGCAAGACGACGTGCCTCAGGACCGTGTGCTAGCTCACTTAGTGTGTCGATAATGGACACAGTTTTCAGAAAGCCAGGCTGATGAACACCTCTCCGTCCTGGCCTTCCACCCCCACTCTTACTACCTCCTCCACCCACTGCTCCTGTTCTTCCTGTGCTGGTGCTTGGGGTGGCCAAGGGCAGGCACAAGTTCCCATTATTGCCACCACCCGCACTCCGCCCGTTGTTGCCGCCATTTCCAGTATTGGCGGCCCCCGTGCGGGTGGGCGTGGCAGGCGTGCCCACACTTAGGCTGCCACCCAGCACGCCCTCCAGGTCACCCATGGCCAGCAGTCGCTCTCGTGATCTGCTGCGCGTGACCTGTCAGCAAAATGAGAAATGATAAAATAAAGTTAGTGTGTTGTTTTCTTGTTCTGAAATCAACTCAAATTATTGAAATAGCTAAAAACTAACATAATCTTTAACATATAAATATTTGTTTAACCATACAAATTACCTTTTCTAATAAATTTTAATAAATATGGACTGCACTGCACAATCCGGTTTGAGCTTACCGAATTGTGGAGGGGGCAGGGGCATGTGGCTGGTGAGTGGTCATGATGGTCAGGGGGTCGGGGGGGTTGTGCGGGGTGGTGATGGTGGTCGGGGCGCCTGGCTCTCGGGACGGCGGGGGGAGAGCCAAAGACGGGGCGACGGTACACCTCGCACACGCTGCCGCCCCCGTGCCTGGCCACCACCGCCGCCGCTGATACTGAAGAAGATGCTGCTACTGAGGCTGCTGGGGTTGCGTCTACTGGTAAAGAGTAGGTGTCTGTGGGAGACAGGAGGCGTTAAGTAATCAGTACCTGCTTTTCGTCCAGGCTAGCAAATGAGGGACTATCCAATCAGTGTTTATTGTGTCTTTGGAAATTGTAAAATAGTCAAAACATTGCAGTTTTAAAAAATCTAGATTAATAAAACCATTATAATTATTAGTTCTCGTATTTCTGAAAATCTAAAAAAAAAGGAGATTGCATAAAACTAATTTAAATGGAGCAAGAAGTGACTCATGAAAACTTCAGAAGTAGGCTAATATATGTTAGTAACCTCTTCAGCACGAGGACATCATTTTCATCATATTCTGGTTATCTTTTGACGCTTTTCTTTGGGTTATAAACTTATAATCTACTTCTAGGACTCGAAGGGGTAAATGCGATCTCGACAAACCCTGTGAGTAATATAGGACTTTCTTAAACTGCATAAAATAGTCTGGTTCTTAGCCAGAAGCAAAGGTAAAAAGACGTCATTGTGCTGAAGGGGTTAAAGTTATTAATCCATGAATTGCTAGAATCTGTGCAAAATAAAAGGTCAAGCTGTGGGAGGGAGGTGGGTGGGGCATAAAGTGTGGGGGGGGGGGGGGAGGAGTGGAGGATGTGGTATGGAGAGATGCAACTACTTTCTATGCGTCACCCATATTTCCCAGCACTGGCACAGTACCTGTATTTGATGTTTGTATTTTATACATGTTTAAATACCGTGTTTTCCGGAAGCGCCATCGCAGTTACTGGGTTAATTCACTTGTATGCTTTGTATTATATCACATTCAATATGTAACCCATACAGTACCGGTGACGTCCTTTTCATTATATTCTGGCTACTATTAGAGGATTATATTCAGCTTAAGGGGAGGTGTTTAGTTTGGTCTCTAGATATCCTTCAAGCTTAAGGTTGCACCCCCTTGAGCTCCTTTCAAGATAAATTTGTACATTTTTCGGTAGAAAAAATGGCCCGGCTGAAAGCCGGTTCCTCTTAAATTACAGGCTCGCTATCGCTCGCCAGGATAAAATCGACACTTAAATGGCACGAAAGGTTTTAAAATTGACAGAAATGGGTTGAAAGTTCTTAAAATAGTCAAAATAATGGGGAAAACGTTTTAAAATTAGAAAAACAATGGGGCTAAACATGAGGGAGAAAGGAGTCAAGAAAAAAAATCCCTCAAGTGGACATCTCCCCTTAAGAAGGTTGTATACCCATGAAAAGGCTACACACTAGCTCAATTATTCCTGTTAGTTAGGGGTAAACACGATCTCAATAAACCCTCATAATAGTCTAATTAGTTCATTTCACTCCCAACACCAAACACCTCCCAATGAAATTAATGACATAGGTCCTTCTTATACTGCATAAAATTGTCTAATATTAGCCAGGATCGAGGGTAAAGAGGCGTCATCGTACTGAAGGGGTTAAATGGGTGCATTTAGTTACTAAGGACACTTCAATACCCTTTTCCTACCCATAATTATGTGGAGTGTACAGTGGCGCTAATAAGTCATGTTTCCGCTGTCTTTACGTTTTGCTCACTGTATGCTGTATTAATGTCTGTCAGATGTTGAATAGAGTGTGTAAAGATAGGAATATGGTTGTATATCTCACTCTGAACGATGAATTAAACCTTAGATAACGCTAATACCAATTATTGATAAAAAATATATTTGGTGCCGCGACATCACTTATTAGGCCGACTGTACAAGCAGCAGTAAAGTGTAATGCTCCCCAAAGATGGCCCGGGTATGAATGAGCAGTGTAAGGAAGCTGTCACACGGTCCATTTTACCGGCAACTTATTTGGGGGGTAGGATAACGATGGTCTGGCATAGTTTGGAATAAAACAGAAAATTCTTTGGAATTCCGGTACAGTCGGCCAAATATGTGATGTTTTGGTACCATGTATATTTTGATCAATAATTGGTATCAGCAATATCTAAACATGATTTCGTTATTTAGAGTGAGATATGCAAACATGTTCCTACACTTACCTACCCTATTCAACATCTGACAGACATTAATACAGCACAGAGTGAGCCAAACGTAATGACAGCTGAGACATAACATAATAGCGCCACCGATCATTTAGATAACATACCTTCCCTCTATAATCTACTCCTTATAACACATCTATAAATTATAACTCTCCAGCTTCTTGTACCAGTGTAAGGACAGAGCAGGGACAACATAGGGATAGTATATAAGGACAACATAGGGACAGTACAAGGACAACATGGGACAGTATAAGGACAACATAAGGACAACATAGGGACAGTATAGGGAAGCGTCACTGCCCGCGGTTCTCCCCAACCTTGGCCTTGCATTCCACACATACCTCAGCTCCACCGCCACCTCCCTCCCTCTCTTTCTCTCTCCCCATTCCCCATTCTCCTCTCTCTCTCTCTCCGTCTACTTAAAATAGCCTGGCAAAGGGGCAAATTCAAAATACATTCTTCGTCTTTTCCATGGATGTCTTCCTGTTCCATCTCCCTCGCTCCTTAATTCCATCATCTGTTTCGCGCGCGCTCTCTCTCTCTCTCTCCAGCGCATTCTTCCTCTCCCTCACTATATTTCTCACCCCCCTCCTCCTCTCCTCCCCCTATCTCTACTGCCCCTCCCTCTCGCCATCACATTCCCCCCCCCCCCCCCCTCTCATTCCTGGACTCCACCTCCCATTTTCAATCCCCCCCTCCCTCTCATGCTCCCCCTCCCTCTCTACATATCTGTCTGTCCATCTTCCCCCCTCTCTCTCTCTATCTCTCCCCCTTCTCTCTCTCTCTCACTCTGCATCTTCCCCACCTCCCTATCTCTATCTCACAATCCCCCTCACCCTCTCCCTCTCTCCCCCCGCCCCCCTCTCTCTCTCTCTCTCTCTCTGCATCTTCCCCACCTCCCTATCTCTCTCACACACTCCCCCTCACTCTCTCCCTCTCCCCTTCCTCTCCCTCCCTCTCTAGAGCTCTTTCTCTCCAACATTCTGCATCACCTTTGCCCTGTTTATTTACTTTTATGTTTAGCAATGCATTTTGAGTATTAGGGAAAATAATATGGTTGAAATAGAATAGAGGCAGTGGCACAAAATATAATACTTTATAGCTTTGGAATATATATATATATATATATATATATTTTTTTTTTTTGTGTTATCGGTGGTGTCGGGTTTAGTAAATTGGTGGAGGAAGGAAAGAAATAGGGTATGGTTTAGTATATTAACCCTTCCTGTACTACGACGAACTCTATTACTTTATTCTGGCGATTATTAGACGATTTTATTGAGTTTAGAAGAGATCTGGGAGAGTCAAATTATTTAATGAGAGATTTTAGCGCTTCGATTGCCAGAGATCCTTCCTTAACTGTTTAAAATCGCCTACTGTTAGCAAAGCCGTATTCAACATCTGATAGACATTACTACAGCACACAGCGAGCAAAGCGTAATGACAGCGGAGACATGACTTATTTGGCCAACCTTACATGATATCTGGCCTAATTATATTGAATAGACTATAATATTATAGTTAAAGAATTAACCCATATTGTGGAATAAATACGTCACGTTACCGAAAGGCTGCAGTAACCCCTTCTGTACCGTCGACGTCTTTTTAATTATATTCTGGCTACTATTAGACGATTGTATTAAGTTTAAAAAGGGCCTCCAGCAATTAACAGGCTTCGAACAATCTCACTTAACCCCTTTTACTACCACAGATCCTTCTTAAACTGCATAAAATCGCCTAAATATAGCTAGAATATAATTAAAATATGTCGCCGGTACAGAAGGGGTTAAATCGCCTACCGTTAGTAAAGAAAACGTGAGGAAAATACGCTACGTTACTGAAAGGGTTAAGTCGTGTGTTGTTCCTCCCTTCCTTATACTCCACCTCCTTCCCTTCTCCCTCCCTTCCTCTCTCCCTCCTAAACCTCCCCCTCCCTTCCTTATACTCCACCTCCTTCCCTTCCACCCCTCCCTTCTTCCTCCACCACCTTCCTCCCTTCTTCCTCCACCACCTCCCTCCCTTCCTCCTCCACCCCCCTCCCTTCCTCCTACTCCACCTCCCACCTATCCTCCTCCCTCCCTTCCTCCTACTCCACCTCCCCCCCCCCCCCCCCCTCCTCCACCCCCCCTTCCTCTCCTCCACCCCCTACCTCCTCCACCCCTCCCTTCCTCCTACTCTACCTCCCTCCCTGACCCTACCTCCACCACCTTCCTCCCTTCCTCCTCCTCCTCCACCTCTCTCACCCTCTCACTAAACGGTAGCTACTTATTACGTTCTCCCATCTCTCGTCATCTACTTTCATCTCTGTTTCTCTCCCTCTCTCTCTTTCTCTCTCCAGCCCTTGAGATACATTTCTTCCTCTCTCTCCTCGTGTATCCCTTCTCTTCCTTTTATTCTCTTTATTTATCCCCTCTTTTATCCTCTTCCTTTCTCTCTCCCCTTCTTCTATCTCCTTGTTTATCCCTTCTCTCCTCTCCATCTCCTCGTTTATCCCTTCTTTTATCCTCTTCCTCTCTCTCGGTGTTTCTCTCCCCTTGTTCTATCTCCTTGTTTATCTCTTCTCTTCCTTTTACTCTTGCCTCTTCAACTCCTGCTTTATCCTTTCTTTTATCCTCTCCTCCCCAGCTCTGGGTCTCTCTCTTCCCTGCTTCTATCTCCCTCCTTTATCACTTCTTTTATTCTCTTCTCTCTATCTCGCTGTCTCTCGCTCTCTTCCCTTGTTCTATCTCCTCGTTTATCCCTTCTCTCCCTCCGTTTATTCTCTCTCTCTCTCTCTCTCTCTCTCTCTCTCTCTCTCCTCTCCATCTTTTGTACCTCTTTTACCCATGGCCGTTTCATAAAAAAGTATATACAGAACTACTATTTACATTGCGATCTGTGATACGTTTCTTCATGACGAGTCAAGCCAGTATCACACGAGAGCTTTTATAGTCAACATTCGATGATCAAAAATTTTCTGGCAACATTTCTGGACTATTTTGCCCTGGTATCGGAAACTAGACTGATGGTAGTTGAGTTTAGGTGACCGAAATAGTATAAATATTGGCCTCATAAGCTGCCAGACCAGTGTTGAGGATAAATGTTGAGGGAAAAAGTGCTCGTGTGATACCGGCTTAGTTTGAGAGAATTATGAAGAGGGTCAGGGAGGAAAAGCTATACAGCGATGTATTAGAAAGTAAACAAGTCAATAGAAAAGATGGAAGAAAGATTAAGTAGATAGGAAAGAAGGGAAAGATGGGAGAAAGATGAAGTAGATAGGAATGAAGAGGGAAGAATGGGAGAGATATGAAGTAGATAGGAATGAAGAGGGAAGAATGGGAGAGATATGAAGTAGATAGGAAAGTAGAGGGAAAGATGGGAGAAAGATGAAGTAAACAGGTAAATAGGAAAGATGGGGAAGAGGAAGTAGATAGGAAAGAATGGGAGATAGATGAAGCAGATAGAAATGAAGAGGAAAGATGGGAGAGATGAAGTAGATAGGAAAGAATGGAAAAGATGGGAAAAGATTAAATACATAGGAAAGAAGAGGGAAGGATGGGAGAGAAAGTGGGAAAGGAGAGAGGCTGGACGGAGCAGTGAGGAGAGGTGGCTTTCATACGGAGTACTAATGAAAGGATCAAGGAATGAAATAAAAATAAAACAGGGAATAAGAGATATAGATGAAAAGAAGAAAAGATAAAAGAAAGGAAAAGGGGGGGGGGGGGGAAAGGAATAAGAGACAAAAGGAAAAAGGGGTAAAAGAAAGGAAGAAGGGTGAAATAAGGAAGAAGAAGAAAGAAGAGAGATGAAAGGAAGAAGAGGTTTAAAGAAGGGCTAAATAATGAAGAATAAACAAATGGAATAAGGAGAGATAAAAAGAAGAAGAGGCATATAGAAGGAAGAAGTGTGAAATAAGGAAGAAGAAACAAAGGAATAAGGAAAGCTAAAAGGAAGAAGAGGTGAATGAAAGGAAGGGTTAAATAAGGGAGAGAGGGGGGGGGGGGGTTGTGGAATGAGGAAGGGAATTAAGGTGGAAACTTAAGGGGGTAGTGGTTATTTTTGGGTCTATTTTTATATGTATTAATTTAGTTTTTAGTTTCCTTGCTATACCTCCATCAAGCAAAACACGCCCCCTAGACCCCCAGCTGATGAGTGATTGGTGCTTCTGAACGCTTGTGTGCTTGTTTTTTGTGGGCGAACTGGTATGTGTTCTTCTCCTGTCACCTCTTGTTTTCCTTTCTTGAGTCTCTTTCTAATCCTCCCTACCCCTTGTGGGAGTAAGGGCTGGCTACTGACTGACTGATTGAGAGTAAGCTTAGCAGTGTAGATATCCAAACAGCCCCGTAAGGACCAATAGGTGTGTTGCAGTTTGTATAAGTCCTTGGTATAACTAGGCTATTCACTTGTTTTCCCTCATTCGAAACCCGTTACTCTGATCTTTATTTGGGCTCAAGCTCGATTTTCTTTCCAGTCTCTTTCCCTCTCTCCCTTCACCCCATCTCAAATTCCTACTTTACTTTGGTAGGTATTTACTCAGGCACATACTCCATTGCTGGGGGTGGCCGACACGAGACAGCCCAAACAGAAACAACATAATATGTTGTTTATATTATAAAGTTCCTAGCTATTATCAGGGTCCGGGAACACTTTCGCGTTCCCTCGCCCGTTTCTCCGTCTCATCGAGTAGGATAATTATACAAGGGGAGGAGGATTCCTAGCTCCCTGTCCCCAGAAGGAAAAGTAGGACAATAAAAGAGACAGACAGAAACAGCTAAGGTTGGGTAGAGGATGCCAACCCTCACTCTGGATAGGACCGGCCCTCACTCTTTACTTTTATTTCCCCAAATTCTTGACAGGGTTAATCTTCTTCACCACACTATTCCTCCTTCCATCCCTCTCTCTCTTTTTCTCTTCCATTGTCTGTGTTATTAGCCTTCCTCTATCATTCTTCCCTCCCTCTCTCTCTCTCTCTCTCTTCCTCATTCCACATCCCCCTCCTCCCCTTTTCTCTCTCTCTCACTCTCTCTCTCTACACATTCCATCCATACTTCCTTTAATTCGCTTCTCCCTCACTCCATCTATCCCGCCTGCCTTTCTTCATTCTACATTCCTCTCTCTCTCGCGCGCTCTCTATCTCTCTCTCTCACTCACACACACACACACACACACACATTCCTTTCCTCTCCATCAATCCTTCCTTTCTTCTTCCCTCCATTACCCCCCAAAATGTCCTTCACTCCCTCCTTCCTTCCTTCCTTTCTCCCTCTCCTCCCTGACTCACGCTCCCTCACTACCTCGCCCCCTCCTCTCCCCCCCCCCCCATCCCTCCCCCTAATCCCTCACCCATACCAAAAATTGCCAAAAACTGCGGCGGGTCAGGTGGCAATCGGTCGAGGGGTTGCCAGGGGTCGCTAGGAGTGGTGGTGGTGAGTTAAGGGAGTGTGTGACAGGTGTGTGGAGTGTGTGCAGGTGTGTGGCGTGTGTTTGGAGTATGTGGGAGGTGTGTGTAGATGTGTGGCGTATGTTTGGAGAGTGCATAGTTGTGTAGCATGTGCTTTAAACGAGAGAGATGTGTGGAGTGTTTGTAAGTGTGTATAATATGTGTATGGCAGGTGTGTAGCGTGTCTGAAGTGTAAGACAGATGTGTATTGAGTGTTTTTAGTGTATATGTGGCGATTTACAGGTGTGTGGAGAGTCTGACTGGTGTGGGAAATGTGTGACAGGTGTTTAGTGTTATATTTTATTCTAGCTATATTTATACGATATTATGTAGCTTAGGAAAGATCTGCGGTAGTTAAAAGGGTTGGTTGAGATAGTTTCAAGTCTTATTATTTCTAGTATAGAGGTCTTTCTTAAGCTGAATAAAATCATCTAATAGTTGCCAGAATAGGATGAAAAGGACGTCCCCTGTACTGAATGGGTAAAAGTGTGTGGCAGATGTGTACAATTGTTTAACATGTGCTTTATGTGTGGTCAAGGTGTGTGTAAGTATGTGTAACTGTGGTTGGTGTGTGATAACGGTGTGTGGTACCGTTAGCTGGTGTATAATACAGATGTGTGGTGGGTGTAACAGGTGTGTGGTGGGTGTAACAGGTGTGTGGTGGGTGTGACAGGTATGTGGTGGGTGAAACAGGTGTGTGGTGGGTGTGACAGGTATGTGGTGGATGTAACAGGTGTGTGGTGGGTGTGATATAATAAAATAAGATAATCTAAAATCATCCTCATGTTTAGAGACCTCAAAGATATTTGCCGCAAAAAAAAAAATGAGAACAGAAAAACAAATATACCGTGCATAAAAAGAATGAGAAAAGACAAAAGAATTTACTGTGCTTAGAACAAAAATAAAAATAAAAATAGAAAAGAACAACACATACACCGTCCATAAAAAAAAATGAAAACAGAAAAACACTATACATAACAAAAAGAATGATACCAAAAAAACAAAAAAAAACAAAAAAAATAATAATAATAATAATAATAATAATAATAATATACCGTGCCAAAAAAAAAATCGCTATGACCTCAAACCTGGGTGTCGTGATGGTGTGTCGGGATGGAGGAGGAAAAATTATTTGTGACTGATAGCACCAGGAGACCAAATACGAAAATAGTAACTAGCGGGGAGGGGGAGGGGGGGATTCTTGTTGTTTTACACATATATACATGCATACATACATACACATACATACATACATACAGACATGTACTACTACTAATAATAATGAAGACATCAGTACTCACCTAGAACATCCTCGAAATCGTATTCCTCTGGCTCACATCTTTCCTGAGGGGGGTTGGAGAGAAAGAGGGGGGGGGGGAAATAGAGAGGGAGGTTAGTGTGTGGTTCAATTATACATGAATTACATACAGTTTATTATACCCTGTTCCAATTAGGTAGGCCAGAAATCGTGCACCCTAGCCTCTGTAATAATTCAATACTCGATGTTATATTTTATTCTAGCTATGTTTAGACGATATTATGCAGCTTAGCAAGGATCTGTGGTACTTAAAAGGGTTGGTTGAGGTAGTTTGAAGCCTTATTATTGCTAGAGGTCCTTCCTAAGCTGAATATAATCCACTAATCGTTGCCAGAACATGATAATTAGGACGTCCCCGGTACTGAATGGGTTAATGGCAAAATATGAATCTACTCTGTCTCTGCATCATATTATGACCCAGTTTATATAATTAGCACCATATTTCACTACAATATCTTCCTAATAACTGAGAAATCTTGATGGGAACAGGTGGACTGTAAATGTCCACACCTATTCCCTAACTGACTCTTCCCAAAATTAACTCGGATGCTCAAGTCCTTTTTGAGTGACCGAGGTCATGATATTTGGCCAAACACTAATGGACGTGGTATAGTAAGGTGCAGTTTATTTGCTCATTTATATATTATGTTGTTCTTTAGTTTCCTCCCTAGACCTCCATCAAATTTAAAAAAAAAAAACACCCCCAAGACCCTCCTTCAAGATAAATGTGTAAATTTGTCGATAGAAAAATGTTCCCGGTTCCTCTTAAATTACAGGCTCGCTATTGCTCGCCAGGAAAAAATCGAAACCTAAATGACACGAAAAGTCTAAATATTGACAAAGAAATGGGGCGAAAGGTCTTAAAATCGCCAAACTAATGGGTCGAACGTCTTATAATCTGAAAACCAATGGGGCTAAACACGAGGAAGAAGTGGGACCATAAAAACGATCCACCTCCCCTTAATTTAGGTTGTCACGCGGTCACTTTATCCGACACTATAGTCCGTCTGTTATAGGTGGGCCACAAATCATGACTAGTAGAATAATCCAGCTAATATTTCTACCATTTGGGAAGAGTCAGCCAGGGAATAGGCGTGGAGATTTACAGCCCATTTGGTCGAGCCGTTTTTGAGTTACAGAGATTATAATTCACGATTTTGGCCTACTTGAAATTAATGCACTATAGCCTGTGTAACTCAAAGAGGGCTAGAGCAAATAGGTTGTACATTAGCATACCTACTCCCTGGCTGACTCTTCCCAAATGGTAGAACTATTAGCTGATTTACTCGAGTCGTATTTAACACTATATTATTTGAGATATAGTCAAAAGGAATAGGTTACATAATAATATCAACAGTTTCCGTGAGTGAGTAACGAGATTGGCTACTGTAAGTGGTGTGTGTACATTGGCAAGGAGTCACACACACACACACACACACACACACACACACACACACACACACACAGCCCGTAGCCTAGTAGGTAGAGCTCTCGTCTCACACACGAGGGGTCGGGGGTTCAATCCCCGGCCGGGCGGAGACAAATTGGGCTTGTCTCCTTTCATGTGTTAGCCTCAGTTCACCTAGCTGTAAATAGGTACCTGGAATAAGTGGACGACGTTGTGACGTCCCATCTGGGGTTGGCAAAAATGGTACAAGGCGAGATGGGTATCATATGGTTCACCTAAGCTGATGGCTACCTAAGCCTTCGGGCGAGACGGTACCGTCTATAGTGAGAATGGTACCATACAGATCCACCCTAAGCCTTCGTTTCCGATGTCGCCAATTGGCTAAATACAGACTACACACACATCCACAGCCATTCCAACAGTACATAAAACACTCAACATGCATTTCACGCAATACATTCCCAGTTAATTAAGGAGGCGCGATAATAATGAGCTTAGCTCGCATTGCGTGGATTCCCCTTGACGAACAAGTAGCTGAGTAACTGAGTAACACACACACACACACATACATACACACACAGCCCCCCCCCCCCCCAACACACACACACACACACAATACAGTAAACAACCTCAACTAGAAAACAATAAGCAAATTAATAAACATCTTAAGCATGAAAACCGTACACAAGTACTACCTCAACAAGAAAACATTAAACAGTAATTAAACCAGTAAACAACAACAACCACAACAACAACAACAAAACAGTAAACAACAACAACCACAACAAAACAGCAAACAACCACAACAAACCAGTAAACAACAACAACCACAACAACAAAACAGCAAACCACAACAACCACAACAAAACAGTAAACAACAACAACCTTAACAACACAACAGTAAACAAGAAAACAGTAAACAACAATAATAAAACAGTAAACAACAACTACAACAACGAAACAGTAAACAACAATAACAACAACACCAGTAAACAAGAAAACAGTAAACAGCAACTACAACAACGAAACAGTAAACAACAACCTCAACAACACCAGTAAACAAGAAAACAGTAAACAAAAATAATAAAACAGTAAACAACAACTACAACAACGAAACAGTAAACAACAACAACCTCAACAACACCAGTAAACAAGAAAACAGTAAACAACAATAATAAAACAGTAAACAACAACTACAACAACGAAACAGTAAACAACAACAACCTCAACAACACCAGTAAACAAGAAAATAGTAAACAACAATAATAAAACAGTAAACAACTACAACAACGAAACAGTAAACCTCAACAACAAAACAGTAAACATAACCTTAACAACAGCATAGTAGTAGTAGTAGTAGATGTAGTAGTAGTAGTAGTAGTAGTAGTGGTAGTAGTAGTAAACAATAACAACCTCTACATTACAATAGCAGACAATATCCTCAATAACAACAGTAAACAACAATAATTACCACCACAACAACAAAAACGGTAAATAACAACAAAACAGTAAACAACAACAAACAGTAAACAATAACAAACCAGAAAACAACAGCAACAACAACAAAATAGTAAACAACCACCTCAACAACAAAACTGTAAACAACAACAAAACAGTAAACAACAACCTCAACAGCAGCAAACAATAATAACCTCAATAAACAACAACAACAACAACATAACAACAAAACAAAAATGATAATACATAAAATAACAACGCATTTTAGTCTCCTACAACCAAACAGTAAACAACAACAGCAACAATCCCGCCGTTAAGGGGGGATGGTTCACTTTTTGGTCGATTTTTCCATTTATTTATTTTCTTTCTAGTTTCCTCCCTAGACCTCCATCAAACTTTAAAAAACAACCCCAGGATCCCCTTTCAAGATATATTTGTACATTTTTCGGTAGAAAAATGTCCCAGCCGAAATTACAGGCTCGCTATCGCTCGCCAGGAAAAAAATCGTCACCTAAATTACACGAAAAAGTCTGAATATTGAGAAAAAATGGGCGAAAGGTTTTAAAATCGACTAACAAATGGGGCTACGCATGAGGGAGAAGGGTGTCCAGAAAAACCGGCCCATCCCCCCTTAAACCACAGATATCTTCAACCAAGAGAAAACAAAGCAACAAATAAAATCATAAACAAAACAAAAGCATCAACAAACTTGTAAACAAACAAGAACATCGAGGTAAATCATTGTATATATTAACCCTCTCAGTACCAGCGACGTGTGATATATTTTTATTCTAGCTATATTTATACGATATAGTGCAGCTTGGGAAGGATCTGCGGTAGTTAAAAGGGTTGTTTGAGATAGTTTGAAGCTGTATTATTGCTAGAGGTCCTTCCTAAGCTGAATAAAAATGTATAATAGTTACCAAAATATGATAAAAAGGATGTCCCTGGTACTGAATGGGTTAACCCCTTCAGCACGATGCCATATTATTCATCCGATTTTGGTTATCATTAGACGATTATCTTTAATTTGTAATCTACCTATACGACTCAAATGGGTAAATATTCCATCTCAATAAACCCTCTTAGTAACATAGGTCCTTCTTAAACTGCATACATTCATCTCACTTTAGCCAGACTCAAAGGTAAAGAGGTGTCATGGTGCTGAAGGGGTTAAGGAGGGAGGCTGTTTGTATTAATTGGTCAATACATTTATCTATTTAATATTGTTTTGGTTTCCTCCCTAGATCTCCATCAAGCTTATAAAAGCATCCCGAAGATCCCCCTTCTATATATATTTGTACATTTTTCGGTAGAAATTACAGGCTTGCTATCGCTCGACAGGAAAAAAACAACACCAAAATGGCATCAAAAGTCATAATATTGACAAAGAAAATTAGGTGAAAGATCTTAAAATCGCCAAACTAATGGGCCGAACGTCTTAAATCTGGAAACTAATGGAGCTAATGCTCTGACCACCTCCCGATCATTATCACCACCAAAACCAGACTCACCCCAGCTGGCCACAGATACATCATACACCAACTATAAACGAGCCAACTGGGAAGCTTGCACAATTAAATAGAACAACACTTTGAAACCCTAAACAACACACGCGTCACTAATATAGCTGTTCACCCATTCAGTACAATTATCCAAAATGAAGACAAGAAACACATTCCAAGAGATACCGGTAACAGGAAAAGACACAACCCCAACTTACCAGAAATTCAAAACCTCATCAGACAACGCGACACACTGAAACATTACCCAGCACCCCACACACAGGACATCGCACATCAAATCCAAGCACTCAACACACAGATTAACAACAAAATACAAGAACAACAAACACTAAATTGGAATAATTACCTCCAAACACTTGATCACAAAACAGACCCCAATTTGTTTTACAAAACACTAAACAGCATCATACTTTCCAACAGGAACACAACACGATCACATGCCGCAATCACAACAACAGACGCTATACCTTCATACAAATAACAAGCAAACACTTATTAATCACTTCTCTCAGCCACCTAAACCCCTATCATGACGACTGACGTGTCATCAGACGTAAGAAACAGTTCCCCACAGACCCTGACTATGCACCCTTCACCAACAACCAGACAAAGCACATCATCAACAATTTCAAGCACTCACCCGCCTGTGGCCCAGACAACACCTCAGACACCTAGGACCACAAGGCATACAAGCACTCACCAACATGTCAAACTAAAGCTACTCACACAACACAATACTAGACATCTGGAAGCATGGAGTCATCATTACATTCCCCAAACCCAACAAAGACTCCACGCTACCCTCCTCACACCGCCCCATCACACTTCTTTGCACCCACTCCAAAGTCTCAGAACGCCTCGTACTACAACTGACTACACATGATCTACCCCTAGCTCCAACACAACATGGCTTCAGGCCACTACACTCCACAAACACTCTTCTTACAGACCTTACACAAAGAACTTTTGACGGCATCAACTAAGCTAGACCACCACACAGAACACTACTTGCCAAACTCGGCATTAGTAAAGGCTTTGATGCCATCCCCCGCCACAACCTAACAAACAAAATCTACAACACAAATATGCACAATAATACAAAAAGGTGACTGGCCAACTACCTAGCAGGCAGATGTGCACATGTATCATTTGCCGGTCAGTCATCTAACATCAGAAACTTCACAAACAGAGTCCCGCAAGGATCCATCTTGTCACCCTAACTCTTCAACCTATACATGCATGATCTACCAACACCCCACACACCCCAAATAAATATAGCTTCCTACGCAGACGACATAACACTCACATGTAAACACCAAGACTCCGACACAGCAACACGTCTTCTTCAACCCTACCTCAACACACTACATGACTGGTGCACTACAAACAGACTCAAATTAGCCAAGCCAAATCCTCAGCAACCCTCCTCACAAGCTGGACAGCCGAATACAGAAATGCCCACTCCTCACTATAAACAACACCCCCTTAACACACATACACACACACACACACCGGGACCAGAAGGTCCCGGGTTCGAGACCCGGGCGGGGAAGAGACATTTGGGCAAGTCTCCTAACGGTGTAGCCTCTGTTCATCTAGCAGTATAAATAGGAACCTGGAATAAGTGGACGAAGTTGTGACGTCCCATCTGGGGTTGGTGATCGGTTACAAGGTGAGATAGGTATCGTACTGGTCAACCTAAGCCTTCGGGTGAGACTGGTACCGTAGTGAGAATGGTACCGTACTGATTAACCCTAAGCCTTCGTTTCCAGATGTCGCCAATTGGCTAAAATACAGACTACATACACATCCACAGCCATTCCAACGATACATAAACACATAATATGCATTTCACGCAATACATTCCAAGTTAAGGAGGCGCGATAATAATTAGCTTAGCTCGCATTGCGTGGATTCCCCTTGACGAACAAGCAAGTGAATTACACACACACACACACACACACACACACACACACACACACACACACACACACACACACACACACACACACACACACACACACATACACAAACACAAATCCTAGGTGTAACATATGATACTTTAATGACATTCAAACAACATATCACAAACATAAAAAATAAACTGACACCCAGACTTAACACCCTCAGGTCACTTGCCCACACACAATTTGGACACAACAAAGAAACTACCACCAAAGTATACACACAATACTCGAGGCTGTTCGGCTGGGCAGTCTACGGAACAACAACTTCTGTTCATGACTGTACTTCGAGTGCTTCTCATACAACGGTCAAAACTTGATTCAAAGATCACATAAAATACTACTCCACCTTAAGGTACCGGTAAGTGTCCCCCAGTGCCCTAACCTGAGAAATGGTATTGAGAGAGCAGTGTAGAAGTGAGGTGTGTGTGTGTGTGTGTGTGTGTGTGTGTGTGTGTGTGTGTGTGTGTGTGTGTGTGTGTGTGTGTGTGTGTGTGTGTGTGTGTGTGTGTGTGTGTGTGTGTGTGTGTGTGACCTGTCCTGACCTATGACCTGTACTGACCTGTGTTACAGTATAGGAGAAGCGAGGTGAGCGGGTGTATATGTGGCCTGGAACCTGTGACATAATATGACCTGTGACCTATGACATATGACCTATAACTTATGACCTGTGACCTATGACCTGTACTGACCTGTGTTGCAGTATAGGAGAAGCGAGGTGAGCGTGTGCCCATTATCCGGCTCTCTCATCCTTTGGTTCCTGAAACAGAAAGGTCAGAAATTAATCATCATTGTAACATTCACAAGCAATATACAGTATATAGTTACTAAAGCTAAAGGGGAGGTTTTTAGTTTGTTCCCTAGACCTCCATCAAGTTTAAGCTTACACCCCCTAGACGGCCTTTCAAGATAAATTTGTACATTTATCGGTAGAAAAATTTCCCGGCCTCTTAAATTACAGGCTCGCTATCGCTCGTCAGGAAAAAATAGACACCTAAATGGCACGAAAGGTCTAAAATTGACAGAAATGGGGCGAAAGTTCTTAAAATCGCCAAACTAATAGGGCGAACGTCTTAAAATCGTAAAAACAATGGTGCTAGGCATGAGAGAGAAAGGGGGCAGAAAAAAAATCCCTCAAGTGGAAATCTCCCCTTAACCCATTCAGTATCGGTGACGTCCCTTTCATTATATACTGGACACTAATGAACGATGTTATTCAGCATAGGAAGGACCTCTAACAATGAAAAGGCTACATACTATCTCAATTAATTATTTTAACTACCATATATCCTTCTTAAACATCATAAAATCGTTTAAATGCAGGTGATATAAAAACAAAAAGACGTCACCGGTACTGTAAGGGTTAATTGCAAGATAATCAACATACATTGCTTTGAGCCTACCGAAAAATGTACAAATTTATCTCTAAGGGGTATCTTGAGAATAATGTATTAAGCTTGATGGAGGTCTAGGGAAGAAGCTAATACATTAAATAAATACATACATAAAGAAACAAATAAATACCCCTACCCCCTTAACCCTTTGAGTACCAGCGACGTGTGATATATCTTATTCTAGCTATATTTAGACGATATTATGCAGCTTAAGAAGGATCTGTGGTAGTAAAAAGGGTTAAGTGAGACAGTTCGAAGCCTGTTACTTGCTTGAGGTCCTTATTAAACTGAATAATATCCTCTAAATATAGCTAGAATATAATTAATAAGACGTCGCCGGTACAGAAGGGGTTAATCCAACTTTCTGTCAAGGTTTTAATGAAGAGTCTTTCTATACATTCCACTGATATCAGCAGTGTATCTCGCCCACACTGCCACAGAGCCCCACAAGCATATCAGCAGTGTATCTCGCCCACACTGCCACAGAGCCCCACAAGCATATCAGCAGTGTATCTCGCCCACACTGCCACAGAGCCCCACAAGCATATCAGCAGTGTATCTCGCCCACACTGCCACAGAGCCCCACAAGCATATCAGCAGTGTATCTCGCCCACACTGCCACAGAGCCCCACAAGCATATCAGCAGTGTATCTCGCCCACACTGCCACAGAGCCCCACAAGCATATCAGCAGTGTATCTCGCCCACACTGCCACAGAGCCCCACAAGCATATCAGCAGTGTATCTCGCCCACACTGCCACAGAGCCCCACAAGCATATCAGCAGTGTATCTCGCCCACACTGCCACAGAGCCCCACAAGCATATCAGCAGTGTATCTCGCCCACACTGCCACAGAGCCCCACAAGCATATCAGCAGTGTATCTCGCCCACACTGCCACAGAGCCCCACAAGCATATCAGCAGTGTATCTCGCCCACACTGCCACAGAGCCCCACAAGCATATCAGCAGTGTATCTCGCCCACACTGCCACAGAGCCCCACAAGCATATCAGCAGTGTATCTCGCCCACACTGCCACAGAGCCCCACAAGCATATCAGCAGTGTATCTCGCCCACACTGCCACAGAGCCCCACAAGCATATCAGCAGTGTATCTCGCCCACACTGCCACAGAGCCCACAAGCATATCAGCAGTGTATCTCGCCCACACTGCCACAGAGCCCCACAAGCATATCAGCAGTGTATCTCGCCCACACTGCCACAGAGCCCCACAAGCATATCAGCAGTGTATCTCGCCCACACTGCCACAGAGCCCCACAAGCATATCAGCAGTGTATCTCGCCCACACTGCCACAGAGCCCCACAAGCATATCAGCAGTGTATCTCGCCCACACTGCCACAGAGCCCCACAAGCATATCTCATCACATTCACTTTCACTGCCTTAAGGGGGGATGGGTCTTTTTTCTGGATCCCTTTTTTCTTCATGCTTGGCCCCATTAATTTCCAGATTAAAAGACGTTCGGTCCATTAGTTTGGCGATTTTAACACCTATCGCCCCATTTCGTTGTACATTTTAAGACATTTCGTGCCATTCAGGTGTCGGCCTTCGGCCGGGATAATTTTTCTACCGAAAAATTTACAAATTTAGCTTGAAGGGCGGGGGTGTCTAGGTTTGTTTTTTCTATGTTTGATGGAGGTCTAGCGAGGAAACTAAAACTAAATGAATAAATGAATAAATGAATAAATTAATAAATGAATTAATAGACCAAAAAACCAGCCACTGTGCCCATAAGTCTACACACAGACACATTTGTAGTAAAGCCCACATGCTTACAGTGTCTATATATATATATATATATGGTTCCCGGACATCTAAACCAGTAGACCATTTCAACCAGTAGCTCTCAACCAGTGCCAAATCAACCAAGACCAACCAAACCAGTGCCAAAATATAGTACTAACCTAACCTAACCGTATTGGTTGATTTGGTAGTGGTTGAAATGGTCAACTGGTTGAGTTGTCCGGTCACCGTTTAATATAGATTTTTTTTGTTCATTTCATTTCAAAGGAGTGAAAGTTTAGTTCAGGGGTCATGAGCCGTTTTTCTGGTCTTGCTCATGTTTAGCCCCATTAGTTTTCAGATTGCATGACGTTCGGCCCATTAGTTTAGCGATTTTAATACCTTTCGCCCCATTTCGTTGTCAATTTGAAGACCTTACGTGCCATAGGTGTCGGTTCTTTTCCTGGCGAGCGAAAGCGAGCCTGTAATTTTAAGAGTAACCGGCCTTTGGCCGGGCCATTTTTCTACCGCAAAAAGTACAAATTTATCTTGAGGGGGGGGGGGGGGTCTAAGAGGTGTTTTTCTAAGTTTGAGGGAGGTCTAGGGAGGAAACTAGAAACATAATATATAAATCAATAAAATCGACCAAAAAGTGAACCATCCCCCCTCAAGAGAAATGTTGGCAGACGGAGAAGGTGGTTTGACTTCTTAACCCTTTGAAGATTATGACATGTATTGCAGTTTATCCTGGCTACCATTAGGCGATTTTATACAGCTTACTAAAGACGTGCGGGTATGACCAGGGCAAAGTCTATCTCGGTTAACCTCTTCAGTACCGGTGACGTCCTTTTCATTATATTCTGGTAACGATTAGACGGTTTTATTCAGTTTAAAAAGGACCTCCAACAGTTAACAGGCTTCGAACTATTGCACTTAACTATTTGTACCACCTAAATGGCACGAAATGTCTTAATATTGGCAAAGAAATGGGGCAAAAGGTTTGAAAATCGCCAAACTAATGGGGCGAATGTCTTGAAATCTCATAACTAATAGGGCTAATCATGAGGGAGGAGGGGGGACTCGAAAAACTAACTTCCTCCCCTTAAGAACGGGGGTGTTACTTATTTCCATATAAGGGGGTGTACTTTCTCTTAGCCTTCACTGCCCCTGCCTTGTACAGTCGGTCTAATAAGTCATGTCCCAGCTGTCATTACGTGTGGCTCGCTCTGTGCTGTATTAATGTCTGTCAGATGTTGAATAGGGTGGGTAAGTGTAGGAAAATGTTTGTATATTTCACTTGATATGTAGAAATGAAGCTTAGATATTGCTGATACCAATAATTGATCAAAACATACTTGGTGCCGAGCCATCACTTATTAACCCGACTGTACACGGCCACTGCTTTGTTACTTTTCTTAGCACCATAAACTTTCGCGGACTTTAGACGAGGTTTTCAAATATTGCTCGTAAATTGTTCCTATATTGACTATCTATTTATCTAACCATCCTATAAAAACATACACCCCCCCCCCTCTCTCAATATATATAGATCGATAGATAGCTAGATATATAACTATATAAATATAACTAGAGAGAGAGAGAGAGAGAGAGAGAGAGAGAGAGAGAGAGAGAGAGAGAGAGAGAGAGAGAGACTATAATTATAGTAGATAAATATAAATCTAGTATCTCCATGCAGCCAACAGAATATCATAAGTGCGGTGGTAGTAGTAGTAGCCTAATGTGTGAGGAAGAAGAAGTTGATGTTGTTGTAAGTGTGGTAGTAGTAGTAGTGGTAGTGGTAGTAGTAGTAGTAGGTGCATGGTGTAGAATAGTAATATATGATGCTTGTAAAATATAATGTATGTACAATATTAAATAAAAATCAAAGTAGTAGTTAAAACAAAAGTAGTAGTAGTAGTAGTAGTAGTAGTAGTAGTAGTAGTAGTAGTGTGAGGAAGAAGCTAGTGTTGTTGTTGTAGTAAACTCATGAATGGAGTTAGTGAAAGGTGGTCAGGGAGGTGCTGTACTTTCTCCATTCCCCCCCCCCCCTCCCCTTCTCTCTCTCTCTCTCTGAAGATTATGACGCATCTTGACCGTATATTCTGGACCTCATTAGACGATGTCATGCAGCTAAGGAAGGATCTGTGGGAATGAATAGGGTAAAAACTATCTCTTGTAACCCATACTGTACCGGTGACGTCCTTTTCATCATAATCTGGCAACTATCAGACGATTTTATTCGGCTTAGGAAGGACCTCTAGCCATACTAAGGCTTCAAACTATCGCCACCAACCCTTTTTAACAACAACAGAGCCTTCCTAAGCTGTATAATATCGTCTAAATATAGCTACCATTAAGGGGAGATCTCCAATTGAGGGATTTTTGTCTTGACCCCTTTCTCCCTCATGTTTAGCCCCATTGCTTTTGATATTATAAAACGTTCGCCCCATTAGTTTAGCGATTTTAAGAACTTTCACCCCATAATAAGACCTTTCGTGCCATTCAGGTGTCGATTTTATCCTGGCGAGCGATAGCAAGCCTGTAATTTAAGAGGAACCGGCCTTTGGCCGGGAAATTTTTCTACCGAAAAATGTACAAATTTATCTTGAAAGGGACTCAAGGGGGTATAATTTTTAGCTTGATGGAGGTCTAGGGAACAAAGTAAATACCTCCCCTTAAATATAACACACGTCGCTGGTACTCAAAGGGTTAATTGAGATGGCCTGTACCCTTTTAAGCTCTACATATCCTTCCTAAGCTGAATAAAATCGTCAAATAATAGGTAAATAATAGGTAAATACTAGGTAAATACTAGGTAAATTATAGGTTAGTTACGTTATATTCCACGTCTCCAGTGATATTAACCCTTTATGTACCGGCGACGTCTTTTTCATTTGATTGTAGCTAAATTTAGACGTGTTTGTGCAGCTTAAGCAGGATCTCTGGTAGTAAAAAGGGTTAAGTGAGATAGTTCGATGCCTGATCATTGTTGGAGGCCCTTTTCAAACTGAATAAAATCGTCTAATAGTAGCCAAAATAAAGATAAAAAAGACGTCGCCGATACAGAAAGGGTTAAGGGAGATATTTAGGTTGTTCCCTAGACCTCCATCAAACTTAAAATTACACCCCATAGGACCCCTTTCAAGATAAATGTGTAGCCTACATTTTTCGGTAGAAAAATGTCCCACCCGAAGGCCAGTTCCTCTTAATAGGCTATCTATCTATCGCTCGCCAGGAAAAAATCGACACCTAAATAGTACGAAAGGTCATAACATTGACAGAAATGGGACGAAAGTACCTTACTTAAAATCGCAAAACTAATGGGGCGAACATCATAACATCTCAAAAGCAATGGGGCTAAACACGAGGGAGAAAGGGCTCCAGAAAATAATAACTCAAGTGGAAATCTCCCCTTCAGATGGTGGAGTTGGAAATGTTAACCCTCTCTAGCGCAGGGCGGGTCGTTTTAAGATGTTTCATCTCATTAGTTTGGCGATTATTAGAAATGTCGGTAAAATGTGGTAGGTTGTGTGGTAGACTATGTGGTAGGCTAGGTGGTAGCTTGTGGTACAGCCTGTTTGGTAGAATGTGGTAAGCTACAGGTTGTGTGGTAGAATGAAGTACAGGTTATGTGGTAGAATGTAGTACAGGTTGTGTGGTAGAATGAAGTACAGGTTGTGTGGTAGAATGAAGTACAGGTTGTGTGGTAGAATGAAGTACAGGTTATGTGGTAGAATGAAGTACAGGTTATGTGGTAGAATGAAGTACAGGTTGTGTGGTAGAATGAAGTACAGGTTGTGTGGTAGAATGAAGTACAGGTTATGCGGTAGAATGAAGTACAGGTTGTGTGGTAGAATGTAGTACAGGTTGTGTGGTAGAATGAAGTACAGGTTGTGTGGTAGAATGAAGTACAGGTTGTGTGGTAGAATGAAGTACAGGCTGTGTGGTAGAATGAATAACAGGTTGTGTGGTAGAATGTAGTACAGGTTGTGTGGTAGAATGAAGTACAGGTTGTGTGGTAGAATGTAGTACAGGTTGTGTGGTAGAATGAAGTACAGGTTATGTGGTAGAATGAAGTACAGGTTATGTGGTAGAATGAAGTACAGGTTGTGTGGTAGAATGAAGTACAGGTTGTGTGGTAGAATGAAGTACAGGCTGTGTGGTAGAATGAAGTACAGGTTATGCGGTAGAATGAAGTACAGGCTGTGTGGTAGAATGAATACAGGTTGTGTGGTAGAATGAAGTACAGGTTGTGTGGTAGAATGAAGTACAGGCTGTGTGGTAGAATGAAGTACAGGTTGTGTGGTAGAATGTAGTACAGGTTGTGTGGTAGAATGAAGTACAGGTTGTGTGGTAGAATGTAGTACAAGCTGTGTGGTAGAATGTAGTACAAGCTGTGTTGTAGAATGAAGTACAGGTTGTGTGGTAGAATGTAGTACAAGCTGTGTTGTAGAATAAAGTACAGGCTGTGTTGTAGAATGAAGTACAGGCTGTGTTGTAGAATGTAGTACAGGCTGTGTTGTAGAATGAAGTACAGGCTGTGTTGTAGAATGAAGTACAGGCTGTGTTGTAGAATGTAGTACAGGCTGTGTTGTAGAATGAAGTACAGGCTGTGTTGTAGAATGAAGAACCAGTACAGAGTATGTAGTAGAATAAAGTACAAGTTGTGTAGTATAGGCTGTGTAATAGAATGAAGTAAAGGCTGTGTTAGAAGGGAGACTGCGTGGTAGAATGATGCGAGGGTAGGGATAGGGGTCAGGGGGTGGTAGTGGTAGTAGAGGTAGTAGTAGGTAGACTGGGAGATGTCAACGCCAAAGTAGTGATCCCGCGGTATGCATCCCATTCACCATCATATCTCCCTCTCACTAAATTTGCCATACTATTCTCTGCTGTCTCACTGCTGCCTACTACCTGTCCCCTGCTTGACTACCACCCCGCCCCCCTACCAACCTACCTACCTACCAGCCTGCCTACCTGCCCACCGTCCTGCCTCCCTCCCAGCCTACCTCTCCCCCTGTTCATCACAACATTTTTCCCGCATGCCTCCCTGCTGTACACTGCTCCCTGCCTCTGTGTGTGTGCCTGCTTGCTGACTTCCTGCTTCCGCTGTGGCCTGGGCTTGGACGGAAGCAGGAGGGCAGCAGCAGCAGCATCCCGGGCCCGGTGATGGCTGGCGGCGCTGTGTTAATGCCGCCGTCGCCGCCCGCCTTTCCCCCGCCGACACACAGCAGCAGGCAGCACCAACAGCAACCAACCCCCTCTGCGCAGCTGTGGCGATGTGTGAGACTGACCTGGCTGGCGATGCTGTGACGATGGCTGCACCGCTGCTGGAGCCGGCGCTGCACCTCACTGATACACATGATAAACCCGACAGGACCCTAGTGCTGTGATCCTGCCTCACTCACCACGGACACTGAGGCTGCTCTCCGCGCCCGGCCGCCATTACCGCGGGACTGTTGTTGGCCCAGGCGGGGGGGGGGGGGGGGGGAGGGGGGAGGAGGGGAGGCACTGTCAGGGAGGGAGAGAGGAGTGAAGGGGAGGCCTGGTGCAGAAAACGAAGAGGGAGACAGGGAGGACTGGAGAAGAGAGAGGTGGGAAGATGGTAGTACTGGTGAAGATATAAGCAGCAGGAAAGATAGGATGGTGAGGAGGAAAAGAAAGAGAGGGAGAGAGAGACAGAGAAATAGAGAGAGGGGGGGTAGGGAGGGGGACCAGCCTCGGGGCACCTCTTCGGACCCGTCCACTCCAACCGCATTCCTGTCTCTCTCTCTCTCTCTCTTTCTCTCTCTCTCTCTCTCTTTCTCCCTCTCTCTCTTAATACACAGCCTTCTCTCTGTTTACATCCCGCCTTCTCTCTTTTTAGCTTGGTATTGTTATATCATCCAGCTCTCCGTTTCTCGTTCTGATTCTGCATCATTCTCTCTCTCTCTCTCTCTCATTGTTTTTACCATAACAGTAAAATGAGAAACAACCAAATCAACAATATATATATATATATATATATATATATATATATATATATATATATATATATATATATATAGGCATATATATATATATATATATATATATATATATATATATATATAGATAGATAGATAGATAGATATTTCAGTAACCATTTTTTAAAGAATTCATGGTATGCGTCGGGTTTTTATTTGTATTTTGTTTTTCCTACGGGGTCCCCATTTCTTGTAATGCACAGGTACCTGGTAAATCTTGGCTGTTTCTGGTATGCACTGGGTGTGATTCATCCGTGATCTATGCCGAGTGATACACCAATGGACCACTTGCGGGTTTCAGGCTATAAGGAAGTTGGAGCTGTAGACATCGATAATTAGCAGAATAACCAGCTCTAATACGGTTTTAGTACATTTATAAATACACAAAACCAAATTGAACATACTATTTATCCATCAGAAACCTACATAATTACTGTATTTGTGTTTAATATCGATGTTTACAGACCGAACTTCCTTATAGCCTGAAACTCGCAAGTGGTCAAATTACTTGCGAGTTTCAGGCTATAAGGAAGTTGGAGCTGTAGACATCTATAGTAAATAGAAATACAATAATAATGTAGGTGTCTGATGGCTAAAGAGTATGTTGAATTGGGTTTTATGTATTTATATATGAACTACAACCATATTTTAGCTGGTAATTCTGCTAAATATCGATGTCTACAACTCCAACTTCCTTATAGATCGAAACTCGCAAGTGGTCAATTAATGGAGTACTGCGGAAATATCTCGTAACCCAAAATAGTGACCTTGCTTGACCATACAGCGTTGTGCGTATCCTAGGTTCAAGTCCTTGGAGTTAGTTAGTTAGTTATGTAGAGCAGATTAACCAGTCCTTGGAGTACCACATGTATTCGTTACTGTCATTGATTTCATTAGTTAGGTTTATTTGTAAATTAATTGGTGGGTTGGTGAAAACTAATATGCTATTTGTGAACTCGACTGTACATTGGACATTTGTTGTAACCCAAAAGTATAGTTGTTCATATAATACAGCGTTATAATTATATATATATATATATATATATATATATATATATATGTTTCTCAGTTCCACACTCTATTACGCACTGCTGTACAAAGGTAATCATTGTATTGGTAAAATTAGCATAATATATATATCTTCCTTTTTTAATTTATTTGATTATATATATAGTTATAGTTATAGTTGGGGGGAGGGGCGTCGACTGACTGGGGACAGAGGTGCATGGGGGCGGTTCGTTCGTGGCCACACCTTCGGGGATCGCGGCGTCAGGCAATAGATAGATAGATAGATAGTTTCCTCCTTAGACCTTCATCAAAGTATAAAAACAAACATCCCCAAGATCCCCCTTCTAGATATATTGACAAAGAAATGGGACAAAATATCTTAAAATCGCCAAACTAATGGGCCGAATATTTTAAAATCTGAAAACTAATGGGACTAAGCATGAGGGAGAAGGGAGTCCAGAAAAGCAACCATCCCCCCTTAATTGTATAGTTCTATTGGACGAGTATACCATTGTCTGCACACACATAGCAGGTACAGTTGGCCTAATAAGTCATGGCTCAGCTGTCATTACGTTTGGCTTGCTCTGTGCTGTATTTATGTCTGTCAGATGTTGAATAGGGTGGGTAAGAGTAGGAACATGGTTGTATAACTCATTCAAAAAGAAGAAATCGTGTGTAAATATTGGTGATACCAATTATTAATCATAACATAATTGGTGACGGGACATCACTAATTAGCGCGACTGTACAGTCGGCCTAATAAGTAATGTATCAGCTGTCATTACGTTTGGCTCGCTCTGGGCTGCATTAATGTCTGTCAGATGTTGAATTGGGTGTGTAAAGATAGGAACATATTTGTATATCTCACTCAAAACGATGAAGTAATGCTTAGATAGTGCTGATACCAATTATTGATCGAAATATACCTGGTGCCGAGCCATCACTTATTAGGCCAACTGTACAGTTGGCCTAATAAGTGATGTCGCGGCACCATGGAAGTATAGTTTCGATCAATAATTGGTATCAGCAATATTTACACATGATTTCTTCCTTTGGAGTGCGATATACCAACATGTTCCTACCCTTACCCACCCTAATCAGCATCTGACAGACATTAATACAGACCAGAGCGAGCCAAACGTAAAGACAGCTGAAACATGACGTATTAGGCCGACTGTACACTATTTGTTGATACACTTCAGCCATTGAGGGGGGAGAGTTGGTTATTTGTGGGGGCCCCCTTCTCCCTCATGTTTAGCCCCATTAGTTTTCATATTTTAAGACGTTCGCCTACATAGTTTTGCCATTTTAAGACTTTTCGTCCCATTTTTTTTGTCAATGTTAAGACATTTCATGCCATTCAGGTGTAAATTTACCTCTGGCGAGCGATAGCAAGCCTGTAATTGTGGAAGGCCGGTACATTTTTTCTACCGAAAAATGTACATATCAATCTCGGAGGGGGATCTTGGGGACGTTTTTTAAGCTTGATGGAGGTCTATGGAGGAAACTAAAATAATTATAAATATATAGAACAAATATATAGACCCAACCCCCTTTAAAACGTTTACTCCTCCATGTGGTTACAATATTACCCATGTCTACATAACCGGGGCGTGGGAAGGGCGATCAGAATCGTGTGTATGTTTTTATGTGTGTAGTTTATACGTGTGTAAAAAAAAAAAAAAAAAAAAAAAAAAAAAAAAAAAAAAAGGAAAAGTGGAGATTGGGCCTGAGTAAATAGATAGATAGATAGATAGCGATAGCGAGCCTGTAATTTAGGAGGAATCGGTCTTCGGCCAGATTATTTTTTGTTTTTTACCGAAAAATGTACAAGTTTATTTTGAAGGGGGATCTTGGGGGTATTTTTGTTTACGCTTGATGGAAGTCTAGGGAGCAAACTAAAATCTATCCATAGTCACTGATTACGTGGTTAGTGAAAGATATACATAATTTAGAAAATACACCGTGGACACTAGTTTTGAGGGGTATCTGAGCGCTATTAATGGGAGATGGGCCGCTTTTCTGGTCCCCATTCTTCCTCATGCATATCCCCATTAGTTTTCAGACGTTTGTCTTAATAGTTTTTCGATTTTAACCCACAGAACCCCAGCGACGACACGTTTGCGTCGGCAATGTTTGTAACGCTAAACCCCAGAGCCGCATAGGGTGCGTCGCGCTAATTACTCCGGTCCTATGGCACCTAGAGGGCTCAGATTTGTATGGGAACTGTGTAAGTATCCCACACAACAATGCCGATGGTTGAAAACTCTCAAAGTCCAACCGCGTGCGTGTGAGCGCGCAAAAACCTGTTTTTTGCCTACCCATTTCCCCATGTTAATTCCGACTGTCGGGCGCACCGTAGGACCCCTTAATGACCTAGGGGATCGTTTTTTTTGGGTTTTCCTTCATTTCTAACCCATTCCTGGTGTTTTCTGGAAACAATTTTTTTTACAACCTGCTGGTCCTGGGTGGTACATTTATTATTAACTAGCTGGGGTTCAGTGGGTTAAGACCTTTCGACCCATTTCTTTGTCAATTTTAAGACCTTTCGTGCCCTTTAGTTGTCAATTTTTTACCTGGCGAGCGATAGCTAGCCTGTAAGTGTGGAGCAATCGGCCTTTGGCCGTGACATTTTTCTACCTAAAAATTTACAAATTAATCTCGGAGGGGGATCTAATTGATTTTTTTTTAAAGTTTGATGGAGGTCTAGGGAGGAAACTACAAAATAAATGATATAAATATAAAATAGACCCCAAAAAATAATCACTGTCCCCTTAACCCCTTCAGCACGATGGCGTATTTTGGCCCTTTTTCTGGCTAACATTAGACGGTTTTATGTTGCTTAGGGGGAGATGGGTTGTTTTTCGGGCCCCCCCTTCTTCTTCTTCGTGTTTAGCCCCATTAGTTTTAAGATTTGATGACGTTCGGCCCATTAGTTTGCCGATTTTAAGAACTGTCAATATTAAATCCTTTCGTCCCATTTAGGTGTTGATATTTTCCTGGAGAGCGATAGCGATCCTGTAATTTATGAGGAATCGGCCATCGGCCTGAAAAATTTTCTACCGAAAACATGTACAAATTTATCTTGTATATTTTGTCTTGGGGGTATTTTTTAAAGCTTGATGGAGGTCTAGGGAACAAACTAAAAAAAAATCTTCCTTTAGTCACTGATTACGTGGTTAATGAAATTAAAATGCTAACTGAATAAATATTATTATTATTATTATCATTATTCAGATATATACTTTAAAATTTATAAAATACTCCTCGGACACTATTTTTGAGGGATAACTGATGTAATATGACTTCTGTGCCGCTGAGTCGATGTGTGTCACTCTGGGTGGCTGAAGTCCGGTTTCAAGTAAATTGGCTATCGCTCGCCAGGAAGAAATCGACACCTGGATGGGGATAAACGTTTTAAAACAGTAGGATGAATGGGGCCGAATGGATACAAGCCAGAGAAGGAGAGGTATATCAGAGTGAGGTTTGGTATCCTTTACCCAACCTTAGCCATGTCTGTTATACTATATACTATACTCTTATACTATACTTCGTGGTGCAATGCATAAGTGTGTTGATTTTCGGTGTGAGGGTCCTGGGTTCGAATCCCTGGACTTCCACATGTGTTTGTTAATTTCATTAATCGAGTTTAGGAGTAAAGTTGGTTAGTGGAGAGAACATAATACTGTCCTACTTTTCCTTTGGGGGGCAGGGGGCTAGGAATCCTCCTCCCCTTGTAAAATTTACCTACTAGACGAGACAGAGAAAGGAGCGAGGGAACGCGAAAGTGGTCCGGGACCCTGAGAATTGGAACTTTAAAAGTTGTGTCTGTTCGGGCTCTGTCTCGAGTCAGCCACCTACAGTATAGCTATGGGGTATGTGCCGGAGTATATATATAAAAAAAAAAAATCATAAGGGTATTGGATATAAATGGATAAAATTGGATATAATATGCACAATGCATGATTATAGAGAACACTAACACATTTTAGAGATGTAACTACTGTAGTATGAAATGGATGCCTGATGAACGAGAAGACCCACGTTGTCTCTTGGTCGCTTACACGTATTTATAACTCGATAACACAGGATCTCGTTGTATCCTTGGTAGAGCTAATTATCGCTACCACAATAGATTGACAAATTTCTACAGGAAGGAAAAATATTAAAAGAAAGAATCACCACAATTGTATATTTTTACTTTCACAAACCATTTGTACAATAATATAAATACATAAACAATTAATAACAATATGTAAAGGTCAGATTTCTGTATTCCTCAATTATATTAAGTTTAAATGGTGCAATACCACATAAACTATGTGGTATTATCATACAGCACAGTACAAATATTACAAATCATCAATATTTACAAATTATATTTTGCAACATTAAGTAAATTAAATACAGTACAGTACTGTATATACTGTATATCTCTGTCATTTTATTTCCTAGAGTCTCTCTCCATATTAAGAGTCATTTACTGCAGTCCTGCCCTGTTAACTAGTCACTTTAAATATAATTACAAGCACAGACAGTTAACCCATGGACTGTGAAGGTCCTCTCGGAAGCCATGTTATTTAAACAGGTGTAAATAAACCATGCCAGTGTCGGGAAATGTCTGAAATTTGGGTGACACATAGAGTGTAGTGGCATCTTTCCATACCACATCCTCCACTCCTTCCCTCATTTATACTCCACCCACCCACCCCTCCCTCCCTCCCTCAACTTGGCCCTTTATTTTGCACATGTTCTAGCAGTTCATGAGTTAAAATATCCCAGGTATTTGATTGACAATGTTGGAAAGGTACAGTACCCATATAACCAGGGTGGGTGGAACACTTTACCGGTAGCCACTGCACACAGAGCCATAAAAGCTAAAAGGTGACTAGTGAGCTTGAGAGGGTTTAACTTCTGGATTCATTGGAACGAACGTTTTAAAATCTCAAAGCTAATGAGACTAAACACAAGGGAAAAAAAGAAACTCCCTCCCCCTTAAATCCCTCATCTTAGTATTGCGTTCATCTGATGGTGACTCGGAGTGTAGCGGCGGCCTGCAGCTCAATGGTGCGGTGGATGTCGTTAACCTCCTGCTGTGTCAGGGGTCGGTCCATGTGCCGGTACACGATGCGGTAACAGTGAGAGGTGCGCCCGGTGCGAGGATGGGTAAAATCATCCACTAGGTACACCTATGCAAGATAAATACATTGCATAAATACTTGCAATACAGTGCTCTCTTATTTACCTATTAAATCATAGGACTAGGATACGGGTTACATTCCTGAAAACCCGATCTTAGATAGAAAAATTGTATAGCAAACCCCAACATGTATGGGGTAATTGGGGATGCGTTCTAGGACCAGCCAAAACCCAAACCCAAACACCTAAAAACCTATAATAATATTGTAAATCGGGACATCGGATAGTGAGGGAGACATGTATATAAATTTTAGAATCTCAAAAACTTAACTAAAATACCTACCAAACTCAGTAAACAAATTATAACAATAATCACAGCATAAATATTAACATAATCGAGATAACTTAATAGAATTGCCATGCGTTAACCCACTGAGCACCAGGCAATATAATATAAATGTACACTACAGGTCCGGCAGGCTGTCAAAAAAAATGTTTTCCAGAAAAAACCTGGAATGGGTTAGAAATGAAGGAAAAACCACAAAAAAAATGATCCCCTAGGTCATTAAAGGATCCTACGGGGTGCCCGAAAGTCGGAATTAACCTGGGGAAATGGGTAGGCAAAAACATGCAAAAACACGTTTTTTGCGCGCTCACGCGGCTGGACTTTGAGGGTTTTCAACCATCGGCATTGTTACCTTTGGATACCTTACCTTTGGATGTGTTCGCCGCTCCTCTAGCGGCACCAAGGAGCGCGACGCCCCTCGTTATGGGTGGTGATTTGGTGCAGTAGACTGTTTGAAGCGACAGCTCGCTCCCTTGCGAGGATGGGCTCGTCTGGCACTTTTTGCAGTTCGACATCTAGGGCTCTCTTGAAGTTGTCTAACGAGATGTCCCTCATGTCTCTTACTCGCCGTGGGAGTTTGTTGAAGAGATGTGGGCCTCTGTGTGATAACCAGCCCTCTCGCAGAGAGCCCATAGCACCCCTGTTATTCATCCGGGGGATTTCGCATTCCCAGCCTCTCCTATCGCTGAATTTCATGACTATCGGAGTATGTAGGTTTGGTACTAAACCCTCTGCGATTTTCCACGTGTATATTATTAGGTAACGTTCTCTTCTACGTTCCAGTGAGTACAGATTCAGTGCTCTTAAACGCTCCCAATAGTGTAGATGTTTTATCGAACTTATATGCGAAATGAAATTTCTTTGTACACTCTCTACGTCATTTATTTCACCTGCTTTGTATGGGGATGTTAATACGCTACAGTATTCAAGCCGCGGTAGCACTAGAGATTTGAAGAGCGTTATCATAGGCAATTCACCGCGTGTTTTAAAAGTACGCAGAATCCAACCCGTTAGACGTTTCGCAGCCGCCACTTTGACCTGGTTATGTACTTTGAAACCCATATTTTCAGACATTAATACCCCAAGGTCTTTCACACTGTCTTTCCGTTCTATTATGTGGTTAGATTCTGTTAAGTAATTTGTAATTTCTTTAACACCATTATCTCCGTACCGTATTAATTGGAATTTTTCCTCATTGAATTGCATGTTGTTTTCCCTGGTCCACTGGAACACTACATTCATGTCTTCCTGCAGTCGGCCCGTGTCCTCTTGTGTGTTTACTATCTTGCTTAATTTTGTGTCATCAGCAAAAGACGACACCGTACTGTGTCTGGTGTTGGTATCTATGTCGCAAATTAGTATGAGGAACAGAAGGGGCGCTAGCACTGTTCCTTGGGGCACTGAGCTTTTGACATCCGAAGGCTCAGAAGTGACTTGGTTTACTGCTACCGATTGTTTTCGGTTTATGAGGAAATTGTATATCCACCGTCCGATTTTCCCAGTTATACCTTTTGCTTTCAGTTTGTGGGCTATTATACCATGGTCACATTTATCAAATGCCTTAGCAAAATCGGTGTAAATGACATCCACGTTTTTCTTTTCTTCTAGCGCTTTAAGAATTTTGTCATAGTGTTCCAAAAGTTGTGAGAGACATGATCTTCCCGCTCTGAACCCATGTTGACCGGTGTTGTGTAGTTCATTTGTCTCCATGAATGTTGAAATTTTGCCTCGCAGGACTCGCTCGAAAACTTTAATGATGTGAGAGGTTAGAGCTACCGGGCGGTAGTTTTTTGGTAGTGCTTTTGCGTGGGATACTTACGCAGTTCCCATACAAATCTGAGCCCTCTAGGTGCCATAGGACCGGAGTAATTAACCGCGACGCACCCTATGCGGCTCTTGGGTTTAGCGTTAAATACATTGCCGACGCATAACAGGCGTCTCTGGTACCGAGGGGTTAAGAAATACAATTTGTGTAACATAAATTGTATGTATGTACTGTATGTATGTATATACTCTGGCACCTTCCCCATTTTGTTTTGTTTTAAGTGGGTTGGCCGACTCGTACAGAATCCGAACAGGGACATCACAACACATCAGCAAAAACAAAACAAATTAAAAAATAAATGAGAATACTGTACTGTATATGAGAACACATTGCCAGCACAAAGATCCGTGGAGGTGCCCTCCAACCATAAAAATGGTCTCCACTGACCAAGGAACTCTTGTTAATACCATAAGAAAAGGTTAAACACGTAGATCAGAGAGACACTTGTACTAAGGAGTAAAGACACATCTAGGTAAGGCCCCTATACACTTTCCCTCAATTTATATTTTTTCACCAACCAAATTTGCTTCTTAACTCAATTAATGAAATCAACAAATGCATGTGGCACTCCAAGGGCTCGAACCTAGGATACTCACACCAAAATTTCGCGCATTTATGCATTACGCTATCAAGACAGTTAAAGAATTATGCACAAGCCTACGATTTAGTATGCAGTTTCGAATCCTGCATACTAATCTGAGCATGTACATACATTCCAACTGTGCTATGGTAGCCTAATGTATAGCGTTGGTTACTAAAAAAAACTGACAAACTGACAGACTTTGGAATCAAATACATTATGCTCCATTCAAATTATCTGGGCAGCTTATTCTGTCCTCCTCACAATTACTCCTGGTTGTTGAACATATCTTAATCTTTTGGAGGATCACATGCTTTTATAAATTGGTAGTTGTTTGGTGTTGGGAGTGAAATTAATAAATTAGATCATTCATAAAGGTTCAGGAACATATAATAGCGAGGTCGGTCCTTAGAGATATGTGCCCCATAAATTGTTCTTTCCTTTCACTTAAACATTAGGCTATTCAGTGTGCAGTTCGGTTTGAGTACATGATTAGATTGATATCCAGTATTCAATAAATGGATATAAACTGTAGTCATGTACTTAACCTTTAACTGTCTCGATGGTGTAATGCTTAGAGTGTTTAAAATCTGTATGTGGTAACCCACGTTCGAATCCCGGGAGGAACATATGCTTTAATTAATTTAATTGAGAGGTGTTTGGTGTTGGGAGTGAAATTAATAAATTATATTATTCCACACACCACTGCCAACCAATCATGGTAAATTATATTCATACTTAAGCCGGTATCACACAAGCTCTTTTTCCCTTAACATTTATTCTCAACACTGGTCTGGCAGCTTATGAGTTCAACATTTATAATAGATCTGTAACCTAAATTCACCTACCGTCAGTCTAGTTTCCGATACCAGTGCAAAATATTCCAGAAATGTTGCCAGAAAAATGTTGATCATCAAATATTGACTATAAAAGCTCTCGTGTGATATTGGCTTTAGGAGATGTAGATTTGCTTCCAAGTTAATTTGAACAGAGTTTAGTCAACTTTCCCAACATACCTGTTCGACTAGACTACCTCCAAGGCCGCGCACCAGGTCGTAAAAGTCCGCTGATTCATACTCGGAGGGAAGCCAGAAGCTGATGTCATTGGAACAGGGCAGACACTTGCTTACAGCCTATGTTTGGAAAGAGGGATGTTGGGTATTAAATGACAGAAACTTGAATATGCTGTACAGTATGCTATAAACAGTATTATACAGACAGTACTCTCTTCTAGTTTATTACTCAAAATTAATAGCCATTATCAAATTCATTTCCAATGTTATTATGAAATTAAAATAAAAACTGTACTATAGCTGTAGTATACAGTATGTACTGTAAGATTAAAATGTAAAACTTGCAAACTAAACAAACCAAAATTGGGACAAGGACAATATAAAGTCAAATTAATTATCAAAATCGCTATGTGGAAACAACGCTTACTAAAATGAAATCTATGAAATAAAAGAACACAATCCACCACATAGGGTGTACATTACTACTGTAAGATAATTACTTTATCAATGCCCATGTATCACTGCTCTGGGTACAGTTACTCTATGAAGAGTTCAGTTCAGTTCAGTTGATCTGCGGGAAGCTATAGGCCTTTTCATCGGCGCCTCCCTTTTTGTTTTCTTTCTTTTGTTATCTTCTAGCCTTCTTCAGGTCAACAAATATAAGGAATAGTTCTCTCTTTCTAGTTACGTATATACTATACTGTAAAGCTATCTAACCACTACTGAACGTTAACCCCTTCTGTACCGGCGACGTCTTTAGAATTTTCTTCTAGCCATAATTAGATGATTTTGTGCAGTTTAAGAAGGATCTGAGGTAGGAAATACGGTTAAGTGAGGTAGTTCGAAGCCTGTTAATTGGTGGAGGCTCTTTATAAAATGAATGAAATCGTCAAATTGTAGCCAGAATAATATTAAGACGAGGTAGTCGATATAGAAGGGGTTAATAACATTAATAAAACCCTTTCCAAACCTTGAACTTGACAGGAGTAGCAGGGTTGTCAAAGGCAAACTGCGAGAGGAAACCAGGATCGGTGGACCAAAAGACCCGAATGTCTGGGATCTGGTAGAGCTTCATGGCCCAACGCTCCAAACCAAGCCCAAAAGCCCACCCAACTTTATCCTCCACACCACCTGAAAGAATTGGTTGTCTTGAAAAATCAGAAAACAAAAATGAAGCCAAAACAATCATTATTGTTGTAAATGGCTTACCGTAACCTTGGTTTGAGCCCTGGCTGGGTCATGTCACAAAAATATTAATATATACAGTACAGTACAGCCACCACCAGCTATGGGGTAATTAAGGAACAGTACTGGTATGTATGTATATACTTAGGCACATACCCCATAGCTGGGGTATTATAGAAAAACTATCATGATCAATGCATGCACAACAATACAGTACTGTAATTGAAAACTTGCGAGTTTCGAGTTATAAGGAAGTTCAACCTGAAGACAGCAATATTAAGTCAAAATACAAGTTAAACTACCGTATGTTTGTAATACACATATAGATTGGGTAAATTTGATAAAAATTTACATAATTTACATCCATGACAAACTCACAAAACATTGTATTTCTGCTAATTATATAAATATTCACAACCTGAACTTCTTTATTGCCCAAAACTATCTTGTGGTTAGTACACTGTAAGAGGTGCACAGTAAAAAGAATATATGTATGTATGTATGTACTGTATTTACTCTGGGCCTATTCTCCATTTTTCCAATTTTTTTTCTTTTTCTGGGGGTGGCCGACTCAAGACAAAGCCCGAATAGGGACAACACAACACAACAGAAAGAAAACAATGAATACACAAAAACAAAACACAAATTCACACACATCTAGGTCACCCAGGAGAAGACCCAGAGACCAGGGTCACCAAGGTCCCTCCCTGGTCTCTGGGTCTTCTCCTGGGTGACCTAGATGTGTGTGATTATATACAATACTAAAAACAAATACGAGGGCCTCACAGTTGTGTACAATTTGTTGGTGAACGATGCCGCAACCCAGCATCTCGGTCCACTGGTCATTAATTAGCAGCTCCAGTTCCCAGGACGGGTGTGTGAATGGGAAGTACGCATCCACCCAACGCATCTCGGTATCTGTTTCAAAAGATTTTTTTTTACAAAATAGCTGTCCGTCCCGCATGGGTAAGATGGACCACAGAAGCATAAAGCATGATGGGCTGCTCTATCAGAGTGAGAGCTGAGCGATCTCTGCCATACCCATAGCTTAGTTTTTTTGTTTTTTTCCTTTATTCCAACTACATGTACTCCCTCTCGGGCATAGGCTGAGAGCCCGCACACTCCACCGCTGAACACGGCGAGGCTCGTGAGGTCTTGTTCCAGTCTAGGGAGTGAGACATGCAAAGCAGCCATTCACGGCTCGAAGCAGTCCCGTCTCTGAAGCCGCTTCGCCTCAGTGCTTCACCGTCTCATCCCCCAGACTCGGACCCTCACTCTCAGAACGCCACCTATTGAGCAATTAACTCACTAGGCATTGCCCCCCTGTAGCATATTTTGAATATGGGAATATTCATACAAGGCTATTAAATCAGGGAGCAATGAGGGTATTTTTTTGGCATTTTGGTGTGCTTTGTGGTAATGCACTGAAACTAGGTACAGCACAAATTCCATCCCAATAACATCTTCCCATTGACATACTGGGATTCGAACCCGAGTCCACCGGATCACCAGTCCAGTGGCAAGACCACTCCGCTACACCTCCCTTTTACTTATATGTGGCGGCGTTTCTTCCGTGGATTGACCTCCCTACTGCCAACCTAGAGGTTGGCAGATTGGGAGCCAAAGTGTCACACTTTCTCCTTTGCCCCTCAACTTTCCCTTCATAATTGCTGAGGGGCTTTGGCTTCCCGGTCGTTTCCGCACCCTCCTCAGCTCCCCGCCTTGGAGTGGCTTCGGTCACCTGGGCTTTATTAGTGGCCGACAAATGTTCCTGCTGCCCCACTCACCGACATACCTCTTTATTCCTCAATCTGTCCCTATGAGTCACTCCACACATATTCCTCAAGCAGCTCATCTCCATAAATAAATAAATTTATAAATTAATAATAAATAATTTTGCATCTGTCATGCCTTGGGTAGGTACACTCGGATACCATAGTCTCTAGCCCACTCATGCGAAATTGGGGACCACATATGTTTTTCTTTATGCAATTATAACTATCTGGATTATTTTGTGGATATAACTTTCTTTTCAATAAATACTATATATAGTTTTGTAGTTGATTTATAGAACATTATAATTGTTGAGGGGCACAGGGCCTTGGGTGGGGCTTTGGTTTCCCGGACGTTTCCGCATCCTCCTCAGCTCATTGCCTTGAAGTGGCGTCGGTCACCTGGGCTTTATTAGTGGTAAGCAGGGAGGGTTTGTGGGGGCGCTCGGTTATGGCCTTGACCTTGTTTAACCCTTTGGCTGCGGCTATGTTTGGGCTATTTAGGGCATATTCAGGCACTCCTGAATGATAAATCAAGCATCTGCATTAAATGAAGTGTATTCTGCCAAAAACTAGGCGAAAATAGCTTCAATATGACACCAGAACGGACCCTGTACGTGGTCTGGTTCACCCACAGTGATCCCAGTGAAACGCGGGAACCCCGCTATTATGTAGCACTCGCTCGCTTGGCTACACTGGTGAGAGAAACAGAGAGAGACCCGCGCGAGACACAGCCTAGCTCAGTGAGCCGCTCGGTGCTCTGAGGGTCGGAGGTGGGCCCCTCACGCTCCCGCCCACTGACACTCGATTTTTACGTTTTTTACAGGTTTTTAAAGCCTGGAAATTGCTGTAACTTGCCAAAACATTCCAGAATGTCACCTACAGCGAAAGGGTTAAGGCCTTGGGGCTGTACTGCCAGACAGCCTGGGGAACAGCAACAACAACAACAACAACAATATTATATTGATAAGTTAGTTTATAGAGATATCCTTCCATAGTTAGAAATAGGTGAAGTCCACGAATATTAATGAGTGGGCTAGAGACTATGGTATCCGGGTGTACGTGTGTACATTATATGCAAAGTAGCGGTACCTACCTTTACCAAAGAGTGCAGCAGCTAGACCTTCCAGGCAGCCCTTAAGGTCGGCTTCCATGCGTCTGACAGCCTCGGGGTGGTGGTACGGCTGTCGTTCCTCTGATCCTCCTTCATCAGTAAACACTTGGTAGTCCTCCATGTCCTGGTGCCTCCCATATAACTGTGGAGGTGGTGTAATGGTTTAGGTGCTTATGTTCTGGGTGTGGCGTCCCGAGTTCGAATCCCGGGAGGACCATATGCTTTCATTAGTTTATTCAAGTACATTGGGGTTTGTAATTGATGATTGTTAAGAACGGGGTGTTACTTATAACTGTGGGGGCACGGGACATTTTTCAACGATAGTCTTACTCGGAGTAACGGAGTAGTTAATTCCTTCATTCATATAACAATATCTATCTACATTATTGCTACTGTACTGTCAAGTGATTAAAATTAGCAATGAAGGACCTCTAAGAACAAAAACAATAATGGCTATCTCACTTAATCCTCTGACTCTAACGGGTCCTTCCTAAGACAAATAAACTATAAATGTGCATCATCTGACTGAAAGGCTTCACGGTAGAATGCCATTACTTACACTGAGGTGCCAAAGGTTGTTAGGCCTATATGGTTAACCTCTCTAAAAGCTGGTATCACATGAGCTTTTCTAGTCAACAATCGATGATAAAAAAAATTCTGGCAAAATTTCTGGAATATTTTGCACTGGTATCGGAAACTAGACTGATGGTAGATGAATTTAGGTGACCAAAATATTGTACAGGTTTCCCTCATAAGCTGCCAGACCAGTGTTGAGGATAAATGTTGAGGGAAAATGCGCTCGTGTGATACCGGCTTAACATTGCCAAACAGTTACCCAGAGTACCGGTACTGGATTTTTTTTTAGTTTGTGTTGTAATTCTCTATATCATTATCACATTTCTATATAAAGAAGGAGACACACACAAAAATATAATGCACCAAACTTTCTCTTGCACTTACATCACTCTTAGTAAAAAGTCTAACCCCTTCAACTTGGTGGAAGACTGGGTAGTGGGAGGAGTCAATCTCATCTCTTCTATATACATCACCAATCACCATAAAATTGTCAAACCCCATACTCATCAACTCACACTGAAAAATAAAAATAAACCAGTATTAACGATGATTGGGGGCAGGGGGCTAGAAATCCTTGTATAATTCTCCTACTCGACGAAACAGAGAAACGGGTGAGGGAACGTGAAAGTGGTCCAGGACCCTTAGAATAGGAACTTTAAATGTTGTTTCTGTTCGGAATATACACATATACATTAATGATGTTTAACCCTAAATATTTATGGCTAGTTTAAGCGAGATCCTATTCAACATTATACTCAGGATAAAAGTACTGTACTAATAAATACTGTAATGTGCCTATTCTAAAGATATTGCAAAATTACAAGTACTGTACAGTACAGTGTTATACTATTCTGAGGGAAATACCGGTAAAGTTACTTTGTTTATTGGAATGAAACAATTTTGGATAATATAAAACAATCCTGGCACACCATTAACCTAGGAAGTGCGATAGGCCTCACGGAAGGCATGGCATGTAAACAGGTGTAAAAAGAACCCTTCAAATACTGTGCCACTGCCGTGAAATTTCCCAAAATTGGATGACACATAGAAAATAGTAGCATCTCCCTATACCACATCCTCCACTCCCCCCCCCTATATATACTCCACCCCCCCTCCATCCCTCAACTTGACTTATATTTTGTCTATTTATTAGCAGTCCATGGGTTAATTTTATATGGAAATAATACATTGCAGCTCAAATCAATAGTTTCCTGCTAAACCTTGATAATGTGTGTAAAATCCAGAGAAAGTGACATAACTCCATAATTCAGCAAACCGAAACAGAGGTTAATAGTTATCTGAAGGCTATTAAAACACAAGAGGGCTGTCCAGGAAAAGTGATGGTAACTATAGTCAGATATATTTCAGCTGATGGTAAACTGAATTCCTTAGCAACTTGTTTCTTGATACTTAGATGAACAAAAATGAAACTATTATGTGTCTGCATCATATTATAATGTAAAACTTGCAAAATAAACAAACCAAAACTTGGACGAACACAGTAAACAACTTATCAAAATTGTTATGTGGAAACAACGCTTAAACAAAATAATAATTTATAAATAAAAGAACACAATCCACCACATAGGGTGTACATCACTACATGAGCAAGTTAATCTGGTTCCCAAGCAAACTAATCACACATATAAAACAATGCACTATCGTCATGTTCAAGGAAGTAGTCAGTTTGGGAAGTACGGGATAAGTTTTCATAATTAACAACAATTTCACTACAAAAAATAGTAGTAGTAGTAGTAGTAGCAGTGATAGTATTAGAGTACAGTACTGTACCTGATGAGCACTGGTGTGGGCTCGCAGTAGCTGACCCTCGTTGATATAGTAATTATCACACTTCTTCCGACTGACGTGATCTTTCGGAATGAGTAACGAGTCAAAGTTCTGGTGTGTGGTGACGACCGGGGGCAGTTGGGTGTGGACGGAGAAGAGTGGGCTGCCTCGTGGGGAGAGGTAGCGGCCGTACATGTAACTGATGATCCGCTGGGAGATGTGACAGAGCGGATGGTGTTTCTGGAGGTGGAGGTTACGCCCCACGTGGGAGAGGAGGTGGGGCGTCAGGTTGGTCATGTGGTCCGCTGGATAGTCTCTCCCGACAACATTAATCTGTCGCAAAGGAATAATCACAAGAATATTAATAAAATTAAGGGGATAGTAGTTGTTTTTTGGTCTATTAATTCATATATTTTTTTTTGTTTCCTCGCTAGACCTCATTGTCATTAATAGTAAGTTTCAGTCACAGTACCGTACTATACATATACCACATACTGTACCACTTATAACAAACCTTAGTACAGTAGACTGTATACCATTATAAATATATCTTATCATAGGTTACATTATCATCAACACTGTAGAAATGTATAATTGTACAGTACTATATAATACATCCATTAAAGTTAATATAGCATAGGCCTATACAATATATATATATATATATATATATATATATATATATATATATATATATATATACCGGTATATATATCTATATATCTATATATATATATAAAACATACACACTGGTATGCATGGTAATACGGATGAAGATACCATTTACTTTGATTTACCTTACCTTATCACCTGCATTGTAAGTTGGTTTAACGGAGTAGTGTTTGCATAAGGAGGTAGTAGCAGGTGATAAAACCCTCCTCAGGTGAAAACTGGTTCTTAATAGTACCATTTTGCCACCATTAACAGTATTCAACAACTTTCCTGAAATATAAATGCATAACATTAGAAAAATTACAGCAAGATCAAAATTTAAGCCTTAACCTAAACCTGATGAATTAGTTAATCATACTTTCTATACAGGGTGTCAATCCACAAAATATGAATTGTGTTATCATTATGGTTTATTATTTTGTTATCATTATAGCGCGGCGAAGGCGCGAGCTCTAGGGGGGTCCGGGGGCATGCCCCCCAGATTTGTTTTTTTAGAATTTAGGTGTCTAAAACAGTATTTCCTGCAATAAAAACACAATCAAGATGGAAAATATGGAGACCAAAATTGTGTCAATTTAGCCTAGCCTACCTTTTTTTTTTTTGGGGGGGGGGGGGGGGGGGGTTTCTGTTAACTCAGATTAACTTGCTCATGTAGTAATGTACACCCTATGTGGTGGATTGTGTTCTTTTATTTAATAATTTTCATTTTAGTAAGCGTTGTTTCCACATAGCGATTTTGATAATTTAATTTGACTTTATATTGTCCTTGTCCCAATTTTGGTTTGTTTAGTTTGCAAGTTTTACATTTTAATCATTATACAAAAAGTTCATTGCGTTATCACTCAAAAAAACAGCGTTGTTTGACACCCTGTTTCTATACCCAGTGGCAGCGAACTTGACAGTAAGTAGTATACCTAACCTTTTTGTAACTCAAAATGGGATTGAGCAAACAAGATGTAAATCAGTACACCTATTTCCTGTTAAGAATCTTCCCACATGAAAGAAGCTTCAGCTCGATTGCTCTCATATTTATTTAATTTATAAGAAGTAAAGGGGTCACAGTTTCTGTCACGTTTGCTGGAACTGGGCATAGTAAGGTGACTGGACGACTCGGCTCGGACAGCTCGGCCCACTTTTGGACAACTCGGCCACGACGGCGAGACAACTCGGCCCATTATTTGAGACAGCTCGGCCCCATGTTTTGCTATGGGGCAATTTGACGAGACCAGTCAGGATTAGGATAGGGAGAGCTAAGTGGAGGGTTTATGGGTGAGGCCATGTATGCAGCACCAAATCCTGTCCTCTGCGTATGCACGGCCTTTTCTCTAATATTTTTATTATGTTATTTAGGCTCAACTGTTAGGTTAATTTAAGTTAGGTTAGGTTAGGATAATATAATAGTAAAAAGGAAAAAAAAATCGTGCCAAGGGGCCAAGATTCTCACGCATGCGCAGAGGACAGGATTTGCAGGATTTGGTGCTGCATACATGGCCTCCCGTTTATGGAGTGTGTGTAATGTGGGCGAAATGTTCGTTTATTGTATAATTATGTCATAGGCTAGTTCTCTCGATTCATAATGTGTAGGTTAGGTTAGGTTAATTAAGAGTTGTCTCGTAATTAACACGGGGCCGAGCTGTCTCGCTTTTACTGGGCCGAGCTGTCCTGGCCGAGCTGTCCCGTGGGCCGAGTAGTCTAGCATTCCATAGTAACAGTGTACAGTACATAGCACATACCGGTACTGTAAATATGCTAAGAAAGTATTGCACCTATTGGCGCTTACTCATCTATATAGTTTATCTGTCAATTTATTTTTTAATACGGTACCGTACAATTTTTGTTTCTATGTACAGTAAATGAAGGAGACAAAAGGCAAAGCTGCCTGTAACAAGTGTGAAGTGTCTTCCCCATAGTTGAAAGTGATGGAGAGTCCAATTCTAGGTACATTAGACTGAGTCAAAATGTCTGGACACACAGAGCTTGAAAAAGATTAGCCTAAGTCATAAGATGAGGGAAAGACAGACTGGTAATGTACAATATAATATACAGTACTAGAAGGAACAAATATAGAGTAGGCCTATCTGTAAAGGTAAAAGCCTGAAGAGACAAAGTTAGAAAGAATGATTACAGTATAAATAAATGCAAACCACACTACAGATAGGCTATTTGTATAATAGCCTAATACCTTATGAGTCTGATTGTAGCTACTTTAACAGACTATACTAGGCCTATTTTTTTTGTTTTCCCTTTATCCAGCAATCTTAACGCACGCCACAGGGATCTAATTATGGTTGCCGTGGGATACAAAATAGGGAGGGGCCCATTATCCAACAATAGGGTCAGTTAGGGAAAATTAGGATTTTCCCCCCTGCTGGCCACATAGGCCTAGATGAGGATTTCAATAAGTTTTGTGTGTGTGTGTGTGTGTGTGGGGAGGCGGTTCTCCACCCCACCCTCATCATCAACTTATTCTGTATCCCACAGCAAACGGGTATGGCCAAATACAGCTTATTTTTCGCATGTTATAGGCCTACTCTTTAGCCCCTCATTTTCCCCGATATTAATAGGCCTAGCGGTCCTAGCCCTTCCCACTAGTGGGGGGGGCGTGTTTTTAGATTGTGGGATAGGCCTAATGGGTAAATATTTATTTCAGCTCCTCTTCAGTATTAGAGAACACTGTAGCCTATTTGAAAACAAAAAAAAGTCTAGGCTATGGGAAGGATGTAGCCTAGGCTAATATCCAGGTGTACGGTCCAACGATCGGTAAAGGTTACTTTTTGGACCGACAGTCATTTCAGCAAAAAAAACATGTTTTTTTTTGCATTTTTCTTTCAGATACAGTGTTCTCATATACAGAAGAGGGGATGGATGTAGAGTTCGGGCGTACGGTCGTCATTGTTTACATAGGGCGATCGCCGCGGTCGCACTTACGTTCCCGTCTATTTCGATGCTATATTTTCTGCTATTTGCCCCCTGTTATTACTACATGAATACTAGGTTAGGTTAGGTTAGGTTAAAATAGACGGGAACATGATGGGAAAGGTCCGACGCCACTACGCGTAATGTAAACAAAGATGGCGGTACGCCCGCTCACTATATCCTACCCCAGAAGAGAAGCTGAAATGTATAATAAGGGATTTATATAATACGATAAGGTAAAAATTGAAGAGACCCCGGACAGTCTTTTTACTAGTTAATTCTATTTTTGTTTTATTTTTCTTTGATAGGCCTACAGTGTTGTTTAATACCGAGGACCGTCGCATTTTAGTATTTTCAACATTAGCCTAACCTAACCTAACCGACGGTCTAAACCCAGCTCACGTTCCCTGTTTAATTTTCGGTTAGGTTATGTTATGTTAGGCTAATGTTGAAAATCCTAAAATGAGACGGTCCTTGGTATTAAACAACACTGTATATCAAAGAAAACTAAAAACAAAACTAGAATTAACTAGTAAAAAGGCGGATTTTTTTTATTTTAATACCACAAATTTTCCGAGTGTTTTTTATAAACAAAATTAGTCATTTGCATCAATATATAGTTTTGTAATTACTGTAATTAGATATCTCGTACCTATTTTCCCCATTAGGCCTATCGATCGATGTTGAGACACGCTCGCTCCCCCATAGTGATTTGAAAAGACATTAGCCTAACCTAACAACCTTACCTAACCTAACCTAGTATTATGGGTGGGGGCTGCCGCCCCCACACCCCCGCTGGTTGAGTACTAGGCCTAATCCCTTAACCTAAGAAGTGCGCATGGGGGTAATTAGAAACGTCCCCCTGTGCTGACGTATTTGAGGTGTTTCCATCACTAAAATATTCATTTGACCATAAATAGCATTAATACTTATCCATACGCGCCTATTATGGGTTGATTATAAAGGTATTAACCTGAAACAACAATAAAACGAGTGAAAACAGCGTTTGGATGGTCAAAATCGGAGATATAGGCCGCGAGTTATAGAATGTATGGGTGAGGCAACCTGCTTTCCCGCCAATTTCCCCCAAGGCCACTGAGACACAGTCGATCGATACTCTCTCTCTCTCTCTCTTGCACTCGCTTTCTATCAGTGATGACAACGCCCTGCTTGCAACTCGCTAATGTTAGCACGAAAATATACCTCAGAATAAGGGAATAACAGGGAAAATAGGTGATAACTGAGGGAGGGGAGGTAGAGGACTGAGATTTTGCATGGCCCAGGGGCCAAATTTTTTTTTTTTTTTTTTTTTTTTCGATGTTTTAAGTTGATTTTTTTTTTCTCTGACTAAAGGTCTTAAGAGTCTTCCCGCAGTCCGCCGGGGGAACTCTTAAGAGTCTCCCCGCAGTTCCCGGGTTAATAAAAAAAGAAAAAAAAAATTGGCTGTCAATTAGCCTATACGAAGGTGAAAGAAAAGTCGATGAAGTCTATCATACTGTCTATGGTGTTTACTCTGCAATCTTCAGCTTGATTGTACATTGATAACGGGAAAGTACCGTATTGTATTGACAACCTTGTTACGAAAATTAAATTTTAGTACCATACTTTTATATTAGGTTTTTCTGAGGGTTTAACACATTTTCATATGATCTTTAGAGCTATCGATGACTGAAAGTACCGTATTGACAACCTTATTACGAAAGACATTATAGTACCATACTTTTTTTATTAGGTTTTGCCGAGGGTTAAAACATATTTTCTTATGATCTTTAGAGCATATCTATCTATCTATCTATTGCCTGACGCCGTGATCCCCGAAGGGGTGGCCACGAACGAACCGCCCCCATGCACCTCTGTCCCCAGTCAGTCGACGCCCCTCCCCCCAACCAGCACCGCCTTCGTTCATGTAGTTCCTCACTCCATCCTTCCACCTCATATTCGGTCTACCTCTCCCCCTCTGTCCCTCCACCTCGCTCTCGTACACCCTCTTAGTCATTCTCTCGCTTTCCATACGTTCCATATGGCCGAACCATCTCAAGTTGTTCCTTTTCACACTTTCCAGCACATCTACCTCCACACCACACCTCCTTCTTACTTCCTCATTAGTCTGTCTATCCCTCCATGTAACTCCGCACGCACTCCTTAAGTAATTCATTTCCACTGCTCTCACTCTTGGTCTGAGTCTCTCAACCAACGTCCATGCTTTGCTTCCGTAAGTCGTGTCGGGATTACCACACTGTCATGCAAGGACTTCTTCACTTCCATACTGACCACCCTATTTCTTGTTACTGCTTTTAGCGTTCCTACAACCCTCTTCCCCTGTTGTACCCTCTCCCGCACCTCTTCATCCATAGTCCCATCTTTACTCAACACACTGCCCAGATACTTAAAAGAGTTGACGATCTCCATAGCCTGACCGTTCAGCTTCACCTCACACTCTGTGACTTCACCCCTTTCGAAGACCATAACCTTGCTCTTCCCCGTATTTACCTTCAAATTCCGTTTTTCGCACACTGTTGCAAACTCATTTACCAGACCCTGCAACTCCCATTCATTATCACTCAACAGAACTGTATCATCCGCAAACAGCAGTATAGGTAGCTTCCACTTAATTCCCTCCCTTATCAGCGATACACCAACATCCACTGCTCTTGATAGGATTTCTTTCATGACTCCATCCATATATACAGTAAACAACCACGGCGACACCACACACCCCTGTTTCAAACCAACATTCAGGTCAAAGAATACTCTGCTCACTCGCCACACGTACTGCCGCCTTTGCACCCTCATACATGCTCTTCACTGCTTTCAGCAACTTGCCCTCTACTCCGTATATTCTAAGTACTTTCCACAAACCTTCTCTATCTACTCTGTCATAGGCCTTCTCCAAGTCCAAAAGGGCAACATACACCTTTTGTTTCTTCTTCAGATACTTCTCCACAACACAATTCAGGGTAAAAATCTGATCTACACATCCTCTTCCCTTCCTAAAACCTCCCTGCTCGTCGCCTATCCATTTCTCCGTTCTCACTCTCACTCTCACTCTCTCAATCACTACCCTACTGTATACCTTCCCTACTACGCTTAGAAGACATATTCCTCGGTGGTTACCACACACTCCTCTTTCCCCTTTGCCCTTATATAGGGGGGACTATTATGCCAGTCTTCCAGTCATCGGGTGCACTCCCCTTCTCCCATGCTAGTTTGCACATTTTCCATACCCATTCTATCACTATCTCACCACCACCATACCTCAACATTTCCCCACACACTCCATCTGTTCCTGGTGCTTTCCCCAACTTCACTCTTTTCATGGCTTCCCACACTTCTGACCTCCTGATCCCCACCTCCTCCTCCACTACTTCTCTTCTTCTCCCTCCCATACCATATCCAGCTATGTTTGCTGGCTCTTCATTCCTTTCATTTAGCAACTCACTGAAGTACTCCCTCCATCTTTCGACTCTCTCTTGCTTCTCGGCTAGCATTCTCCCATTCTTATCTTTCACACCCTTACTGTTTCCCTTGCTACCTTCCCTAACTATCTTGACTTCTTTCCAGAACAGTTTCTTACTCTCCCTCCATTTTACACTCAGATTCCTTCCAAATTCCTCATCTACTCTTCTCTTACTTTCCTTCACTACTCTCTTCATATAGCATATAGATTCATTATTTATCTTGGACAATATAAAGATGATGTACGTGTAATTAAATTCATACATCGATTTTTTCGTGGCCTACAGGTTTCTTGGAAAAATGTTATTTTAATACCACGAATTTTCCGAGTGTTTTTTATAAACAAAATTGATCATTTGCATCAATATATAGTGTTTGTAATTAATTAGAAATCTCGGGAAAACCTATTTTCCCCATTAGGCCTATCGATCGATGTTGAGACAGCCCCTCGATAGTGATTTGAAAAGACATTAGCCTAACCTAACAACCTTACCTAACCTAACCTAGTATTATGAGTGGGGGCTGCTGCCCCCACACCCCCGCTGGTTGAGTACTAATCCCTTAATAACAAAAATTAAAAAATTGGCTGTCGATTATACGAAGGTGAAAGAAAGTCGATGAAGTCTATGGTGTTTACTCTGCAATCTTCAGCTTGATTGTACATTGATAACGGGAAAGTACCGTATTGACAACCTTGTTACGAAAATTAAATTTTAGTACCATACTTTTATATTAGGTTTTTCCGAGGGTTTAACACATTTTCATATGATCTTTAGAGCTATCGATGACTGAAAGTACCGTATTGACAACCTTTGTTACGAAAAAGAAATTTTAGTACCATACTTTTTTATTAGGTTTTGCCGAGGGTTAAAACAAATTTTCTTATGATCTTTAGAGCATATAGATTCAATATTTATCTTAAAATATATCAACAAAATTTGTGGTATTAAAATAACATTGAACCGGTTTCTTATACCATGTATTTCATTCCTATATGTGTCTAAATGCGCGTAAAAATGTATTACTGATCCTGAAAAAAACAAAATATCCTCTATATCGCCTACGTCGCAAGAGGCGGGTGGCTTTGTTTACATCCACCGCGAAGAAGAAGAAGCGTTGGGGAAAATTTGGTTTTTGCCCCCTACTGTTTAAATATATGACGATTTCAATAAATCTTGGGGGGGGTGAGGGGGGGCTTGCCCCCCCCCCTCTACATATATTGTATCCAATGGCAAACGGTTATGGCCAAATAGTTATTTTTCGCGAGTGAAGGGACGTGTTTTTAGATTGTTGTTTAATGGGTAAATATGCATTTACGCCTATTTTCACACATCAAAACACCCTTACACAACTCTAAACTACATAAAAACAATCGAAACAATTTTTTAGCAATTTAATTACATCATCTTTAAATTGACCTTTATCTTCAAATATATCAACAAAATTTGTGGTATTAAAATAACATTAAACCAAAAAGGCTGTCCGGGGTCTCTTTCAATTTTTACCATATCGTATTAGGCCTATAGGCCTATAAATCCCTTATTAGCCTAGGCCTATACATTTCAGCTCGTAATGACACATATAGCAATGATGTAGGCTATATTCTCTACCGGACCTATTAGGCCTAAAAAGATTGATGGGATTACCGTACTGTCGGTCCAATAGATAACCTTTACCCAACGATCTTCATGTTTAGGCCTAAATAAGCCTAGGTGATCGCTCGGCGCTTGCAGTTAAGTTCCCCGGCCCGTCTATTTTTTTTTGTTATTTGCCCCCTGCAGGCAACATAGCCTAGGCTAGGCCTATAGGCCTATGATAATGATTATGACAATAAGTCATGGGGGATTGGGGTGAGCCCTCAACCTATTATTGTATCCCACGGGCCACGGCAGTCAAAATAGACGGGATAGACGGGATTCACGGGACCTCGGGAACCTGATCGCGAGCGTCCGCGTAGTGTAAAGAAAGTGGGCGGTACACCCGGTAAATACATTCTTGCCCGAGCCTTTTTCATATACTTATCCATGTTTACTCACGTAACTCACCCGCACGGTAGCACCAACGATTCAACAAAATTTCTTTCCTTCTTCTTCTTCTTATTGTTTAAATGTGCAGTTTGCTTGGAGGGTTGTGGTGTCTCCAGATTACTGCACAGGCGTTTTAGGAGGGGTGAAAGGAACAATTGTTAGTATAATAGGGGTTAGGAGAGATAGTAAAGGTGGATTTTATACTACTGTACTGTATATGAGGGGTAATTTTGTCGTTGTCTTTTGAGGTCAGGGTGATTTAAGTCTAGGTGAGGGTGAGGTCAGAGATGATGATGATGATCAGTTGCAGTACAGTACAGTACTGTACTGCTCTATGTGTACTGTGTGATTCAAGTCAAGGTGAGGGTGAGGTCAGAGATGATGATGATGATGATGATCATTGGTGGTATAGTACAGATTCTTCTTCTTCTTATTGTTTAAATGTGCAGTTTGCTTGGAGGGTTGTGGTGTCTCCAGATTACTGCACAGGCGTTTTAGGAGGGGTGAAAAGAACAATTGTTAGTATAATAGGGGTTAGGAGAGATAGTAAAGGTGGATTTTATACTACTGTACTGTATATGAGGGGTAAGTTTGTCGTTGTCTTTTGAGGTCAGGGTGATTTAAGTCTAGGTGAGGGTGAGGTCAGAGATGATGATGATGATCAGTTGCAGTACAGTACAGTACTGTACTGCTCTATGTGTACTGTGTGATTCAAGTCAAGGTGAGGGTGAGGTCAGAGATGATGATGATGATGATCAGTGGTGGTATAGTACAGATTCAGTTGGATGGTAATTTATATGCTTGTGATTTTGTTTGTTGTTCTGATGTAGGTTCCTAGGGCTGATGCGATGACATGTTTACTGTGCTGTGGTAGGTCTCCTCCACCTAGGATATGCTTGATGTTGAATGTTCCTCCTTGTTGGGTTACTACACTTCTGAGGTGGGTGCGGGCACCGTAATGTCTGTGGCAGTGGAGTAGATAATGCTCCACTGTCTCAGGTGTGAGGCAGTACGGGCAATTTTCATTTGCTTGCAGTCCCATCCTGTACATATGCCCTCCCAGTCTGGTGTGTCCTGTTCTGAGGCGGAGAGCCGCGGTGTTTAAGGCTTTGTTCTTGTAGATGGAGTGTTTCCACACTGACCACTCTGACTTGATGTTACTGTATTGTGTGCCAGCTATGGTTATTTTCCACTCTTCCTTGAAGTCTTGGAGGACGTCTTCTCTGAGGATGTTTGTCCGGTCGGTTGTGGTGTAGGGTATGACTGTTGTTAGGTGGAAGGAGTGCATCCCTTTGGCTAGTCCATCCACTATTTCATTATGGAGGATGTCAATGTGGCTGGGTACCCATTGGAGGGATATTGTATATCCTTGAGAGTGGAGGGTGGTGAGGAGTTGGATCATAGGGTATACTATTTCCTTGTTTGTCTTGGTGTTATAGTTGATGGCTTGTATGGCACTTTTGGAGTCACAGCAAATGGTGTAGGCACTTACTGGGAGGGTGTTGATGATCTCAAGTGCACGGAGGAGTCCATAGAGCTCTGCTGTAAACACTGTGGTTTGTTTGGGTAGCTTCCATCCCATGGTAAGGTGAAATTTTGGGATCCATAATGCTGAAGACACAGATTTGCTGTTGTTATTACTGGTACTGATGCGTGATCCATCTGTGTATACGTGGGTGGAATTTTGGTGCTGGGTGTGGAGGACTTCGAGGAACTCTTGCTTGAGGTCAGCCGAGTTGTTTTTCTTGGTTGTTGAGTTGATGAGGTCTGTCTGGACTGTGGGTGGGATGTATTCCCATGGTGGGACTGGTGGTACCATGGGGGTTGAGTGGCAACCAAGGAATATGCGTGATTTTCTATGTATAATTTGCCCTACGCGCTCTCGGAAGGGTGCTTTATGGATGGGAGCTCCTTGAGGCTGTACTGGTACATTGCGGAGAGATGCAGAGAATGGGTGGGAAGGTGGGGCAGCATAGATTTTTGAGAAGTAGGTGGCACACTGTATATCCCTTCTGGTGTGGAGTGGGATTAGATTTGCTGGTCAATATACAGGAGGCGCTACAATATAGGTAGCAAAATTATAATGGTAGTTTTGGGTTCCTATCATCATATGCTTCATTTCTATATACTTTTTATTCCCGGGAAAAAAACAAAAAATCTTGGGTTTTTTATGTTTTTCTTGGATTTTGTTTTTATTTTGTTTTTAACCTAACCTAACCTAACCTAACCTAATAGCCCCCAAATACATTTAGGTTAGGTTAGGTTAGGTTTTTTGGTTAGGTTAATGACCAAAACAAAAAATCCCAAGAAAATAAATGAAAAATTCCAAGATTTTTTTTTTTTTCCCCGGGGATAAAAAGTATATAGAAATGAAGCATATGATGATAGGAACCCAAAACTACCATTATAATTTTGCTACCTATATTGTAGCGCCTCCTGTATATTGACCGATTTGCTTCACACTGAAGGCTGGCCACCGGGGTTGATTTAAGGGCCCCCATTATCAGTTGGATGGTAATTTCTTTCCAAATGCCAAAAGTTTCAAATTAAAGGGCTAGGCTAGATGTAGTGTTACCAATTCGAAAAGTTATCTCAGAATAGCTAGGGCGCGTTCAAAACCAGATTGTAGCGCACGGTTGGCGCTACAGGGATATTAAACGTTTACGTTTACGTTTATGAATTTACGTAGTGGGCCCCTCAGAGGGCTGCTCTCGGGCAGCATGATATGCGGGGGTTGTGCGTATTTCGCTTCAATATTATTGATTGAAATCTAGAGGAAGCACATACAGTAGACAGAGAAGTTGGTGTTGCGGGGAGGGTGAGTGGGTGAGGATGGGAAAGTACACATAGAGCAGTACAGTACTGTACTGTACTGCAACTGATCATCATCATCATCTCTGACCTCACCCTCACCTAGACTTAAATCACCCTGACCTCAAAAGACAACGACAAACTTACCCCTCATATACAGTACAGTAGTATAAAATCCACCTTTACTATCTCTCCTAACCCCTATTATACTAACAATTGTTCTTTTCACCCCTCCTAAAACGCCTGTGCAGTAATCTGGAGACACCACAACCCTCCAAGCAAACTGCACATTTAAACAATAAGAAGAAGAAGAAGAGGATGGGAAGGGCGGGGTGGTGTGGGGTGGCATTGGTAAAGGTGAGGGACTTTACTGTGGTGTGCGGGGACTTGGTGGTCGGGTTGCTTGAACTCCTCGTCCTCCATGGCCCTCTTGTGCGCTCAGATCCCCTTCATGGTGTGGGGGAGGTTCTCTTCCTGCACTGGCCAGGACGGTCCTGAGTGGCACCACCTAGACCCTCTTTCCCCTGTTGAATGAGTCGGGGTCCCTGAGCTCCCCTGAGGAGTTCGGGTGAGTCCCGTCCTCCACTCTTCCCCTATGGTGTGATGGTGCTCCCCCTGTAATAGGGTAATTGTCTCTGGTATTCTTAGGTTTATTCGTCCCTACCAGACTCTGGCTCGGTAGTTTGTTCGTCCCTACCACACTCAGTAGTTTTCTCTGGTGTTAGCAGCCTGGTATCTGAAAGGGGTGTTTCCGGGTGGAGGGGACTCGATAGCCATGGCAGGCAACCCATCTATGGGAATAAACCCTAAACAAATTACCGATGGGCGACACGCTAATCGGTGCCACTTACACGTGGCGATCTTTGTAACAAAATAACAGATTTATACATTTTCTAACAAATTATAAAACCTGTTACTCTATTGAAGCAAATAAAAGCTATTCTGCTACATTAAATCCTATCATCACAGAAGCTTTGCAGTTATGGTCAAACTATGAATCCACTGGTCATTTTCAACAGCACATATGGAACTCGGATATATAGCTCCGAGGACATCAGCTGCTGAACATGATATAGTCCGTTTATTCTAGGATGGTCAGAAATCGTGAACTCTAACCTCTGTAATTTGGAAAAGTGCTTGAGTAAATAGACTAAATTTCCACACCAAATCCCTGGCTGACTCTTCCCAAATGGTGGAAATATTAGCTCGATCACTCAAGCCATTTTTGAGCTATAGAGGTTCGGAGTTAACAATTTCTGGCCAAACTATAATGAACAGGGTATAGTGTGAGCTTTACTGGCATCCGGAGACGGACAAATGTGAGCTCAGCCGAGATTACGAGAGTAAAGATTAGTTAAGGTGTTGAAGGCGAGGACCAAATCTTGACCGGCACCGGTGAAGGTTGTCTGTCGGGAGATTTCGGTGCCGCAGTACCTGCAATGAGGACAATAACTGCATTAGTTAGGAGATCAGGTAAAATAATTTTGTCTGAATTGTGGTGGGCCTCTTGCTTTGGTATAAATTCATATTTATTCACCAACTCACCAATTAACTTGCAAATTTACCTCATTAAGGAAATCAATAAAACTAAAATATAATCATACTCATCAAGGGTTATGTGTTAGCTGAAAGATTAAGTAATATACATTGTACACATAATACAAAGTAGTGAACAAAGTAGTTACACAATCCAGTGCTAAAATCGTTCTCCCAGTGGTCTCCACAAACTCTAAGATGCCAAGATTCGTAGTGGTAACAGTGAAGATTATATTATAGTGAGAGTCTAGACCCAGATATACCAAGATTCTACTAAGTGCAACGTAAGACTTGAAGTAGGCTTTACCTCTTATCTTCTTGATTTGTTCTTGTTATCCCATTTGTTGGGAAACAATTCACACCTATCCTACACCTGGGATCTATATACATACTTCCTCGAATTCAGGATCCTGAGTTCCTCGCGTAGGAGATAATATTTATATGTATTTAAGATCACCTATTACATATTATACATACGCCTACACGTCATCAAGAATACAGTGTACCTTATTATACACCCTAGCCGGTAAAGTACCACCCTGTGCCAATATAGTGACCACCATACGGGTCAGACCACTTCAAGTACAGTGCTCATATTATGGTGCTTTACCCTCCCCATGGCCCTCAACATGGTCCACTACTATAGTCTGTTCATTCTAGGTTGGGCAGAAATCGTAACCCCTAACCTCTCATAACTCAAAAAGGACTAGAGTAATCGAGCTAATATTTCTACCACATGGGAAGACTTGGCTAGGGAATAGGTGTAGAGATTGACAGCTCGATCATTTGCTCAAGCCCTTTTTGAGTTACAGAGGTTAGAGGTTACGATTTCTGTCCAACCTAGAATGAACGGACTAGAACACCCAAGCCGGTGTTGTCATTCTTCATTGCATTAACTCTCAAAATGATGTTAAGGGAAGATGGGTCGTTTTTCTGGTCCCCCTTCTTCCTCATGCTTAGCTCCATTCGTGTACAGATTATAAGACGTTTGGACCATTAATTTGTCGATTTTAAGACTTGTCCCATTTCTTTGTCAATATTATTGTGGAAGAACCGGCATTCGGCCGTGACATTTTTCTACCGAAAAATGTACAAATTAATTTTGAAGGGGGATCTAATGGAGGTTATTTTAAGTTTGACAGAGGTCTAGGGAGGAAACTAAAATATAAATTATTATATAAATAAATATACCCCCAAAATAACCACTGTCCCATTTATATAGTATAAACTCCAATATTTATAAGCGATTATCAAAAAGTAGTAAATACGTATAGGGGGATTTATTTAGAACAATATAGTAGTAAATACAGCCGAGTAGTAGTAGTAGTAGTAGTAGTAGTAGTAGTAGTAGTAGTAGTAGTAGTACATATACAGGGTAAGCAAATCCAGCCCTAAGGAGGTTTTAGGAATACAAGTAATTACTTCGTCATTAGGGCTACCCATCACTTATGTTAGCTGGTACGAGATAAAGTAAATGGTAGGGAATCACGCAGATCTATGGATACCGTGACTTCCGGCCATTAATTATCTCCTTAATGACTATATAATATGGTAACACTTGGTTTAATGTGGGCGTGAGTGGCTCTAATGGATTATATATATATATATATATATATATATATATATATATATATATATATATATATATACTGTACATAAGGAAAGTTAAGAGTAATACAAATGGATATAAAAATCGATAGACAAAATTGAACGAACCAGACCTGCTCGAGTGAGGTTGTGCTTTTCCTGCTGCTGTCCTAAGAGGACAGTGGTTATATTTTTGGTTCATTTATTTATATATCTATTTATGTTTTAGTTTCTTCCTTAAACCTTCATCAAACTTTAAAAAGACATCCATTAGATCCCCCTTCCAGATTAATTTGTACATTTTTCGGTAGAAAAATGTCCCGGGCGATAGCCGGTTCTTCCAAAATTACAGGCTCACTATCGTTTGCCAAGAAAAAATCCACAACTAAATAGCACGAAAGGTCTTAATATTGACAAAGAAATGGGGCAAAAGGTCTTAAAATTGTCAAACTAGTGGGCCGAACGTAATTAAATCTGAAAACTAATGGGGCTAAACATGAGGGAGAAGAGGGCCAAGAAAACCCAGCCCATCCCCCCTTAACAGTATATTGTGTCAACGATAGACTAATAGATAACACTGGGGTATGGAATGGCCAGAAAGGAAGTTTGAGATAAAGGCACAGATGGAGGGATCGACACCGAAGGAGGGTAGTTTAGAAATTAGAGATTTGTGCCAGACTCTATCGAAGGCCTTTGATACGTCTAATGCAATAGAAAAGGACTCGCTGAAGTCCCGAAAGGAGGATGACCAAGAGTTAGTATGATATCACCAGTAGAGCGACCTCCTAGAAAGCTGTAGAACTCCCCACACTGAAAGGGTTAATCTAATATTTCGTTGTCTAGCGATTTTAGCAAGTACATTTTCTGAAAAATATAACACTAACAATATTTGTTTATGAAATTTGTATTACGTCAAGCCAAGGTCCTATTTTGTCCTATTGGTTGTGAATATAATCTGCTGAATGTTTAAGACCAACAATATACTCTATATGTTACTGTAGGTTGTACTCTTCCATAAATTTTGAAAATATATGTTTCATCAGAAAGGAACATACATTTTAGTAACTCAATGTGGGAGGAGTTACAAGTGTGTGTGTGTGTGTGTGTGTTTATGTGTGTGTTTGTGTGTGTGTGTGTGTGTGTGTGTGTATGGAGTAGGGGGCAAGAGGGGGTTATAGAGGCAGGTATATAAGGCCCCTGGATCAGCCACAGAGCATCACAACCAACATGGCTCTCAAGGTGTGCTGTTGTCTGCTCAGCCTCGTGCTCCTCCCCTCACCTGCACTACTCCTTCACTTACAGGTATGTAGTAATGCCAATTTAAAGTCTAAATATATATATATATTTATATTCATGTTAATAGTCAAATAAAAGTTTTTTAAATGCAAAAAAGGATTAATTAAACTATTGATATCCAAATCTTGAGACTAAAAGAGTTCGAAGCCTGTAAATTGCTGGTAGGCACATTTTAAGCTGAATAATACCGTCTGATAGCAGCCAGAATAAGGTTAAAAGGACGGCACCGGTACTGAACGGGTTAACATCTTATGCTACTGTTTCTTTCCAGGCTGAGGAGTATTTTGTCGACTCTCCAGAAATTATCGAAGATGTGAGTATGTATGTATGTATATATGTATGTATATACTCAGGCACATACCTCATAGCTGAGGGTGGCCGACTCGAGACAGAGCCCGAACAGAAACAACAGTTAGAGCTCCAATGCTTAGGGTCCTGAACTACTTTCGCGTTCCCTTGCCCCTTACTCTGTCTCGTCGAATAGGTGAATTTTACATGGGGAGGAGGATTCCTAGCCACCTGCTCCCAAAAGGAAAAGTAGGACAGTAAAAGAGACAGACAGAAATAGCTAAGGATGGGTAGAAGATGCCAAACCTCACTCTGGATAGGACCAGCCCTCACCCCTATGATGTGAGTACTGTTGACAATCTAGCAGTGTCACATTCTCTTTCGTGCTACCATTGCTACATTATAGGGAGAAACATCATATTAGAATAATACCATTAGCCTATATAATGTCGGGGAAAATCTATTGAGGTTGTATGGGCACATGGAACGAATGGAGAGCGTTCGGATGCCAAAGAGGGTGTTTAAGAGTGAGGTGGAGGGGATTAGAGGGAGGGGTAGACCAAGAATGAGGTGGAGGGATGGAGTGGAGAGATGTATGAGGAAGAGGGGGACAGAAAGACCTGGAAGAGGTTTGTTTGCGGCCACCCTGTCAGGAATTTGGCAATATATATATATACGTGTATGATTTAGTGTCTGAGTGATTAAACCCAATTCGAGTAAAATTAAGGAAAAACACCCTTTAAACTTGTATCATTCTTCCCTTTAGGTCTACGAGTTTCCAGCCGAGCATAACCCCGAGATAAACGGTGATGGGTTTTACGAGGGTGACATGCTACTGACGGAGGAACAGCGTAGCCTACTGCTGGAGAGGAAGGCCATTGGCTCCAGCAGTTACCGTTGGCCGGAAGGGGCCGATGGCTATCCGCTGGTGCCTTATGTCTACCAGGACGGTCAGTAGATTACATTTATGATTATCGTATTTATTAATTTCACTCACAAAAATAACCACTGTCCCCTTAAGAGCAAACATTCCACTGTGACTCTTTACCCCCACAGAATATCAGAGGGAGGCTATCGAGCGAGCGTTAAGTCACTGGATGGAACACACCTGCATCAACTTTGAAGAGACCAACAAAACAGATCAACCCCACCTTCAGTTCTTCTACGGGGGAGGCTGTTGGTCCTATGTTGGGCACATGAGTGGATGGAATGGTCAACAGGTGTCCATAGGCAAAGGTTGTGAACAGGTAAGTCTATCTGCTATCCCCTTCTGTACCGAGATGTCTTTTTAGTTTTATGCTAGCTATATTTAGATTATGTTGTGTAGTTTAAGAAGGATCTGTGGCAGTAAAAAGGGTTAAGTGAGATAGTTCGAAGCTTTTTAATTGCTGGTTACCCTTATTAAACCGTTTATCAATTGTCAGAATATAACGCAAAAGACGTCGTTGGAACAGAAGGGGTTAACACGCATATTTAGCGTAATGCTTAGTGTGCGGTATTTCGGTGTGGAATACCATGTGTATTCATATCTTTCATTGATTTCATTAGTTAGGTTTACTTGTAAATTAATTGGTGGGTTGGTGAAAATATATATATATATATATATATATATATTATAGTAGTGGACTGAAACATTGTTGGTGTAGCTGTTGATTCAGAGATACAACTGTACATTAACGAGAGATGGGCGTATTTATTTGCGTATTGTTTTATCTTTTATTATTTCCTCCCTAGACATCTATCAGCCTGTAAAAAACACTCCCTTCAACATAAATTTGTAAATTTTTCTCTTAAAATTACCTGTTTTTCTGACGGCAGTTTATTATTTCAGTTGGGCATCGTAGTGCATGAGGTCGGGCACGCCATGGGCTTCTACCACGAACAAAGCCGCCCCGACCGCGACTCCTACATCAGGATAAACATGGAGAACATTTACCCGAACAACGCATTCAACTTTTATAAACACACCGACGCTCTTAACTTCAGCGTACCCTATGATTATTCCTCGAATATGCATTATGGGGCTCTGGTAAGTCCACTACTATAGTCTATTCGCTGTAAGTAGGCGAGAAATCATGACCTCTAACTAATGTAACTCAAAAACGATCAGAGTAATAGAGCTAATATTTCTACCATTTGGGAAGAGTTATTGAAGAAATAGGTGTGGAGATTTACAGCCAATTTGCTCTAGCCCTTTTTGAGTTACAGAGGATACAGGTTATGATTTCTTGCCTACTTACAGCGAATAGACTATCTATAGTACTACTAGTATATTTATATATTGAATTTTATATTAATTTAATTAGTTAATTAATTTATTATTAATTATCCAGCTACACTCTGGGGTCCGGGGCTACGAGTCATGGGGTTGGAAAAGCTTTTCTTGTGTACTTTGGCCCTTTGTTCAAATACAGGAAGAAGTATTCACATCAGTAATTCAGAAATGTCATTGCAATACTTCTGTGCATATATGGAAATCTCTCTCTCTCTCTCTCTTGATATATATATATATATATATATATATATATATATATATATATATATATATATATATATATATATATATATATATATATATATAATCAGAAATAGTTTAACATACTTCGTTAAATGAATGTCTTGATTTCTTTACCAGTACTTCTCAGTGAATGGCAAGAACTCCATCACTACCAGGGACCCGCGTTTTGAGGGGATCATTGGTACTAGGAATGGACTCTCACACAGGGATAAGTTGCTCGCCAACTCTATGTACAAATGCATTGGTAAGTACACATCAAATTGTATTCTTCCTTATAATATACATTTGGGAAATACAACCTCAAGTCTGAAGTAGATCTTGTGGGTTGTTATTTTTCCTTTTGTTCTCCAGGCTGTCTGACCGAACAGCCCCAAGGTCCCGAGCAAGACCAGGCCATAGCCGAGCGCCGCCACAGAACCCTCCCTGCTTTACCACTAATGCCCAGGTGACCGAAGCTGCTCCCAGGTGAGGAGCAGAGGAGGGTGCAAAAACACCCGGGACCACGAAGCCCCACCCAAGGCCCTGTGCTCCTCAACATAATAACATAATAACAATTATGAAGGGAAAGTTGAGAGGCAAAGGAAAAAATTGTGACACTTTGGCTCCCAGTCTGCCAACCTCTAGGTTGGCAGTAGAGAGGTCAATCCACGGATGAGACACCACCTCTTGAGATCTAGAAAATATATAGGTAAAAGGAACAGTCAGAGTAAGCTATGGGTATGGTAGAGAACACTCAACTCTCACTCTGATAGACCAGCCCATCACCACACGATTAGAACCTAATCCTCTCAGCATCAGCTAGGAAAGGCCCTAGAAAGCCACCTTTGGCGGGGGAATAGCTCCCCTATGTCAACCCCTATCGGGGTTGGGCACCCACCCTATCTTGTGGGTAATTACAGTCACTACAGTAGATCATCATATTTAATTCTTTCTGCTTAAACTACATATTGTAACAATTTCTATTACTATGCCCCTTACAGACAAGTGGGTGAAGAAGTGCAAGCTGACCAGTGACCCCTGCCAGAACCGAGGCTACCTGGGGAGTGACTGTCAGTGTGTGTGTGAACCAGGCACCGAGGGAGACAGATGCCAGAACGTCACTGGAGGGTACTATGGTGGGTATAGTGTGTGTGTGTGTGTGCGTGTATGAATATTCCCATATTCAAAATATGCTACAGTGGGGCAATGCCTATAGTGAGTTAATTTCTCAACAGGTGGCGTCCTGAGAGTGATGGTTTGAGTCTAGGAGGTGAGACAGTGAAGCACTGGAACGAGGCAGCTTCAGAGATGGGGCGCTGCTTCGAACCGTGAGTGGGCAACTAAGCCCCATGCATCCTGCGAAGGCAAGATGGCAGGGGCTGGCTGCAGCTAAAAGTGTTTCACATGTCTCACCCCCTAGACTGGAACGAGACCTCACGGGCTTCACCGTTCAATGTAGAACCGTTGAATGTACAGACTCTCAGCCTCAGAGGGAGTAGTTGGAATATAGAAAAGAATATATATATATAGTTTGATCTAACTTTTGCCACTCTATCCTCTTACAGATAAGCTTGTGGACCCCTGTACCGAGAAGATCACTGAGGAAGGAACAGTGACTTCACCCAATTATCCTAACAGATATCCTAAAGGTAACTATTATATATGAGAGAGAGAGAGAGAGAGAGAGAGAGAGAGAGAGAGAGAGAGAGAGAGAGAGAGAGAGAGAGAGAGAGAGAGAGAGAGAGAGCGAGAGAAAAGAGAGAGAGAGAGAGTGAGAGTAAAAGTACAAAGGAAGTCAAGCAACAACAGTTCTAGCGACCCTTCGAGGTTGCTTGCTCTCCAAATCAATGCTGTTCAATGTGTCCAGAGAGAGAGTTGTGTTTGTGTGTGTGTGTTTATGTGTGTGTGTGTATATAAACCAAGTATTAATTAGAGTAGCCTACCATACATCCTATTATAAACCTTAACCCGTAGAGCACCAGTGACGTCTTTTTCATCGTATTCTGGCAACTATTAGACGATTTCATTCAGCTTAGGAAGGACCTCTAGCAATAATAAGGCTTCAAACTTTCTCAACCAACCCTTGTAACTACCACAGATCCTTCCTAAGCTGCATAATATCGTCTAAATATAACTAGAATAAAATACAGCACACGTCGCTGGTACTCAAAGGGTTAACCCTGGAGTCAAGCCGCAGGTACCAAGTGCGTCAAGTGGATTTAAGGAGGGGGTTTAGTTTGCTCTCTAAACCTCTATCAAGCTTAAAAAAACACCCACAAGACACCCCTTCGATATAAATGTGTACATTTTTCGGTAGAAAATTGTCCCGGCCGTAGGCCAATTCCTCTTCAAATACAGGCTCGCTATCGCTCGCCAGGAAAAAATTGACACCTAAATGGCACGAAGTCTTAATATTAGCAAGGAAATGGGGCAGAAGGTTTAAAAACTCCAAACTAATGGGGCGAATGTCTTGAAATCTCATGACTAATAGAGCTAAACATGAGGGAGGAGGAGGACTCGAAAAACCAACTGCCTCCCCTTAACCCTGGACCTAACCCGCAGGTACCCGGTGCGTCAAGTGGATAGTGGCTCCCAAGTGTCACGTACCCAAACTCACCTTCAACGACTTCCAGCTCATCCGTCGTTTCAATCTCTGTAACGGAACGCCTTGCTGTTATTTCGACTCGCTCGAGATCAGAACCGAGAATATTTGGGTGGGAACAAAGTGAGTTATGAATATTTATGTTCTTTGGAATCATTTATTACAGTTTAAGGGGGGTGACCTGCTTTGTGTCTCTCTCTCTCTGGGTTGTATCCATTTGGCCCCATTCAGCCTACTGTTTTAAGAATCTTATCCCCACCCAGGTGTCAATTTATACCTGGCGAGCAATAGCGAGCCACCATATTTTCGATAATGAGTTAGACAGCTGGCTAAAGTTGTACATTTTTCAATAGAAAAATGTCTCCGGCGAAGCCGGATTTATCCATAAAATGCTGGCTCGCTATCGCACGCCAGGAAATAATCAACACCTGGCTGGGGATAAATGTCTTAAAACAGTAGGTTGAATGGGGCCGAATGGATACAACAAATAAAGAGAACAAAGCAGGTGACCCCCCTTAATTTTGGAAACATAATAGGCCTAGTATTGTACTTAGTAATGGTTACAGGTAACACAATATTTGACATTTTTGACACCTTAGTACGTTTGGGATATTCCGACACGTTCATGTTATATAACTATTCCATTATACAAATATAATGTGTCTCTAGATCTGTCAGTATAGACACATGGATTTACTGTACTAATTTTGGTGGGTTGAGGTGGTCTTAACACTATTAGGTGCAACGACATCTTGGGGGTTATTATGATATTTTGTTTAATTATTATTGAGGGTTTTAATTGTTCTAGCAATTTTTGAACAATGTGTTTTTGGTTTACCCCCAAAACTTAGAAACACGCCTCTCCAGACCCCTTTCAAACTAAAGAACGTCCCCCAGACCCCATTCAAGCTAAATATGTAAATTTTTCGGTAGAAATGTCCCAGCCGAAGGCCGATTTCTCCCAAATTGCAGGCTCGCTATCGCTCGCCTAGTAAAAATTAACACCTTATTGGGTTGAAGCACCTTATAATCGCCAAACTAATGACGTGAAATGTCTTAAAATCTACAAACTAATGGAGTAAAACAGGGAGGTTCGAAATTGGCCCGCCCTGCATCTAATAGGGTTAAGGCGATATCACACAAGCGATTTTACTGTCAATTTTTACGAGCAATTGTAGTCTGGCAGCTTCAAAATTCAAGTTTGGTAGACATTCAACTAGCTAGCATAATCTATGAATTTGTACCAAAGCAAGAGGCCCACCATGATTCAGACATAATTGTTTTACCTGATCTCTTAACTAATGCAGTTATTGTCCTCATCGCAGGTACTGCGGCACTGAAATCTCCCGACAGGCTACCTTCACCGGTGCCGGTCAAGATTTGGTCCTCGCCTTCAACACCTTAACTAATTTTTACAAGGGCTTCTCGGCTGAGCTCACATTTGTCCCTGTCTCCGGATGCCAGTAAAGCTCACACTATACCCTGTTCATTATAGTTATAGATAGAGTTCAAGAAAAGAAGCAACTTGTAGTAATTAATGTAAGTTACACGAGCCTAAATAAAGCTACAAACTAACTTGCAATGCATTGAATTTGTATCAGTGAACTATTCATTCATCAATGTTTTGGGTGTGCAATAAATATAATACACATTCTATTTGTTTACTTATATCGTCCTTCTGAAAAAGAAAAGAAAAATCTTAAAACTAATCATAATGGTTACTAAACAGGGGGTGAACCATATACAGAGTTGGAGCACCACCCTTTAAAGACACTGTATGTAACACCCTCGTATGACATGCCCCCTAATACCCTAATACCCCCTAATACGCTGTAATGTTTACAGCTTCATGGTAGAGACCGAATGTCTGGTTGGTGACTTCAGATATCATTGTTGACATATTCTATTCATTATTAAACATCATTACACCTGAATCAGCAGGTATTTATAGATAAGAAACACTGTAATAGAAATGCGAAATATTACATCGAGCACGAAAAATAAAACAAATATTGCCTTATGTGTCCATGCGTTCTAATGTAAACATATAGTTACTCCTGCCAGCCTGGAGTGTTCCATTTTACTCGATTGACTTTAAAGGGAAACTAAGCCAGCTTCAATAGGAAAAGGATTAAAGCTTCTGTACAGATTAACCCCCTGTACGGTTTACATCCGGTTTACCTAGGCTAGACATAGAAATTGACTCTATATTTTAAATAGTCGTTCAATGATAGTCTATTTTTAACTGATGATAAATTGAATCCTATATCAACTAATTTATCTCTACCTTCGGGAAACTATAATATTGTCCTCTATCCTTATCTTATTCACCCCTTGAGGATCATGACGCATTCTACAGTGTATTCTGTTTATTATGAGGCAATTTTATTCAGATTAGGAAGGATATATGGTAGTCAAACGGTTATTCGAGATAGTCTTTAGCATTTCACCTCCCACCGATCCTTCCTAAGCTGTATGAGATCTTTTAATGACCGCCGGAATTAATATAATGACGACATGAACCTCAAGGGGTAATGTCACATTTTCATAATCATCACCATATTTCACTACTCTGTCTTCAAAATTATTGATCTTAAATAAATGGGAAATATGCTAATCACCATCGGCTGAAAATGGAAAAATTGGTAAACTAATTGGTTGTGATTTTTCTAATTAATGGGCGTGTTTTAGTCTGATTGTCATATATACTTTCCACTTTTCCCATTTTTCTGAAGTGTAGAGAGGGGAGAGAGGAAACTGTTGGAGTGGCTTTGTTATGTGTGTTATTGGTCTGTATACTTCGTCGAGGTATCCCCAGACTGGGTACGAGCATGTAAAATGTGCTAGGACGTACTACCACACCCACTAGTCTAAATGTCGCCTTGCCTGGGATTGAACCCAGGCCAAGCAGATTCACACGTGAGCGTGCTCTCCAGCCGTTCAATAAGCCTCACATCGCGCTACGAATACTGTATAGCGTTTGTAGTCCCTCTCTTGAACACGCCCGTCTTCTCAAAAGACTGTAGCACCTGTGAGCGACCATAATAATCGACCAAAGTCCAAACGCACGTACAATGTCATTTTGTTTGGCTCGCTCTGTGCTGCATTAATGTCTGTCAGATGTTGAATAGGGTGGGTAAGTGTAGGAACATGGTTGTATATCTCACTCAAAAAGAAGAAACCATTTGTAAATATTGCTGAAACCAATTATTGATCAAAACATAATTGGTGTCGAACCATGACTAATTAGGCCGACTGTACATTATCGTTCATTAGCCCTGTAGCGCCAAACGTGCGCTACAATTTGCTCTGAACGCGCCCCTATCTATTTTTTTGTTTTTTTGGTAACTTTGCGAATTGGTAACACTGCAACTTGCCCTTTGATTTTTGATAACATTTAAAGTTATTATATCGTTTTCAATACTATTACCGGACCAGAAAAAGGTGTAGCTTGGTGTTTGATGCGTGGAAACCGAAACAAAATATGTAGCCTATTAAATCGTTGGCGGTAGGCCTACCTGTCAAATAGGTGTCCAGTAGGCTAACTAAAATCTTACCATATTCTCTACCGGACCTATTAGGCCTAAAAAGATCGATGGGACTACTGTCGGTCCAAAAGATAACCTTTACCCAACGATCTTCATGTTTAGGCCTAAATAAGCCTAGGTGATCGCTCGGCGCTCGCGGTTAAGTTCCCGGCCCGTCTATTTTTTTTTTTATTTGCCCCCTTACCTTAGTGATTGCTTACCTTAGTGATAGTAAAGAGGCAAGCGGGTCAGAGCTCATAAGGGGTGCCCCTTCTCAGTTTTCTTTCAGTCTCAAACTGGTCGTGTCTATTTTTAAACATATTAATGCTCGTACTACTTATTACACTTTCGTTGAGGCTGTTCCATTTATTTATAATCCTTGAGTTGAAGAAGTTGTTCCTCTTGGAGGTCCTGTGACGTGGCTTCATCAGCTTCAAACTGTGTCCTCTGGTCTCCATGTGTCGTCCAATGGGGGCTAACTGCAGGAAATCTTCACTAACCTTGTCAAAGCCCCTCAGGATTTTAAAGGTCTCGATCATATTACCCCTGACCCTGCGTTCTTCAAGTGTGGTGAGACCCAGCCTGGCTAGCCTCTGTTCATATGGAAGTCCTGCCATCCGGGATTAGTCTTGTGGCTCTCCGCTGAACTTGTTCCAGTCTTTTTATGTCACCTCTGGTATATGGAGACCATGCCTGGATACAGTACTCCAGACGTGGCCTAACTAGGGCTTTGTACAAAGTAAGCACCATTTCTGGATCTAAGCAGGTCATGGTTTTCTTGACGAGTCCCAGCATTGAGTTGGCATTTGCTGCTGCTTTGGTGACCTGTCTCGAAGGCTTTAAGTCGTTAGTGATGAAAACTCCAAGATCCTTTTCCTCTACCGATTCCTGAAGTGCAGTTGGTCCTAAATAGTACTCGTAACCTGGGTTGTTCCTGCCGATATGCATGATCTTGCATTTTTCTTTGTTGAATTGGAGTAGCCATTTCTGGCTCCATTCCTCCAGCTTGTTCAGATCCAGTTGCAGGGTCATGCCGTCGTCTGCACTCCTAATTCTTAGGTAGACTTTGGCATCGTCGGCAAAGAGTTTCCCACTTGACACTGTGTTTTCAAGCAAATCATTGACATAAATGAGGAAAAGAACTGGACCCAGTACGCTTCCTTGCGGGACACCACTCCACACCTCCAGCCACTCAGAAAAAATACCTCTGATGCTGACCCTTTGTTTCCTATTTGACAAGAAACTTAGTACCCACCTGGAGATTTCTCCCACAATGCCAAGAGCTTCCAGTTTTGCTATCAGACGACGGTGGGGAACAGTGTCAAAGGCCTTCCGACAGTCTAGGTATACAACGTCTATACTATCTCCTTCGTCCACTGCATTTTCTAGTTCCTCTAGGTATTCCAGTAATTGGGTTAGGCATGACTTCCCAGACCTAAACCCATGTTGCCAGCTCTTGAGTAGGTGGTTACTTTCCAGGTGTTCTACTATGTTTTTCTTGAGTATTTTCTCCATGAGTTTACAGGGGACTGAGGTCAGGCTGACTGGTCGGTAGTTCAGGAGGCTAGTCCTGTCTCCGTTCTTAAAGATGGGGCAGACATTGGCTCTGGTCCAGTCTTTTGGCAATTCGCCTGTATCTAGTGAAGAGCGGAAGATCATCCATAGAGGGTACACTTACTCAGCTACACATTCCTTAAGTACAGTAGGATGAACTCCATCTGGTCCAGGAGCTGATTCTGCCTTAAGGTTTCCAATTGCAGTCTTGACGTCCTCGATGCTGAAATTGCAATTCTGCAGTTTTTCTCCTTGAAAGGGGTTAGTGATTTCTGGGGTGCTGTTCCCACTTTCCCTTGTGAACACTTTTTGAAACTCCTTGTTGAGAGTAGAACTCGCCTCAAGTGGGCTGGAGGTTAACGAACCATCAGGACACTTGAGTTGCAGTACTTCCTCCTTGATCCTCGATTTACTACGGGCGTATGCAAAGAATGCTCGAGGGTTTGACTTTGACTCACTGGAAAGATTCTTCTCAAATCTATATTTGGCTTCTCTCACTGCTTTGGTGGTGTCATTTCTTTTCTTGCAGTAATTCCTGTATCTGGCTCTTGTCCGTCTCCGTCTGTAGCTAATCCAGGCTTCTTCCTTTGCATTAATTTTGTTAATAACTTTCTCAGTCATCCATTTTGGCCTTAGTTTAGCTCCAAGTGTAGAGGTTGCTTGAAATGGTACGCAGGTTTCTATTACCGTGTTATAGTGGTGAAGCAAGATCTGCCACTTGTCCTCCACATTCTTGTCATGGAACTCTTCCTCCCATTTCACACTACGTAACATGGTGCTTGCTCTCACATAGTCTCCTTTGTAGTAACTTCTAGGATTCTGTTGACTAATAGCCACAGCTGGTAATCCTTCCAGCAGGTGATTGAAAGTTAATACACTATGATCACTTTTTCCAATTGGGGCTTTGTACTGCAGATTTTCTATTTCTAATTCTCCTTTGGTGAAAATGAGATCTAGTAGAGATGGGACATCACTTCCTCTTGCACGAGTGAACTCCCTGACGTGTTGGTGGAGAAAAGCATCTTGACTAGCATCGTGGAACTTGGCTTGCTCACTCTCTTCTCCACCTTCCACATAGTGATCGTCCCAATTGATTTCCTTAAAATTATAGTCACCACAGACTAGCACTTGGTTAACATGAAACTTTCCTATTGCTAAAAGTGACTGACGGATGCTTTCATTGTATTCATGTGATGCGTTTGGTGGTCTGTAGCTACATTCCAGAAGTATTTTTATCTGTTCTATTTCCACAAAACATGCAATAGTTTCATTGTTTTTCCAGGATTCACTTTGACATTCTGAAGAGGGAATGTCTTTCCTTACAAGTATGGCCACTCCACCACCATGCCCAGTTTCTCTCTCTTTTCTATACACCGTAAATGAATCACAGTCAAAGCACTGTGCAGACAGATCATTGGACTTAACTTAGTTTCTGTAATAAATATAATGTGTGGCTTTTCCTTATTTATAACTATTGCTAATTGGTCGCTTTTGCGGGCAGTATTAATACCGTCCGCATTTGTGTATATACATTTGAGTGCTTCTAGTGGTTTGCCTGGGCCCCTGCCTGGTTGATTTGGTTTGGGGGAGCCGGGCTTTCCCTTGGAATTGGAGTGTGGTTTGCTTGGTCTTCTGTCTGCTTCACTTGGTTTGGGTGCACCGGGGGTTCTCTTTGGTGGTTCACCTGTGGGTTGGAAGGGGATCTTGTTACTGGTACACCTCCATGTTGTGATGACTGGTTGCTGTTGTGTCCAGTTGTTTCCACTTGCCTCAGTTTCCCTCTTCTTATCACCCACTTTTTTCCCCTTGCATTATTCTCTTCAGTGTTCTTGTTTTTCTCGTCTCGTTCTTTGGCTAGCTTAGCATGGTTCTGTCTCTCTTTGAAGGTGCGATCTGGCATTATTTGTATACCACCGTAACCACCATTTGGCCTATTAGTGGTCCTATCCCTGTGCTCTTTTAGGATCTTCCATTTTATGTCCTCACTCCCCAAGACTAATTTAAGAAGTCTTGGTCGCCTACCCCGTTCTGCCAGAGCACCTGAGAACCCCCTTGACTTTGGGGGGTTCAGTCGAGTTATAGACCTGATCTCTACATGCTCATTGATTCCCAAGTCTCTAACAATTTTGTTTACACTTTGCACGTCTTCATTTTTCTTTTGAATGGGATCTTCTGCCTTTGCTTCTTCCACACCCTGTAGTATGAGGTTTGTTTTTCTGTAGGCTTTTTCCCCCTCATCTGCTTTGAACTAATTTATTTGTTCCCACACTGCCTCTCTGAACTCTGTGCTTGTTTTATAGTCTGTTTTATCTTCTAACAGCTCAACTTTGGTGTTTATGGTAGCCATCTGCTTCTCCATTTCGGCCATTTTGTTACCCAGGTCCTTCAAGAAATCCTTTGCTTTGAATAGACTCCGCACATCCCCTGAGCAATGACCACAGATATATGGTTTCCCTTCTGCTTCAAAATATGTAAGCACTTCCCTAGACATATTTACAGATATACAGTGGAACCATGTGGAACAGCCATCACAATTAATCCAGTCACATGTCCCTGAATTTTCCCTTGGCTGATACACACACCCTCTGGGCCCACCTTTACATTTATGATCCTCCTCACTAATGCTGATATTGATGTCCCTGTTCCTGGCTGAGCCTCCTCTTGTTGTTGGTGTGATAGTTGAAGGGCTGATGGTCCTGCCAAGACTGCCATGTCTTTGTTGTTGTGATGATGGGGTAGACAGTCTCCCACTCTGTCCATGTGCTCCACCTCTTGTGCTTCTTGTAATTACACTTCCGATGCATTGTTGCTAGACACTGCACAGATACGACCAGCACACCCTTATTGAAATGATTTACTAACTCTCTGCCTCAAATACTTCACCGGTAAGGAGAAAAACTGAAGTATTGATGAGGAGCTTCACTGGACTGCCTCTTCTTCTTCTTCTCAATCCCCTGCAGGCAACATAGCCTAGGCTAGGCCTATAGGCCTATGATGATGACAATAAGTCATGGGGTGAGCCCTCAACCTATTATTGTATCCCACAGCAGTCAAAATAGACGGGATTCACGGGACCTCGGGAACCTGATCGCGAGCGTCCGCGTAGTGTAAACAAAGTGGGCGGTACACCCGGTAAATACATTCTTGCCCGAGCCTTTTTCATATACTTATCCATGTTTACTCACCCGCACGGTAGCACCAACGATTCAACGAAATTTCTTTGCAAATGCCAAAAGTTTCAAATTAAAGGGCTAGGCTAGATGTAGTGTTACCAATTCAAAAAGTTATCTCAGAATAGCTAGGGCGTGTTCAAAAGCAGATTGTAGCGCACGGTTGGCGCTACAAGGCTATTGAACGTTTACGTTTACGTTTACAAATTTACGTAGTGGGCCCCTCAGAGGGCTGCTCTCGGGCAGCATGATATGCGGGGGTTGTGCGTATTTCGCTGCAATATTATTGATTGAAATCTAGAGGAAGCACATACAGTAGACAGAGAAGTTGGTGTTGCAGGGAGGGTGAGTGGGTGAGGATGGGAGGGGTGGGGTGGTGTGGGGTGGCATTGGTAAAGGTGAGGGACTTTACTGTGGTGTGCGGGGACTTGGTGGAGTCGGGATGCTTGAACTCCTCGTCCTCCATGGCCCTCTTGTGCGCTCAGGTCCCCTTCATGGTGTGGGGGAGGTCCTCTTCCTGCACTGGCCAGGACGGCCCGAGTGGCACCACCTAGACCCTCTTTCCCCTGTTGAATGAGTCGGGGTCCCTGAGCTCCCCTGAGGAGTTCGGGTGAGTCCCGTCCTCCACTCTTCCCCTATGGTGTGATGGCGCTCCCCCAGTAATAGGGTAATTGTCTCTGGTATTCTTGGGTTTATTCGTCCCTACCAGACTCTGGCTCGGTAGTTTGTTCGTCCCTACCACACTCGGTAGTTTTCTCTGGTGTTAGTAGCCTGGTATCTGAAAGGGGTGTTTCCGGGTGGAGGGGACTCGATAGCCGTGGCAGGCAACCCATCTATGGGAATAAACCCTAAACAAATTACCGATGGGCGACACGCTAATCGGTGCCACTTACACGTGGCGACCTTTGTAACAAATAACAGATTTATACATTTTCTAACAAATTTTAAAATCTGTTACTCTATTGAAGCAAATAAAAGGTATTCAGCTACTTTAAATCGTATCATCAGAGAAGCTTTGCAGCCATGGTCAAACTATGAATCCACTGGTCATTTTCTACAGCACATATGAACTCGGATATATAGCTCTGAGGACATCAGCTGCTGAACATGATATAGTCCGTTTATTCTAGGATGGTCAGAAATCGTGAACTCTAACCTCTGTAATTTGGAAAAGTGCTTGAGTAAATAGACTGTAAATTTCCACACCAAATCCCTGGCTGAATCTTCCCAAATGGTGGAAATATTAGCTCGATTATTCAAGCCATTTTTGAGCTATAGAGGTTCGGAGTTAACAATTTATGACCAAACTATAATGAACAGGGTATAGTGTGAGCTTTACTGGCATCCGGAGACAGGGAAAAATGTGAGCTCAGCCGAGAAGCCCTAATAAAGATTAGGTAAAGTGTTGAAGGCGAGGACCAAATCTTGACCGGCACCGGTGAAGGTTGTCTGTCGGGAGATTTCGGTGCCGCAGTACCTGCAATGAGGACAATAACTGCATTAGTTAAGAGATCAGGTAAAATAATTTTGCTTTGGTATAAATTCATATTTATTCACCAACTCACCAATTAACTTGCAAATTTACCTCATTAAGGAAATCAATAAAACTAAAATATAATCATACTCATCAAGGGTTATGTGTTAGCTGAAAGATTAAGTAATATACATTGTACACATTATACAAAGTAGTGAACAAAGTAGTTACACAATCCAGTGCTAAAATCGTTCTCCCAGTGGTCTCCACAAACTCTTAAGATTCCAAGATTCGTAGTGGTAACAGTGAAGATTATATTATAGTGAGAGTCTAGACCCAGATATACCAAGATTCTACTAAGTGCAATGTAAGACTTGAAGTAGGCTTTACCTCTTATCTTCTTGATTTGTTCTTGTTATCCCGTTTGTTGGGACACAATTCACACCTATCCTACACCTGAGATCTATATACATACTTCCTCGAATTCAGGATCCTGAGTTCCTCGCGTAGGAGATAATATTTATATGTATTTAAGATCACCTATTACATATTATACATACGCCTACACGTCATCAAGAATACAGTGTACCTTATACACCCTAGCCGGTACAGTACCACCCTGTGCCAATATTATGACCACCATACGGGTCAGACCACTTCAAGTACAGTGCTCATATTATGGTGCTTTACCCTCCCCATGGCCCTCAACATGGTCCACTACTATAGTCTGTTCATTCTAGGTTGGGCAGAAATCGTAACCCCTAACCTCTCATAACTCAAAAAGGACTAGAGTAATCGAGCTAATATTTCTACCACATGGGAAGACTTGGCAAGGGAATAGGTGTAGAGATTGACAGCTCGATCATTTGCTCAATCCCATTTTGAGTTACAGAGGTTAGAGGTTACGATTTCTGTCCAACCTAGAATGAACGGACTATAACACCCAAGCCGGTGTTGTCATTCTTCATTGCATTAACTCTCAAAATTATGTTAAGGGGAGATGGGTCGTTTTTCTGGTCCCCCTTCTTCCTCATGCTTAGCTCCATTCGTGTACAGATTATAAGACGTTTGGACCATTAATTTGTCGATTTTAAGACTTGTCCCATTTCTTTGTCAATATTATTGTGGAAGAACCGGCATTCGGCCGTGACATTTTTCTACCGAAAAATGTACAAATTAATTTTGAAGGGGGATCTAATGGAAGTTATTTTAAGTTTGACGGAGGTCTAGGGAGGAAACTAAAATATAAATTATTATATAAATAAATATACCCCCAAACTAACCACTCTCCCATTAATATAGTATAAACTCTAATATTTATAAGCGATTATCAAAAAGTAGTAAATACGTATAGGGGGATTTATTTTGAACAATATAGTAGTAAATACAGCCGAGTAGTAGTAGTAGTAGTAGTAGTAATAGTTTTTTTTTTTATTACTACTACATTGATTTTTATTTAATATTTTTCATACATTTCATGTTACTACTACTACCATCACCACCTCCACCATCACCACCACCACTACCATATATTTAATATTGTACACATACTAAATTTCACAAGCATCAGATACTACTATTCTACACCATGCAACTTCAATCCAGTCTGCTTCCTATGCGACCCTCTGCCACTGCTGCCTCGTAGTCTACTTCTGCCACCGTCACTGGTTGTGGTGCAGACCTTCTTGTTCCCCGCAGGCATAGTAGTGCTGATCTGAGCAATGAGAAAGATAGACGGCATCTCATCCAGGCTACGACGTGGCTCCTAGGCTGTTGCTTCTTCTCTGCGATGATCTCTGCTAGCTTTGAATAGAAGCACTGGGCCCTGGGTCCCATCCCTCCTGATGTGGTGAAGACTAGTGGGGTAAAGCTGCCATGTTCGACGTGTAAGATCCTTTCTCCATATGTCCTGACCTTCTCTCGTTCGTTCCTCTTGTGTGCAGCCTCCAGAGACAGCTCGCTGTAGCTGTGGGCCATTGGGTCAAATACTCTTATGTCAAAGAACGCTCGCTGTGCATTTGTCCAAAAGCCTCTTGCACTAACGTCCAATCTTGCTTCAGTGGATGTGTTGGCCGTCCTGTGCTGCAAGATCTCTCCATCCAAGGGAATGAGTGATGGTTCGCTCACCACATCTCTACACACCTCCCTGAGCATGTTTGCTGTTACATCTCTTACTTCATCGTGCCTGATGCTGATGAATCCTCCTTTCTTACATATCATGGTGTGGTCTGTATCGTTGATGGTTCCACAAACGCATCGATCGGGCAGTCCTTCAATCGGCCAATCATACCTCAGTGCAATAGCATAATTAAATTCTTGTTTGTTGAGATTGAAGCTTTTTGCCTTGATTGGTAGTGTTGTCAGCCAATTTGAAGCGCCCGTTTCTTGTGCTATTTGTAGTTTTCTTGTTTGTCTCGGGTGAAGTTGTCCCATCAATTGTGCCAGGTCATTTTTCTGTGAGTTTTGCCTCTCTGACGTGATGGTCTTTCTGATGTTGTAGATGTCTGCCTGGTCTACTTCACCGTCAGAATCTTGTGCTATGATACGGTCAGTGAGAGATCCTGTTATCTTTACTGAGTTCTGGTATTCCGTTACCGCCCTCTTCACTGGGTCGATGATTCCCATCCCTCCCAACCTAGGAGGCAGTGCGAGCAGCTCCCTCTCTGTATCATTCGGGGTGTGCAACTTTATCCACGCTGGGATGAGTTTGTCTCTGATGGCATCTTCCAGCGGTTGAAGTAATGCGCTCACATTTGGAACGGTTCTCATCAGATAATGGTAGTAGTAGTAGTAGTAGTAGTAGTAGTAGTAGTAGTAGTAGTAGTAGTAGTACATATACAGGGTAAGCAAATCCCGCCCTAAGGAGGTTTTAGGAATACAAGTAATTACTTCGTCATTAGGGCTACCCATCACTTATGTTAGCAGGTACGAGATAAAGTAAATGATAGGGAATCACGCAGATCTATGGATACTGTGACTTCCGGCCATTAATTATCTCCTTAATGACTATATAATATGGTAACACTTGGTTTAATGTGGGCGTGAGTGGCTCTAATGGATTATATATATATATATATATATATATATATATATATATATATATATATACTGTACATAAGGAAAGTTAAGAGTAATACAAATGGATATAAAAATCGATAGACAAAATTGAACGAACCAGACCTGCTCGAGTGAGGTTGTGCTTTTCCTGCTGCTGTCCTAAGAGGACAGTGGTTATATTTTTGGTTCATTTATTTATATATCTATTTATGTTTTAGTTTCTTCCTTAAACCTTCATCAAACTTTAAAAAAACATCCATTAGATCCCCCTTCCAGATTAATTTGTACATTTTTCGGTAGAAAAATGTCCCGGCCGATAGCCGGTTCTTCCAAAATTACAGGCTCACTATCGTTTGCCAGAAAAAATCAAACAACTAAATAGCACGAAAGGTCTTAATATTGACAAAGAAATGGGGCAAAAGGTCTTAAAATTGTCAAACTAGTGGGCCGAACGTAATTAAATCTGAAAACTAATGGGGCTAAACATGAGGGAGAAGAGGGCCAAGAAAACCCAGCCCATCCCCCCTTAACAGTATATTGTGTCAACGATAGACTAATAGATAACACTGGGGTATGGAATGGCCAGAAAGGAAGTTTGAGATAAAGGCACAGATGGAGGGATCGACACCGAAGGAGGGTAGTTTAGAAATTAGAGATTTGTGCCAGACTCTATCGAAGGCCTTTGATACGTCTAATGCAATAGAAAAGGACTCGCCGAAGTCCCGAAAGGAGGATGACCAAGAGTTAGTATGATATCACCAGTAGAGCGACCTCCTAGAAAGCTGTAGAACTCCCCACACTGAAAGGGTTAATCTAATATTTTGTTGTCTAGCGATTTTAGCAAGTACATTTTCTGAAAAATATAACACTAACAATATTTGTTTATGAAATTTGTATTATGTCAAGCCAAGGTCCTATTTTGTTCTATTGGTTGTGAATATAATCTGCTGAATGTTTAAGACCAACAATATACTCTATATGTTACTGTAGGTTGTACTCTTCCATATATTTTGAAAATATATGTTTCATCAGAAAGGAACATACATTTTAGTAACTCAATGTGGGAGGAGTTACAAGTGTGTGTGTGTGTGTGTGTGTTTATGTGTGTGTTTGTGTGTGTGTGTGTATGGAGTAGGGGCAAGAGGGGGTTATAGAGGCAGGTATATAAGGCCCCTGGATCAGCCACAGAGCATCACAACCAACATGGCTCTCAAGGTGTGCTGTTGTCTGCTCAGCCTCGTGCTCCTCCCCTCACCTGCACTACTCCTTCACTTACAGGTATGTAGTAATGCCAATTTAAAGTCTAAATATATATATATTTATATTCATGTTAATAGTAAAATGAAAGTGTTTTAAATGCAAAAAAGGATTAATTAAATTATTGATATCCAAATCTTGAGACTAAAAGAGTTCGAAGCCTGTAAATTGCTGGTAGGCACATTTTAAGCTGAATAATACTGTCTGATAGCAGCCAGAATAAGGTTAAAAGGACGGCACCGGTACTGAACGGGTTAACATCTTATGCTACTGTTTCTTTCCCGGCTGAGGAGTATTTTGTCGACTCTCCAGAAATTATCGAAGATGTGAGTATGTATGTATGTATGTATGTATATATGTATGTATATACTCAGGCACATACCTCATAGCTGAGGGTGGCCGACTCGAGACAGAGCCCGAACAGAAACAACAGTTAGAGCTCCCATGCTTAGGGTCCTGAACTACTTTCGCGTTCCCTTGCCCCTTACTCTGTCTCGTTGAATAGGTGAATTTTACATGGGGAGGAGGATTCCTAGCCACCTGCTCCCAAAAGGAAAAGTAGGACAGTAAAAGAGACAGACAGAAATAATAATAATAATAATAATAATAATAATAATACTTTATTTCAGACTCACACAGTACAGAGGGGACCATACTGGGGTCCATATATACCTTACAGTAACATAAATATATATAAATATATATAAGCTACTGTACATAGGCTACATAAAATAAAAAGAAATTAAATAATACCCAGCTTGCTATCATGTAGTTCACAGCACTGCCTCAACCAAAAACAGTGGTCATCAAACTACTGTGTTACCAAAACCACTGTCCTAATTGTGTACAGTACCATGCCTCACATCATTTAGCTTCCGGTACAGTATGTTGCTACAGTACAGTATAGGAATATCGGTACTGTACTGCACTATGAGGATCAGTACCGGTATGCTAATTCTGTAGAGTAGCAGACCTGAAATCATTACTTAAGGTTAAATATAGAGCAACTTCCTCCAGTGTGCCTGGATCCTGGAGGTGTACACTATGCTTGGAGTTTGTAGCATTTTAATGATCCTGTTCTCAGAAGTGTTAAGGCGCTGAATGAATTTATATGTTAGCTTTCTAATGAGTGATTTGTAACAGTGTAAGTTCATATAGGCACATAGCGTACTTGTACTCTCATATTTTGAGAGCCCCAGAAACATTTTCATGATATTGTGATATGAGATACTTAGTCTATTCACTGTAATTTTCTTATAGTTCCACCATAGTTGTGCTGTATACATTGGTGAGCAGTAGGAGTTGAACAATGTTATTTTTGTATCCCATGTGCACATATGAAATTTTCTTAATATTGAATTTCCCTGCATGTAAAGTTGCCTTCGCTGACGACCCATATCCTCATCATCTGAGCGATCACATGAAATATAGTGTCCTAGATACTTTACTTTACTTACTTCTTCTATAATTTCTTCATACAAATGGAATTTAGGTAGCTTTGATTTCAATAGAAGGTTAGATTTAAATATTATGATATTGCTCTTTATAGGATTAAATTTGACTGAATGTTCGATTCCAAATTTTTCACATACTCTTAATAATTTATCCAGTCCTGCTCCAGAGGGCGCGATTAAGGCTAGGTCATCAGCATACATGAGATGATTTACAATGGTGCTGCCAATACAGCACCCAGTGCGAGTCTTGTTCAGCTCCAGACTAAGATCATCCATGTAGACGTTGAAAAGATACGGAGACAATATCCCCCCCTGCCTAACACCATTGGTTACGGCGAAAGAGCCTGACAGGATGTTGCCCCATCTTACACACATTTTTTGATTAGCATACCAGAAAATAAGTATCCTAACAATATAGCTAGGCACTCCCTGTTAACTAATTTTTCAAATAAGGTTTTGTGACACACCCTATCAAAAGCCTTACTTGCATCAAGAAAACAAGAGAAAATTGAGCTATTTAGTTTGTTGTATGTATCAATCACTTCTTTCAGCACATATATGCATTGGTCTGTGCCGTGATTTTTCTTAAAGCCAAACTGATTGCTGCTGGTGACAATATATGCAGACATTCTTTCTAGCATTATCATTTCAACTACCTTACTCACCACACTAGCAAGTGCTACTGGGCGGTAGTTGTCTTTTGCTGTAATTTTACCTGATTTATCTTTAATGACAGGAACAAGTATTACGGATATCATAGACTCCGGCAGGACACCATGCGTAAATAGACTGGTGATGCAAGAACTAAGTTTATCTATTAACAACTTATCTGCATATTTAAGATGTTCTGCATATATACCATCCAGCCCACAAGCTTTATTTAGGTTAAGTTTTCTTATGGCATTCTCAAGATCACTTTCAGTCACTTTAATGTCTTCATAATTACTATCTTTCACATATTGAATTGCACCATTAGTAGACCTTTGGTTTACACTGTTAAGTAGTTCCTTAAAATGCTAAGGATGGGTAGAAGATGCCAAACCTCACTCTGGATAGGACCAGCCCTCACCCCTATGATGTAAGTACTGTTGACAATCTAGCAGTGTCACATTCTCTTACGTGCTACCATTGCTACATTATAGGGAGAAACATCATATTAGAATAATACCGGCCATTAGCCTATATAATGTCGGGGAAAATCTATTGATGTTGTATGGGCACATGGAACGAATGGAGAGCGTTCGGATGCCAAAGAGGGTGTTTAAGAGTGAGTTGGAGGGGATTTGAGGGAGGGGTAGACCAAGAATGAGGTGGAGGGATGGAGTGGAGAGATGTATGAGGAAGAGGGGGACAGAACGACCTGGAAGAGGTTTGTTTGCGCCCACCTTGTCAGGAATTTGGCAATATATATATATATATATATATATATATATATATATATACGTGTATGATTTAGTGTCTGAGTGATTAAACCCAATTTGAGTAAAATTAAGGAAAAACACCCTTTAAACTTGTATCATTCTTCCCTTTAGGTCTACGAGTTTCCAGCCGAGCATAACCCCGAGATAAACGGTGATGGGTTTTTCGAGGGTGACATGCTACTGACGGAGGAACAGCGTAGCCTACTGCTGGAGAGGAAGGCCATTGGCTCCAGCAGTTACCGTTGGCCGGAAGGGGCCGATGGCTATCCGCTGGTGCCTTATGTCTACCAGGACGGTCAGTAGATTACATTTATGATTATCGTATTTATTAATTTCACTCACAAAAATAACCACTGTCCCCTTAAGAGCAAACATTCCACTGTGACTCTTTACCCCCACAGAATATCAGAGGGAGGCTATCGAGCGAGCGTTAAGTCACTGGATGGAACACACCTGCATCAACTTTGAAGAGACCAACAAAACAGATCAACCCCACCTTCAGTTCTTCTACGGGGGAGGCTGTTGGTCCTATGTTGGGCAAATGAGTAGCAGGAATGGTCAACAGGTGTCCATAGGCATAGGTTGTGAACAGGTAAGTCTATCTGCTATCCCCTTCTGTACCGAGATGTCTTTTTAGTTTTATGCTAGCTATATTTAGACTATGTTGTGTAGTTTAAGAAGGATCTGTGGCAGTAAAAAGGGTTAAGTGAGATAGTTCGAAGCTTTTTAATTGCTGGTTACCCTTATTAAACCGTTTATCAATTGTCAGAATATAATGCAAAAGACGTCGTTGGAACAGAAGGGGTTAACACGCATATTTAGCGTAATGCTTAGTGTGCGGTATTTCGGTGTGGAATACCATGTGTATTCATATCTTTCATTGATTTCATTAGTTAGGTTTACTTGTAAATTAATTGGTGAATATATATATATATATATATATATATATATATATATATATATATTATAGTAGTGGACTGAAACATTATTGGTGTAGCTGTTGATTCAGAGATACAACTGTACATTAACGAGAGATGGGCGTATTTATTTGCGTATTGTTTTATCTTTTATTATTTCCTCCCTAGACATCTATCAGCCTGTAAAAAACACTCCCTTCAACATAAATTTGTAAATTTTTCTCTTAAAATTACCTATTTTTCTGACAGCAGTTTATTATTTCAGTTGGGCATCGTAGTGCATGAGGTCGGGCACGCCATGGGCTTCTACCACGAACATAGCCGCCCCGACCGCGACTCCTACATCAGGATAAACATGGAGAACATTGACCCGATTGACGCATCAAACTTTGATAAACACACCGACGCTCTCAACTTCAGCGTACCCTATGATTATTCCTCGAATATGCATTATGGGGCTCTGGTAAGTCCACTACTATAGTCTATTCGCTGTAAGTAGGCGAGAAATCATGACCTCTAACTAATGTAACTCAAAAACGATTAGAGTAATCGAGCTAATATTTCTACCATTTGGGAAGAGTTATTGAAGGAATAGATGTGGAGATTTACAGCCAATTAGCTCTAGCCCTTTTTGAGTTACAGAGGATATAGGTCATGATTTCTTGCCTACTTACAGCGAATAGACTATCTATAGTACTACTAGTATATTTATATATTGAATTTGACATTAATTTAATTAGTTAATTAATGTATTATTAATTATCCAGCTACACTCTGGGGTCTGGGGCTACGAGTCATGGGGTTGGAAAAGCTTGTCTTGTGTACTTTGGCCCTTTGTTCAAATACAGGAAGAAGTATTCACATCAGTAATTCAGAAATGCCATTGCAATACTTCTGTGCATTTATGGAAATCTCTCTCTCTCTCTCTCTTGATATATATATATATATATATATATATATATATATATATATATATATATATATATATATATATATATATATATATATATACTGTATATATATATATATATATATATATATATATATATATATATATAATCAGAAATAGTTTAACATACTTCGTTAAATGAATGTCTTGATTTCTTTACCAGTACTTCTCAGTGAATGGCAATAACACCATCACTACCAGGGACCCGCGTTTTGAGGGGATCATTGGTACTAGGAATGGACTCTCACACAGGGATAAGTTGCTCGCCAACTCTATGTACAAATGTATTGGTAAGTACACATCAAATTGTATTCTTCCTTATAATATACATTTGGAAAATACAACCTCAAGTCTGAAGTAGATCTTGTGGGTTGTTATTTTTCCTTTTGTTCTCCAGGCTGTCTGACCGAACAGCCCCAAGGTCCCGAGCAAGACCAGGCCATAGCCGAGCGCCGCCACAGAACCCTCCCTGCTTTACCACTAATGCCCAGGTGACCGAAGCTGCTCCCAGGTGAGGAGCAGAGGAGGGTGCAAAAACACCCGGGACCACGAAGCCCCACCCAAGGCCCTGTGCCCCTCAACAATTATGAAGGGAAAGTTGAGAAGCAAAGGAAAAAATTGTGACACTTTGGCTCCCAGTCTGCCAACCTCTAGGTTGGCAGTAGAGAGAACAGACACCACGGAAGAGACACCACCACTTGAGATCTAGAAAATATATAGGTAAAAGGAACAGTCAGAGTAAGCTATGGGTATGGCAGAGAATGCTCAACTCTCACTCTGATAGACCAGCCCATCACCACATGATTAGAACCTAATCCTCTCAGCATCAGCTAGGAAAGGCCCTAGAAAGCCACCTTTGGCGGGGGAATAGCTCCCCTATTTCAAGCCCTATCGGGGTTGGGCACCCACCCTATCTTGTGGGTAATTACAGTCACTAGATCATCATATTTAATTCTTTCTGCTTAAACTACATATTGTAACTATTTCTATTACTATGCCCCTTACAGACAAGTGGGTGAAGAAGTGCAAGCTGACCAGTGACCCCTGCCAGAACCTAGGCTACCTGGGGAGTGACTGTCAGTGTGTGTGTGAACCAGGCACCGAGGGAGACCGATGCCAGACCGTCACTGGAGGGTACTATGGTGGGTATAGTGTGTGTGTGTGTGTGTGTATGAATATTCCCATATTCAAAATATGCTACAGTGGGGCAATGCCTATAGTGAGTTAATTTCTCAACAGGTGGCGTCCTGAGAGTGATGGTTTGAGTCTAGGAGGTGAGACAGTGAAGCACTGGAATGAGGCAGCTTCAGAGAGGGGGTGCTGCTTCGAACCGTGAGTGGGCAACTAAGCCCCATGCATCCTGCGAAGGCAAGATGGCAGGGGCTGGCTGCAGCTAAAAGTGCTTCACATGTCTCACCCCCTAGACTGGAACGAGACCTCACGGGCTTCACCGTTCACTGTAGAACGGTTGAATGTACAGGCTCTCAGCCTCAGAGGGAGTAGTTGGAATATAGAAAAGAATATATATATATATATAGTTTGATCTAACTTTTGCCACTCTATCCTCTTACAGATAAGGTTGTGGACCCCTGTACCGAGACGATCACTGAGGAAGGAACAGTGACTTCACCCAATTATCCTAACAGATATCCTAAAGGTAACTATTATATATTATGAGAGAGAGAGAGAGAGCGAGAGCGAGAGAAAAGAGAGAGAGAGAGTGAGAGTAAACGTACAAAGGAAGTCAAGCAGCAACAGATCTAGCGACCCTTCGAGGTTGCTTGCTCTCCAAATCAATGCTGTTCAATGTGTCCAGAGAGAGAGTTGTGTTTGTGTGTGTGTGTTTATGTGTGTATGTGTGTGTGTGTATATAAACCAAGTATTAATTAGAGTAGCCTACCATACATCCTATTATAAACCTTAACCTGTAGAGTACCAGTGACGTCTTTTTCATCGTATTCTGGCAACTATTAGACGATTTCATTCAGCTTAGGAAGGATCTCTAGCAACAATAAGGCTTCAAACTTTCTCAACCAACCCTTGTAACTACCACAGATCCTTCCTAAGCTGCATAATATCGTCTAAATATAACTAGAATAAAATACAGCACACGTCGCTGGTACTCAAAGGGTTAACCCTGGAGTCAAGCCGCAGGTACCAAGTGCGTCAAGTGGATTTAAGGAGGGAGTTTAGTTTTCTCTCTAAACCTCTATCAAGCTTAAAAAAACACCCACAAGACACCCCTTCGATATAAATGTGTACATTTTTCGGTAGAAAATTGTCCCGGGCGTAGGCCAATTCCTCTTCAAATACAGGCTCGCTATCGCTCGCCAGGAAAAAATTGACACCTAAATGGCACGAAGTCTTAATATTAGCAAGGAAATGGGGCAGAAGGTTTAAAAACTCCAAACTAATGGGGCGAATGTCTTGAAATCTCATGACTAATAGAGCTAAACATGAGGGAGGAGGAGGACTCGAAAAACCAACTGCCTCCCCTTAACCCTGGACCTAACCCGCAGGTACCCGGTGCGTCAAGTGGATAGTGGCTCCCAAGTGTCACGTACCCAAACTCACCTTCAACGACTTCCAGCTCGACAGTCGTTTCAATATCTGTAACGGAACGCCTTGCTGTTATTTCGACTCGCTCGAGATCAGAACCGAGAATATTTGGGTGGGAGCAAAGTGAGTTATGAATATTTATGTTCTTTGGAATCATTTATTACAGTTTAAGGGGGTGACCTGCTTTGTGTCTCTCTCTCTCTCTGGGTTGTATCCATTTGGCCCCATTCAGCCTACTGTTTTAAGAATCTTATCCCCACCCAGGTGTCAATTTATACCTGGCGAGCAATAGCGAGCCACCATATTTTCGATAATGAGTTAGACAGCTGGCTAAAGTTGTACATTTTTCAATAGAAAAATTTCTCCGGCGAAGCCGGATTTGTCCATAAAATGCTGGCTCGCTATCGCTCGTCAGGAGATAATCAACACCTGGCTGGGGATAAATGTCTTAAAACAGTAGGTTGAATGGGGCCGAATGGATACAACCAATAAAGAGAAAAAAGCAGGTGACCCCCCTTAATTTTGGAAACATAATAGGCCTAGTATTGTACTTAGTAATGGTTACAGGTAACACAATATTTGACATTTTTGACACCTTAGCACGTTTGGGATATTCCGACACGTTCATGTTATATAACTATTCCATTATACAAATATAATGTGTCTCTAGATCTCAGTATAGACACATGGATTTACTGTACTAATTTTGGTGGGTTGAGGTGGTCTTAACACTATTAGGTGCTACGACGTCTTGGGGGTTATTATGATATTTTGTGTAATTATTATTGAGGGTTTTAATTATTGTTCTAGCAATTTTTGAACAATGTGTTTTTGGTTTACCACCAAAACTTAGAAACACGCCTCTCCAGACCCCTTTCAAGCTAAAAAACGTCTCCCAGACCCCATTCAAGCTAAATATGTACATTTTTCGGTAGAAATATCCCGGCCAAAGGCCGATTTCTCCCAAATTGCAGGCTCGCTGTCGTTCGCCTAGTAAAAATGTACACCTTATTGGGTTGAAGCACCTTATAATCGCCAAACTAATGACGTGAAACGTCTTAAAATCTACAAACTAATGGAGTAAAACAGGGAGGATCGAAATTGGCCCGCCCTGCATCTAATAGGGTTAAGGCGATATCACACAAGCGATTTTACTGTCAATTTTTACGAGCAATTGTAGTCTGGCAGCTTCAAAATTCAAGTTTGGTAGACATTCAACTAGCTAGCATAATCTATGAATTTGTACCAAAGCAAGAGGCCCACCATGATTCAGACATAATTGTTTTACCTGATCTCTTAACTAATGCAGTTATTGTCCTCATCGCAGGTACTGCGGCACTGAAATCTCCCGACAGGCTACCTTCACCGGTGCCGGTCAAGATTTGGTCCTCGCTTTCAACACCTTAACTAATGAGTACAAGGGCTTCTCGGCTGAGCTCACATTTGTCCCTGTCTCCGGATGCCAGTAAAGCTCACACTATACCCTGTTCATTATAGTTATAGATAGAGTTCAAGAAAAGAAGCAACTTGTAGTAATTCATGTAAGTTACACGAGCCTAAATAAAGCTACAAACTAACTTGCAATGCATTGAATTTGTATCAGTGAACTATTCATTCATCAATGTTTTGGATGTGCAATAAATATAATACACATTCTATTTGTTTACTTATATCGTCCTTCTGAAAAAGAAAAGAAAAATCTTAAAACTAATCATAATGGTTACTAAACAGGGGGTGAACCATATACAGAGTTGGAGCACCACCCTTTAAAGACACTGTACGTAACACCCTCGTATTACATGCCCCCTAATACCCTAATACCCCCTAATACGCTGTAATGTTTACACATTCATGGTAGAGACCGAATGTCTGGTTGGTGACTTCAGATATCATTGTTGACATATTCTATTCATAATTAAACATCATAACACCTGAATCAGCAGGTATTTATAGATAAGAAACACTGTAATAGAAATGCGAAATATTACATCGAGCTCGAAAAATAAAACATATTACCTCATGTGTCCATGCGTTCTAATGTAAACATATAGTCACTCCTGCCAGCCTGGAGTGTTCCATTTTACTCGATTGACTTTAAAGGGAAACTAAGCCAGCTTCAATAGGAAAAGGATTAAAGCTTCTGTACAGATTAACCCCCTGTACGGATTACACCCGCTTTACCTAGGCTAGACATAGAAATTTACTCTATATTTTAAATAGTTGTTCAATGATAGTCTATTTTTAACTGATGATAAATTGAATCCTATATCAACTAATTTATCTCTACCTTCGGGAAACTATAATATTGTCCTCTATCCTTATCTTATTCACCCCTTGAGGATCATGACGCATTCTACAGTGTATTCTGTTTAGTATGAGGCAATTTTATTCAGTTTAGGAAGGATATATGGAAGCAGACGGTTATTCGAGACAGTCTTTAGCATTTCACCTCCCACCGATCCTTCCTAAGCTGTATGAGATCTTCTAATGACTGCCGGAATTAATATAATGACGACATGAACCTCAAGGGGTAATGTCACATTTTCATAATCACCATATTTCACTACTCTGTGAAATTAAATAAATGGGAAATATGCTAATCACCATCGGCTGAAAATGGAAAAATTGGTAAACTAATTGGTTGTGATGTTTCTAATTAATGGGCGTGTTTTAGTCTGATTGTCATATATACTTTCTACTTTACCCATTTTTCTGAAGTGTAGAGAGGGGAGAGAGGAAACTGTTGGAGTGGCTTTGTTATGTGTGTTATTGGTCTGTATACTTCGTCGAGGTATCCCCAGACTGGGTACGAGCATGTAAAATGTGCTAGGACGTACTACCACACCCACTAGTCTAAATGTCGCCTTGCCTGGGATTGAACCCAGGCCAAGCAGATTCACACGTGAGCGTGCTCTCCAGCCCTTCAATAAGCCCCACATTGCGCTACGAATACTGTATAGCGTTTGTAGTCCCTCTCTTGAACACGCCCGTCTTCTCAAAAGACTGTAGCACCTGTGAGCGACCATAATAATCGACCAAAGTCCAAACGCACGTACAATGTCATTTTGTTTGGCTCGCTCTGTGCTGCATTAATGTCTGTCAGATGTTGAATAGGGTGGGTAAGTGTAGGAACATGGTTGTATATCTCACTCAAAAAGAAGAAACCATTTGTAAATATTGCTGATACCAATTATTGATCAAAACATAATTGGTGTGGAACCATGACTAATTAGGCCGACTGTACATTATCGTTCATTAGCTCTGTAGCGCCAAACGTGCGCTACAATTTGCTCTGAACGCGCCCCTAGCTATTTTTATTTTATTTTTTTGGTAACTTTGCGAATTGGTAACACTGCAACTTGCCCTTTGAACGAAACTTTGGTAACATCTAGCCGCCTTATTTACCAAGTTTCTATATATTTTTTCCAAGGAATAGGCCTATAGTGTTTAATTGTTGTTTTTCATGGTTTGAGTGGAGGATTTGCATTAACTTACCCATTATTCATTAATCTGAAGATACTCCGTCAAATGGCGCCATTTATTGGGTGAATCGCACTTTTACAGTAGGCTAGGGAAGGGAAATTGTGGGGAGGCCATGCACGCTTCCAAAATGTACAAATATTATATTAGATTAGATTAACCTAACCTAACCTAACCTAATCTAATCTAACCTAACCCTAATATAATATCGTTTTTGTGAGTAACGTTCAAGCCATTTATTGGGTGAATCGCACTCACCGCATCTGTCAAAACAAGAAGAAGAGGACCCAGGTCGAAGGATTCATTGGGTGCAATACTTTGTTTATCCTAGTTCGGGACATTATTTTTGTGTTATTTTTCGGTGTAGGCCTAGGCCTAATCGGGTTTTTTCAAGTGTCGATAACGAAATTCCTCCATGCGGACTATAATGAGAAAAATATGGCGAGTCTATTGGTCCCTATTTTCCCTAATAAATTATTTCGATAAATCTACAGTTATACTACCCCTATTTTGTGGCTATTCTGTTGGTACTAATGGGTTAATATTATTAGTAGTAGCCATTTCCGCGCATCATCAAACCATACTAGCCTAAGTCTAGGCTACAGTAGCCTAGACTTAGGCTAGTATGGTTTGATGATGCGCGGAAATGTATATTTGACTTGAAATAGATACATTGAAGTATTACAAACCTTAGCAAACTCATAAACAGGGAACGTGAGCAGGGGTTAGACCGTCGTGCACCCATAAACAGGGAACGTGAGGGCAGGGTGTCAAACGACGCTGGGTTTTTTAGTGATAACGCAAATGAACTTTTTGTATAATGATAGAAACCCCCAACCCTTTTTTTTTTTTTTTTTAAGAAACAAAAAAGGTAAATTGACACAATTTTGGTCTCCATATGATTGCCTTTAGATTGCAGGAAATGCTGTATTAGACACCTAAATTCTCAAAAAAAATCATGGGAGGCATGCCCCCGGACCCCCCTAGAGCTCGCACCTTCTCCGCTCCGTCGCGCTATAATGATAACAAAATAATAAACCATAATGATAACACAATTCATATTTTGTGGATTGACACCCTGCGTGAGGGGAAGTTTAGACCGTCACGGAGACATGTTACTTTTCGGTTAGGTTAGGTTAAGTTAGGTTAGGTTAGGCTAATGTTAAAAATACTAAAATGCGACGGTCCTCGGTATTAAACAACACTGTATATCAAAGAAAACATTAAAAACAACAACAAATTACCTGAAAAACTCTTATCTGGTTGGTGACAATTTGTTATCAAAATAAGTTTTTTTCCAGTTTCCGCGTCTGCTGAACCATCCAAAAACACGCTAAAAGGCGTGTTTTGAAGGGGGGAGGTGGTGGGGGAGGGGTAGTATAACTGTAGATTTACCATTATTTCTAATAGGGCTGCGAAAGAGGTCTTGAATATTATCAAACTTTATATTGACCGCCTTTTCTAAATAATTATCCATGTTTACTCACCAGCACCAGGTAAAGATATAGAGGAATAAGCCCTTTACAACTGCAACAAATTTTTCCTTTGCAAATGGCAAACGTTTCAGAAACTTGGTAAATAAGGTGGCTCTAGCTGTCTTGAATGTTACCTGAAGTTTATGTAATTAGGCTAGGCTAATTTGCTAAAAAAAAAAAAAAATTAGTCTAGGCTAGCCTATCTAGGCTATTTTAGAGTTGTGTAGGCCTAAGGGTGTTTTGATGTGTGATAATAGGAAATGCATATTTACCCATTAAACAACAATCTAAAAACACGCCCCCCACTAGCGAAAAATAACTAGGCTATTTGGCCATAACCGTTTGCCGTGGGAATGGGATATAAAATATATTGAGGGGAGCCTGGGGAAGGCAAGCCCCTTGATAATATTTCAAGACCTCTTTCGACTTTCGCCGCCCTATTAGAAATAATGGTATAATCCTGTGTAGTTGGTGGAACTTTACATATATCTCAATAATTTTGTAGGCTAATGTTACAATATTTTTTTACATTTTACATTCATAGGCTAGGAATAGGCTAAATAGTCCACTAATATACTAGGTTAGGGTAGGTTAGGTTAGGTTAAAGATATTGTTCAATGTTTCTTAGTAAATAGGCATCTGAAAAACAGTTCCACCCGCTACACAGGATCTTACCGAAATAATTTAGGACAATATAAAGATGATGTAGGCCTAATTAAATTCATACATCGATTTTATCGTGGCCTACAGGTTTCGGAAAAACTAAATAAGATGGTCACTAGCCTAGCCTAATTTTCCCATGGATTTTTTTATTTTTCCCTGTTAGGCTAGGCCTAGTTTTCATCAATAGGCTATAGGCTATAGTGTTTGGAAATAATTACAACCCTCTGCGAAACCGTTTTCCCCATTATACAACGATCTTAAGACACGCCGCCCGATAGTCAGATAGTGGGGAGGGCTATGAAGTACAGGGAAAATGAGGGGTTAAATGTGTAAAACGGCGATAAAAACGTATTTTAGCAAAACTTGGCTCGGGTTTCAAGGTACAGTACAGTATTTCAAAGGCCTAAAACCCAATATTTCGAAAACCTGAGTCAAGTTTTGGCCAAACCTGGCTCGGATTTTGCGAGTTTGTAGACAAAAAAATTACAGTAACCTCATTTAGAAATTTGGCTCAGGATTCCCGAAATTGCAAAGCCATAAAACCCGAATTTTGGAAAACCTGAGCCAAGTTTTGGCAAAACTTGGCTCGGATTTTACGAGTTTTAAGAGTAAACAAATTAAAGTAACCTAATTTAGAATTTTGGCACATGTTTCCCTAAATTGCAAACCCCAAAAAGCATAATTTTGGAAAACCCGAGCCAATTTTTGGCAAAACTTGAATCGGATTTTGAGAATCGAAAAAGACTAACGAAATGTCGGAAATCGGCTCATGATTTCCCTAATTGCAAAGCCATATAACCAGATTTATCGAAAATGTAGCACTTATTTAAATCATATATATCCAGTAACATAGACCTAGGCCTAGTACATTGGATACAAGCCTAATCCACACCTAACGCCTACTACAATGTGTCCGTAGTACCTAGTAGGCCTACGTGGGATACAACACAAACCCATACCGGTGCCATGGCGGTTGGGCCGCCGCCCATTTAGTATTCGGTCGTATCTGTAAATACTACCGCAACTACGAATCTTGTTTCTGAGACCTAGTATATTAACCTAACCTAACCTAGACCCAGTGCATGGGATACTAAACTAGCCCATGCATGCCAGCAACAGTGGATTCATAGTACTAAACTAGCCCTTGCATGCCAGCAACAGTGGATTCATAGTACTCAGTATGTGGAATACTAAACTAGCCCTTGCATGCCAGCAACAGTGGATTCATAGTACTCAGTACGTGGAATACTAAACTAGCCCTTGCATGCCAGCAACAGCGGATTCATAGTACCCAGTACATGGAATACTAAACTAGCCCTTGCATGCCAGCAACAGTGGATTCATAGTACCCAGTACGTGGAATACTAAACTAGCCCTTGCATGCCAGCAACAGCGGATTCATAGTACCCAGTACGTGGAATACTAAACTAGCCCTTGCATGCCAGCAACAGTGGATTCATAGTACTCAGTACGTGGAATACTAAACTAGCCCTTGCATGCCAGCAACAGCGGATTCATAGTACCCAGTACGGTACGTGGAATACTAAACTAGCCCTTTCATTCCAGCAACAGCGGATTCATAGTACTCAGTACGTGGAATACTAAACTAGCCCTTGCATGCCAGCAACAGCGGATTCATAGTACTAAACTAGCCCTTGCATGCCAGCAACAGCGGATTCATAGTACTCAGTACGTGGAATACTAAACTAGCCCTTGCATGCCAGCAACAGCGGATTCATAGTACCCAGTACGTGGAATACTAAACTAGCCCTTGCATGCCAGCAATAGTGGATTCATAGTACTCAGTACGTGGAATACTAAACTAGCCCTTGCATGCCAGCAACAGCGGATTCATAGTACCCAGTACGTGGCATACTAAACTAGCCCTTGCATGCCAGCAACAGCGGATTCATAGTACCCAGTACGTGGAATACTAAACTAGCCCTTGCATGCCAGCAACAGCGGATTCATAGAACTCAGTACGTGGAATACTAAACTAGCCCTTGTATGCCAGCAACAGCGGATTCATAGTACCGGTACTCAGTACGTGGAATACTAAACTAGCCCTTGCATGCCAGCAACAGCGGATTCATAGTACTCAGTACGTGGAATACTAAACTAGCCCTTGCATGCCAGCAACAGCGGATTCATAGTACTCAGTACGTGGTATGTATTACCCATTAATTTCCGGAAGTTTAAACCTATGCGAAAAAGCTTACCTCTTACACGTCACATCAGTAGGCAAGCAGGTGAAAATGGCGTGTGTACGAATCGGTGCCGTCTATAGGAAGATATGGACAAATATTATTTTAATACCACAAATTTTCCGAGTGTTTTTTATAAAAAGATTTGTTCATTTGCATCAATATATAGTGTTTGTAATTATTTAGAAATCTCAGGAAAACCTATTTTCCCCATTAGGCCTATCGATCGATGTTGAGACACGCCCCCGATAGTGATTTGAAAAGACATTAGCCTAACCTAACAACCTTACCTAACCTAACCTAGTATTATGGGAGAGGGCTGCCGCCCCCACACCCCCGCTGGTTGAGTACTAATCCCTTAGTAAATAAAACAAAAAATTGGCTGTCGATTATACGAAGGTGAAAGAAAAGTTGATGAAGTCTATGGTGTTTACTCTGCAATCTTCAGCTTGATTGTACATTGATAACGGGAAAGTACCGTATTGACAACCTTGTTACGAAAATTAAATTTTAGTACCATACTTTTATATTAGGTTTTTCCGAGGGTTTAACATATTTTCATATGATCTTTAGAGGTATGGATAACTGGAAGTACCGTATTGACAATCTTGGGAAATTTTTTATTTTAATACCACAAATTTTCCGAGTGTTTTTTATAAAAAAAAAATCATTTACATCAATATATAGTGTTTGTAATTAATTAGAAATCTCGGGAAAACCTATTTTCCCCATTAGGCCTATCGATCCATGTTGAGACACGTCCCCCGATAGTAATTTGAAAAGACATTAGCCTAACCTAACAACCTTACCTAACCTAACCTAGTATTATGGGTGGGGGCTGCTGCCCCCACACCCTCGCTGGTTGAGTACTAATCCCTTAGTAAATAAAAAAGAAAACAATTGGCTGTCGATTATACGAAGGTGAAAGAAAAGTCAAAAAGTCTATGGTGTTTACTCTGCAATCTTCAGCTTTGATTGTACATTGATAATGGGAAAGTACCGTATTGACAAACTTGTTACGAAAATTAAATTTTAGTAGTACCATACTTTTTTATTAGGTTTTTCCGAGGGTTTAACACATTTTCATATGATCTTTAGAGCTATCGATAACTGGAAGTACCGTATCGACAACCTTGTTACGAAAAAGACATTTTAGTACCATACTTTTTTATTAGGTTTCGCCGAGGGTTAAAACAAATGTTCTTATACTCTTTAGAGCATATAGATTCATTATTAATCTTCAAATACAGTAAACCCTCGCTATCTCAGACTAATTGGGGGGAGACCCAGTCCGAGATGACCGAAAATCCGAGATGTCCGGGGTCCGACTTATGTCCGACTAAAGAGAGGATAAAATCCGACCTAACCAATGTCCGTCCGAGACAACAATGAAATCGGAGAGTACGGAAAAAATCCGACCTCAAGAGAGACGTCCGCGTCAACCTAGAAAACGAAGACAACCCTATTCGAACCCTATAATCTGTAATAGAAAACACAGTACATGTATTTTAGTTTTACAATATGTATTGTACAGTAGGCTATATTACACTTACCCCTTCATAGCTCTTGTCTGTAGTCTTGATGTCCTCCCTCCCCCCTCCCCCCTCCCCAACACTGCATTAATTACTGCAGCATCCCCTTTTCACCCCCCACCTCCACCTCACTGTCCTTCTCCACCTCACTGTCCTTCTCCACCTCACTGTCCTTCTCCACCTCACTGTCCTTCTTCACCCCACTGTCCTTCTCCACCTCACTGTCCTTCTCCACCTCACTGTCCTTCTCCACCTCACTGTCCTTCTCCACCTCACTGTCCTTCTTCACCCCACTGTCCTTCTCCACCTCACTGTCCATGACCACCTCACTCCCCTTCTCACTGTCCTTCTCCACCTCACTGTCCTTCTCCACCTCACTGTCCATGACCACCTCACTCCCCTTCTCACTGTCCTTCTTCACCTCACTGTTCTTCTCCACCTCACTCCCCTTCTCACTGTCCTTCTTCACCTCACTGTTCTTCTCCACCTCGATGTCCATCGCACTGTTCTTCTCCACCTCCCTGTTCTTCACACCCCCACTCTTAGGACCATATCCCTTGCCTGTCATGGAACCCTTACCTTTACCCTTACCCACACTGTCCTTCTCCACCTCACAAACAATGTCAGGTTCAGGTATATCCATGGGCACAGGCGTGCTACTCATTAATTCATCCAAATCCATGTCTAAGTCTGAAAGTGGCACAGTGTCTACAGTGCTCCACGAGGTGCTAGCAACTGAGGAAACACTTGGGAGGGAGGTGGTGCTAGCAAGCGACACACCACTGGTAGCAGACGAAGTACGAGGTCTGGGAGGAGCAGAGGGTACAAAAAAGGAGCTGATTTTCTGTTGTTTTTTCCGATCAAGGTGTGCCCTCTGAATATGGAATCGACCATTACGGAGTGGTTCGTATAGGGACTGCAACTTTGAGTCATTTACTTGAGTCAGATACTGAAGAATGGTGTCAAAGGAGTCCAGGGCATGCGAGACTGATATCTTGGGCCCCCCCTCTGTCTCTTCGTCCGACTCATCCTGGGTCTCTTCCTGGGCTACCCCCAACACCTCGGCTGCAATTTGTTCGTCAGTCTTATGCTCGTGTCCAGGTAGGTCTCTGTCCTCTTGCAGCCAGTCGTCAACTTCTTCTTCGGGGAGGTCACCCTGGTTACCCTGGTTCAAGAGGTTCCTGAAGTCAGCTGCCCCAAACCCTTCAAAACCCGGATCTTGCACATTCGGGATATTTAAGACCTTGGTCCAACCATTCCTCAGTGTGTTGAAAGACACTTCGCGCCACGCCTCTGCCCAATTGTAGATGCAGTCTTTCAGGGTATACTGCTTCAGTTTTTGTAGAGATTTCTTTCCGCGTGTATCCACATAACCTTCTTCGTCCATCCCATCTTCTATGATGACAAGGCATTGTTCCAGGAACCTCCTCTTGTATCGCCTTTTGCAAGCTTCAATTATTCCTTGGTCCATAGGCTGAATAACACTTGTGGTATTAGGAGGCAGGAACATTGTCTTAATTTTGCCGTTTGCACTCTCCAGTTTTGTGGTACAAGGGTGGGCAGGTGCGTTGTCGAGCAACAAAATGGCAACAGCTTCGTCATAGGGTACACCATACACTCGATTCTGGAACGAGCGAACGTCGGGTACAAATCTCTTGTGAAAGAAATCCTCGGTGATGACCTGGTTAAACCAAGCTTTCTTTGATCCATAATAGTCGACTGAGAGTTGCTTGGTAATGATGAGGTCCTTAATTACTCTCGGCTTCTGAGATTTGCCGACGATTGTAGGGGTCACACGGTGGCTTGCGTCGGCATTAGCGCAGCAAAGCACTGAAATGCGCTCCTTCACAGTTTTGTGGCCAGGTGTGGACGTGATTTCTCGGTGGGCCTGTGTGTTGGAGGGTAGAGAACGCCAATATAAGCCAGTCTCGTCAACGTTATAGAGCTGCCAATGTTGAAGGTGTTCCTCGGTTATAAGGGCGTGGAAGCGATCAGTGAAGGGTTCTATGGCCGAAGTATCGGCGCTTAAGATTTCACCACAAATACTCCTGTTTGAGAGGCCATGGCGGTTTCGGAACCTCCACAACCACCCCTCGCTAGCCTTGAAGTCTTGGTGATGAAGATGCTGGCCGAAACGTTCTGCTGCATGCTGGATCTCTATGCCTCTCACTGGTACGCCCTCAGCACGAAGTTGTTGGTACCACTTCAGCACTGCGTCGTCGATGTCTTGATAGGCTAGCTTAGCCTTGCGAAAGATCTTGGCGGTGGAAGGACCATGAAGCACAGCTACGCCGTGATGTCGGACTTTCTCCTTGTCTCGGATGAAGTCGTAGATTGTTGATCTGCCTAAGCTATACTTCTCCTGAAGCTGCTTGGCTTTCATCCCACTGTCCAGATCCTTTAGCATCTGTAGCTTTGTTTCAAGTGATACAGAAGTCACCTTACGCTTAGGCTTATCCTTGGGAGGCATGGTGAACTAAATAATGGCACGCGTCGATGTGTAACACAACAGAGCTTGGTGCGGACTGACGCTCCCAGCATCCGAGCCGGGCGCTTGGGCCCCGGATGTAAGATGGCGTCGGACCTCCCTTCTGTTTCTCGGATATTCACCCTTATTGTCCGGTTACGTGAGGGGTCGTCCGACACGTCATCCTTTGTCGGACACCGCTATGACACATTTCGGAAATATTCGAGATATCAGAGGACGGTTATGACGGACATATTCCGAATACTTATATAAAGTCCGACAATGTCAGAGACGGTCGGAACGATGCCGGAAATGTCCGAAATACGGAAGTGAATGTCCGAGAGCCGATGCCAGTCCGAGTAGTGCGGGTTTCCGACTTGTAGAGGTCCGAGATAGCGAGGGTTTACTGTATATCAACAAAATTTGTGGTATTAAAATAACATTAAACCGAAGATATTGACAACCATGTTACGAAAAATTTCCATTTTAGTACCATATATTTTTATTAGGTTTGGCCGAGGCTTAACCCTCCAGCCCCGGCTATGTATTATATATATATTCCCCGAAACCCGGGTGTTTTGGCCGAAAAACGTCTAGGCTAGGCTGCCGTATATTTGTTAATCTGACTGTTTCCCGCATTCCCACGCATCCCCAAGCGTAGCTGTGTTATTTACCTGTAGAATGGCGTTAAGTAGAGCTCTCTAAGTCAACTGGTTGATTTGTGATGATGATTTCATTGGAGATAACTATATGGCAAAAACAGCCACTTTACACTACTTTTCGATATTTAACAACAACATACAGGCACACACGAACAAGCGACGCTCTCCTTCTTGTGGCCGGAGATGCGGGGCGTCGGTCCAGCCGGCTGTTGTTTACATGCGTCGGACCGACGCCTCGCACAAGAAGCTCACAGGCTTTCAACCACTGGGCATTCAAGAGCCCTTCCGGGTACCTGTTATATGCTTTTTTATGGGCGTTCAAGAGCCCTTCCGTGGTGAGAGGGTTAAAACACATTTTCATATTTTTTTATTTTTATTTTTTTAAGAGACAATGAACGGAGGAAGGAAAAACACAGATAAAACAAAAAGGTCCATGTGCCTAAAGGCATCCTCCATTCATAAAATGTTTGTAACAACTGGATTTAAACATTTGTAGATTATAAGTTTGTGGAAAGCAATTCGAGGGAAGTGAATTCCAAAGAGTAGTAGCTCTGGGGATAAATGAATTCTGATAAGCAGAAGTTCTGCATTGTGGAGGAGAAAGTGTAAATTCATGGGCGCTCTCAGCTGCCCTAGTTCTACGGGGAAAGATGTGGAGAGGCGGCACAATTGAAGCAAGTTCCTCGGAAAAATTGCTGTGAAAATATCTGTAGAATAATGAAAGGGATGCAACGTTTCTTCGTATGGATAATGTAGGAAGGTCCTGTGTGATTGCAGGGTTATTGATTAATCTAATAGCTTTATTTTGAATTTTGTCCAACTGCCTCAATGCAACCACTCCACTTCCACCCCACAGAGGTGAACAGTAATCCATCTGAGAACGCACATGACTTTTATATATCACGGCCAACTGCTCGCCAGTGAAGAATTCTCGAACTCTGTACAGGAGTCCCAGTTTTTTAGAGGCATTCTTAGCAATGCTTCTAACATAATGTGTCCAGCTCAAGTTAGTAGTTAATGTTACACCGAGAATGTCAATACTAGGGGAAGTGGGAATATTTACATCATTAACAAATATATGGGAGTCAGTGAGATTCTGTCGGTTAGAAAATTTAATGTATTTGGTTTTCTGTGCATTAAAGGAAACTAGATTCTTTTGTCCCCATCCATTAATTCTAGAAAGGTCCTGGTTCAGAAAAATTGCAGTGTTTATTTTTGAATTTATAAGATCGGGTTGGGTGAAAGAATTGGTAAATGTGAAGGAACTGTGGAGTGTTGAGTCATCTGCGTAGGAATGTATTGGATTATGAGTGGTAGATATGAGATCATTGATATGAATGAGGAACAGAATTGGGGCCAAAACTGATCCCTGGGGAACACCAGCATTTATTGAGTGAAATTGAGAATAAAGGCCATCTACCATTACACATATTTTTCTGTTATGAAGATAAGAAGAAATTAGTGGAACTAATGATGCAAGGCCGTAGTGTGACATCTTCGACAATAAGGATTGATGCCAGACTCTATCAAATGCCTTTGATATATCCAGTGCTATTGTATGTGTTTCACCATGTTGGTCTGTAGCTTGGTTGATTTGATGCGTAAGAAGGCAAAGCATGTCTGCAGTTGATCGACATCGTCTAAAACCATATTGCCTATCACTGATTAATTTATTATTCTCAAGATGCTTAATTATGTGATTATTTAATATAATTTCAAAGACTTTACCAAGAGTGGAAGTTATAGCTATTGGTCTGTAGTTTGATGGATCTGAAGAGGCACCTTTTTTAGGAACTGGATGGATGTTTGCTTCTTTGTTGGGTACTGGGAAGCATGAGGTATGAGTACACAGACGGAAAAATTTTGCCAATACAGGAGCGAGCACCAAGGAGCAATTCTTAAGTACTATTGGAGGAATTTCATCTGGACCAGGAGCCTTTATCTACTGAGAGATTCTGCAAAATAGTTTTGACATGTCTGGTGTGGATCTTAAGTGAGGGAATTTCAGGCGAATTAAAATTAAGTACAGGGACATCTTGATTTATTTCATCTAAGGTTGAGTTGGTGGAGAAAATATCCGCAAGAAGGTTAGCTTTACCTCGTGGGTCACTTACAAGATTGCCAGTCGGAGATTTTAATGGTGGAATGGATGAAGCAGTAGTGAAGTTGGATTTAAATGAGTTAAGAGTAGACCAAAATATTTTGTTATCATTTGGATTATTTAGAAGTTTATTTGCCTGCTTGTGGAGAAAGTTTGATTTAGTTAGGTTTAATACAGTTTTGGCATGATTTCTGATGTTTCTAAAGTAATTAAAGGCTTCATGAGTTTTTGATCTTGTGTATGCATTGTAGGCTATTGCTTTTTGTTCAGTTACTCTAGCACAATTATGGTCAAACCATTTAGGTGAATTAGATCTTTTACTGTACTTTTGATGATGAATAAAAGTTTCCATTCCAATTTTTACAAAATCTTGTATGTGGCTCAAGGTGGAGTGTGCATCATTAGAAAAGAAAGAGGTCCAGGGAATATCAATAAAGAAACCTTGAAGACCCTCCCAGTCTGCCCTATCGTAATGCCATTTAGTCACCAAAACAGGTTCAGAGTGGGAAGGTGTGGTAGGTGATAGACAGGTGGCCTGTATCAGACAGTGATCAGAAGATCCAAGCGGGGACCTCACTGTAACATCATAATTTTCTGAATTGGTTGTTAAAAATAAGTCCAGTAGGTGGGAATTATGATTAGGATTATCTGGTACACGGGTGGGTTGGTTGACTAGTTGAGTGAGATTAAATGAGTCTGCAAATAGCTCACATTCAAGACCAGCATCATCAGTCCTGGCTGAATGAGTGAGCCATTCAACATTATGGATATTAAAATCACCCAACACAGTGATGATGTTTAGAGCATATAAAATCCATATTTGTTTTAAAATATTGCAAAATAATTGGTGACCAACTTATTTAGTTATACTGTACAGTACTCAGGTTTCTTATACCATGTATTTCATTCCTATAGGCCTATGTGTCTAAATGCGCGTAAAAATGTATTACTGATCCTGAACAAAACTAAATATCCTCTATATCGCCTACCTCGCAAGAGGTGGGTGGCTTCGTTTACATCCGCCGCGAAGAAGAAGAAGAAGAAGAAGCAGCGTTGGGGAAAATTTGGTTTGGCAAGAATGTAGTTACCGGGTGTACCGCCCGTCTTGTTTACACTACGCGGACGCTCACCATCATGTTCCCGTCTATTTTGACTGCCTTTGGATACAAAAATACATTACCCTAACCAGACAACCTAACTTAACCTAGTATTATAGATTTAGGCTATAAGTATTTATTTTATTATAAGTATTTATAGATGATTTATGTTGTATGTCGGTAGTGGTACACCCGGTAACTACATCCATCCCTTTGGTTTTTGCCCCCTACTGTTTAAATATATGACAATTTCAATAAATCCTGGGGGGGGAGTGGGGGGGGGGGGGGGGGGGGGGGGGGGGGGGGGGGGGGGGGTTGAGGATTATTAAAAAGCTACAGACTATCTCAATTAATGCTTTAGCTACCATATATCCTTCCTAAACTACCTAACATCGTCTAAAGGTAGCTGCAATCAAATACAAAAGACGTGACCGGTACAGAAGGGGTTAATTAGTAAGACTCTAATTCCAATGCATCACCACAAATTGTTTTAATTTCGTAAACTCTTTGCAAACACAATGTTAATAATACTGTACATGTAAATATACTAATGATTTATTTATATTATTTTCAGGGTAATGTGAAGTTAGCCAGTTGAAGTTGTGGTAGTGACAATGCCTCACACCACCCCAAAGCAGAGACCTTGCCCAAGGCTCCATTCTCGGGCCATCACAGTCCTGGCAAAATCACTTGAGAGAGCCTTCTATGTCATAGGTAAGAGAGAGCAGACAAATGCACATGAAGACTTCACACAAGATCCTGGTACAAGCAATATTGTGAAGCAAGTTAGTGAGAAAGATGAACAGTATTTACTTTGGCAGATTCGGAAATACATCAGCCCGAGACTCCCAATAAAATACAGGCAACAACTGTTTGATGAAATACTGAATGATATGTCAACCCCTGAACTGGATACAGATAAACTGATGACAGCTTTAGAATTTGAATTTAAGGCTCATGATGCTGTAGTTAGTACAAAGCACATGAAACTTGCTATGCAGTCATATTTGAAGTGTCTTCTTCTTGGGTATGTGTCGAAGATTGACCTTAGTACTCATTATTTGACGGAATGTTGTTGGGTTGCCAAGGCTCGGAGAATCTTGGGTACCTGGAATGATGTTCATAAGAATGATCAGAAGTTCCCTAAGGAAGTGTATGAAAGTAGAAGTGACATATACTCCATTGAATCACTCTGGGAAGACATGATAAATGATCACAGACAAAAGGTCTCTGAGGCAGTAATAACAGCAGCCCCAGAACTGAAGAACTTGACAGACATCAACATTGACTACATGGCATCAGGTCAGCTTGTTTGGGCAATTGGTAGACACTGCCCACTTCTTGAGGAATTTAGTTTGTTCATGGAGACAACTGATAGAAGGAGATATAATATGCACTTTGAGGAGAACCTAATCATGAGTTTGTCCTCTTTGTATGGCCATAAGGAACCAACGCCAACCTCATACCAAGGAAAGCCTTGTGGATGCCCTAAACTCCAGAGAATAGTGTTGCCAATTGTTGAGATGAGAGAGACGTTACACTGGATAGAAAGTAAGCTTCTATATCACTTACCTTATCTGAAAGAGGTAATAAATGGAGCCACCACTCTCGCCCTCGAGCATATGTTTACCTCTCCTGAAATGCTGTATAAAGGGAAAAGACCATTGTCACTGACTCACATTGAAGACGTTGCATGTGTGGAAACTATAGAAGATTTATTGTTGTTTCATAACATCCAGACCCAGTCTCTCCTTCCATATGTAACCAGTGTCAAGGTAGCGCAGGACAAGCTACGAGGGGGGCTTCATTATCTCAATAGTTTTCCAAAGCTGAAGTATCTTGATGTCCTTACTGATGTAGAGTTTGAGTTTGCCTTTAATACTCCTCATCTTACTCATATGAAGAGTACCTGCACATGGGATGTCAAGAGATTGGCTTCATTTTCTCAGCGTTCACCAAAGCTTGAGGTCTTTGTTCTCATGACTGGCTTCCTATCGAGGCACAAGAACGTGAAAAACAACATGTCCTTCCCTGCCCTCAGAGTGATCAAGCTGCATCACGTACACCGGGTGGATCCTGACGCACTCATGATATTCCTCAAGAGTACCACCTGCCTAACTCACCTGATCATTGAAGACTCACCAGCATCCTGTGATCTCAGTCGCTCCACCATCCGAACATTGAACGACCGGGTGGTTGTGGGCGTGCTGCCGTCGCTCAAGAAACTTCAGGTGTTCCATGTTGGTGTCAAGATCTTCGCACGCTTCAAAGCCACCAAGTATAGGTTCCCCCTGACAATGAAGAGTGCCAGAGCCTTGGTAAATAACTGTGCGGATATCAAGTACATTGGAAACTTGCACCATTGGAGTACAACACACAAGGAGATTGAAGATTTCAAGGAACTAATCAGTAAGAAGAACTGGGATTTGTGTTTGGATTCTGTAGAGATATCCACAACATGAACAAAGTGAATAGATATTTTTAATATACCCGGTGTCAGCTAACTTGGCAATCATTCTGATCCATAACTTCTATATATCTCAGAAACGGCTATAGCAAACAGGCTGTAATTTCACACATCCCTTTACTGGTCTACTCTTACAAAATAATATAAATACCAGCTCGAGTGTCTTTATTGTTTTTAAGCTATAGGATGTTAAGGGGTCAGGATTTATGCCAGGTTATCTGACATAGGGTATAGTATCTCTGTGTTTTCCTGTACTACGCAATCATGTTTAACATACTGTATTCAGATAACAGTTTACAGATCTCCCTCACTGTCCGATGCCCCGGTTTACAATATTATTATAGTTTCTTAAGTGTTTGGGTTTGGGTTTTGGCTGGATCGAGAACACATCCCCATTTAACCAATTAATTTTAGGGTTTGCTGTATGATTTTTCTATTTAAGATCGAGTTTTCAGGAACGTAATTATAATGTAAAACTTGCAAAATAAACAAACCAAAACTGGGACGACAGAAGATAAGCTCAAAAGAACTAATCAAAATCGCTATATCGTATATAATATAATGTATATATAATGTACACCCTATGTGGTGGATTGTGTTCTTTTATTTAATAATTTTCATTTTAGTAAGCGTTGTTTCCACATAGCGATTTTGATAATTTAATTTGACTTTATATTGTCCTTGTCCCAATTTTGGTTTGTTTAGTTTGCAAGTTTTACATTTTAATCGTATATCGAGGGAGACCTGTATTCTCATGAAACATTTAGTTTTAGGCAAGGTAATTTGATAGGTAAATGTATATGGAAGCATCATTCATGACCACCCACTCGGTGATTAAAGTGTCTGGCAATATTTATATATATAGATAATACCCTCTATTCTTATGTACTGGTAATCATGAGGAGAGGATGGTTGAACTAAGTTGGGTGAAAAGATGCAAGTCCGTGAACATGGAGGGAGTTGCACCAAGGGGCAGACCAAGAAAGACGTGGGATCAGACCTTACGGTCTGATCTTGAATTGAAAAACCTGACAAGTGAGGCAGCTCTGAATAGGGCTGGTGGGTTGGTGAAAACAAATATGAATTTATCCAGGTTCAGGAGTAATTTACAGCGAGGCCTTCCCTTGTGGTTAAGTGCCCCATTAATTACCCCTTCCATTTGTCTAAACATTAGTTTATCATAGAGCAGATGGGGGTATGTACATGCTTAGATTAATATGCAGTATTCGAGAATGCATTATATATCGTAGGCTTGTGCATAAACCTTTAACTGTCTCGATAGCCTAGTGCTTAGTTTGCGGAATTTCAGTGTGAGTATCCTAGGTTCGAGTCCTTGGAGTACCACATGAATTAATTACTTTCATTGATTTCACTAGTTAGGTTTATTTGTCAAATTAATTGGTGCATTGTTGAAAATAAATATGAATACCATATTTGTTTAGGATTCATTGGTTGTATGAAGGTGAAATGGACAAGTGATTAGTACTGGATGGTGAATTGGTGCTTTTACTCTGGTCATAAAAGTACATTCATGTTGTACAATTATAGACAAAAGTTGTGTCACTGTTTTGTCCGATGATTAAATAAAAGTCATGTTGCTGTTTTGTTTATGAGAGCCCTTCCATAGTATCTGAAAGCTTAGCCCTTTACCAAAAGTCTTCACTAATATTCACAACACAACTTTTGTCTTTCATTGTACACTCGGATACCATATGTCTCTAGCCCACTCGTAAGAATTTGTGGACCCCCTATATTTTTCTTTATGCAATTTCAACTATCTGGATTTATTTTTGGATAGAACTTGCTTTTCAATAAATAGTATACCTGTATATAGTTTTGTACTTGATGTATAGACAATTATATTCATAAATTCATTACCAGAGACATACTCCCATAATTCTCCCTACCAATAAATGCCTACAGTGGCCGATAGAGGCGCTGAACGCAAGGTTTACCGCGGTGCATTGTGGGAAATGGGCGACATCGCGGAGCTATCCACCCTCCCTCTCCTTCAACAATTCTATAATATATGCAGTTAGTCAACATTTCTGTAGCTGACACATACTTTGGTCTATGCATACTTTCGTTTTATATATTTTAAAATCATATTCATAAATAACGTATATTTACAATACAAAGTCAACAGGTATTTTCCCGCCAATTTTGTTATGATAATTAATCAGCTTATAATTGTGTTTGTAGTCATTATCAGCTGCATATGAACTTTCCCTTTATTAATATACTATATAAGCACTTAGTGTTGTCGTATACTGTATAATAAAAACGTGTAGAATCACACAAACATTGAGATAAACTGTGCATATCCTAGGTGTTGGGTATAGTGATGTTATTGTTGTTGTTGTTCCCCAGGCTGTCTGGCCGAACAGCCCCAAGGTCTCGAGCAAGGCCAAGGCCATAAACGAGCGCCCCTACAAAATCCTCCCTGCTTACCACTAACAAAACCCCCCTGATACTACTCTCCTTGCCGCGGTTGGGGGGCTTGGGGGCCGGCGACTGGGGCTTGATGGGGGATGGTTGTGGTCATTTCCCTCCGTCTCTCCCCTCGAGCTTTCGTCCTCAGCTTGACTAATTTTGAGTAGTTTTTCATTCCATGTTTTTCCCCTTCTATTCTTATTCTGTCCCATTTGGCTGTCCTCGGGCAGCCTCTATCTCATGTCTCCCTGGCCTGGCTAGGTGATTGACTCCTGACTCGTTTTGTCTCTTCGGTTGCTGTTGTGGCCGGATTGACTTGATTACCTTCGGTAATGCATTTTTTGCTTCTCGATGTGATTTTCTACCTTCGACCTGATCTCTCATTCTTCGCCCTGATCAATGTTCAACGATCAACACCCCTTGGTTGGTGTTGCGGTGTAGCAGTTCTTGCCTCATCCTTCGGCCCTGCCCTATAAGAGCTCTGATGTGGAGCTCATGTGGTCCGGCTGAACTGGTGAAATGGCGAGAAATGTCTGCGTGTCTTCACCTTCCTCGATTTGTTCCCCTACTGCCCTTCCCTCTCTATCTTGACTCGTTTAGTTATATATCTTGATCGAATCCTTCTGGCCAGCCCTATGAGAGTACTTTTGTAGAGCTCAGTGGTCTGGTTAAACTAATATTAAAAAAAAAAAAAAAAACACTAACAAAGCCCGGGTGACCGAAGCCACTCCAAGGCAGGGTGCGGAAACGCTCGGGAAACCAAAGCCCCACCCAAGGCCCTGTGCCCCTCAGCAATTATGAAGGGAAAGTTGAGGGGTAAGGGAAAAATGTGACGCTTTGGCTCCCAATCTGCCAACTTCTAGGTTGGCAGTAGGGAGGTCAATCCACGGAAAAGACGCCGCCACTTGTGATCTAGAAGATATATAAGTAAAAGGAACAGTCAGAGTAAGCTATGGGTATGGCAGAGATCGCTCAGTTCTCACTCGGATAGACCAGCCCATCACCACATGACTAGAACCCAATCCTCTCAGCATCAGCTAGGAAAGGCCCTAGAAAGCCGCCTTTGGCGGGGGGATAGCTCCCCTATTTCAACTCCTTTCGGGGTTGGGCACCCGCCCGGTATAGTGATGTCTACAGTCGTAGCCCTGGCGCTAGTTCAGAAGCGGCCACCAGAGGTCTCAAGTGAATTGTTGGTAGGGAGAATTCGGTGTGAGTATCCTAAGTTTGAGTTCTTGGAGTGCCACATGTATTTGTTGAGTTCATTAATTGAGTTTAAAAGTAGAGTTGGTCGGTGAAAAATATGGATTGGCGAAGTACAAATATTTATGAGTGGGCTAGAGACTATGGTAATGGTATCCGAGTGTACGTTCAATTGATTAATTTGCTGGCAACCTTGATAACAAAGTACAGTATTTCATTTCTAACAAGCAAGTACATAAACTTACACATTTTACAAGAAGATATGAAAGGAAACATGCAAGAATGATCTTCAGCAACTGAGGATTATCAAAGAAAAGCTGTGTCATCTTGAGAAAGCACAGTCAGTCTTCAAGGTTGTTGCCCAAACTTAGTAACTGGTGTACAACTGCCGGCACAAGTCACATGTAAAATCACGGTCATTAGTTGTGGCCTTCTTCCATAATTTCAAGTTATAAGGAAAAAACCATCTTTTAAGCCCTTCAGCAAGATGACGTAATTTTCCTTCTATACTGGTTCCCATTAGACGATTTTCTTTAGCTTATAAATTATCTTCAGAACTTAAGGCCGTAAATACATTCTCAATAAACCTTATGAATAACATAGGTCCTTTTATATATGTATAAAATTTTATAATTTTAGTCAGAATCGAAGTTAAGAAGGCATCATCGTACTGAAGGGGTTAACATACACAAATGTTTGTTCAGTGGGGTTCAAGAATATTTTTGTATTAAGCCAAGAAAGGCAAATTTATTTGAAGTTGTGAAGGTGCTTGAAAATGCCTGACCAAGTCATAAAGGTCTGTGAGAGAGTCTTTGAAGGTATGATCAGGGAAAGCATCTCTATCAATGATATGCAGTTCGGTTTCATGCCTGGATGTGGTACAATCAATGTTATCTTCATAGTCAGGCAGCTGCAGGAAAGATATTTACTGTACTGTAGCCTACTTAAAGAAAGGGATCTTTACTTTGTGTTTGTAGACCTGGAGAAGGCCTTCGATAGGGTGCCCAGAGAAGTTGTGCAGTGGGCTATGAGAAAATTGGGCGTAGAGGAGTGGCTGGTGCGTGTGATAATGAAGATGTACGAGGACTCGCGAACGGCAGTGAGGGTGAAATGTGTACTGAGTGAGGAGTTTCAGTTCGAGTTCACCAGGGCTCTGTGTTAAGCCCTCTCTTTGTTATGGTTCTGGAGGCACTATCTGGAGATTTCAGAGCTGGCCTCCCCTGGGAACTTCTATACACAGATTATGTAGTACTTACTGCAGATAGTGTGTGGGATGCAGAGGCCAAGTTCAGATGATGGAGAGAGGGCATGGCAAGTATAGGATTACGAGTTAATATAAATAATATTCTTACAGTTTCTTACAGTTTCTTACAGTAGATCCTCTGGAAAAAGGCAAACTATGCCTGTGTATCCAGCTCAGTACCAGTACTTGCACTGCTGCGGTCGTTCACGGTGTTGGCGGCGGCGGTAGCAGACGCAACATTTTTACTATTCTGTATTTTTGTTTTATAATCAAACTTCAAATCTTGTCTTCCCCATGCTTTATCAAGATTACTTTCAAACTCCCTTATTGATTCGGAATATCAATGTTTTTCACAGTAGATTCAGGCTTGGAAAGGTAGAAAAAAGTGGTGTACACCCATGTGCAGTATGCAGAAAAGGGGTTGACGCGAACTAAATTCAGAGAAGCGTCTGCCGTTGCTGGGTACACCACGGGAAGAAACGCTGCTCTAGAATAAAGTGATCTCTACCGAGGAAGATGTCGGAAGTTGAGGTAATGTGTTGGGGGAAGGGATAGATGTGCATGGTTAGCTGGATTTAATTGGATATATAGATCAATAGATAGAGATAGAGATCCTGCAGTAAGAGAGAGTGGCCATTTTTGTCCTTGGCTAACATTTTGGGTGCTATAGTTATCAAACAACAGGGTGATTCTTTCTTTTGGGTAGACTAAGCTATATATTCTGTACTGTACGGTTGGCCAAATAAGTCGTGTCTCCGCTGTCATTACGTATTGCTCGCTGTGCGTTGTATTTGTTAGTAGTCTTGGCAAATCCAACGTCAAGGCTATTAACCTAATTGCAATGACGACTTGTCTATTTTGACTGCTATGTCGTCATTCCAACCGCGGTTAAAAAGAAAACGTCTAGAGTCTACTCCTTATCTTGCTCTAGGAGACGTTGTACATTAACCAAAACTACCACCGAAGGTGAAAAAAGCATAGAAGAGAAGAAAAAGGGGTTTACCTTAGTTACCGCTTAAGGCCCATCCCGTGTTCCGTCATGTGCAGATCCCTGTCGAACGTGCGCATGAGCGACCCTCTCTTGTCATCATTTTTTCACGCGCTCCATTGAATGAAGTCGCTTTTGTTGTGCTCCTTTAATTCACCCTGTTTAGGTTCGTTTCGGCTTATCTGGCCTTCTTTTTGTTAGACAGATGTTACGTGATCTAGGGCACACGTAAATGGGCTCCTCAGTGTGTTTAATGGAGACGCGTGTGGAAATAGCTACCGAAGGTACGGGGGCGCCTGGCGTGTGTTTTTCATTTCTTTCTCTTTTCATATTCTTTTTTCCTGTTAGTCTGGGCATAGTTTAGCTTTTAGCTTATTTTAGCCTAGCTTGTTTCTCATTCAGGACTTGCTATGCCCCTATGAGTTTTCATTTTTTCATAGCCTAGGTGTACAGTTGGTTCACAATCTGAGATTTCGTGGTGGCGGTGCTGTTTGTAGGGTTTGTGTCGGCCGCATTATTAGCGTTATTCCCGAGTCCCCCCTTTCGAGCCTTCACTGTGTCTCAAGGGCCTGGGCGCTTGGTGGTTCGTGATATCCAGGGGTACCCCACGGGGGCCCCTCCCTCACACCACAGGGTTTTTCGCCCCTGACACATTCTCTCCTTACGGCTAGGCCACCCTTTTTCTCGCCAGTTTCATTTACTGGTTTTTGTTTTCCCTTCCTGTTTTCACCTCCATCCTTTCATAACCTTTTGCCCAATCCTGGGGTACCCCACGGGGGCCCCTGTTTGTGCCAAACCACCCTTCCTGCCACTTCTCCTCATGGGCTTTGCTCTATCTCTGTGGGTTGGGTGGTTCCTGGGGGATGTGCCTCCTCTCCCCTGGTGTGTCTTCCTTGCCTCTCCCTTGACCGGTTGAGTCAGGATATTATCAAGGAAGACACTGCTCAGCTTGATGGCCATCGTCGCTTGGAGTTCATAAGGAGATGACGCTTTTTTCTGGGCCTCTTTTGGTTTTCCCTAGACGCTCCTCTCGCTTTTTTCGGCGCCGGACCATCTCGGCCGGTCCCGCAAATTTGCGGAGTGCTCGATTCGGTCCTCTGGGACGTTTCGGCTCCCCGCAAATTTGCGGAGATCGCTGGGGGGTCTCGCGGTGAGGCGGGAGGGTTGTGTCGGTACGGTTATGCCTCCATTGGCCCGCAAATTTGCGGTTATAGTTGGTTTTCACTGTTGACCTTTTTTGTGTCATCTTGTTGCCTGATACTATATTGGTGTATGCACTTTCCTGGTGTTATGGACCCTGCATGTGAGGTGTTGAGTGGTGGTTAACACTTTCTCCATCTTTGCAGGTTCTGCTTGTGCTTCCGCCTCGGCCGCCCTCCTCACCTACCTCTGTGCTCCCAGTTTAGGGTGAGTACGGATACCTGTTTGCATGTGTGTTCCTGTTTCCCCATGCTCCTTCCCTGGTTCTTCTTGGACATTCTCTCCACTTCCTCCTTCGACGTGCTGATTATGGTGTGTGTTCTTCTAGTGCAGGTAGGCTGCCTTGCTTTCGCCTTGGTTGTCGCTCCCCGTGCTTGGAGAGCCACAAGTCCTGCTTGCGCCACTCGCTCTGTGTGTCCTCTACGGCCTACCTCCCTGCTCTGTGTGGCACGTGTCTGGCCCTGGTGGTTGTGCTGCTCCATGGCCCTGGTTCCTCGGCGGCGGCTGTGGCCTCTGCTTCCCTTCCGTCGGTGTGGACGATGGTCTCCCGCCACATTAGGACTGTGGGCCACCGTTCCCCGGCCTTTGTTGCCGACCGGATCCGCGTCGCCCTGGGTATCCCTGACCCGACTGAAGGCCGTTCACCTGGCCCTCTCCCTGCTCGGGCCCTCTCCCCTGGGTCCCGCAGCCGGTCGTCCCATCGTCGGGGGGTTCCCCGGCTCCGTCCACGCTCTCGCTCGCCTCGTCGTCCTCCTGATCGCCTTGACGACGCCCATCGCCATCGTCATGGTTCTCGCCCTGAGGCCGGGGTTAGCGGCTCTGCCCCTGTGCGCCCTCCCCTGGCCTCTACGGCTAGGGGCTCTACTCCCTTCCGCCCGCTTCCCCAGCCCAGACGACTTCCTCTTACGTTGTCCTCTCCGCGCGCGGTTGTTCATGCTGTAGCTGGCCCTCTGCTCCCTCCTCCTACACTGTCCAGGAGGGTCCGCCTGGATGTCGTTGCTTCTCCTACTTCACCTGCTTCAGTGCCTATTCTTCCTTCACGGTCTCGTCCTACGGTGGTGGTCCCTCCCTCCTCCGCCTCGGTGTCGGGCCGCCCTGTTCTCTCAGCCCCGGGGATCCTTGCTCTGTTTCCCCCCACAGCTCCTTCTGGCCTCCTTTCACCCGGCCAGCCTTCCCACTCCCGTCGTCCTGCTCCTCCTCATTCTTCTCTTCCTGACCTTCACTTACCGTCTCGCCAGGGGGGGTACCCCTCCTCTTGCCTCGGTGGGGTTTCGCGAGGTTTCGGGGTCCCCTTTCTCAGGAGCTGACGTGTCGCTGGAAGAGGGGAATGGTGCTGTTTCCCCCTCGGCCGTTCGTGATCGGGGACGAGTCCCTCAACGGCGACACAACCGTCGTCGCTCGCCTTCCTTGGGCCGCGATGCTGCTGGTTCGTGTCGTGGGTCTCGCTCACGCTCGCCCCTGCGGGCCGACCAATCTGGGGGGGGGGGGGATGTCGCCTCTCTCGGATCGATTGTCGGCTATGCAGGGCTGGGTTGTGTCACGCTTTGACGGGCGCTTGGAGTCGATGGAAGACTCCCTCTTCTCGCCCTTCTTGGCGGTGACTCACCCTCAGCGCCTCACCCTACCTACCCCTGCTACGGTCCCCCTCCCTTCTGCAGGCCTACACTCTGGTCAGACTTCAGCCGCCCTGACATCCTTCCGGCTGTTCAGTCCCTGGCTGTGTTGACGGGTCTGTCCTCCAATGGGACAGGTTTGTGCGACGCCGGTACGCCTGGCTTAGCCATCATGCTCGGTCACCCTCTCCCATTGGAGGCCTGGTTTGCTGAGGCCTTCGCCTTCACACACCGATCCGTCGACGGCTCTCCTTCCGTCTCTCCCCCGGAGTCATCACTGATTTTGCCTCCTCTTGTGTCTGTCGGCGGGTTGGACGGCGCGTTCTGGTCCTGGATGAGCGCGCCCGTTCTTGAACTTTGTTCTATTGCTACCCCGTTCTTCTCTCACCCGGATCAGCCCTCTGTCGCCAAGGTTTTTCCCTTGCGACAGCGGGTGACGGACTTATTGTCTTGTCTTTAGGTTCCCTCCAGACGTCTGTTCACCACCTGCGGCTTTTCGAGGCGTCTGCGCCAGGCGTTCTTCACGAGGGTTTGGACCGCGTTCAGCGGATCCACCTTCGGCTCGCGGTGTCTTTGGTTCCCGAGCTAAAGGCAGTTTTGTGCGCGGCAACTCGGCAACGCCCGACGGTACGGTCTTCGTTCTGCCGGCCGGCCCCCTTGGTTATTCGTCAGGGTTTGTTGTACTCTGCGCTATATACGTCGGGTTTTTTTAAGCAGGATGCTTGGGTATGCTACAATTCTCTGTCGGCGGCACCTGCTTCCGACACGCGACGCCGCGCTGTGTCGTTGCGGACCCTGCTTACGTCACGCACCGACGCGCTGTGCCGCGCGCGGGGTCTTCTCAGTCCCGTCCTTCTGCCGGTCCTCTTCGGGGTGCTGCTGCAAGTGCTGCCGCCTTGCACGTGCGCAGGACTGGGACGTTGCAGGCCAGTGCGTCGGTTCCGCCTCGCACTTCTGTTCTTGCCCCTTTCATCCCCTCCGTGTCGGGGCTGGCCGGCCTTCCCCTTCCGGCCGCCCTTCAAAGGGGTCAGCCCCGCGCCGGCCTGGGGTTGGGGTGGCCCGCCCTTTTCGACGAGGTTGGGGGGCGGGGGTAGAGGAGGTCAACGTGGCGCTCATGCCCGCACGGCCCGTCCCGGGGGTACCTCCACGTCAATACAATGTGTAGTTCTCTGGGTCGGCCTCCTTGTTCTCCTTCTCGCCTGGCCGACCGGGTCGCTCCCCTCCTCTCGGGTGCTCCCTCGGGTTGTTTTCGCCCTTGCGCCCCTCGGTAGCCGCGAGGGACGTTGGGGGCGGCGGGTTGCGCGGAGGGGTCTCACCTGGAGGTGGACGTCCAGACCCCCACTCCGCTCTTGTCACCGACGCCGGCCCATCTCTTCAGAGGTGGCCCACGTGTTCACTTCCATGCCCGAGCTGGGTAGCGTCGAGGGAGTTGACCGCCGGTCACCCGGTTTTCCTCTCCCGTGTCTTTCTGGTACCGTCGACGAACTGCGACGCGATGCGACCGGTGGTGGATCTGTCGGCCCTCAACGGGCACATCGTGCACACACGGTTTCGGATGCTGCCGGTACCCCTGGTACGCCTGGCCCTGTGCCCTCTGTCGTGGGTAGTGTCGCTGGCCCTCCAGGATGCGTCTTGGCTCGTTCCTCTTCATCCTCGCTTCCAGCGATTCTTGGCCGTTCGGACTTCCGATCGTGTGTTCCTGTTCGACGGCCTTCCCTTCGGTCTCCACATCGCGCCGCAGATCTTCTCCGCACTGGTGGGGCAGGCTCTGGGTCCTCTCCTCAGGAGCGGGCTCCAGATCCTGTTTTCCTTGGCCGATTGGTTGGTAGTTTCCGACGCCCTAGGACTGTGCATTGGCGACGCCCTCACAGTCGTTCGCAACATGGCACGGTTCGGGTTCCCCTTCGATGTTCCCAAGTCACGCTTGACCCCGTCGCGTGTCGTGCCATGGGTCGGTCTCGCATGGGTTTTGTCCGGCGCTACGGTGACCCGGGGTCTGCCGGCCGCGGTGCACCTTCGGTGGACGGTCTTCGCCGTGTTGCACTCGGTCTCCCTCCCGGGGTGGCTCTGGGACTCGTTCGTGGGTTCGCTGCATTGGGCCGCTCTGCCCCTTCCCTTAGGGAGCCTCTGGCTACGCCGCCTCCTCCTCCTGGGCACCGCGGTGTTTCCGTTGCCCCTATGGATCGGCTCCTGCCGCTCCCGCGTACCGTTCGCCGACGCTTCGGTCGCTGGGTTGCTCGGGGCTCGCTCTCTGCGGCTGTGCCCTGGACCGCCCCCCCGCCGACGGTCTGGGTAGCCACAGATACGTCGGGCGAGGTTGGGTGAGGTTCCCAATCGAACCTGGGACGTCCACTTCCCGGCAGATGGGTGGGTCTCCCTCCTCTTACCCGTCTATGCCCTCGGACTGTTGGTTCCTTTGTTCTTCCTGCGGGACCACGCGCTGGCCCTTCGGGGTAAGTCGGTGGCCTTCGGTTTGGACACTCAGACAAGCTGTCCCCTGTTTCCTTATGCGGGGGTCCTCCAGGTCGTTGACTCTATTGGGGGTCTCGGTGGAGTTGTTCTTCCTCGCGGACCGACACCCCTTCTCCTTGCATGCCTCCTCCCTGCCCGGGCCTGCCGCCCTGTCGAGAGGGCAGGGCGTTCTTGTAGAATGGGCGATGAATCGGACTGTGTTCGCCGACCTCGCGGCTTCCTGAGGTGTTCCGGAGGTCGCCTTGTTCGCATCGGGGGTGCCGCGCCAGTTGCCTCTGGACCTCTCCCTCCGGCCTCGTGCTCCGGGGGGGGTCCGGACGCTTTCATGGTAGCCTGGTACAGGTGGCGGTCGATATACATCTTTCCGCCACCAGACGCGCTGTTGCTGTGCCCAGTCCTCGCGAAGCTGCGGCTGTACCACGGCTGCATCTGGCTCCTCGCGCCTCTGTGGCCGGCACGGACTTGGTCCGCCCGGTTGCCGCGGTGGTGCCCGAGTCCGGTCCCTCTACCTGTCTCCGGCTTCCACTTGGGCTAGGTTGGGGACCTGCGGACCTCTTTGGCCTTCGCATCGTGCTTGTTCATGAGGCACGGTGGCTCCCGGTCCCCGGCCGGGCCCTGACTGACTTCCTGCAGCATTCCTGGCCGTCTTCTCCTTGGGGGACTTACGGGTCCCGCTGGAGGTCTTTTACTAGGTGGCTACAGGCCACTCGCTTGCCAGTTAGCTCTCCTTCCCTCGTCCTACGCTCCTTGTTTCACCTCTTCCGTACACGTCGCTTTCCAGTCGACGCTATACGTACCCACTTGTCTGCCGTCCGGGGGGTCTTTGGGTCCGTCGCTGGGCTGGTCGTTCCGCCACAGGAGCTGGGTTCCTTCCTGATGGCTGCCTTCCGGGATCGACCGCCTCCGCGCCAGGTCCCTCCGCAGTGGGATCTGGGGCGGGCTCTGGTCCTTCTGGCTTCACCCACGTATACAAGGGCCGCTACGCCGGTTCCGTTGCTCGGGCGTCCACTCTTCCTTGTCGCTCTGGCCACTGGGGATTGGGTGTCTGCACTAGCGGCATTGTCACGGCCCCGGGACTGCGTGCAATTCTCCCCGTCCTTGCATGGCGTCTCGTTCGCCTCCTCCCCTACTTTTGTTACCACGCATGGGAGGGAGGCCCCCGTTTTCCAGCCTTTCGCCGTCCAGGCTTTACGGCGTGGGCATCCTCGCCATGTGTTGTGCCCGGTGTCAGCCTTGCACTTCTCTGTTGCGTCTGTGGCGCCGCCTTCGGGTACTGCTGTGTGGGTGTCTCCTCGGACAGGTGGGAGGCTCTCGCAGGTGCAGATGGGCCGCCACGTTTGTCGGCCCGTTCGTGCCCGTCACCCTGTTTGTAGGGATTCTGCGCACGTTGTCAGATCCTTTGCTGCCTCCTTCCGGTTCCTGCCACGTCGATCCTTCCCTGCCATCGCCTCAGCGGTTTTGTGGTCTTCTATCAATTCCTTCATCTCCTACCTCTCCGTGTCCAGTGTTCGACCCCCTCGGCCGGTGATTGCTCTCGGGGGTCGTGTTTCCTGGTGCTCTGGCGAAGATCCCTGGTCTTCCCCCCTTGTCCCTCGTTCTTTTCCTTTGTTTTATTTGACAAAGGGGTGGGGGGTGTACGGGTTTGCAACACTGGATTGCAAGTTTGGGATTATGTATTGTTCCAGTACATAAGTGTTTTGCCACATTGAAAATTGTGTTTTGTTCTTGTGTTCAGTGTTTTTGTTGGTTTTTGAAGAAAAGGGATTTTGGGTACAGTACCTTTTTGGTTTCAGACAAGTCTATGTTTTTGGATTACTATGAATGACGGGCATGTGTTAAAACTGTTCTTTTTAGCTACTCCTCAGTTTTTCACTCTTTTATTAAACTCTCTTGTTTAAATTGTGTCTTTGTCATTCGTAATTTTGTTTTATGCATTGTTTTTTTTGGTAGGTTGGGCTTGGATGTCCTCCTCCTATTTGTTATGCAGCCTTGACGTTGGATTTGCCAAGACTACTAACAAATTGGGAGGTTTGACGTACCTCCCAACCTACCAAATAGGAAAACCTACTATTTGGTAGTAGTCTTGGAAAATCCAACGTACATAATACCCTCCCTCACGCCGGACCCCTGCCCATCCGCGTTCTTCTGCTGACGTGAGATGTGATGACAAGAGAGGGTCGCTCATGCGCACGTTCGACAGGGATCTGCACATGACGGAACACGGGATGGGCCTTAAGCGGTAACTAAGGTAAACCCCTTTTTCTTCTCTTCTATGCTTTTTTCACCTTCGGTGGTAGTTTTGGTTAATGTACAACGTCTCCTAGAGCAAGATAAGGAGTAGACTCTAGACGTTTTCTTTTTAACCGCGGTTGGAATGACGACATAGCAGTCAAAATAGACAAGTCGTCATTGCAATTAGGTTAATAGCCTTGATGCTGGATTTTCCAAGACTACTACCAAATAGTAGGTTTTCCTATTTGGTAGGTTGGGAGGTACGTCAAACCTCCCAATTTATGTCTGTTGACGACGTATACAGACTAATAACACACATACCCAGGCCATTCAACAGCTTCCTCTATCTACAACACCCCTTCTCTGCTATCTACACTTTCCCAGCCGTATGGTCCTAGTGTACTGTCTGATGGCGTAATAGGATTCCAAATGTAATAATAAGGATGTTGTATAGGGTGTGTAAAGATAGGAACATTTTTATACTGTACAGTATATCTCACTTAAAACGAAGAATTAAAGCCGAGATATTGCTGATACCAATTATTGCCGTGACATGACTTATTTGGTGGACTGTACCAGTATTACAGAATGTTTATTATGGGTCTGGACATATTTGAGTGTAAATAGATGCTAACGACACCAGTGGCACCAATATGGCGGAGGTTGGCCGATCTCTCTTCCTATAGGGTCTCTATACCTGACTATCATTAACCCGTTCAGTACTGGTGACGTTCTTTCCATCATATTGTGGCAACTATTAGACAATTATATTTAACTTTGGAAGGATCTGTGGTAGCTACAAGGATTCATTGAGATAGTTTCTAGCCTTTTAATGGGTAGTGGTCCTCCCTTAACTTAAAAAATCATCTACTGTAATAGCTGCCAGAATATAATGAAAGGACATTGTCGGTAGAGAAGGGGTTAACTCTCCTTATTCCACCTTGTTGCCAGAGGGAAAGAAGGCTCTGGCAAAGAAGCAGCCTTTGATTGATATAGTCTGTTTATTTTCAGCTGAGGGTAAATTGTGTCATCATAATTACTCGGCTATTACGGATTTTTTTTGCAGAAATATGTTATTATTAATAAATGTTTGGTATTTATATGATGCAGAGACATAGTAGTTTCATATATTTCCATTAAGTCTTGAGATATCAGTTGTTAAAGGGTTCAATTTACCATCAGCTGGAAAAAATAGACTTATACTGTAGTATTTTTGGCCATTTCCAATTAACCCGGGAACTGCGGGGAGACTCTTAAGAGTTCCCCCGGCGGACTGCGGGAAGACTCTTAAGAGTAAAGGAAAAAAAAATCCATTTAAAACCCCCCCAAAAAAAAAAAAAAATTTTTTTTTTTTTTTTTTTTTTTGCCCCTGGGCCATGCCAAATATCACTCCTCCACCTCCCTTCCTTCCCCACTTTCCTCCCCTCCTTCAGTTATCACCTATTTTCCCTGTTATTCCCTTATTCTGTGGTTTATTTTCGTGCTAACATTAGCGAGTTGGTAGCAGGGCATTGTCATCACTGTTACCAAGCGTGGGAAGGAGCGAGAGAGAGACTATTGCGGAACAGTGTCTCTCCAGACAAGGGGAGGGGTGGAGGGCAGGGAGGTTGCTTCAGCCATACATTATGTAACTCCCGGCCTGTATCGCCGATTTTGACCATCCAAACACTGTTTCCACTTGTTTTATTGTTGTAACAGGTTAATACCTTTATAATCAACCTATAATAGGCACATATGGATAAGTATTAATGCTATTTATGGTAAAATAACGATGTTAGTGATGGGAACAGCTCAAATACGTCAGCACAGGAGTGTGGTGTCTCATACCCCCCATGCGCACTTGTTAAACCTAACAAGTGCGCATGGGGGGTATGAGACACCACACTCCTACCTAAAATTTGTTATGGGAGTGGCATGGAAATTTGCTTGAGTAATGAACCTAGGTACAGTATGTTACTGTTATTTAGCTTAGTGTTAAAAGCTGACCATTAAAATATAATCACAAGAGTTCCTTACTGAGCTAGATAAAGTTGCGAGTGAGTAATTAGAGTGAATAATGTCAGTCTTGACATACAATAAATTACCTGTACAGTACTTATGAAGAATATACCCTTGTTACTGTCTTGATAGCGTAATGCATAAATGCGCGGACTTTCGGTGTGAGTATCCTTGGTTCGAGTCCTTGGAGTGCCACATGTATTTGTTGATTTCATTAATTGAGTTTAGAAGTAAAGTTGGTTGGTGAAAAATTATGAATATGTAAATATAGATTTAAGTTATTATTTTTTTATAAACTGGAACAAGCATCTAAAGTTGTTTAATTTATATATTACAACATACTGTATACAATTTTGAATTACAGAAGCAAAATATAATCTCTTTGTTCTATTACAATTAATATTGATTTTAGATTAATTTTCTTTGGCATTATCAAGACCAAAGAGGCTGTACAGAAAGAAAAAGCATAATTATATCATGTTTCTGAATAATAGGGTGCACACCACAAAATTATAGACTAGTGCCACGTACCCACCTATCCCAGTGCCTAGTGAAGGGTTGTTGTTGTTGTTGCTGTTCCCCAAGCTGCCTGGCCGAACAGCCCCAAGGCCCCGAGCAAGGCCAAGGCCATAACCGAGCGCCCCCACAGAACCCTCCCTGCCGACCACAATAAAGCCTGGGTGACCGAAGCCACTCCATGGCGGGGAGCTGGGGAGGGTGAGGAAACGCCCGGGAAACCAAAGCCCCACCCAGGGCCCTGTGCCCCTCAGCAATTATGAAGAGAAAGTTGAGGGGCAAAGGAAAAATGTGACGCTTTGGCTTCCAATCTTGGTAGATTGGGAGGTCAATCCACGGAAGAGACGCCGTCACTTGAGATCTAGAAAATATATAAGTAAAAGGAACAGTCAGAGTAAGCTATGGGTATGGCAGAGATCGCTCAGTTCTCGCTCTGATAGACCAGCCCATCACCAGCTAGTGAAGGGTTATACAAGAATGCCTCTCTTTTTGCCATCACTCCAGCCAGCTACCAAACCCTTGAAACCAAAACATTGATGTACATGTTTTTGTTATCATTGTTACGTATTTTGTAATTGTTGTTGTTGTTGTTGTTCCCTAAGCTGCCTGGCCGAACAGCCCCGAGTCCCTGAGGAAGGCCATGGCCACGATCGGGCTTTCCCACAGAGCTCTCATTGAGTGTAGATTGTGTTGTTGGCGTAAGTGGTTGTGTGAAATGTAGTCTTCTATGATGTGTTTAATGGTATGAGGTGCTGTGTTACATCCCGGGCAGGAGTCGACAACGGAGTCATCCAGTCTCTTCTGATAGCTCAGGAGAGCTGGATGGTGTCCGCATCTCAGCCTGGCCAGGTGGACTCTGTCCTCGCGAGGAAGGGAGGATTCGGAAGGATGGATTTCGGGAGGTCGTGCATGCAGCTGCGTGTTGTCTGTGAGTGAGTGGATGGATCGGTGAGAGATATGAGTATGGATGTGCTTCTGGAAGTTGGTTCGGGGTGGGCAGGGAGGGAGAGGGACAATAATTGTGTGTGATACCGTGTGCTGGGTGTTGTTTTGATATTTCTTGGTGTCTGTGGGTGTGTTGCCATGTAGTTTAGTGGGTGGTCTTGGTTCGTGGAGGCTGCTGCCAGGAATTGAGTGCCTCTCATGTCCAGATGGTCTTTGACTTTGAGGATTTTGGTTTCTTGATGTAGGTGATCTGTGGGTGCAGTAGCTGTGCAGCCTGTAATGATCTTCAGGGCTTTGTTTTGAATAGTCTGTAAAGTCTTATGATGTGTTTCAGCTAGGTTAGAAGCCCAGGCTGGGCTTGCGTATTCCATCACTGATCTTATGTATTGTTTATATACTGTGGTGGTAGTTTCTTTGTTGTGTCCAAATTTGTGTGAGCAAGTGACCTGAGGGCGTTAAGTCTGGGTGTCAGTTTCTTTTTAATGTTTGTGGTGTGCTGTTTGAATGTCATATGAGTATCATATGTTACTCCTAGGATTTTGGGTGGGTGTGTATGTGTTAGGGGTGTGTTGTTTATGGTGAGTTGAGGGATGTATTTGTGTTCTCCTGTCCAACTTGTGAGCAGGGTTGCGGTGGATTTGGCTGGGGCTAGATTAAGTCTGTTTGTAGTGCACCAGCCATGTAGTGTGTTGAGATAGGGTTGAAGGAGATCTGTTGCTCTTTTTGGGTCATGGTGTGTGCATGTGAGTGTTATGTCATCTGCATAGGAGGCTAAGTTTATTTGGGGCGTATTGGGTGTAGTTATATCGTGCATGTACAGATTGAAGAGTGCGGGCGATAGGACGGATCCTTGTGGGACTCCGTTTGGAAAGTTTCTGATTTTAGATGACTGACCGGCAAAAGATACGTGTGCACATCTGCCTGCTAGGAAGTTGGCCAGCCACCTTTTTGTGTTGTTGTTGTTGTTGATGTGGTTCCCCAAGCTGCCTGGCCGAACAGCCCCAAGGCCCGAGTAAGGCCAAGGCCATAAACGAGCGCCCCCACAGAACCCTCCCTGCCGACCACAATAAAGCCTGGGTGACCGAAGCCACTCCATGGCGGGGAGCTGAGAGGGTGCGTAAACGCCCGGGAAACCAAAGCCCCACCCAGGGCCCTGTGCCCCTCAGCAATTATGAAGAGAAAGTTGAGGGGCAAAGGAATAATGTGACGCTTTAGCTTCCAATCTTGGTAGATTGGGAGGTCAATCCACGGAAGAGGCCGTCACTTGAGATCTAGAAAATATATAAGTAAAAGGAACAGTCAGAGTAAGCTATGGGTATGGCAGAGATCGCTCAGGTCTCACTCTGATAGACCAGCCCATCACCAATCCCTTTTTGTGTTGTTGTGCATGTTTGTGTTGTTGTTGTTGTTGTTGTTGTTGTTGCTGTTGCTGTTCCCCAGGCTGTCTGGCCGAACAGCCCCAAGGTCTCGAGCAAGGCCAAGGCCACAAACGAGCGCCCCCACAAAACCCTCCCTGCTTACCACTAACAAAGCCTGGGTGACCGAAGCCACTCCAAGGCAGGGAGCTGAGGAGGGTGCAGAAATGCCCGGGAAACCAAAGCCCCACCCAAGGCCCTGTGCCCCTCAGCAATTATGAAGGGAATGTTGAGGGGCAAGGGAATAATGTGACGCTTTGGCTCCCAATCTGGCAACTTCTAGGTTGGCAGTAGGGAGGTCAATCCACGGAAAAGACGCCGTCACTTGAGATCTAGAAGATATATAAGTAAAAGGAACAGTCAGAGTAAGCTATGGGTATGGCAGAGATTGCTCAGCTCTCACTCTGATAGACCAGCCCATCACCACATGACTAGAACCCAATCCTTTCTGCATCAGCTAGGAAAGGCCCTAGAAAAGGGGGGATAGCTCCCCTATTTCAACTCCTTTCGGGGTTGGGCACCCGCCTATGTTTGTGTTGTAGATTTTGTTTGTTAGGTTGTGGCGGGGGATGGCATCGAAGGCTTTACTAATGTCGAGTGTGGCTAATAGTGATCTGTGTGGTTGTCTAGCTGAGTTGATGCCGTCGAAAGCTCTTTGTGTAAGGTCTGTGAGAAGAGTGTTTGTGGAGTGCAGTGGCCTAAAGCCATGTTGTGTTGGAGCTAGAGGTAGGTCAGGTGTAATTAGTTGTAATACTAGGCGTTCCATGACTTTGGAGGGGGAGAAAAGGAGTGTCATGGGGCGGTGCGAGGAGGGTAGCGTGGGGTCTTTGTTGGGTTTGGGGAATGTGATGATGATACCATGCTTCTAAACGTCTGGTATTGTGTTGTGTGAATAGCTGTAGTTTGATATGTTAGTGAGTGCTTGTATGCCTTGTGGTCCCAGGTGTCTGAGGTGTATGTTGCTTATGTTGTCTAGGCCACAGGCGAGTGAGTGCTTGAGATTGTTGATGATATGCTTTGTCTGGTGATTGGTGAAGGGTGTATAGTCAGGGTCTGTGGGGAATTGTCTCTTACGTCGGATGACACGTCGGTCGTCTTTGTGAGGTTTTAGGTGGCTGACATGTGAGAAGTGATTGATGAGAGTGTTTGCTTGTTGTTTACATGAAGGAGTAGAGTCTGTTGTTGTGATTGCAGCATGTGATTGTGTTGTGTTGCTGTTGGAAAGTGTGATGCTGTTTAGTGTTTTGTAGAGTTTTTTGGGGTTTGTTTTGTGATCGAGTGTTTGTAGGAAGTTATTCCAATTTAGTGTTTGTTGTTCTTGTATTTTGTTGTTAGTTTGGGTGTTGAGTGCTTGAATTTGTTGTGTGATGTCTTGTGTGTGGGGTGCTGGGGAGTGTTTCAGTATGTCGCGTTGTCTGATGAGGTTTTGAATTTCTGGTGTGAAGTTGGGGTTGTGTCTTTTTCTGTTACCTCTTGGAATGTGTTTCTTGTCAGCGTTTTGGATAGTTTTATTGAGTATGTGTACAGCATTGTTGATGTTAGTGATGGGTGTACTGTTTAGAGTTGTGAAGTGTTGTTCTGTCTCATTTGTGAATGCTTCCCAGTTAGCTCTTTTATAATTGGTGTATGTGTGTTTGTGGCTAGCTGGGGTGAGTCTGGTTTTGGTGGTGATAATGATCGGGAGGTGGTCAGAGCCTAAGGTTCTGACCACCCTCCAGGATGTTGTGGGGGCGAGTTCTGGGGAGCAAAAGGTGATGTCTGGAGATGATGGGTTATAGAGGGCTTGGTGAGGAATATGGGTATGTTGATGGATGTCGTTAAGGATGATGAGGTTATCGGTTTGGTTTTGTAGTACCAGCCCTCTGTCTGTGTCGGGGTTGTCGACAAACCAGGCCGACGTCTTGGCGTTGAAGTCACCACCCAGGATGATGTGTGGGGTGTTTGTGATGTGTTGTAAGTGTGGTCTGTATTCATTTGGTACTGTAGGGGATGTTTGGGGAGGGATGTATGTGTTTATGATGGTTATGTTAGAGTTGTTGCCAGTGCGTATTTTAATTGACTGTATTTCTGTTGTGTTATCATTTGGGGGAGGAGGGATTTGGTTTGTACACTGGTTACTATGTATGATATTTCTTTGTGTACCAGGGTGATGAGTCCACCGCCCCCGCCGACAGCCCGGTCTTGTCTGATGGTGGTGAAATTATGAAATGTGGGTGTTTTTTGTGTTGTGCGGAGTTTTGTTTCTTGTAAGATGGCAATGTGTATATTGTGTTGTTTGATGAAGTGTGAGAGTTTGTGTTTCTTTGTGTTGTTGTTGTTGTTGTTCCCTAAGCTGCCTGGCCGAACAGCCCCGAGTCCCTGAGAAAGGCCATGGCCACGATCGGGCTTTCCCACAGAGCTCTCATTGAGTGTAGATTGTGTTGTTGTCGTAAGTGGTTGTGTGAAATGCAGTCTTCTATGATGTGTTTAATGGTATGGGGTGCTGTGTTATATCCCGGGCAGGCGTCGACAACGGAGTCATCCAGTCTCTTCTGATAGCTCAGGAGAGCTGGATGGTGTCCGCATCTCAGCCTGGCCAGGTGGACTCTGTCCTCGCGAGGAAGGGAGGATTCGGAAGGATGGATTTCGGGAGGTCGTGCATGCAGCTGTGTGTTGTCTGTGAGTGAGTGGATGGATCGGTGAGAGATATGAGTATGGATGTGCTTCTGGAAGTTGGTTCGGGGTGGGCAGGGAGGGAGAGAGGACAATAATTGTGTGTGATACCGTGTGCTGGGTGTTGTTTTGATATTTCTTGGTGTCTGTGGGTGTGTTGCCATGTAGTTTAGTGGGTGGTCTTGGTTCGTGGAGGCTGCTGCCAGGAATTGAGTGCCTCTCATGTCCAGATGGTCTTTGACTTTGAGGATTTTGGTTTCTTGATGTAGGTGATCTGTGGGTGAAGTAGCTGTGCAGCCTGTAATGATCTTCAGGGCTTTGTTTTGAATAGTCTGTAAGGTCTTATGATGTGTTTCAGCTAGGTTAGAAGCCCAGGCTGGGCTTGCGTATTCCATCACTGATCTTATGTATTGTTTATATACTGTGGTGGTAGTTTCTTTGTTGTGTCCAAATTTTGTGTGAGCAAGTGACCTGAGGGCGTTAAGTCTGGGTGTCAGTTTCTTTTTAATGTTTGTGGTGTGCTGTTTGAATGTCATGTGAGTATCATATGTTTGGAATTTTTATTGGTGTGTGGAATTTTGGGTGTGTGTGTATGTGTTAGGGGTGTGTTGTTTATGGTGAGGTGAGGGATGTATTCGTGTTCTCCTGTCCAACTTGTGAGCAGGGTTGCGGTGGATTTGGCTGGGGCTAGATTAAGTCTGTTTGTAGTGCACCAGCCATGTAGTGTGTTGAGATAGGGTTGAAGGAGATCTGTTGCTCTTTTTGGGTCATGGTGTGTGCATGTGAGTGTTATGTCATCTGCATAGGAGGCTAAGTTTATTTGGGGCGTATTGGGTGTAGTTATATCGTGCATGTACAGATTGAAGAGTGCGGGCGATAGGACGGATCCTTGTGGGACTCCGTTTGGAAAGTTTCTGATTTTAGATGACTGACCGGCAAAAGATACGTGTGCACATCTGCCTGCTAGGAAGTTGGCCAGCCACCTTTTGTGTTGTTGTGCATGTTTGTGTTGTAGATTTTGTTTGTTAGGTTGTGGCGGGGGATGGCATCGAAGGCTTTACTAATGTCGAGTGTGGCTAATAGTGATCTGTGTGGTGGTCTAGCTGAGTTGATGCCGTCGAAAGCTCTTTGTGTAAGGTCTGTGAGAAGAGTGTTTGTGGAGTGCAGTGGCCTAAAGCCATGTTGTGTTGGAGCTAGGGGTAGGTCAGGTGTAATTAGTTGTAATACTAGGCGTTCCATGACTTTGGAGGGGGAGCAAAGAAGTGTGATGGGGCGGTGCGAGGAGGGTAGCGTGGGGTCTTTGTTGGGTTTGGGGAATGTGATGATGATACCATGCTTCCAAATGTCTGGTATTGTGTTGTGTGAATAGCTGTAGTTTGATATGTTAGTGAGTGCTTGTATGCCTTGTGGTCCCAGGTGTCTGAGGTGTATGTTGCTTATGTTGTCTAGGCCACAGGCGGGTGAGTGCTTGAGATTGTTGATGATATGCTTTGTCTGGTGATTGGTGAAGGGTGTATAGTCAGGGTCTGTGGGGAATTGTCTCTTACGTCGGATGACACGTCGGTCGTCTTTGTGAGGTTTTAGGTGGCTGACATGTGAAAAGTGATTGATGAGAGTATTTGCTTGTTGTTTACATGAAGGAGTAGAGTCTGTTGTTGTGATTGCAGCATGTGATTGTGTTGTGTTGCTGTTGGAAAGTGTGATGCTGTTTAGTGTTTTGTAGAGTTTTTTGGGGTTTGTTTTGTGATCAAGTGTTTGTAGGAAGTTATTCCAATTTAGTGTTTGTTGTTCTTGTATTTTGTTGTTAGTTTGGGTGTTGAGTGCTTGAATTTGTTGTGTGATGTCTTGTGTGTGGGGTGCTGGGGAGTGTTTCAGTATGTCGCGTTGTCTGATGAGCTTTTGAATATCTGGTGTGAAGTTGGGGTTGTGTCTTTTTCTGTTACCTCTTGGAATGTGTTTCTTGTCAGCGTTTTGGATAGTTTTATTGAGTATGTGTACAGCATTGTTGATGTTAGTGATGGGTGTACTGTTTAGAGTTGTGAAGTGTTGTTCTGTCTCATTTGTGAATGCTTCCCAGTTAGCTCTTTTATAATTGGTGTATGTGTGTTTGTGGCTAGCTGGGGTGAGTCTGGTTTTGGTGGTGATAATGATCGGGAGGTGGTCAGAGCCTAAGGTTCTGACCACCCTCCAGGATGTTGTGGGGGCGAGTTCTGGGGAGCAAAAGGTGATGTCTGGAGATGATGGGTTATAGAGGGCTTGGTGAGGAATATGGGTATGTTGATGGATGTCGTTAAGGATGATGAGGTTATCGGTTTGGTTTTGTAGTACCAGCCCTCTGTCTGTGTCGGGGTTGTCGACAAACCAGGCCGACGTCTTGGCGTTGAAGTCACCACCCAGGATGATGTGTGGGGTGTGTGGGGTGTTTGTGATGTGTTGTAAGTGTGGTCTGTATTCATTTGGTACTGTAGGGGATGTTTGGGGAGGGATGTATGTGTTTATGATGGTTATGTTGGAGTTGTTGCCAGTGCGTATTTTAATTGATTGTATTTCTGTTGTGTTATCATTTGGGGGGAGGAGGGATTTGGTTTGTACACTGGTTACTATGTATGATATTTCTTTGTGTACCAGGGTGATGAGTCCACCGCCCCCGCCGACAGCCCGGTCTTGTCTGATGGTGGTGAAATTATGAAATGTGGGTGTTTTTTGTGTTGTGCGGAGTTTTGTTTCTTGTAAGATGGCAATGTGTATGTTGTGTTGTTTGATGAAGTGTGAGAGTTCGTGTTTCTTTGTGTTGATGCCATCTATGTTCAGTTGAAGAATGTTAATGTTATGTGCACGATGTATGTTGGGTGCTGCTGCACGAGGAGGGGGTGGGGGTGGGGGTGAGGGAGGGGCTGGGGGTTGGGATGGGTGAGGTGGGGGTGGGGATTGGGGAGCAGGAGATGGGGGTTGGAATGGATTAGGATGGGGTGTGGTGTGTTGAGTTGAGGATGTGGATGGTATGGGAAGGTTAGGTGGGTTAGGGAGGAGAGGTGGACGGGTTTTAGGGGGGAGAGTGGATGATATGGGAAGGTTAGGTGGGTTGGGGAGGAGAGGTGGACGGGTTTTAGGTGAGGGATTTGACTGGGAGAGGGAGGGGCATGAGGAACAGGTCCAGGTGTTTGTGTAGTTTCTTGGAGGCAAGTGTTGTGCAGGTGAAGTGGGTCCAGTTCCCGCATGAATTGCAGAGAACTGAACCCTTAGTATGGCGACTCGAAGTGATGGGTTTTGAGCAAGTTGGACATATGTATGTGTACGTGGGTCCTGGGTTGCTCTCAATGTCTCCGGCTAGAAGAAGTCTTCGAGAAATGACAGCCGGAGAGTCATTTCTCGGTGTAGGAAAAACTGTGTGATGTGTGTGGTGTGAGAGGTGTGGAAATTCCCGGCGCGACCGATGCCATCTATGTTCAGTTGAAGAATGTTAATGTTATGTGCACGATGTATGTTGGGTGCTGCTGCACGAGGATGGGGTGGGGGTGAGGGAGGGGCTGGGGGTTGGGATGGGTGAGGTGGGGGTGGGGATTGGGGAACAGGAGATGGGGGTTGGAATGGATTAGGATGGGGTGTGGTGTGTTGAGTTGAGGATGTGGATGGTATGGGAAGGTTAGGTGGGTTAGGGAGGAGAGGTGGACGGGTTTTAGGGGGGGGAGTGGATGATATGGGAAGGTTAGGTGAGTTGGGGAGGAGAGGTTGTGGGGATCGGTTTTTACACCATACCCGAAAGAGGATTTATGGAGCTCCGATCTTACTCTCAACCATCTGAACAATTTAACCAGCACACCTAAACTTCGTTAAATGCTGAAATAGCCTCACGAAAATATCATGCCCTGGTGGGGGCACGAACTCTCGACCCTTGGGTGTGAGGCAGGTACCTTACCAGTTAGACCAATAGAGATATCCCTCTTGGCCTGTTCGGCTCAGGGTATTTCCGCATCCGAGGTCTGTTTAGGATAACCTATTTTCACTGACTTTACAAGGTGGACGGGTTTTAGGTGAGGGATTTGACTGGGAGAGGGAGGGGCATGAGGAACAGGTCCAAGTGTTTGTGTAGTGTTTCTTGGAGGCAAGTGTTGTGCAGGTGAAGTGGGTCCAGTTCCCGCAAGAATTGCAGAGAACTGAACCCTTAGTATGGCGACTCGAAGTGATGGGTTTTGAGCAAGTTGGACATATGTATGTGTACGTGGGTCCTGGGTTGCTCTCAATGTCTCCGGCTAGAAGAAGTCTTCGAGAAATGACACCCGGAGTCATTTCTCGGTGTAGGAAAAACTGTGTGGTGTGAGAGGTGTGGAAATTCCCGGCGCGACCGAAGCCGCTCCAAGGACCCGTGCCCCCAGGGAGGGGGCAATTGTAACAATTGTAATTGTTAGTGTATTGTGTATGTCCTCAATTGTATAAATAAACCATGTTATGTATAAAACTTGTGTTCCTACTTCCCCAGTCAAGTTCGCCCACTAGCGCCTTAAAAATATTTACACTTCCACTTTAAATTGTATAGATACATGCATGCATGACAAACATGCAAACACATTTGAGCCCTGTTCACCCAAAGGTATTGTGGAAACAGAGAAGGTAATCCCTAACTGCAACACAGCAGTTATGTAGGAATCCCCCGGTTGTAGCACCACGTCCAAAAACCTTATGCGATCACTGGGAACAGCCCACTGCTCTCAAATACAGGGCCACCCCGGGCTATAGCCTACTGTCAACCTTCTCGATGTGATGCTGGAAAGAGTAACTGTCATAATTTTCTCCTGTAATCAGATCTCCTTGAACATGACGATAGTGCGTTGTTATATGTGCGATTAGTTTGCTTGGGAAACAGATTAACTTGGTCATGTAGTAATGTACACCCTATGTGGTGGATTGTGTTCTTTTATTTATAAAGAATTATTATTTTGCTCAAGCATTGTTTCCACATAGCTATTTTGATAAGTTGTTTTGTCTTTTTACTGTGTTCGCCCATGTTTTGGTTTGTTTATTTTGCAAGTTTTACATTATTATATTCTCAAGATAGAATGGCTATTCCCATGCCTGGAGTCCTCCTGATTGCCAGAAAGATATTATGATACTAGATCGCACTAACCTTGTCACTGATAGTAGCCTTCCCAGACTACAGCTTGCCTGGACATTTTATCTTGTGAGGTTAGAGAGAGATCTGGTTACAGGCACAAACTGTGATATGTGCAAGGACGTTGGCGATGGCGAGCTTTCCCTGGTCCAGGTGATGCCATGTTTGGACATGATATGCCTACTTCAGTTATGAAAGCTATTTAAAAGGGTAAGTAGAATTAATAAAACGGCATAGATGTGAGGCATGTTGGGGTAGGACTTTAATGCTCTATAATCCAAATTGCCTAATATACAGTAGAGTCTTGTTATGGTGCTGTCTTTTTGTAACACTGTTAAGGCTGGTGTGGTTGCAGATACTGCAGGTGCAAGTGCTGCAGGGGGACTCTGTTGAGTCTTGCTGAGGCACGGTTAGCACTATACCAACATCAGCCACAGTGATGACTTGGTGGGGCAGTGCTGTGGCGGGACTTTATTGTACTACAGTACACTCCAACTACTGAAAGGCAACCCCGTCTGAGCCGTTACAATGCATGTACTGTAATGGAAAAATGACGCTAAACCATTGTATGTATTGTATGTATGGTGTAGAACTACAAAACATAAATACATGCCCCATCAATCAGTTCAGCAACCTGTGCCTACATATATCATCACCTGTTGTAAGTTTTCTGTCTAGTAGTGTAGACTTCATTAGAGCTTCTGATCTTGATAACAATTAATGTTGAAATATATTTAGAGGTATTAATCCCATTTTTTCCCAATGACAATTCCCAGATACACTTTCCTATATAACCCTAAAAGAATGTTTTTGTTCTACTAGACACAGCCCCTCACACATTGCAGCACCTCCTAGTCAGGTGGTTGTTGTTGTTGTTGTTGTTGTTGTTCCCCAAGCTGCCTGGCCGAACAGCCCCAAGGCCCCGAGCATGGCCAAGGCCATAAACGAGCGCCCCCACAGAACCTTCCGTGCCGACCACAGTAAAGCCTGGGTGACCGAAGCCACTCCATGGCGGGGAGCTGAGGAGGGTGCGGAAACGCCCGGGAAACCAAAGCCTCACCCATGGCCCTGTGCCCCTCAGCAATTATGAAGAGAAAGTTGAGGGGCAAAGGAAAAATGTGACGCTTTAACTTCCAATCTTGGTAGACTGGGAGGTCAATCCACGGAAGAGACGCCGCCACTTGAGATCTAGAAAATATATAAGTAAAAGGAACAGCCAGAGTAAGCTATGGGTATGGCAGAGATCGCTCAGTTCTCACTCCGATAGACCAGCCCATCACCAAAGTCAGGTGGTTCTCCCAGATAGCGAAAAAGATGAAAATATTGTCCAAGTATGCCAGGCAGATCTCCCAGTTAAGACCAGCCAAGGCGTCATTAGGCGGGAGGAAAAAAAAAAGTAACCTGACTCAAGGTGAAGACATCGGGGATATGTAAGGGGAAGGCAGGAGGTGGTGGAAAGGAAACATCACCTAATCACATATTGCTTTCATTTCACCGGCTCTGGGACATTTTTTTGTGAGATTTTTATGGGCTATCTACCGAAAGGAACGTCACATTCGTCCATTAGAACATTCCGGGAGGAACGTCGCTGTTCTTGGGTTAACCCAAGGGCTGCGATGTTACTCTCGGAATGTTTACTGGGCGAATGTGACGTTCCTTCTGGAAGATGGCACTTGAAAAAATAAAATAAAATGCCCCAGTGCTGGTAAATGGGAAGCAATGTGTGATTAGGTGGCTTGTCTACTTATCACCACCATTTCCTGTTGTCCCTTACATGTGTCTTATCCCCCCCTCCCTCTCTTCCTCCCTCTCGTAACATTCGCCCAGCAAAATATTCCGGAAGAAACTTCGCAGCTGCTCCTGAGGTCAGGTGAAGGTATTGAGGGATAAGCCTTTATAACGGCACATTGTAGCTATTTTCTACTTTCCTATTTTCTGAAGAGTGTAGAGAGGAGAAGCTGTTAGGTTAAATAATACCTCAGTTGTATTTGCGATATTGAAGAGGATAGATCAGAGTTAGGCTAAGTTTCATAAAAATAGCCTCATCTCTAAATGTTTTATGTATATTTTGCTTTGAATGTTTAACCTTGTTAAAAATCAATATACGTTTTGTGGTTATTTTTATTACACATTTTATTCCTAATTACATTAGCCTTTAATTGGTTTTAAATGTCGCGCTCCCACTCGTTCCTCCGATTGGCGTGGTAGTTCTCATAAATCGTCAGGCACGACAATTGTTCACTATTATTAGTTTTGTGTTAGTGCAATTTTTATTCTTATATGTGATATTATGTAATACTTCAACGAAATATAATAGATTAATTACATATATATGGCATTGTATTGATATTAAGGTAGGTATAATTAGTGAAATGAGGTCGGTGATAGAGTGAACAGCTGTTGATAGTCAGATCCTCCCAGCAAAACACCCACCGTAAACAGAGAGAACTGTCACGGACGGAAATGTGGGATTTTATCAGCCACTTAATACACTAACACCACATTTGCTACGGTAATAGGTATATCGGAATCTGGGCTCCATGTTGCTATGCTTAATTGTATAGTTCATTATGATGTTACGGTTGAATTGACATTTATATATAATTGCTTGTCAGCATTGACGTTTGGCGATCCTTTTTTCAGATTTCATCAGAGTTGCACAGATATAGCCTAATAGTCTAGTGTTGTAATTGTACCATATTAACATTATAGGAAGAAGTTGACAAATTGTGAGGTAATAGCAAGCTTAGTTTGAGATAGGCTATGTGAAGATGAAGGTGAATCACATGACACATTGTGACATTACCAGTGGTTACACTTGAACAGATGCTCTTGTAAAGGGGATTATTTAACTGTTATTGCTGCCTAATATTTGTTTCTTTCATCACAGTTTGTAAAATGTTATGCATGTGTTGGCCTATGAATTATACTTTGTTCTGTCATAGGTCTAGCCTAATGGGCAAGAATGTAGTTACTGGGTGTACCGCCCATCTTGTTTACACTACGCGGAGGCTCACCATCATGTTCCCGTCTATTTTGACTGCCTTTGGATACAAAAATACGGTAATTTTCTTGAAAAGACTCGCAGCCTTATTTGAGAGTTTTTTTGGCCAATTTTTTTTGGCAATGGTAGTTTTGATGCTATTAGTTATAATTCCACTGTGGGAGAAACCCTATATAACCCCATTATCCAACAATCTTAAGATAACTCTCCCCGATAGTGGGGAGGGCAATGAAGATCAGGGAAAATGTGGGGTTAAAGTAATATAGTAAAATAATGAAGAATAGGAATGTGTGAAATGCCAAAAATGCCACTTTTCCGAAATCCGAGCCAAGTTTTGTCGAAACTTGGCTCGGATTTTCAATAATTTCAGACACTGAAAAGAGCATTTTCTAAAAATCCGAGCCAAGTTTTGTCGAAAGTTGGCTCGGATTTTGCATAATTTCAGACACTGAAAAGAGCATTTTCTAAAAATCCGAGCCAAGTTTTGTCGAAAGTTGGCTCGGATTTTCAATAATTTCAGAGACTCAAAAGAGCATTTTCTAAAAATCCGAGCCAAGTTTTGTCGAAAGTTGGCTCGGATTGTCCATAATTTCAGAGACTCAAAAGAGCATTTTCTAAAAATCCGAGCCAAGTTGTGTCCAAAGTTGGCTCGGAGTTTCCATAATTTCATAGACACAAAAGGTAACTTTGAAAATATGCAAGCAAAGAAAGGACATTAGCCTAACCTAACCTAGTATTATGGGTGCCTATAGCCCTTTGAAAGGACATTAGCCTAACCTAACAACCTTACCTAACCTAACCTAGTATTATGGGTGCCTATACCCCTTTGAAAGGACATTAGCCTAACCTAACAACCTTACCTAACCTAACCTAGTATTATGGGTGGGGGCTGCCGCCCCCACACCCCCGCTATTTGACATCTTTTTGGTATTATGGGTGCCTATACCCCTTTGAAAGGACATTAGCCTAACCTAACAACCTTACCTAACCTAACCTAGTATTATGAGTGGGGGCTGCCGCCCCCACACCCCCGCTATTTGACATCTTTAGAGATTTTGGTGTATTAATACCAGTCAACTAACGTACTGAGGCCAACATCGCACTGAAGGACTACATCTTGATAAGGTAATTTGTTTATGCAGAACCAATACACAATATTGAGGACTTTGGGGATGTGGGCATTTTCAAAGAATGTGTCTTTCACAGCACTAACATTATACCTACATCGTGATTTCCTGAGTGCATGGTGAACGTATTCTTTATTCCGTTTGTCACATCTAAACTTCTTTTGTTGTCTATTTTCACTCACTTGCAATTCACTGCTACATGTAGCCTACTACACTTACCAGTTGCCAAGACTAACTTATGCTGAACAAGAAAATCCAGTTTAACTAAATAAGTTGGTCACCAATTATTTTGCAATATTTGAACACGCATATGGATTTTATATGCTCTAAACATAATATGAAAATGTGTTTTAAGCCTCGGCAAAACCTAATAAAAATATATAGTACTAAAATGGAATTTTGTCGAAACATGGTTGTCAATACCTTCCTATAGACGGCACCGATTCGTACACACGCTATTTTCACCTATCTCCCGAGGTCTGTCCACCAGCTTTTTAGTCCACTCCACCTGCCCATCTCTGTCGATAGGTTGGGTTGTTTGGTTAGGTTAATAAACTAGGTTTGAGAAACAAGATTCGTAGTTGCGGTAGTATTTACGGTATCTGGACACTTCGAGCGAATTCATATTCGAGCGGAGGCGCATTTAGGTTAGGTTAGGTTGGGTTAGGATAGGTTAGGTTAATTAGATTAGATTGTGCATCCGCTTGATCAGGAATTCGCTCGAAGTTCCTCGCATTCGTATTTACAGACACGGCCGAATACCGGTAGGCTACTAAATGGGCGCCGGCCCAACCGCCATGTTGTATCCCATGTAGGCCTACTAGGTACTACGGACACATTGTAGGTGTTAGGTGTGGATTAGGCTTGTATCCAATGTACTAGGTCTATGTTGCTGGATATTTATGATTTAAATAAGTGCTACGTTTTTGATAAATCTGGTTATATGGCTTTGCAATTAGGGAAATCATGAGCCGATTTCCGACATGTAGTTAGTCTTTTTCGATTCGCAAAATCGAGCCAAGTTTTGCCAAAACTTGGCTCGGGTTTTCCAAAATTCGGGTTTTATGCCTTTGCAATTTCGGGAAACCTGAGCCAAATTTCTAAATGAGGTTACTGTAATTTTGTTGTCTACAAACTCTCAAAATCCGAGCCAGCTTTGGCCAAAACTTGGCTCGGGTTTCCGAAATATTGGGTTTTAGGCCTTAGAAATACCTTAAAACCCGAGCCAAGTTTTGCTAAAATATGTTTTAATCGCCGTTTTACGCATTTAACCCCTAATTTTCCCTGTACTTCATAGCCCTCCCCACTATCGGGCGGCGTGTCTTAAGATGGTTGTATAATGGGGAAAACGGTTTCGCCGAGGGTTGCAATTATTTCCAAACACTATATATTGATGAAAACTAACAGGGAAAAATAAAAAAATCCATGGGAAAATTGGTGACCATCTTATTTAGTTTTTCCGAAAATCCCATGTAGCTTCCTTGGTTCGCAAAATGTCCCCCAATTTCTGACAGGAGAGACTACAACCTGCACAAGCGGCCATGACAATTACAAATCTGCCGGGCTGTTTGACGTTTCTGTCAGCTGAGAGAAGGAATGGCAACAATATGCGCCGATTCGTGCGCAAGAGCAAATATAATGTCTATCTATCTATCTATTGCCTGACGCCGTGATCCCCGAAGGGGTGGCCACGAACGAACCGCCCCCATGCACCTCTGTCCCCAGTCAGTCGACGCCCCTCCCCCCAACCAGCACCGCCTTCGTTCATGTAGTTCCTCACTCCATCCTTCCACCTCATATTCGGTCTACCTCTCCCCCTCTGTCCCTCCACCTCGCTCTCGTACACCCTCTTAGTCATTCTCTCGCTTTCCATACGTTCCATATGGCCGAACCATCTCAAGTTGTTCCTTTTCACACTTTCCACACTATATTACACTGTATAATGTAATACTAAAAAAATGAAAGAAAAATGCCAGACCGGATTGAACAAAATTATGAAAACTATTTACCACAATGTATGTGGTATGTTGTAATGATTCCATAGACTAGTAATAAATCTTTGTAAAACATAACACTTTACCGTAGCGAGTGTACTCCATTGCGAACACGTCCGTAGCGGAGCTCTCAAGATTGAGGGAGTGAAGAAGAAGAGTTTGTTTACGCGCGGGACTCTATTTTTATCGACATAATCGAGAGTTACAAAACTTATCAAAACTATTCTACCACAACGGAATCTATGTGAGTATATTATAAGGATTCCATAGAGCTTCACTTTCCCTAATAAATTATGTATAATAACGCTGCGAGTCTATTCGGGATAATTATCAAAAATACATTACCCTAACCAAACAACCTAACCTAATCTAACCTAGTATTATAGATTTATAAGTATTTATTTTATTATAAGTATTTATAGATGATTTATGTTGTATGTCGGTAGTGGTACACCCGGTAACTACTGTACATCCATCCCGCCTAATGATTTCAATACTAACTTTCAAAACCTTATTAGGGAAAATTGGCACCAACAGATTCGCCATATTTTTCTCCATATAGTCTAGTCCGCATGGAGGATTTGGATTTTTTTTATTTTAATACCACAAATTTTCTGAGTGTTTTTTTTTATAAACAAAATTGGGTATCATTCAAGGAGACTACATCAGGACTCTTCTTCTTCTTACCTCTGACTGGGTATAAGCTATCCTAGTGTTTACTAGCCTATACCCCTTTGAAAGGACATTAGCCTAACCTAACAACCTTACCTATCCTAGTATTATGGGTGGGGGCTGCCGCCCCACACCCCCGCTATTTGACATCTTTGACAGATTTTTGGTGTATTTTTCTGTGAAAAGGGTATTTATTCAATTTGTCAATAACGAAAATCCTCCATGCGGACTATAGTCTATGGAGAAAAATATGGCGAATCTGTTGGTGCCTATTTTCCCTAATAAATTGTTTCTAATAAGGTGGATGTAGTGTCCTTGAAGATTATCCAAAATTGATCATTTGCATCAATATATAGTGTTTGTAATTAATTAGAAATCTCGGGAAAACCTATTTTCCCCATTAGGCCTATCGATCGATGTTGAGACACGCCCCCCGATAGTGATTTGAAAAGACATTAGCCTAACCTAACAACCTTACCTAACCTAACCTAACCTAGTACTGTATTATGTGTGGGGGCTGCCGCCCCCACACCCCGGCTGGTTGAGTACCGTACTAATCCCTTAGTAAATAAAAAAAACAAAAATTGGCTGTCGATTATACGAAGGTGAAAGAAAAGTCGATGAAGTCTACGGTGTTTACTCTGCAATGTTCAGCGTTGATTGTACATTGATAACGGGAAAATACCGTATTGACAACCTTGTTACGAAAATTAAATTTTTGTACCGGTAGCATACTTTTATATTAGGTTTTTCCGAGGGTTTAACACATTTTCATATGATCTTTAGAGCTGTCGATAACTGGAAGTACCGTATTGACAACCTGTTACGAAAAATAAATGTTAGTACCATACTTTTTTATTTATGTTCAGCGTTGATTGTATAACAGGTTGCCGCTGTCCATGAGACAACTGAGTTCTGTTGAATGCTTCAAGAGACAACTTAAGACTTTTCTCTTTGAGAGAAGCTATGATCTTGAGAGAGGTGTCATGACAGATGGCTATAGAGTTTAGGCTATTTTGCCACTGCTAGTGATTGTTAAATGTGTGTTGTATATGAGCCTTCTTTTGATGCATTGATTTTTGTTCTTTTTTCTTTCTCTTTTCGAGCGCTAGTGAATTCTTCGGAAAAATTGGCGCTTATGAGAAATAAGTAACATGCTTATTATTATTATTATTATTACATTGATAACGGGAAAATACCGTATTGACAACCTTGTTACGAAAATTAAATTTTTGTACCGGTAGCATACTTTTATATTAGGTTTTTCCGAGGGTTTAACAAATTTTCTTATGATCTTTAGAGCATATAGATGCAATATTTATCTTCAAATATATCAACAAAATTTGTGGTATTAAAATAACATTGAACCGAGGATTTTTGTTATCGACAAATTGAAAAAAATACCCTTTTCACAGAAAAATACACCAAAAATCTGTCAAAGACTCAAAGATGTCAAATAGCGGGGGTGTGGGAGCGGCAGCCCCCACCCATAATACTAGGATAGGTTAGGTAAGGTTGTTAGGTTAGGCTAATGTCCTTTCAAAGGGGTATAGGCTAGTAAACACGAGGATAGCTTATACCCGGTCAGAGGTAAGAAGAAGAAGAAGAGTCCTGCTGTAGTCTCCTTGAATGCTACCATCATTACTAGGCTAACTAACTAACATTCAGCATGATTCAGGGTGTCAAAGTTTGGTAAATTTTCTGATTAACATAGCCTAGGCCTATGCGCAAGTTTTCCAAACAAAACATGGTTTTTCCTACTGTTTTTAGCCTAAGTTATTCATTTAATTTTAGCACCCATTTCTTGCACCTTGCAGAAATCGGCAAGGATGTAGCCTAGCCTAGTATTCGGGCGTACCTACTGCCTTGCCCTTGTTTACACTCCGGTGACGCTCGTGATAATGTTCCTGTCTATTTTGACTGACGTGGGATACAATAATAGGTTACCCCCTTTAGGTTCACCCCCCCCCCCCATGACTTATTGTCATCATCATATATATTACCAGCAGGCCCTGCAGGGGGCAAATAACAGACAAAATAGCCATCAAAATAGACGGGAACTTAACCGCGAGCGATCAACGGTCGACCTATGTAAACATGACGACCGTACGGCGGCCGGGATACTACATCCTTCCCAATTATATTTGTATTTACACTGTCAGGGATCCAAAAATCCTTACCCACATAAACCTTCATAATATACATACATGTACTTAAATTTCTAGCTGCCAGCAGACGATATACTTCAACTGAAGAAAGTGCTCCCGTACTGCAGACGTTAATTATGTTATTGTTATCAGTTGTGGTGTGAGCCATGGGGACCAACAACCAGGATGTGGCGTGCTACCTCGTTACTAAGCACTCCGCATGGAAGGGAAAGTAAGTATGATGCCCAACTATTAGTTATTATATTTTATTTTAGATTTATTTATTTGATAAATTCTCTTGCTTTTATATTGTGTCGTCCCTGTTTTGGTTTGTTTATTTTGCAAGTTTTACATTATATTGTAATGATATATACAGTATATATTTTTTATAAAAAAAAAATCGAGCTGTTCGGCCAGGCAGCGTAGGGAATGACTACTGTACTACTAATATATACCGTACTATTCTTTTTATAAGCATACATAAAGCTTTCCAAAGCCCCAGTCAGACAAACAAATATATCTGCTAGCTGTATTGGAGTCTGGAATCTGCAATATTTTCTAATTTTATTTTTAATGGATTTGTGTTAAGTAATCTTGAAATAGACATAGCCTAACTACCAGTATTTAAGATATCAGCAACAAGATTCAATGTATAGTACCTATATAATAGAGATGAAAAAATGGCTAGATTATATACTTTTTTCAGCGTACTGTAGATATGACTGATACATTCGCCGCTAAAATGCTTGTGTAATGCTGGCTTCAATAGGTACTGTAATATGATTTTTTTTCGCTCAAGGAGCCTCTGATAGTACAAATGTATAAGTACTGTTCTGGAACTTAAGTCTGTAATGTGTCTTGTCAACCCTCCTCAATTTATCTGTTATGTCTAGCTTTAGCTTAATTTTCATGAGCAAGAATAGACTTACAGTAGGCTACTAAGATTTCTTAGCACCCCTGAATCAATTTGGAATATTTCTTAATATTACAGTACTTCTTAATCTTAAATCTTACACTAGAGCCTTTCAGGTGTGTTGAGGAATGTACCGGTACAATTAGGATTAAGTGTCAGGTTAACCCCTACTATCCCAGCGACGGACGAGAGCCGTCAGTAAAAATTTCACACGCCAGTACCAGCGGTGGCTCTCAGCCGTCAGTAATATGTGATCCTTGTAACTGCCAGTATCGAGCGGTACCTGGTACCATGACTTGTACGCACTGCTCTGAGGCATTGGCAACTCTTCAGCTTGGCTGCAAGCCTCCACAGGCTGGCTTGACCAGTGCTTCTCCAACTTTTGAGGTGTGAGGGTGTTCTCTCTTGCCTCTGAAGCCATTTTGGCCACACTGCCTGGTACTGGAGGGTACATTTATGGTAATACCTTCTGGTACAGTATGGGTTAAGTTGGGGAAGTGATACAGGACCTAAGTTTGTGACTACTGTATATATTATTTGAAATTGTTATATGTGCGATCAGTTTGCTTGGGAACCAAATTGACTTGCTCATGTACAGTAGTTGTATACACCCTATGTGGTGAATTGTGTTCTTTTATTTCAACATTTTATTTTATTAAGTGTTGTTTCCACAGAGCGATTTTTCTTTTGCATTTATCTTGTGTAGTCCCTGTTTTTGTTTGTTTATTTTGCAAGTTTTACATTATAATTGTTAATTTAACCCACCTTGCATCAGGTACAAGCGCATCTTCAGTGTGGGTAATGCAGGCATCACCACCTATAACCCTGGGAGTATGGAGGTGACCAACCAGTGGTACTACCATGACTTCATCAACATTACTCCCGCGCTCAAGGCTGTCGGACAGGTGCGTAATGTTCTCTACAAGGTTTATTGGTCTATCGTATAAATATATGTGTTACAATTTTTTTGGTCTGTAGTATCAATGCGTGTTCATAGTGTATAGTTGGCCTAATAAGTGATGTCTCGGCACCAAGTATGTTTTTATTAATAATTGGCATCAGCAATATCTAAGCTTTATTTCTTCATATCGAGTGAGATATACAAACATGTTCCCACACTTACCCACCATATTCAACATCTGACAGACATTAATACAGCACAGAGCGAGCCAAACGTAATGACAGCTGGGACATGACTTATTAGCGCGACCATACTCTACAAGGTTTTTGGGTCTATTGTATTAACCCCTTCAGCACGATGATGTCTTTTTACTTTTTCTTCTGGCTAATGTTTGATGATTTTATGCAGTTCAAGAAGGACCTATATTATTCAGAGGGTTTATTGAGATCGTATTAAATACACTTTTGAGTCGTAAAGGTAGATTTTGAATTAAAGAAAATCGTCCGAGGGTAACCAGAATATGATGAGAATTATGTCATTGTGCTGAAGAAGTTAATGCGTGTTCATCATGTACACTTTCATATTGCATGAGACTTACCTGGGTTCGTGAGAGGTGTAGCGGCTAGAAAAAGGGTAGTTACTTGGAAAAAACAAGTGCCCTTGTTATAGACTTTTACTGCACATTTCCCTATTTATTTTTATATCCATCAATTATATACAGTATTATGTACAGTATCTATTTTTATACCCTTTGCTTCACCATCTTGCTCACAAATCTCTTCTTTCCAGATACCTAATGAATTCATAATTACCATGAGGAAAGGCAAGAAAGTAGATAACATGCGCTTCTCCTCAGAACACCGCACAGACATTATCTCCGAGGCTCTGATCTTCAGGCACAGTTTTGCTGAAGGAATTATAGATAATTTGGTGAGTATGATGATAGGTTGTTATTGTTGTTCCCCAGGCTATCTGACCGAACAGCCCAAGGTCCCGAGCAAGGCCAAGGCCATAATCGAGTGCCCCCACAGAACCCTCCCTGCTTACCTCTAAGAAAGCCCAGGTGATCGAAGCCGCTCCCAGGCGAGGAACTGAGGAGGGTGCGAAAATGCCCGGGACACCAAAGCCCCACCCAAGGCCCTGTGCTCCTCAACAATTATGAACGGAAAGTTGAGGGGCGTAGGGAAAATGTGGTGGTGTGATACTCCTATCAGAATGGGAGTTTAGTATCTTCTTTGCCTATAGCTTGACCTTTATTTTTCAATTTATGATTTAGTCTTATTTTTTCCTTCTTCCTGGTGGTTGGGTTTGTGATACTGTACGGTACCCACTACTCAGTATGCTTCACCAGTGGTCATACTTCACACAACTCTATTTTAGCAGCATCTAATCAATCTCCTTATTATACATTTCTTACCGAGTACCGGTACATCATCCTCTAAAAGAGTTAAATTGTGGTTTTAACAGTAGAAGTCTTTAAAAATAAATTTGAGGTTGAAAAGATGTTAGGAGAATGCCGTCATTAATTTACAAGTATTTTCTCCTGTCCCAGCGAGCTAACGGTCAAAAGGTGCACTGGTCCGAGACCCGCCAACCTGTTGTGCTAGAGGTGACCCCTTGCTCGGTGGACCAGCTGGACCCGGCCACCGGGACGCCTCTTGCATCATACATGTTCAGAGATATCGAGGCCCTTCTACCAGTCTCAGACATTCCCGGAGGACTCTGTATTCAGGTCAGTTAGATTTATTGGATCATGTATATATGTGTCTTCTGGGCGACCTCCTAGATGTGTGTGAATTTGTGTTTTTTGTTTTGTTATTGTGTTGTGTTGTCCCTATTCGGGCTCTGTCTCGAGTCGGCCACCCCCAGCTAAAAAAAAAAACATTATAGTACAGTACCGGTACTGTAGTATTTTTGTATAAACATCTAAAGGATAACAACACATATCAAGGTTAACCCCTTATTTACTGGCGATGCCCTTTCAACTTGATTCTGGCTACTATTAGTCAATTTTATTCAGTTTCAAAGGGGCCTTCATCAATTAACACGCTTCGAACTATCTCACTTTACTCTTTTTACTACCATAGATCCTTTTAACCCTTGTCTAGCGGGGTGTTTTGGGAACATTTGGGCAAATTCAGGCCCTCCTGCATGATAAATCAAGCATCTGCATGAAAAAAAACATATTTAGCAAAAAACTAGGCACTAAAAGCTTCAAAATGAGACCAGAACGAGCTACGTAGCACTTGTGGTTCTCTTGCAGTGGTGCCACGAACATGGAAGTTTAGCATATATCGGTATATTTTTCCCAGCTATGCTCACTACTGGCTACACTGCCGGCCTCTCGAGAACACAGGGAACATGAGTTAATGGGCGGCGGTAAGCCCTGGGAGTCGGCTGTCTGGCCCACTGCTCTCCCGGCCATTTGCACTCGATTTTAACCCTTTAAAAGCCTTAATAATGCTCCTAACTTACTGCAAATTGGTGCACGACTTAAGTCGAGCACCGCTCTTTAAGGGTTAAACTGCACAAAATAGTCTAAATTTATTTAGAATAAGATTATAAAGACGTCGCCGGTAGAGAAGGGGTTAATGATGGGCCAAAACCAATTAACCCAGTCACCACACTGTACACATCTATTGTCTTATGTATCTGTTATCAGTGGTGTAACTGTTATCTTGATTCACACACCAGGTGACATTGTTGATATAGAACAACAATCAGTCCTGATTAACCCCTTCTGTACCGGCAACATCTTTATTATTATATTCTGGCTACTATTTTGATTTTGATTAGTTATTTTGTCTTTTTACTGTGTTCGTATATGTTTTGGTTTGTTTATTTTGCAAGTTTTACAATATAATTAAACAATTTTATTCAGTTTACAAAGGCCTCCAGCAATAAACAGGCTTCGAACTAGCTCACTTAACCCTTTTTAATACCACAGATCCTTTTTAAACGGCACAAAATTGTCTAAATAGAGATAGGCTAGAATAAAACTGAAAAGACTTCACCGCTCATGGCCGAGTGGTTATGGTGCCCAACTCTCCCATATATACCTGGAGTGAGTGAGTTCGAATCCTGGTTAGGATACCTCTCTCCTAACCTGTCTGACATTTTTATAATTAAACATTTTTATTATTATAACTAATTTTTTTCTTGCAGTGTGGAGGCTTTGGGAGACTACACATCTTCTCTACAGATCGACGTGATGAAATTATCAGAAAAGTTGAAGATAACGCCAAAAAGTACATCGGTATAGGCATTACGGCCAAGAAAGTGTCCATTACCTTACAGAAAGCAATGGAACTTAAAATGGGAAAATATAGGTGAGTTACCTTAATAAATTACCTTATACATGTTTGTACTTTTTAAGGAGGGTGACCTGCTTTTATATTCTCCTTTTCTCTCTTTCTCTGGCTTGTATCCAATCAGCCCCATTCAGCCTACTGTTTCAAGACGATTATCCCCATCCAGGTGTCGATTTTTTTTTTCTTGTCTTCCTTCTCATATTCATTCAAGTCATCAACAAAAATTCCTCCAGTTTGACACTCTGCTGTGTGTAATGTAACTATTTTTACCCTATAAAATTACCCTATAAAATTCCACATGGCATCGTCCCATGGTATCGTCCCAGTTTTGGTTTGTTTAGTTTGCAAGTCTTACATTTTAATTTGTTGATATTTCATTTATATACTTCCAGCGGAGATGAGCACATAACGTCGTTGTGCGAGTTTCCGGTGCACAAAGTGAGCCACCGCCATAATGACCCTGTGAGGAGAACGTTATGCGTGAGTGAGACTTGCCTCCTAGAACGTGACCCCAACTCCTACGCCATCGTGACCTTGCGGCCGCTCTCGGACATCTTCGCTCTGGTGCGGAACCAAGACAACCCGCAGATGCTGACCGTGGAATATATCAAAGGCGGGAACAGGGTCTATAATTCTTCTGACAGGTTAGTTAACATATTTCAGTTTTCAGTACTCACCTTTGGTTTTATTACTTCCAAAAATATGAAGTTAAAATGCAAAACTTGCAAAATATACAAACCAAATCTGGGACCACCAGCTGTGAAGCATTTTATTTCAGTATTTTAATAATATTGATAAATGTTTTTGCCTTTATATTGTGTCGTCCCTGTTTTGGTTTGTTTATTTTGCAAGGTTTTCATTATAAAGATAAAATATTTTATGACTGAGTTTGAATAGTGCGTTTATTGCCAGCCTGGAACATTGATATGATACATTTTTCTGAACAGAGACTCCCTACTGGCCTCACTGGTTGATGGTGTGCGCGCGTCTGGTAACCTCGACGTCCATGTGCGTATGACTCCCACACCCCGGGGGAAGCGACTAGGCCCGCTGGAGGTCCCGGTAGACGAGGAGGTGGAGTCCATGCACCTCAAGTTCCTCCAGCAACCTCCGCCCGGGTGGACCTTTGCCGAGTCCCTGGAACGCTTCAACTCCAACGTGTCCTACTCTGGCCTCCTTCATGCGGTCACGGCTGAGGTACGGCTTGATGGTTTAATAATTGGATAAGCTTGTATGTTTTTTGTCAGATTGTGTATTTTCTTATATTCTTATTTAAGTTTGTAGGGTTTTTTATATTTTTTCGATTAGATTGTGTATTTTATAATATTCTTATTTTTTTAGGGTTTTTCCATTGTATTTAAGCCCTTCTGTACCGGCGACGTCCTTTTAGCTTCATCCTGGCTACATTTAGACGATTTTGTGCAGTTTCAGAAGGATCCATAGTAGTAAAAAGGGTTAAGAGAGATTGTTCGAAGCCTGTTATTTGCTGGAGGCCCTTTTTGAACTGAATAAAATCGTCTGAAAGTAGCTAGAAAAAAGTAAAAAAAAACGTCGCCTGTACAGAAAGGATTAAAAGTTTGTTACATCAGAAAGCACATAATTGTCACCTCTCCAAGTTTTGCATGAACTGTATATCGCCTTAGCTTTGCTGATATGTGGTTTTCTGTTCTTTTACTTCAATATTGTATTTTGCTAAAGCGTTATTTCCACATAGCGATTTTGATAAGTTCTTTTGCCTTTATATATATTGTGTTGTCCCTGTTTTGGTGTGTTTATTTTGCAAGTTTGACTATACAGTACTGTATAATAGAATATATTTTAGAGCTAGTCTACAGGTTTATTAATTATTTATTATATTCTCTTACGCTACATACACTAAATTCACTAATTGAAGATTTACAAGTACTGTACTATTATAGTCCTTTTCTTTTTATATTATTTTATATGAATATGTTGTATATGTTTTTTTATACAGTAGTAATAATAATGAATATTATTATCATGAATTCTATTATTTTATTTTATTTTATTTTTTTTTTTTGATAGGTGGTAGCATTGGTTATAGGAGAAGGGTCACACATATTAACCCTTTGAAAATTATGGTGCATTATGACCGGTTATTCTGGCTATCATTAGACAATTTTATACAAGTTAGGAAGGATCTTTGGGAATTATGAAGGTAAAGACTATCTCCATTAACCCTCTGACTTCCATATAGGCCTACCATGTTTTGATTCAAATTAAATTGTCTAAGAACAGCCAGCAAACTATCTATCTATCTATCTATCTATATGCTCAGGCCCAATCCCCATTTTTCCTATTTTTATTTTCTATTTTATTCTATTTTATTATTTTTTTGTTTTTTTCTTGGGGGTGGCCAGAAAACAGATAAGAAATTTGTCATCAGATCTTCTAAGGGTTGTTATACGTTTATTGGCTGTGTATAGCAGTTATGGTAATATCTTGTTATTGCCTTATTGTATCACGGTTAAGGCTGGTGTGGTGCGATTTTGCCAGGTGCTAGTGCTTCAGGGGGACTTTGTTGAGTCTTGCTGAGACACTGTTAGCACTATACCAACATTGGCCACTGTGATGACATGATGGGGCTGTGTTGTGGCAAGTCTTTATTGTACTGTACTACAGTAAAGAGACTAAAACCAAGCTTTCTGTGGATTAAGTGGTCTTTAGCCCCTGCTGTACCGGCGACTTCTTTTGTATTTTGTTCTAGCTATATTTAGACGATTTTGTGCAGCTTAACCCGCAGAGTGCCAGACAATTATTGACCCTATGCATCTGCCAGTGCCAGAGGATTTTTTATTTTTATTTTTTTGGCTAAATCTATCAAGTTGGGTGAGAAAGGAAGGATAATGGTAAACAAAACACTCCCCTTGTCCATTTTTGCCAGAAATCAGGTCCCCGGTAGTCTCGAATGTAGCTGAAATTTTCAGAGTAAATCATCGACTATTATGGTATCGGAACGTATAGGTAGGAGGGTGGTTTGGGGGATGGTGGGGGGGGAAGATAGAAGCGTAATTGACTGTAATTGACTCATTGACTGTGTTACAAATATGAAGCCGATTGGTGAGGTAGTTTTGCCACCACGGATTTTCCTTTTTTTCCTTTTCTTCGTACGGATACGCTGGAAGTGGGTGGTGGGAGGCGGTTGGGGGTGTGGTGGGGGGAAGGAAGAAGGGTAAGGGACTTGTCACACAAATATGGAACCGATTGGTGCAGTCGTTTCGCCGCCACAGATTTTCCTTTTTTTTCCTTGTGAGGCGACCGATAGTCAGCGAGTGGGTGGGGGGAGGGGGTTGTGTTGGTGGTGGCAAGAAGCCAGAAGGGTAAGGTACATGTGGTAGAAATATGAAAGCCATAGGTGCAGTCGTTTCGCTGCTACGATTTTTTTTCGGCGTGACAAGACCCTAGTCCGTATATATACGGAACTGGCACTCAACGGGTTAAGTAGGATCTGTGGTAGTAAAAAGGGATAATTAAGATAATTCGAAGCCCTTTATTGCTGGAGGCCCATCTTCAACTTAATAAAATTGTCTAAATAAAGCTAGAATAAAATTAAAAAGACGTCTCCGGTACAGAAGGGGTTAAACATGTATGTATGTATGTATGTATGTATTGGTAGCTGTTCTTCTGTGTACACCTATACTGTACTTATGTACCTTTGATATGCTTTATGACCTTCTTTTTAGAATGCTGAAAAGTGGCTGGCTACTTGAATGCTTTATTATTTTTAGGGAGGTAATTTTATATCCAACAGAACCAGACAAGAGTGTCATGATCATTGGACACTCATCTTTTCAACATGTAAGGGAAGTAATTTTCATATAATTTCTTTTGTATATTTTGTTCTGTGTTTTATTTATGTTTGGTTGTCTCAAAGTTGATGTCAATGCTTATTTGTTCCAGCCCTCTAATATCAGTTTATATATATGCCAAGGTATAAAATGATAAATATTCAAGAACAAGTTTGCCACCAGCTCTCAAACCTGTGGATTGTGATACACTATAGTCGGTTATATTTTGGCTGATGGTAAAATGAATCCTTTAGCAACTGATTACTCGACACTTAATGGAACAATATGTAACTACTATGTCTCTGCATCATATTAATGGAACAATATGTAACTACTAAGTCTCTGCATCATATTAATGGAACAATATGTAACTACTAAGTCTCTGTGTTATAATAATGCCAAGTTTTCATAATGAACAGCATAATCAGCTACAAAATCTTCGTAATAACTGCGTAAACAAGATGGGAGTATGTCTATTTACCATCAGCTGGAAAATAAATAGACTATAGGAATACGTGTAGCCTAAGACATGCTCAAAACTTATGTCCTTCCTCCACAATTACAACTTATATATAGTAAATATAAAATACAATCCCTTAACAAACATCAAATACATATACAAGCATTGTTCAGTTTTGTTAATTGAATTGTAAAGCTTGCAAAATAAACAAGCCAAAACTTGGATGAACACAGTAAAAAGACAAAACAACTAATCAAAATCGCTATTGGAAACAACGCTTAAGCAAAATAATAATTTAGCCAGTTCTAACTTTTTTAGAAATTTGTCATTTTACTTTTCCTCTGGCATAGGTATATCCCTGGTAATGTGGTTGGAACTTATCATTATAGACATCAGCCTCGACCTCTTCTCAGATTACATTTTATTTATCATAAGTGAGAAAGTTTTCTTTTATATTTTTTCTCTAAGAGAGAAAAAAAGAGTATACAGTAAAATCCCTTTCTTTTGGTTTAATTATGAGACCCTGTCAAAAAGTGTGACATTTCCTGAAATGTTTGGTCCAGTAAACCGTGGTGATAGTTTAATTCATATTTGTTTTCACCAACCCATCAATTAACTTACAAATACACCTAATTACAGTAATAAAATCAATGAAAGTTATGAATACATGTGGTACTCGAACCTAGGATACTCACACCAAAATTCCGCACACTAACCATTACGCTATCAAGACAGATTCCTGATGTCCAGATAATCACCTTGGGTATGATGAACCTTATGTATGTACAGTATATTATGATGAACCTTATGTATGTACAGTATATTATGTACTGTCATAGACTACAGGAGATCTGGACTGGACACGAAAATGGAACTTTGCAAAGGGACCCAAAATCGGAGAACGAATCCCCAAGTTCGAACCTCGAAACCGCCAAAATATCACATTTTCGCGGTTTCGAGGTTCGAACTTGGGGGTTCGTTCTCCGATTTGGGGTCCCTTACTGCAAAGTTCCATTTTCGTGTCCAGTCCAGATTTACTGTAGTCTATGGTACAGTACTGTATATAGAGTACATACATACATACATTATGAACCTTGTCTGTAAATGTCCACAATGCTTAGGGTCTGAGAGAGAGGGGTTTTACTGTACTGTATTGTTGTATGCAGTAACATACAACAATACCAGAAATAAGTGGATGTAGGAAAATTAAGCCAATTTGGAAATTTGACCTGTTTTTGTAGGCTTGATAAATCCTCTCATTTTCTCAACTTTGTATAAACTTAACAAGTCTCATTTTCATCATAAATACTTTAAATATTTTACGTTTGACATAATACAGTATAGTATCGTAGTACTTAATGAAATGCTATTTTGTAATACATTTCTGAATTATCCTTCTTCTGGATAAGAAATAATGTTGATATTGCTAGCAATCTTATATATCTTGGGTGATGATATGAATATTAATTCCACTGTCAACAACAAACACCTCCCAATGAAATTAATGTCAATATAAGTTATATTGACATAAGCCCCCTTGATAAATAAAAATCATATTTAAAGCTCTCAAATATCTTATAGCAATATTAATATTTTGCCCTAGCCTGCACTCTTATCCATCTATCTATATACTCAGCCACATACCCCATTTTTTTATTTTATTTTTGCTCGGAGTGGCCGATTCGAGACAGAGCCCGAACAGGGACAACATAAGAACAAAGCAAAACAAAAACAAAACACAAATTAACACACATATAGGTCGCCCATGAGAAGACTCAGAAACCAAGGATCATGAGGGGTCTCCAGCAAAAGATTCCTAGGTCCCAGATCTCCCGGAGAGGTTCTGATCTCAGAAGGCAAACATGCAGCGAAGCTACCACCACAAGCCCGCCCACAACGCATCCAGGCGTACCCTTCATATATATATCTGCTCCCCGGGCCATGCGCCTGACGAACTACTGTATTATCTAGTCCAACTGGCGCCTGACCCCGTCCCTAACGACTGCGTTTTCACTCATCTATTCACTAGCATTCTCCATTCATTCATATTTATTACCACTTCTCTTGCCTGATCTATAGTCATTCCTCTATCTTCCAACGCTTGTCCTACACAGTTTTTCCATCTCAATGGAGGTCTTCCTACCTCTCTACCTCCCCTTGTATCTGACTCACATATTCTCTTTGTAAGCCTTTCATCTTCCATTCGTTCAACATGTCCATACCAGCACAGCACCCTTATGTCCACTCTGGCCGACAAATGTTCCTGCTGCCCCACTCTCCTACGTATCTCTTCATTCCTCAATCTGTCTCTACGTGTCACTCCACACATACTCCTCAAGCAGCGCGTCCCATCACATCCAGCTTTCTTCTCTCCTTTTTCTTCAGAGCCCATATCTCAGCCCCATACATCACTGTTGGCACAACAATTCCTTGATTCATTGCACTTTTAACTTTCATTCCAAGATTTCTCACCTTCCACATACTTCCCATTGCTCCGAAAACTTTCCTTCCTTCACATAATCTCTGTTTTACCTCCATTTCTGCTTATCATTCCTCCTTGATATTTAAAACACTCCACTTGTTTCAGTATTTCCCCATCCAGCCGCACATCTAGATTCACCCTACGAGCACCTCTATTACACACCGTCATTTTACTTTTATTGACGGTCACCTTCAGCTTCCTCCACCCACAAACCACACCAAACTCTTTGACTACTCGTTGCAGTTTCTCCTCAGAATCCGCCACCAACGCTGCGTCATCAGCAAACAGCAACTGATTCAACTCCCAATCTCAATCATTCTTTCCTACTAAACCCAAGTTCAAGTTTTATATTTTAATTTCATACTAAACCCAATTCTCTACTCATAGTTCTCTAGCCTGCAATAAAGCATCTTTTTACACAAATTCCCTTGCCAAAAACCCAATACCTTTCCTTATCAAGCCGCGTCAAAAATGGTCCTTCCGGATGAGTAATATAGTTTTGGTATAGCGACGTCTGGGTGTACGACAACAGGGGCTGTTTGCGGAGAACAAGGAGCGGCTGATCACGGGCGGAGTGGGGGCCCTGGTGTTACGGGAGGGGGACCAGGCCACACTACCCCCGGAAGAGGTCGAGGCACAGTTCCACGCTCTACGACGGCTGGTGGCTTCCAAGGCTGGTTTTGCCTGCCTCACGTCATTATCAGGGTTAGTGATCGGGGTGTATATTTGTATTGCTGTTGGTAAAGGTGTATGTGTATTGTTTGTGTGTATAGGTCTCCCTCGCTGTCCGATGCTAGATGATTATTCTATTTCAGATTGGGTTTTCAGGAATGTAACCCAATCGTAAATCGAGGGAGACGTGTATCTGTGTTTGTTAGGTGTGTAGGTGTTTGTAGTACTTATGTGTGTGTATTTACTGTACTGTGTATGTGTGTGTATCTGTGTTTGTTAGGTGTGTAGGCGTTTGTAGTACTGTATGTGTGTCTATTTACTGTACTATGTATGTGTGTGTATCTGTGTTTGTTAGATGTGTATCTGTGTTTGTTAGGTGTGTTTATAGTACTTATGTGTGTGTATTTACTGTACTGTGTATGTGTGTGTATCTGTGTTTGTTAGGTGTGTAGGCGTTTGTAGTACTGTATGTGTGTCTATTTACTGTACTATGTATGTGTGTGTATCTGTGTTTGTTAGATGTGTATCTGTGTTTGTTAGATGTGTATCTGTGTTTGTTAGGTGTGTATCTCTGTTTGTTAGGTGTGTTTGTAGTACTTATGTGTGTGTATTTACTGTACTGTGTATGTGTGTGTATCTGTGTTTGTTAGGTGTGTAGGCGTTTGTAGTACTGTATGTGTGTCTATTTACTGTACTATGTATGTGTGTGAATCTGTGTTTGTTAGATGTGTATCTGTGTTTGTTAGGTGTGTTTGTAGTACTTATGTGTGTGTATTTACTGTACTGTGTATGTGTGTGTATCTGTGTTTGTTAGGTGTGTATCTGTTTGTTAGATGTGTATCTGTGTTTGTTAGATGTGTATCTGTGTTTGTTAGGTGTGTATCTGTGTTTGTTAGTTATGTATCTGTGTTTGTTTTGTGTGCATGTGTTTGTAGTACTGTATGTGTGTGTATTTACTGTACTGTGTATGTGTGTGTATCTGTGTTTGTTTTGTGTGCATGTGTTTGTAGTACTGTATGTGTGTCTATTTACTGTACTATGTACAAGGGTTAGTGTTCATGGTTTATGTAGTTATAGTGGTTTGTAAGGGTGTATGTATTGTATATGTTATGTTTGTAAGGGTGTATGTATTGTATATGTTATTGTTGTTGTAGTTCCCCAGACAGTCTGGCCGAGCAGTCCCGAGTCTGGTAGACCGAAACCATTCAGATGCTCGGGCCCCTGAAGGGCCCCGGGTGAGATGAGATCTGTCTCTGAGAGGGCAATGAGGGAGGGGATCATCAGCCCATGGGCTTACACCCCTGGGCCAATGCCCCCACCGTCAGTACATGTTATGTGTGCTGGTTAGGGTGTGTGTGTATGTTGTGTGTGCTTGTTAAGGTGTGAGTGTGTTATGTGTGTTTGTTAGGGTGTGAGTGTACGTTGTGTGTGTTTAATAAGATGTTGGTGTTTGCAATGTGTATACTGTATTTGTATGTAACGTACTGTGTGTGTGTATGCACCGGTACTGTGTGTATCTGTGTGTATAGTATGTGTGTATGTGTGTGTATAGTATGTGTGTATGTGTGTGTATAGTATGTGTGTATGTGTGTGTATAGTATGTGTGTATGTGTGTATAGTATGTATGTATGTGTGTGTATAGTATGTGTGTATGTGTGTGTATAGTATGTGTGTATGTTTGACCCTCAATTTATGATCTTCATTTACAATAAATTCCACAGTACTGTATCATTACCTAGATGTGTGCGAGTTTATTTTTTTTTTTCGTTTTGTTGTTTCTGTCCAGGCTCTGTCTCGAGTCGGCCACCCCCAGCTGTAGGGTATGTGCCTGAGAGTATACATTCATACTTCATAAGCTCTATATAAGCGTAATACTGTATCTATCTATTTACTCAGGCACATTCCCCCTTTTTTTTTTTTTTTCCCCCTTTCCCTGGGGGTGGCCGACTCGCGACAAAACGTAACCTAACTCATCTTTCCAATGTATTTCCCAGGTTCCGAGAGAAGGTAGGCGTGAAGGTGGTAAAGGCCCTACAGAGGAACGACGACGGAGTGACCCACGCGGCTCTGGATATGTTGTGTGCTCTGACCCAACCCATGCACGACTACCCGGACCTCAAGCAGGAGCAGCTCAATAAGGCGTCACTACTAGCGTCAGCAAAGTTCCAAGAAAAGCTACTGGAGACTTGGGTGCATCATGTGGTTAGTGTTATGGGTGTTATTCTATAGTGAGAATAGTTATTCTTATGAGAGAGAGAGAGAGGGTGAGAGTGATAGAGAAAGAGAGTGTGTGTTAGTGGTGGTGGTGTGTGTTTGTGTGTTTAGAACAATGGCGAAGTGTCATCATCACATCAGTTATAATATATAATAATATATAATATACTGTATAATATATAATAAGAAATACCTCAACATTGTGTCATCAGATGCATGGAACTGTAACACTAGTTTAACCATAATGTAATATATATTCGGACATCAACAGATGCATGGAACAGGAGCCCTGGTTGTGTCGGCCATGTTGGACTTCCTGACGTTTGCCTTGTGCGCCCCTTATAGCGAGACCACCGACGGGGCACACTTTGACCGACTCCTGGAGATGGTGGCCGAAAATGGCAGATCGCTATACAAACTCTTCCAACACCCTTCATTAGCTATTGTCAAGGTAATTTATGTTCGTTCTTATAAGACAATGGCATTTTAGTTGTGCCAGCTGTGTCATAAATATAATGTTAAATAAATTAAAAAATCAACCAAAACGTTAACTTTTTGGAGATTTTTTCATTTATTTTTTATTTTTCTAGTTTCTTCCATAGACTTCCATCAAACTTAAAAAAAAACATCCATTAGATCCCCTTAGATTAATAAGTACATTTGGGGTTTGTAATGGAGGATTAATGTTAAGAACGGGGTGTTCCTTTTCTAACAGAATGCTGGGTTGATGTTAATGGCTATGATAGAAAGGTACAGTATTATGTGTGTAAATTTGTGTTTTGTTTTTGTGTGTTCGTTGTTTTGTGTTGTCCCTGTTCTTGCTCTGTCTTGAGTCCCCCCCCCCAAAAAAAAAAAATACAGGTAATAATAATAATAAAATGAAATAAGATAAAAATAAGAAAAGTGGGGATTGGGCCTGAGTAAATAGATAGATAGATGGATAGATAGATTATGTTGATAACTTGCTAATTTGTTTACAGAATGCTGGGTTAATACTAAAGGCTGTGATAGAAGAAGGTGAGAATGACATACCCGTGAGGATGCAGCTGCTGGCACTGACGGAGGGGGCGTTACCGAGGCACCTGTTTACGGCACTCTTCACCCAGACCTCCGATGGCCGGCTCCTCACACACCGACAACTCTCGCGTCACCTGGTCTCACTCTGGGCCGCGGAAAACAAACAGGCCATTGATCTCTTGTCCCGGACCGTGGTGAGTATAGTCAGTCTCTGTATAAAATAACCACTGTCCCCTTAATAATGGAGTTTTAGGTGGAAATGGGAATACTGTACTGTATTTAAGTTCAATATAATACCTATAAGATTTCAGTATATTTAGTGAAATATATCTTTATTTACAGCCATCAGGTCTTCTTGCATTCCTTGAAAGCAAAGATACAGTTCCACTAGATGATATTGATCGCATTAATACCAGAGACAACCTGAAAATTGCTGAAGAAGAAGAAGAAAGAAACAGGAAGAACCAGATGATTGAGACGCTGGACAGAGCTTACAAAACATCCGTCAAGAAAGTGGAAAATTTAATGGAGAAGCATATGGATGTAAGTATCATCAAGTAGTTTATAGTATTTTAATGTTTAGAGTAACCTTTAATCATCAAACAATTACTGTACATGCAATACAATAATAATTATCTGTACATGCAATACAATAATAATTACTGTACATGCAATACAATAATAATTACTGTACATGCAATACAATAATAATTACTGTACATGCAATACAATAATAATTACTGTACATGCAATACAATAATAATTATCTGTACATGCAATACAATAATAATTACTGTACATGCAATACAATAATAATTACTGTACATGCAATACAATAATAATTATCTGTACATGCAATACAATAATAATTATCTGTATGCATAAGCACTACAATGATTTCATACCTACTCCAGCTCGCCTATCTTAATGTTGCATATTTGCAAAGATGTTAACACAATCACGGCGGCAATTGCCATATGACAATTTCTTGGTCTGCACTGTACCATACTGGAGTTTTGGACTAAAAGTGACCTTCATTCCCTGCACATTTTCATGTATAAACAAGAGCTAGAAGATATTTCAATGATAAATATCCCTGAAAGTAGAGGAATAGACTTTTCCAATGACACCTGAATGATGTCTGTACGACCACTGGTTGCTGTGCAACGATATTGCAAAAGGGGGGCTAAATGAGCGGTTTTGGATTGTTTTCGCGATTCCCAAGTCTGCAGGGGAGCTGGAGTTCTCTCACAGTTACGCTAGTGTTGGCCCAGACACGGCAGGTGATTGATGGAAGGGTCCCGCGCTACTTGGACTCGCTTGCCTGCCTCCCAGGCCTTGTACTACGCAGATTTTCGGCGATTGTCATATGACAATCGCCGCAGTGATGTCCGTATTTTTTATATAGTATGCCCGCAGTCATTGAGTTAAGTACTTACCGATAACTGTCTTTTATTTATGAGATAACTAATTGGCATAATTTTCTCATGTCATGTATTGTTGAATATATTAAAGCTGTATGTGGATTAAGAACCATTACAGTTTTGTGTGTTAATGCAAGTGTGTATATATGTAATACAGCTGTACATTTGGATGTGCTTTCTTGATTGTTATAAGAATAATCGTAATGATTAATGTATGTTTTCAGTATAATTTCTGTTATAATTATGTTCATGGTAATGTGAGAATGTATGTTGCCAAAATTATTTATGGACCGTTTTATGTATACAGTACTGCTTGTTATTCTCATGTATTGTACAGACATCTTTAACTTACTTGAAATACTAATGTGTAAGTGAGTGAGTGAGTGAGTGTGTATTTACCTATTTGTAGTTTACAGGAATTCAGCAGCGCTCGTGTTGTCCTGTCTTAGTTACTTTATAATCAATCCATTTTACAGACAAGTATTGTAATGGATATTCCCAATTCCCAGTATTTTGGACTAACATATCATAGGCTCATAGCTCATGTTATCCTATTTCCATATTTACTTTTATCCAACCTAGATTTGAACATGTTAATGTTCTTCGCTCTCACCACCTCCTCCTCTAAGTTGTTCCAAGTCTCTATACTTCTATATGGGAAGTGTGTGTGTGTGTGTCTGTGAGAGAGAGATCTATAAGGTTTTCATAGCTTGTATAATTATTTTTTATGAATAACTTATCTTTTGAATATAGTTTGCAGACTTGACCTTAACCTCTTCAGCACAATGATGTATATTTTCACTTTTATTCAGGCTCACATTAGACGATGTTATGCAGTTTGAGAAGGTCCTATGCTATCCAAAGAGTTTATTGAGATTGTATCTTAAAGGTAGATTATAAGTTAAAGAAAGTCGTCTAATGGTAACCAGATTTTTTTTCTTCTATGTGAGTGAGGGAGACAAAAGGCAGAACTGCCTGTATCTAGTTCCTCCCGCAGAGTTGAAATCAAGGAACGGTCGGGCCAAAATGCCTGGATACACGGAGTTTGAAGCAATTTAAGTCATAGGAAGAGGGAAAGACTGATTCTGGGAGAGAGTTCCAGAGCTCAGCAGTTGAATAGAAGAAAATTTGAAAATAATGTTTCACTCTTGGGTTGGAGAGTTGCATGATTAAAATTAGGTCATCGTGCTGCAGGGGTTAACATGACTTAATGCCTGTGATTTGGAATGATTGTTATTAATGTTAATTTTGTTCCTTCTGTAAACTGTGATTGTAATGTGCCATGTCCCTCATTATTTTCCCCTCTTTGTTTTTGTTTGATTTTGGTTGTACAGAAGATAGAGACTGTGGAAAAACAGTTACAAATAGGAGCGAAGCACGTGGAGGCATACTACGAGGCCTATCTGGAGAAGCACGTAGATGTAAGTAGGCTTATATAGTACTGTGCTGCATGGTTTGTTTAGCTAGTGATTGTGATGGTGTGGGGTGATGGTGGTGGTGTGGGTTGGTGTTGGTGGTGTGCAGTTTATGTGGAGACCTTGCTTGAGTGATGGGATTATTTTTGCAGGTTTTGCTTAATGCTCTAGAAAACTATGCATTAGTCTCTACAATTATTTATAACAACAAGCTTCTGTACATCAAGAAACCAAAGTCCTTAAATTCAAAGACTACTAGACATGAGAGGCACTCAATTCCTGGCTGCAGCTTCCACAAACCAACACTATCCACTTCACTACATGGCAACACACCCACATACACCAAGGAATATCAAAACAACACACATCACAAGGTTTCACACACAAATACTGTCATCTCTCCCTCCCTGCCCACCACAAACCAACTAGCCAACTTCCAGAAGCACATCCATACTCATATCACTCGCCGTTCCATCCAATCACTCATAGACAACACACAGCTGCAGGCACGACCTCCCGAAATACATCCTTCTGAATCTTCCCTTCCTCGTGAGGACAGAGTCCACCTGGCCAGGCTGAGATGTGGGCACCATCCAGCTCTTCTGAGCTATCAGAAGAGACTGGATGTCTCTGTCGATGACACATGCCCAGGATTCAACACGGCACCCCATACTATTAAACACATCATAGAAGACTGCATTCTACACAATCACTTATGCCTACAACATAATCTACACTCCTTGAGAGCCCTTTGGGAAAGCCCGATCGTGGCCATGGCCTTCCTTAGGGACTCGGGGCTGTTCGGCCAGGCAGCCTAGTGAACGACAACAACAAGCTATGTGTTGAGTGGTACTTGAAAAGTAGACAGAATGGATAAAAAACACCATCTGAGGAAGAGCACTTTATTGACAACGTTTCGCAGATAGAGTGACCTGATGAAGCTATCTGCGAAATGTTGTCAATAAAGTGCTCTTCCTCAGATGGTGTTTTTTATCCAACAAGCTATGTGCCTAATGAATACTAGCATAGATCTCCCACCTGACTCCCGCTGGTTCCCCTCCCCCAGGCTCCCCCTCTATTATTATACCTCCCTCCCTGTAACAAGAGCACATCCTAGCCCTGTCAATCAAGGGAGTGCACAGTGTTAAAAACTGTATCATCCTCCCACTTCATAATCTCCCAAACGTTCCAACCTTCCATCTCCAACCTTCAACATCAACTTCTGTCCAACTCTTAATCTAGGGTTGTGGAGTTGCTAAAAAAATCCGCTCGACTCAAACTCTGATGCCGGAAATGTTTGAAATACGACCCCGACTCCAACCCATTCAAAACTAGCGGATTCCGAGACTCCAATTTAGTAACCCTAGCTGGTGCAAAGAAATAATAATGTAAAACTTGCAAAATAAGCAAACCAAAACGAGGACGAGACAATATATAAACTAACGAACTAATGAAAATCGCTATGTGGAGACACTTCAATCAAATGAAACTTTGAAATAAAAGAACATAAAACAATTTCTTGTAGCTTTTCTCTTTGGGCAACTGATGTTCTATTTTCTCACTTCCTATTCTCTGCAGGTCTTGTGGTCAGAGGATATGGTGAGTGGGGAGAAAGCCTTATGCTTTACTATCCTGTTCTTCTACTCAGTAGTGTCTACTGTTTATAAAATTAAGTCTAGGCTACCTTGTAGGGACCACAGGGCCTATGCATTTGGTGTACTATGAATTGTAACTACTGTACGGTATGTAGCTTTTCTTTCTTGTGACTTTTTTTTGAAGAGTCATACAGTAGGCTATATTAATTTGCAGCAGTCGCAATCACTCGTCATTTATTAACCTTACAATGTACATTGTGTGGAGTGGTTAGATGTTGAGGAAGTTAGTAGATTATACATACCTTACCTTATGATACCTTATGATGTGTTCGCCACTCTTCTAGCGGCACCAAGGAGCGCGACGCCCCTCGTTTTATTTATATATGAGGAGATTGTAGACACCAATCGAGCAGGGCAGTACTCACTGGAGGCCTTATAGGCATGTGATAAGGACATTTGTCCGGTGTCCGGAGGGATTGTCCGGCTACGGACTGAGTTCGTTAAATCAAGGGTCGACTGTATAAGTTTAAAGACAAGACCGTTTCATCCACAGAGAGTGTGGTTTCCGTCTTAATCCTAAATGGCGGCATTCCAGGCGAACTTATTTTGGGCTGCCTCTGTCGTCAAGTTCTTTATTTCAAGATCGGACAGAAGTACCTTTGTAGGTCTACCTCTACTTGCAGCTCCCCTCTATGTTCATAGTCCAGCATCTCTTCACCCAATTCTGATCATCCATTCTTTCCATGTGTTCAAACCAACTAAGTTTTCTCGTGCACATCACTTCCCTGATACTCCTAATGCCTAGACGCCTTCTTAGTTCCTCACTCGATACCCCCATTCCTGAGGTTAACCCCACACATCAATCTCACCATTCTTGAAATTATTATAATTATATAAATACTTTTACTGTATGTTTCTTATTAATTTTTCTTATTAATTCTTTTTTAATTCTTGACCTGATAATTGTATTTTGAAGGTTCCTCTAAAATTTCCAAGGCTTCAAAAATGTATGGGAATTACTGACCGCAACTGTACATGTTTGTTCTGACTGTTGTAATATACTGACCAGAGTTACAGTGTGCAATATTTTACTGATGGTGTGTTTTGTTTCTTTCCTTGATAACCAGGATAGGGTAAGTGACGTTATAGTATAGCATAGTGAAGTAACTGCATGATGTTGTATAGTCCGTTCATTCTAGGTCGGGCAGAAATTGTAACCTCTAATCTCTGTAACTCAAAAAGGGCTAGAGCAAATGATCTGTCAATTTATACACACATTCCCTATCCAAGTCTACCATTTCTACCATTTGGGAAGAGTCAGCCAGGGAATAGGTGTCGAAATTTACAGCTGATTCGCTCTTGCCCTTTTGAGTTGCAAGAGGTTAGAGTTAAGATTTATGGCCTAAATATAGTGAACAGACTAGTTGCAGCATGATTTACATATGGTAGTATTGTGGCACTAATAAGTCATGTCTTGGCTGTCATTACGTTTGCCTTGCTCTGTGCTGTAGTAATGTCTGTCAGATGTTGATTAGGGTGGGTAAGTGTAGGAACATGTTTGTATATCTCACTCTAAATAGATAAATCACGTTTGATATTGTTGTGTTGGACTTGGGGCCATTCCTTTAAACATCGTAAAAGCTTTCCCGACCCAGATTGACCCTTATATAGAGTAACGATAAGGGTCAATCTGGGTCGGGAAAGGTCGTAGGGAAAGCTTTTACGATGTCAGCATTAGTAAGTTTATGAGATTGGTATGCCTGCTTACTTGTTGTTGTTGTTCCCCAAGCTGCCTGGCCGAACAGCCCCAAGACCCCGAGCAAGGCCAAGGCCATAACCGAGCACCCCCACAGAACCCTCCCTGCCGACCACAATAAAGCCTGGGTAACCGAAGCCACTCCATGGCGGGGAACTGAGGAGGGTGTGGAAACCCCCGGGAAACCAAAGCCCCACCCAGGGCCCTGTGCCCCTCAGCAATTATGAAGAGAAAGTTAAGGGGCCTGCTTGCTTGTTGTTATTGTTGTTGTTCCCTAAGCTGCCTGGCCGAACAGCCCCGAGTCTTTAAGGAAGGCCATGGCCACGGTCGGGCTTTCCCACAGAGCTCTCAAATAGTGTAAATTGTGTTGTTGGCGTAAGTGGTTGTGTGAAATGCAGTCTTCTATGATGTGTTTTATGGTATGGGGTGCTGTGTTACAACCCGGGCAGGCGTCGACGACGGAGTCATCCAGTCTCTTCTGATAGCTCAGAAGAGCTGGATGGTGTCCGCATCTCAGCCTGGCCAGGTGGACTCTGTCCTCGCGAGGAAGGGAGGATTCAGAAGGATGGATTTCGGGAGGTCGTGCTTGCAGCTGCGTGTTGTCTATGAGTGAGTGGATGGAACGGCGAGTGATATGAGTATGGATGTGCTTCCGGAAGTTGGTTTGGGGTGGGCAGGGAGGGAGAGAAGACAGTATTTGTGTGATAGCGTGTGCTGGGTGTTGTTTTGATATTTCTTGGTGTCTGTGGGTGTGTTGCCATGTAGTGTAGTGGGTGGTGTTGATTCGTGGAGGCTGCTGCCAGGAATTTCTTACAGTTTCTTACAGTAGATCCTCTGGAAAAAGGCAAACTATGCCTGTGTATCCAGCTCAGTACCAGTACTTGCACTGCTGCGGTCGTTCACGGTGTTGGCGGCGGCGGTAGCAGACGCAACATTTTTACTATTCTGTATTTTTGTTTTATAATCAAACTTCAAATCTTGTCTTCCCCATGCTTTATCAAGATTACTTTCAAACTCCCTTATTGATTCGGAATCGACTACATACTGGGGCAGTGCGTTCCACTCATTTACCACTCTATCACAAAATGAGTTCTTCGCCTTCTCAAGCCTATTTCTTTCTTTGTAAATTTTCTTAGAGTGTCCTCTCGTTCTTGTTCCCTCCCGCATCAAGAAGATACCTTCACACACATCCTCATCGTACTTTCCTGACACTATCTTAAAAGTCTCTATCATATCCCCTCTCTTTCTCCTATATGCCAGTGTCGGAAGTCCCAGTGTCCTCAACCTCTGCTCATAGCCCGCGTTCTTCAACGTTGGTACCAGCTTGCTAGCTCTTCTCTGCACTTTCTCCACTGCTTCTATATCTTTTACCATATATGGAGCCCACACCTGGTTTGCATATTCCAGGTGTGGCCTAACCAGCGCTGTATATAGATTCCTGAAGATTTCTTCGTCAAGTGACACAAATGTCCTCCTTATCAGCCCTACAATTCTATTGGCTTTGTTTATCTTTTCCGCTAAATGTTCTGAGAAATTTAACTTATTATCTATCACTACTCCTATATCCTTTTCTGCACTCACTTCCTCCATCGCTTCATACATACTGTATCCTACCTTGTCTATCTTGCTGGTCCCAATCCGCATGCATGGAATTGAGTGCCTCTCATGTCTAGATGATCTTTGACTTTTAGGACTTTGGTTTCTTGATGTAGGTGATCTGTGGGTGTAGTAGCTGTGCATCCTGTGATGATTTTAAGGGCTTTATTTTGAATAGTCTGTAAGGTCTTATGATGTGTTTCAGCTAGGTTAGAAGCCCAGGCCGGGCTTGCGTATTCCATAACTGATCTTATGTATTGTTTGTAGATTGTGGTGGTGGTTTCTTTGTTATGTCCAAATTTCGTGTGGGCAAGTGATCTGAGGGCGTTAAGTCTGGGTGTCAGTTTCTTTTTCGTGTTTGTGGTGTGCTGTTTGAATATCATTTGGGTGTCGTATGTTACTCCTAGGATTTTGTGTGTGTGTGTGTGTGTGTGTGTTAGGGGTGTGTTGTTATGTTGAGTCCCGGGACGTAATCGTGCTCTCCTGTCCAGCTTGTGAGGAGGGTTGCAGTGGATTTAGCTGGGGCTAAATTGAGTCTGTTTGTAGTGCACCATTCATGTAATATGTCGAGATAGTCTTGAAGGAGTCTTGTTGCTGTGTCTGGGTTTTGGTGCGTGCTTGCTTGTAATACAGGATACTGTAAATGCTTTGTAGCCATTGAGTTCTCTACAAGGAATTATTTTTACCTTACAGGTAGTTTAGTTGTTGTCGTTCCCTAGGCTGCCTGGCCGAACAGCCCTAAGTCACTAAACTCTTCGCTCAAACTTTTGCTAGAAACTCCACCTTGGATGATTCCGGTGCTATTCCTCCTTCTCCGCCCTCCTCTCTCTTACTTATGCCTAATATCCTAATCTCTTCTAAAGATGTACTTTCTACCCTCTCTGGGCTTAACACTAATAAGGCGTACGGTCCGGACGGTGTTCCTCCTGTTGTTCTCAAAAACTGTGCTTCCGTGCTGACTCCCTGCCTAGGCAAACTCTTTCGTCTCTGTCTATCCTCTAACGTCTTCCCTTCATGCTGGAAGTTTGCTCACATTCAACCTGTCCCAAAGAAGGGTGACCGCTCTCAACCCTCCAACTATCGTCCAATTGCTCTTATCTCTTGTCTTTCTAAAGTTTTTGAAACTATTCTTGCTTCCAAATTTCTTAAGCATTTCTCTTCTCATAATCTGCTCTCAGATCGCCAGTATGGCTTCCTTAAGGGTCGCTCTACTGGTGATCTTCTTTCATATCTTACTAACTCTTGGTCATCCTCCTTTCGGGACTTCGGTGAGACTTTTTCTATTGCACTAGACATATCGAAAGCCTTCGATAGAGTCTGGCATAAATCTTTAATTTCTAAACTACCCTCCTTCGGTTTCTATCCCTCCATCTGTGCCTTTGTCTCTAATTTCCTTTCCGGCCGTTCCATAGCCGCGGTTGTGGACGGCCATTGTTCACTTCCTCACTCTATAAACTCCGGTGTTCCTCAGGGCTCTGTCCTATCTCCTATTCTCTTTCTAATTTTTATAAATGATCTCCTTAACTGTACCTTAATTCCCATCCATTCATACGCAGACTACTCAACCTTGCACTACTCCATTAGTTTTTCAGAACGCCCCAGCCAGCAATCCCTCAACGACAAACGTAATGAAGCCATAGAACTCTTAAATTCTGATCTAAATACTATTTCCAATTGGGGCAGAGAAAACCTTGTTAACTTTAATGCTTCCAAAACCCAATTTCTCCATCTATCTACCCGTCAGGATCTCCCAGCGGACTATCCCTTATTCTTCAACAATACAAAAATCAACCCTTCATCTTCTCTCAATATTCTTGGTGTCTCTTTTTCTTCTGCTCTCATTTGGAAGGACCATATTACCAGTCTTGCTAAGGCAGCATCCCAGAAGCTGGGTGTGCTCAACCGCCTTAGGGGGTTCTTTTCCCCTGCACAGCTTCTTGCTCTGTACAGGGGCATAGTGCGCCCTTGTATTGAGTATTGTTCACATGTGTGGGGAGGTTCCTCTCACACTGCTCTCCTAGACAAAGTTGAAAGGAAGGCCTTTCGTATCATTAACTCCCGTCCACTCACCAACTCTCTGCAATCTCTCTCTCTCCGCCGCAATGTTGCATCTCTCTCGCTATTCTATCGCTACTATAATAATCAGTGTTCCTCAGAGCTATCCCAGTGCATACCACCTCCTTTACGTAGGGCACGTGGTACCCGTCTTGCAACTCAATCCCACCCCTACTCTGTGCAACTCTCCAACCCAAGAGTGAAACGTTACTCTCAAACTTTCTTCTACTCAACAGCTGAGCTCTGGAACTCTCTCCCAGAATCAGTCTTTCCCTCTTCCTATGACTTAAATTGCTTCAAACTCCGTGTGTCCAGGCATTTTGGCTCGAACGTCCCTTGATTTTGGCCCTGTCACTCTTTCAACTATGGGGGAGGCACTCGCTATAGGCAGTTATGCCTTTTGCCTCCCTCAATCACATAGAAAAAAAAAAAAAAAAAAAAAAAAAAAGTGTAATTCATTGCTGTTACTGTACTTACTCGCAAATAACAGAAGTCAAATACTGTATAGTACTCTTTGTAATTTATGTATAAATGGCTAAAGATTTATTTTTGTCAATATTAAAAAATATCAGTTGTGATAAATCACTAGGTTATATATGTTCATATGCAAATTAAACTATATATATTTCAATAGTGGATGTGAACTGCAGTAGTACTTACTATGCATGGCTAAATTTTCTATTCTACAATCTGTATACTGTACAAAAATGTCTTAATATGCTGACCAAGGGAACAAAATATGATATTTCATGAGATAAACTTCATCTGGAGGTAGGAGAAATTAACTCATCTGATTGGTACTTATGCTGTATTCTGTGATATTTCTGTAGTTTGCGTTACAACATTGGCGGTCGAGGATGAAGCGAGAGAAGAGCACAGAAGAGAAGTTCCGAGAGCGACCGCTGGTACTGCGGAAGAGAAGAGAGAAGCTCAAAGCAACGGCAAACTGGCCATTATTTTACTACAAGTTTAATCAGGACCATGCGCTGCCAAATCTTCTCTGGAATTACAAGGTGAATATATATTTTTTTTTTAATTAATTCATATTTGTTTTCACCAACCCACCAATTAAATTGCAAATATACCTAATTAAGGTTAGATAGGTTGTTTTTCTAGATACAGTATATTATATTCTAGCTACGACCAAACAATTTAATAAATACATAAATGTACCCTGAGTGCATTCAATCCTTGTCCTTTGAGTCAGTTTTGATTTCCCTTATATTTCCCTTCTTCTTTCTTTCTTCCCCCAGACTCGAGAGGAGCTTAGAGTTGCGCTGGAGGCTGAGATGCGAGCCTTCAATGAGGACCGGGATGTGAGAGGTGCCATGATTATCGCTTGGAACCACCAGGAGTTTGAGGTTAGTCCCGTTCAGGATACTGGGAGTACCTGCAGAAGAATGTGTTTGGGCAGCAGGATGTACAGTAGTGCTAATAAGTCATGTCTCAGCTGTCATTACGTTTGGCTCGCTCTGTGAATACATGAAAAATCAACCAAAAAGTGAACCATCCCCCCTTGAAGATAATGCCATACTTGTGTTTCCAGGTGAGTTATCCGTCGCTAAAGGACGAGATCAAGATTGGTGACTATTACCTGCGGATCTTACTGGAGCAGGAGAACAGCACGTCGGAAGAAGACTCACCCATCAGAAAGTCGTAAGTAAACCCTTCCACTTTTATTAGGTTAACCCTTGAAGTATGGATGATGCCATTTAATTTTATTCTGGCAAATATTATATTTTGATTACATTTAGAAAGATACCGGTATCTGATTATCAAAAAGTTTAAAAATATATACCTCAAATAATTCCTTTAGTACGCATACTTTGATATCTATGTTCTGGCTAATCTTAGTCAATTTTATTATGCTAACGAAATGTCTCCCTAAAAGTGGTGCTTTTTACTGCCATAAATTTATATTTTTGTGACATGACCCAGCCAGGGCTCAAACCTATGCCAGTCCTTTCAATCAGCAGATATAATGGTGATCACTTATTTAACTACAGGTATGTGTATATTTTTTCCCCACACAGGTATGAGTTTTTCAACGACCTGTACCACCGCTTCCTGCTGACCCCCAAGGTGGCCATGAAGTGTCTGTGTTTGCAGGCCATGGCTCTGGTGTACGGCCTCCACCATGCGGACATCGGACAGTTCAACGACACGCGCTACATCGTCACTATGCTCTCCAGAACTTCAGACAAGTTGGAGAGAGATCGGCTACTGCTCTTCCTCAATAAGGTAGGGATTTCTTTAAAAAAAAAATCTACTAAGAAAAAGAAAAAAAAAAAGTCCCACCCCTTTCCCTTTCCCATTCTTAAAGGTGGGGGCTCATGGGTTGAGATAAACATGGAATGATAATCGCCAAGCTGTACATAATTATCTTGCAAAATGCAATGGCACTGAAATAATTATTAACAATGGTATAGAGGATTTTGTGAATCGTCTATACCGGGCCTGTGACGTCACAAGAGTGTAAGTCCACTATCCAGTCTAGGCTAAGGATACTGGTGTGACGTCACTATGACGTCACAGGCCCGGTATAGACGATCCGCAAAATCCTTTATACCATTGTTAATAATAATTTCAGTGACATTGCATTTTACAAGATAATTATATGCAGGTTGGCGATTATTTTTCCATGTTTACCTCAACCCATGAGCCTCCACCTTTAACTAAGCCATTTAAGATTTACAGAAGAGCGACCATTATTTGTATTTCTTACATTCTCACCATGTTTACAAAAACCTCCCAACATATTGTAGTGAGGTCAGCCACTGTTGTTATATTACTGTATCTTAGGTCTACAAGTCTAGCAAAGTAAGGTGATGCTATTCGAGGGTCACAGTTGTTCCCTGCTTGTTACTGGAATCAGTCTGTAGTTACCATGGAGTAAGAGAATGGTATGGTATGGTTAGTTAGTTATGTAGAGCAGATTAACCAGACCCCTGAGCTCCATACGGAACTCTCATAGGTCTGGCATGGTGTGGTATAAGATATTATATATGCCTTTACTTGCAACAGGTGCTATAAGGATAATTGGCCCCGCCAGTCCATAGTTTAGCTTCAGGATTGCTTCCACTAGTTAAGTTGACGAGTCTAATTAAGCTCACTCATTCGCCTCTTCTATCCGTCTATCTATCTAACGGTACCGTATATACTCAGGCACATACCCCATAGCTGGAGGTGGCCGACTCGAGACAGGCCGATCAGGGACAAACAAAAAAAATTCACACACATCTAGGTCACCCAGGAGAAGACCCAGAGACCCAGGCCCATTTGAGGTCTCCAGCAAGATTCCCAGGTCTCCCAGAGAGGTTCCAGTCTTCGCAGGCAAACATGCAGCGCCTCTTGCACCACCTAATACAATATGCAGGAGTTACACATGAGAAGTGAACTTCAGAATAATAAAAAATATTATTTTTATGTTATGTTAAACTGCATTATCGTTTTCAGCTGATCCTGGAGAAAGGCAACGTGCGTGAGGTGGTAGAGGCGGGAGGTGTGCGAGTACTAAGTGACCTGCTGACTCTAGCCCACCTTCATGTGAGTCGTGCCGTCACCCCCACACAGACCAACGTCATCGAGGCCGGGGCAGACATGATGCGGGGCTCGGAGAAGGAGTGGTATTATCAGGTTCGTTAATTATCTGATTAAAGCGTTATTTCCACATAGCAATTTTGATAAGTTACTTTGCCTTTATATTGTGTCATCCCAGTTTTGGTTGGTTTATTTTGCAAGCTTTACATTATAATTACCCTCGTCATGACTATCATCTGGAGAAAGGCAACATGCATGAGGGTGGTCGAGGTGAGGGGTGTGTGCGGGTACTGACGGTAATGCTGACACTTATCATTTCCTGTATAACCATTTAACCATTAACATCATTACCTTGATAATGACTTCATTAAATTGACTTGAATTTAATGATGGTGTAATTTGACAATTTTGAAAACAATCTATTAATTTTTTCTTTGCCAGGGTTCGAACAAGGATCGCGCAGGACCCTACAGCTTTAAAGAACTGAAGGAGTTTTGTGGCAACAGTACAATCAACCACAAGACCCTGTGTTGGGCTCAGGGTATGGACGGGTGGCAGCCATTGGTCAACATTCCACAGCTCAAATGGTCACTGGTGGGAACGGTAGGTTCACCAGGTTAATGGGGGGGGATTTACAGTATTTGATAATTTATTGTACAACCGATGCTATCTTCATAGTCAGGCAGATACAGGAAAGATACCTACTAAAAGGCAGGGATCTTTACTTTGTGTTTGTGGACCTGGAGAAGGCCTTTGATAGGGTACCTAGAGATGTTGTACAGTGGGCTATGAGGAAACTTGGTGTGGAAGAGTGGCTGGTGCGTGTGATAATGAAGATGTATGAGGATTCGCGAAGTTCGGTGAGGGTGAAAGGTGTACTGAGTGATGAATTCGCAGTCCGTGTTGGAGTCCATCAGGGTTCAGTGTTAAGCCCCCTCCTCTTTATTATGGTCTTGGAGGCGCTGTCTAGAGTTTTTAGAGGCGGACTCCCGTTGGAACTGTTTTATGCAGACGATTTAGTCCTAATAGCTGACAGTATGCAGGATGCTGAGGCCAAATTCAGAAAGTGGAGAGAGGGCATGGCGAGCAAGGGTTTAAGAGTCAATATTAACAAAACCAAGGTTATGCATTGTAGTTTGAGACGAGGCAATGTGGAAAAGAGCGGTGCATACCCATGTGCAGTGTGTGGAAAGGGAGTGGGCGTTAACTCAATTCAATGTAGCATCTGTCGATGTTGGGTACACCATGGGAGTAAGCGCTGTAGTAGAATAAAGGGGCCCCTGCCGAAGGATAAGTCAGAAATAGAGAAATTTGAGTGCGTAGTGTGCAAAGGCGAGCTTGTGTTAAGTGATGATCCTGTGGCTGTGAATTTTGGAAATGAGTCTTTGGAGCTGGTGAACAAGTTTTGTTACCTAGGAGATACCATCTCTGCCGGTGGTGGGGCCGAGGCTGCCACTGTTGCTAGAATTAGGTGTGGCTGGGGGAAGTTCAGAGAATTGATGCCAATCCTGACCATGAAAAGAATGCCTCTCCCCCTGAAGGGAAAGGTGTATGCCTCATGTGTTAGAAGTGCAATGACGTATGCCTCAGAAACATGGGCCGTTAAAGTAGAGGATGTCAACAGAATGGAGCGTAATGAGATGAGAATGGTGAGATGGATGTGTGGGGCCAGGCTACAGGATAGAATAACAAATGTTGAGCTGAGGAGACGTTTAGGTATAAAGAGTATTAGCGAGGTGATGCGTACAAGTAGACTGGGATGGTATGGACATGTGGAGAGAATGGATGAACAAAATTGGGTGACAAAATGCAGGTCTGTGATTGTGGAGGGAGCTGCACCAAGGGGTGGACCGAGGAAGACCTGGGATCGGACTATACGCGCCGATCTCAAATCCAAGAACTTGACAAGTGAAGCAGCCCTTAACAGGGTTGCCTGGAACGCCGCCATTAGGACAAGAGACTGAAACTGCACTTATGTGTGGAACACTCAGTCTTAAAATGCTATGTATGTATGTATGTATGTATTGATCTTATTATTTTTTATTTTCCTTGATCCTGAACATGTTGGTGAATACATCCTTTCTTGTATTGAAGTTGCTAGCTGTAATATGACATCCCAATATCCTATCATAAGTGACAATATGCAGTGTAATTCTAATTATATCCCAATATCCTATCATAAGTGACACTATGCAGAGTAATTCTAATAATATTTATTTTGCAAGTTTTACATCATAATGTAGACTTTAGTGTTTGTTGTTCCCTAGGCTGCCTGGCTCTCAAATCTGGCTCTAACTCAACTGATTTGAAATGTTCGCGAGGAAGTGTTACTGATTAAGTCGGGTTGATAGATAGCGTGTAGACTTTAGTATTATTGAAATTAATGAATGTTAACTTTTCCAGGGTAACGCGGTAATGACGGAGAGTGACCTGGCCACCCTGATCCTGAACATGTTAGTGACTATGTGTCGGTACTTCCCTTCCCGCACGGAGGACGGGGCCGTCATACGTCCACTGTCCCGCATCAAGCGCCTCCTCTCGGACCCCATCTCCCTCCCACACATCGTACAGCTCCTCCTCACCTTCGATCCCGTCTTGGTCGAGAAAGTACGTCCTCTCGTTTTGGGGTTATTTTTGCTGTTTTTCATGATAGTTTCTGTTTATTCCTTCTCTTCGTCTAATCATTAGGCTACCATAGAGCAGTTGGGAGTATGTACATGCTTAGATTAATATGCAGTATTAGAGAATGCATAATATATTGTAGGCTTTTGCATAAATATTTAACTGTCTTGATGTAGAATTTTGGTGTGAGTATCTTGGGTTCGAGTCCTTTTCATTGATTTAATTAATTAGGTTTATTTGTAAGTTAATTGGTTGGTTGCTGAAAACTAATATGAATTTATTGTTTCCTTCACAATTAAATAAAATGTACTTAACTGGCCTATTTTTCAGGTGTCTCTACTGTTGGTGGACGTTATGCAGGACAACCCTCACATGTCAACAATCTACACCTCGGGAGTCTTCTTCTTCATACTCATGTACATGGGTTCCAATCTTCTGCCCATCGGACGCTTCCTACACATGTCACATATGCTCCAGTCCTTCAGAGCAGAGGAGGTAGGGTGTTTTTATTTTTTTATTATTTTGTTGTTGTTTTGTTTATGTGTATGGAGGAGACAAAAGGCAGGTTGCTTGTAACGAGTGTCTCCCCCAAAATTAAAAGAGTGACAAAGCCAAATTCAAGGGACGTTGGAGTCAAAATGTCTATAATGTTTATGATAGTTTGGTTTGTTTATTTTGCAAGTTTTACATTATAAGCTCATTTCATTCATAATATTTACCGATGTGAAGTATCTATACTGTATTTTATCACTTGTTTCCTCAGTAATATTTTCTGACTTAGTTCCCCTTCCTTCAACAGAGTTCTGGTGGAGACATCATGCAACAGAGTATATTGGGGCAGATTCTCCCAGAAGCCATGGTTTGTTATTTGGAAAACTATGGTGCAGACAAGTTTGCTGAAATCTTCTTGGGAGAATTTGACACTCCAGAGGTATGTATATAACCAACATTATACTGCACCAAGTCTGATATTTGACACTCCAGAGGTATGTATATAACCAACATTATACTGCACCAAGTCTGATATTTGACACTCCAGAGGTATGTATATAACCAACATTATACTGCACCAAGTCTGATATTTGACACTCCAGAGGTATGTATATAACCAACATTATACTGCACCAAGTCTGATATTTGACACTCCAGAGGTATGTATATAACCAACATTATACTGCACCAAGTCTGATATTTGACACTCCAGAGGTATGTATATAACCAACATTATACTGCACCAAGTCTGATATTTGACACTCCAGAGGTATGTATATAACCAACATTATACTGCACCAAGTCTGATATTTTCACACTTCATATTTCTGGATTTGGTTTCCCCCCTGATTTCCCAAATTGACTAATTCCTTGAACGTGACGATAGTGCGTCGGTATGTGTGCGATTAGTTTGCTTGGGAAACAGATTAACTTGCTCATGTAGTAATGTACACCCTATGTGGTGGATTGTGTTCTTTTATTTCTATCTATCTATCTATTGCCGAACGCCTTACTCCCCTTACGAGGGTGGCCATACACAGAATGCCCCCAAGCGGACCTATTCCCTGTGAGAGGGACAACCCGAGCCAGTTTAGTAAAGGACTTACAGGATTGACCACTCAATTTAGGATCCGTCCGACTCCGAGGCCCTCTGTGTATCTTGTTAGCACTATTTTTCTACAGTGGTGTTCGGCTAATCCATCCACTAACCTGCCTTACCCTTAGGTAATCAGTACGGATTTGTATCAGGTTTACTCCCCTAGACAGGTTGCCAACCAAGGCTGACGAGTCCCATCCACCCGGATTTGTATAAGGTTGTCTCCCCTAGATGAGTTGCCGACCAAGGCTAACGAGTCCCATCCACCCATAAATAATATAATATAATGTATATATAATGTACACCCTATGTGGTGGATTGTGTTCTTTTATTTCATAAGTTTTATTTTAGTAAGCGTTGTTTCCACATAGCGATTTTGATAAGTTATTTTGCCTTTATATTGTCTTTGTCCAAGTTTTGGTTTGTTTAGTTTGCAAGTTTTACATTTTACTTAGTCCAACAGAGAAGGGCTTCACTGTAATAATATCATTGGTAAGATCACTAATACATTAATCCTTACGCTATAGTCCCTTCATTCTAGGTTGGGCAGAAATCCTAACCTCTAACCTCTGTAACTAAAAAAGGACTAGAGCAAATGATCTGTCAATTTATACACATATTCCCTAGCCAAGTTTTCCTATTTGGTAGAAATATTAGCTCGATTACTTCAGTCGTTTTTGAGTTATGAGAGGTTAGGTGTTACGATTTCTACTCAACCTAGAATGAACGAACTATGATATATTTTTTTGTTCCACATAGGGATTTTGATTAGTTCTTTTGTTTATCTTGTGTCGTCCCAGTTTTGGTTTGTTTATTTTGCAAGTTTTACATCTTAATTTACCCTGTTTAATCCAAGGTAATTTGGAGTAACGAGATGCGTCGGCACATGATCGAGAAGTTGGCCTCCCACCTGGCAGACTTCACCCCGCGCCTGATGAGCAACACCCGGGCCCTGTACCAGTACTGTGCCATCCCTCACATCACATACCCACAGCTACAACATGAACTGTTCTGCGATATCTACTACCTCAAGCACCTCTCTGATGTTGAACGCTTTCCAGATTGGCCCATTAAGGATCCGGTAAGATGTTTTACTTGCATTCAATATATACAGTATACATAGGCTACATACCGATACATACATAAATTTAATGATTAAGTACCTCCGGTCCCCTCTCCCAAACGACCGCGTTTTCACTCATCTATTCACTAGCATTCTCCATTCATTCCTCTATCTTATAATTTATCTTGATAATTTATTTATTTTGCAAGTTTTAGATTATTATTAATTAACGTTTTATTCATGTTCTGAGGATAAGAAATTAAAATTGTCTAGGTGTAGATGATATAATTATATAATGTTATTGTGTGTTCAGGTTGCACTATTGAAGCGAGTCCTGGCAGCGTGGCACAGCGAGGTAGAGAAGCAGCCATCTTCTATGAGTGTGGATGATGCGTACAAGGAGCTGGGGCTGGAGCAAGAGTCGCGCCACGATGATGCCAGGATCAGAAAAGCCTACTTCAAGCTTGCTCAGAAGTACCATCCTGACAAGAATCCTGATGGCAGGGTAAGTACTGTACGGTTGGCTAAATAAGTCGTGTCTCCGCTGTCATTATGTTTGGCTCGCTCTGGACTGTATTAACCCTTAAAGATCAGCGCTCGACTTAAGTCGTGCACCAATTTGCAGCAAGTTAGGAGCATTATTAAGGCTTTTAAAGAGTTTAAATCGAGTGCAAATGGCCGGGAGCGCAGCGGGCCAGACAGCCGACTCCCAGGGCTTACCGCCGCCCATTAACTCATGTTCCCTGTGTTTTCAAGAGCCCGGCAGTGTAGCCAGTAGTGAGCATAGCTGGGAAAAATATGCTGAAATACGCTAAACTCCCATGTTACTGGTATCACTGTATGAGAACCATGAGTGGTACGTAGCTCGTTCTGGTCTCATTTTGAAGCTTTTAGCGCCTAGTTTTTTGCTAAATATTTTGTTTTTCATGCAGATACTTGATTGATCATTCAGGAGGGCCTGAATATGCCCAAAATAGCCCAAAACACCCCGCTAGACAAGGGTTAATGTCTGTCAGATGTTGAATAGGATGTATATGTGAAGGAACATGTTTGTATATCTCACTCGAAACGATGAATTAATGCTTAGATAGCGCTAATAACAATTATTGATCGATCTATACTTGGTGCCGCGACATCACTTATTAGGCCATACAGTCAGTGGTGCTAATAAATCATGTCTCAGCTGTCATTACGTTTGGCTCGCTCTGTATTGTATTAATGACTGTCAGATGTTGAATAGGGTGGATAAGTGTAAGAACATGTTTGTATATCTCACTCCGACACTCGGCACAAATTTTAATAAGTTTGTTATATTAATTTGAACAGTAACTTTTGAGTTCGTTCAAGTTTTATATTTTAATTAATCTTCCCCCAGGATAAGTTTGAGCAAGTGAACAAAGCATATGAGTTCTTGTGTAGCCGCTCAGCTCACTCGGTGGACGGCCCCGACCCGAGGAACATCTTACTGGTTATCCGGACACAGAGCATACTGTTCTCACGCTACAAGGAAGGTACGGACAACTTGTATTTGTATAGTATATCTAGTGTTAACCCATAAACGACGACCATCCTCAATAGAGGTTATTGTGGTGCACTGCGACCGTCCTCAATAGATCTAGAGCATACAAAAAAAACTTTAAAACACCCCAGTGGCACTCAAAACAAAGCAATTTGTGATTAGGTGAGATAATTCCCCTCCATTACTTTCTACCACTCTTACATATGTGTCCCAACCCAATTTATCTGTTAATTTCTTTGCAGTTCTATGACTGTACAAATACTCTGGCTACCCTATGCTGATCAAAGTATTTATCTGTTAATTTCTTTGCAGTTCTATGACCGTACAAATACTCTGGTTACCGTATGCTGATCAAAGTGTTTATGTTAATTTCTTTGATCGTATGCTGATCAAAGTATTTATCTGTTCATTTCTTTGCAGTTCTCTCACCGTACAAATACTCTGGTTACCCGATGCTGATCAAGACGATACAGTTGGAAGCGGACGATGAGCAGCTGTTCAGTAAAGAGACATCACTGTTGGCGGCCGCAGCAGAACTCACCTACCACACCATCAATTGTTCCGCTCTTAATGCTGAAGAACTACGAAGGGAGAAGGGACTGGAGGTAATGTTGTTTAGGGGTCAACAAAATGTTTTATTTGTTTTTGTATTCACTCCCATTTGCTCACACCTATCTATTTATCTAATGTATATACTCTGGCACATAGCCGTTTTTTCTTTTTCTTTTTTCTTTTGTATAGCTGGGGCTGGCCGACTCGAGACATAGTCCAGCTAAAAAAATATTTAAATGGGGAACGAGATAGAGTATAGCCTATAGATATATATATATATATATATATATATATATATATATATATATATAAATAAATCTGTAATTTTGATGTCATATGTGATATGTATATCGAGTCATCTGTAACTTTCCTATGCTCCATTATTTTAACGCCACGATTGTTGCTATAGGTGTTGCAAGGTGCGTACAACCGGTGCGTGAGTGTCCTGAACGCCGGCAGTAAACCCGGGGACGTGGCGGTTCAAGTGTGCACCAACATCGCTCACTGCTACACCGCTGCCGCATCCTTCCCCATGTGTCGGGAGAAACTTATTGAAATGTCTCACTTCATCAAGGACCTCTGCCATACGCTCTACTTCAAGGTGAGACCCACTGTTGGAGGAGAGGGGTTTATTTATTTATTTATTTTTGTATTTATATTTATTTTTTGTTATACAGTAGTTTAACCAGAACAAAACTCATAGGGCTGGCCGTTGAAGAGAGGTAGATGATTAGTAGCTAGGTAGGTTGACTGCTAGGTAGTTAGATAGATATAGATGAATGGGTAGATTATAGATTAGTTGAGTAAACCCCATCATTTATTTAAATTTGTCATTATTATTGTTTTTTTCCAGAGTAATTATGGGGGAGAAACTGGCCAGAAGTGTGAAGCAGTTCTTTATATTAGACTATTCCTTAGTGTTTCAGAATGTATCCAAAAGTTTGGGGTGATGATTCAAACCAGATACCAGGTGTTCTTCAGGCATTGATTTTTTTTTTCCCAGAAAAAAGTCTGATATATTGAGGGTAGTGTCCGAACCAAATACCAGGTGTTCAAACTGTTTCCTCAATATTTTGAAGTTATACCTCCTTTTTCGGACTGTGTGTTAAAGAGTAAGATAAATAACGAACCAGACCCCTACTCCAGAAACCACGGTTTTATAACAGCCTTGATTTTGAAAGAGATGGGTTTTACTGTAAGATAAGAAATATATAGATAGATTGCTGTAGTCCCCCCTGCCCCTTGACGCGGTTGGGGGGCTTCGGGGTCAGCGACTGGGACTTGTTGGGGGAGGGTTATGGATATTTCCCTTTCCCTCAAGCTTTTGTCGTTAGCTTGACTAATTTTGCGTAGTTTTTCATTCCTCTTTCTATGTTTTTCCCCTTCTGTTCTTATTCTGTTTCATGTGGTTGTCCTCGGGCAGCCTATATCACATGCCTCCCTGGCCTGGCTAGGTAGTAGGCTCTTGACCTGATTTGTCTGTTTCCGGTTTCTGATGCGGCCAAGCTGACTTGATTCCCCTCAGTAATGCATTTTTTTTTGCATCTTGCTGTGATCATTTTCTACCTTAGTCCTGATCTCTCATTCTTCGTCCTTGATCACTTGTATGATCAGCCCTGTGAGAGTTCTTTTGAGGAACTCAGTGGTCTGTTTAATCTATTTATTAAAAAATACAATAAATTTAAAAAAAAGGGGGAGAGACTCGTGAGTGGACTATTGTTTCTTGCATGCATCTTGTGGTTAATAACTTGATTACGTTTGGAAGATTCAACCCTACAAAAGTGCCAAACTTTCTCACACAAGGGAAGAAAGATGACTGATGGTTCTAGCATTTACTATAAAGTTAAACCATTGTATTTTATATACATTCCTAGTCTATTATAGGTAGCGCCAACGAATTTGACAATATTCTTGACCCCTGACCTCTTTGTAACTCAAAAGGGCCTAGAGCAAACTGGCTGTAAATATCCACACCTATTTCCTGGTGGACTCTTCCCAAATGATAGAAATGTCAGCCCGATTGCTTTCATTCATTTTGAGTTATGAAAAGTTAAGGGGTCAAGATTATTGTCAAGTTTGCTGGCGCTACCTTTGATAAATTGACGTGCCAGGATGGGTGGCATGTCAAAGCAAATAGGAAATATTTTTGACCATGTAAAAGTGTTTCTCTCTTTCTCATAAACATTTTACTGTAGTATACTGTGAATGCATACGCCATAATAAGTATATAGCACCATGTACCTATGAATCTTTAACCCAAGAACTACTACAGTAGAACATGTGCAAAATAAAGGGCCAAGTTGAGGGGGTGGGGGTATAAAGGGGGGAAGGAATGGAGGATGTGGTATGGAAAGATGCCATTACTTTCTATGTGTCACCCAAGTTTCAGACATTTCCCGGCACTGGCATGGTTTTGAAGGGTTATTTTTACACATGTTTACATACCGTAGGCGTAGGTATACGGCAACCCCACCACCTGCCACTTTGGTGGTGCAATCAGCTTCTGGAGCAGTGGACCACTGGTTCCTATCATAAAATTCCTGTGCTTGGTGTGCTTCCAGCCAGGGCCCCACTGGAGTAAATAAAATAGCAAAACAGTGGTGGAACTGCCATCTGGGTGAGGGACTGCTCTGGGTCTGCTCCTTCAGTGCTAAGGGTCATAATCCACTTAGTGGAAATTACACTGTGGAGTGGGTCAGTGGGTGCATGTCTGGGAGCCTGGAGGCAGTTTGCCATGGCCATCCCTTTTGGGGTGCTTCCTCTGGATGCGGGGCGTCAGATTTGATGATGATGTTGACGGTTACATACCGTGGCTTCCAAGAGGACCTTCACAGTCCATGCGTTAAAGTTTAGAAATTCAATTAGGTGTTCAGTACAGTAGCCTATACTTATTATGGCTTGTGAGTGTACTGTACCATATTATTGTGTACCACATATTACTGTCTGCACCATATTGTAGTGTACCATATATAACTGTGTGCACCATATTCGGACTGTTCCACCTTTGTGTCCCCCCAATGCTCCCAGGATCTAGAAATGACCCAGTTTACGCAGGATCTTTGCTATATGCTCTCTTTCAAGGTGAGGGTGGGCTATCCAGGCTTCTAACATAGATTATTATAATGCAGTAAAGTGCTCTAGATGGCTGAGTAACACTTAGGATTCCTCCCCCCTCATGTGTTGTGCTTGTTAAACTTGGTTCGCTCCCACAGATTTTTGCTCCTGGACATTTCTATCTATCTATCTATATACTCTGGCACATACCCCCTTGTTTAATTGGGGGTGGCATTTCTATACTAAGCAATTTATGAACTATCTTTTTGTGACAAATACCATATTTTTAACATTTGGGAAGAATGTTTACTATCCCATATTGAACAAATGGCAAATGTTGAATTATGAAGGTGGGCCAGCCAGTGTGTTATTGGCAAATGCCAGTGTTGTTGGTGAACGGTGCAGTCTAGCAATCTGGCAACTGTTTCACTGTTATCCCTGATCATCAGGGCACCCACCCTAGCCCAGCTCTTGAGCAGGGAGTGCATGGTGGGAAAAAACACATCATCAACTTGATACACTGAGATTCATTAATATTAAAATAACACAGGTACCGGGTATTGTATTTCTATTCGTAATGCCTATGAAGATGAATTATTACACTGTTGTTGTTTAATAATATATCTGTAGGGCTCATCAACCTACTTAGTCATCTGACTGCATGGTTTTTTATTTTTTTCCCAACAACTTCAAACAAGATTTTTCAGCTAAAGAAGGACTTTATTCTTAATTTAGGGAGTTACAATTCTATCTCAGTTTGTTCAGTCACTCGTTATTTTAGCTTTACTCCTGTGACCACTAGATTTTTTTTTATTCCGCTTTTAACTTGCTTGTTAGAGTACTCTTAATAAGGCAATTTCTAGCCTAGTCGTAAGCCTCTTGCCACAAATCGGTGTTGTCCCAAAGGTAGACTACTCTAGCTTGAATATTTAGAAGTTAGAGGCCAATCTGTAGCTTTATATTCTACTACAGTAATTATAATTACATTTTAATTACTACCAGTACTTCTGGGAAATTCAATAACTGTTATCACTTCATAATAATTATTATGTTCCTTCCAACTATACTCCTAAAATCGATTAATGAAATTTTACAAACACATGTGGCAGTCCGTGGATTCGAATCCAGGATGCTCACACCGAAAATCAACACCTTATGCATCGCACCACGAAGACAGTTAAAGAATGGTGGACACTGCCTACGATTTATTATGCAACTTCGAATCCTGCATATCAATCTAAGCATGTACACACATCCCAACTGCAACTCACGTAGGCTATGCATATGTGAATGGAAAGAGCAATTAATGGGGCCTTAACCACTAGGGAAGTCCTCTCGATAAATTACCCCTGAACCAATATCAATTATTATGTTCCTTCCAAAACAAGAAGCTGACTGCAATTATTTCTTCATTATGTTTGGTCATGAAAGTTGTTGAATTATGATTACCGGTAACAATAAAATTATCAGTCTATTTTTGTGTGTGCAGAAATTTGAAGTTTTTATATTATCAGTTAAATTAGTTATGGTAGCTTAGCTTTCCTTAGTATATATTGTAACTACATACAGTATATACATACACAAATTTAGAGACCGAGTGCTCCACACAAAACGCGATTCCGGTCTCACGTCCTAATTGCGGCGTTCCAGGCAACCCTGTTGAGAGCTGCCTCACTTGTCAAATTGTAAAGTCCGATCCCACGTCTTTCTTGGTCCGAATAGTATTTTTCAATATACTGTACAGTAGTTGAATACTTTGCAGATTCAGTAACAAAGTATCCTGGTACAAAATGGCTGCTGCCTTATGAGGGCTTCTGCCCAGTAGACTGTTAACAAATAGTTTTATTATTATTATTGGTACAAAATGGCTGACCTTAACCCTTTCGCTGCGGGTGACGTTCTGGAATGTTTTGGCAAGTTACAGCAATTTCCAGTCTTTAAAAGCCTGTAAAAAAATTAAAAATCGAGTGTCAGTAGGTGGGAGCGTGAGGGGCCCACCTCCGACCCTCAGAGCACCGAGCGGCTCACTGAGCTAGGCTGTGTCTCGGGCGAGTCTCTCTCTGTCTCTCTCATTAGTGTAGCCAAGCGAGTGAGTGTTACATAATAGCGGGGTTCCCGCGTTTCACTGGGATCACTGCGGGTGAACCAGACCACGTATACGGTCCGTTCTGGTGTAATTTTGAAGCTATTTTCGCCTAATTTTCGGCAGAATACACTTCATTTAATGCAGATGCTTGATTTATCATTCAGGAGTGCCTGAATATGCCCTAAATAGCCCAAACATAGCCGCAGCCAAAGGGTTAAACAATACTGATAACGAGCTGTACAAGAACAAAATGTCTGCTGGTGAACTGTCCTATAGCTGCTTGTTGTGCTGTATATATGTATAGAGTTTTTAATTAGGCTTGTTGATATTCTTATTGGGATTAGTGTAGCCCCATTTATTTAGGATCTCTAGGATTTCTATTGGCTGTTTTACTCCAATAATATTTGCTTATTAATATTAAAAAATGTTGTGGATAATAAGCTTTAGATATTATAGACACATACTTTGCATTTTTTATGTACACTCCTAATTTATTAATTTGTTTATTACTTAAGAATTATATAGAAGCATTCCCACCCTCACCTTTATTAATATAATCTTTAAATTATACTTATGAATTCTATGAAATTTCCATTTTCTTTGAAAGGAAAATGGATAAGATTGTGAAAATATAATTCCTGTGTCAATGTCAATGAAGGAATGTGATAAATAAAGTAGGCATGTTGTGACCCGACCCTCCCTTATGTGCGGTACAAACAGATCCACCCTTGTAGTTCCTTGGGCTATAGTCTTAACCCTATCCATTAAAATGAAAATTTAAAACTTGTACTCCTTTGCACCCCCTCCAAAGTCTTAGAACGCCTCGTACTACAACGCTCTACCCCCTCCAACACAACACGGCTTCAGGCCACTACATACCACAAACACACTTCTTACAGACGTTACACAAAGAACTGTACTGTCATCTCTCCCTCCCTACCCACCCCAAACCAGCTTCCAGAAGCACATCCATACTCATATCTCCCGCCGTTCCATCCAATTACTTAACAACAACACACAGCTGCAGGCACAACCTCCCGAAATACATCCTTCCTAATTCTCTCTTCCTCGCGAGGACAGAGTCCACCTGGCCAGGTTGAGATGTGGGCACCATCCAGCTCTTCTGAGCTATCAGAAAAGACTGGATGTCTCCGCCAACGACACCTGCCCGGGATGTATCACAGCACGCCATACCATTAAATACATCATAGAAGACGGCTTCCTACACAATCACTTACACAAACAACATAATCTACACTCCTTGAGAGCCCTGTGGGAAAGCCCAATTGAGGCCATGGCCTTCATTAGGGACCTTCATTAGCTGTTCGGCCAGGCAGCCTAGGGAACAACCTTAGCTAGCAGATAACTATTTCCTTGCAAGTGGATCCTTCATGTAAATTATTAGCATGAATGTCCTGTGGGTGTAAGCAACATCTGACTTCTACCTCATGGTAAAGCTAGGCTTTTGGTGTGCTGTCTTTGTCCTTTAGATCAACATACATACTGTACCTGCTTTCTGGTACACTCAGACTGAGCCATGTACACTCATACAGTACATGCATATTTCTGACTTAGAAAAACTCATTACTGTAATTGACCTTCACATTATAAACTGATTTGTGATAGCATTATATTCAGTCACACCTGTACAGTATCTATGCTTATGCAGATCTATGAGAGTTCCGTATGAAGCTCAGTGGTCTGGTTAAACTGCTTTACTTAACTAAGCTATGCTTATGATTGTACAAGTGAAGTGATATAAACCTTGCTCCTCCCTTCTCAGAACCTGCTACGAGTGTGCCTGGTTGGCGTGGAATGTGTGTCAGCGCTGGCCATTGATCAGATTCTACAGATGAACCTCCTCCAGGCGGGCATACTGTGGCACCTCCTCCTCTTCCTCTTCAACTACGACTACACCTTGGACGAGGGGGGCGTCGGTAGATCCGGGGAGTCCAACCAACAGGTGGGTCCAGGATTATAAGGAGGCACACACACACTTTTTACCTACTAAATACTAGCAGCACTCACTAACTAGTGAGAAGGACAGTTGGTAACAGTAGTTTAAGGCCACCAATGGTTTGTAACAGTAGTTTAAGGCCACCAATGGTTTGAAAGACGAGAATGGTAAGTTGTATTGAAGACAAATTTTTACATAGCTGAATTAGCATTGTGATATTGACAAAGGAGCATATTTGATAAAGTAATCTAGAAGCCTTTCTGCCACATTCATTCTTTAGCTGAAGTTTCCGTTCCCAGGCATTGGCGATGATGAGGATGTTGGTATTGGTGGCTGGCGACCGTATTGCACTTGTGACTTTGCCCTAATTGCCCATCACAGCCACCAAGAACCAAGTATTGCAGTTGTCACTTTAGTAATATTTACCTTAACCCTTGCCTCTGCAGGAACTGAGCAACCAACTGGCCAAGAAGGCCCTGCACGCGTGTGGTCGTCTGGCGGGAGTGTACACGGAGGAAGCCCTAACCACTCCCTCCAACACAGTCATACTAGGGGTGCTACAAAGGCTACTTACTAGCTATGTCGTCAGTCTCATCCCTACATCATCACCAGAAGAGGTTAGTTGCCATTTTGTGTTCTTTAGATTTAATTTATTTTATTCAATTTAAGCGTTATTTCCACATAGCGATTTTGATTAGTTCTTTTGCCTTTCCAGTATATTGTGTCGTCCCAGTTCTGGTTTGTTTATTTTGCGAGTTTTACAATACTGTATAATGCAATACAATTATATTTACAGGTACTGAAAATAGTGACTAGTAACGTGGAGACTCCTTACCTGATCTGGGACAACGGGACACGCACACAGCTAGTGGACTTCCTAGCGACCAACCAACAGAACCATGTGCGCACCGGCCAGTCTGACCCCGAGTATGGCCGCACCTTCGAGTTTGACGCACACAAGGACGAACTGGTCATCGGCGGTGTGTTCATCCGGATCTATAATGAACAACCTACCTTCCCCATACAGGTAAATAATAGATGCTCAATCTCTACCATTCTTTCCTACTAAACCGAATCCTCTTCCCATAGTTCTCATTTTCACCTCCCTCACCATATCATCCATAAACATATTAAACAGCCATGGTGACATTACAGCACCCTGTCGCAAACCTACATTTACCTCAAACCATTCACTCAACTTATAATTTCCTACTCTAACACACGCTCTGCTCCCTTCATAAAAACTCTTAACTGCTTTTAACAAATTTCCTCCAATTTCATAAATCCTTAAATCACCTTCTAAAGATGATCATGTTTTATTTATCATTACAGTGTGCCAAGGAGTTGACATTAGAGCTACTGCAGTACATTGGGGGAGAGACTCAGTACGTACACTCCCTCCTCTCACTCTCCGCCGCCTCTGTGTCTCACCCCCGGCTGGCCAGGGTCGGGGACGCTCTCAGGGCACTCGTCAATGTCATAAAAAATAACCCAGGTCAGTAAATAGAGAAGAGAGAAAAAAAAAAGAAAGAGAGAGAGAGAGAGTTAAAATTAAAATGTGTGAATGAATGTTGTGAATATAATACTATGACAAGGTTCAATGAGAAGAGAGAGAGTGTCCGTATTTTTTAAATATAATCCTTAATGATACTGCTAGATCATTAAATTAACATTTTAAAAGAACTCTTGCAGCCAAATTGTTTAAGCAATATATAACGCTTATGCTCCAATGATGGTAATATGTGTACTCTAATCATTTTTTAATACAGAGATTGGCTAATAATCCTGACACCATTTTGGAGTGTTAATATATACTCCAGCCAGACCTATGAGAGTTCCGTATGGAGCTCAGTGGTCTGGTTAATCTGCTCTACATAACTAACTAATATATACTCCAGAAAGCTGACGGAATGAATATATAAACTGCCATTTGAAAAATAGCTCATCATTAACTAACAAAGTTTGGCTTTTGTGGGATAAAGAAGCAATAAGCAAAACACCATTAACCCCTTCACCATGATGACGTCATTTTACCTTTTATTCTGGATAAAGTTAAATATACAGTTTAAGAAGGACCCATGTTTTTCAGAGGGTTTATGGAGATCTTATGTACCCCTTGGATTCCTAGAGGTAGATTATAAACTAAAGAAAATTGTCTAATGGTAACCAGAATATGATGAAAATTACGGCATCGTGCTGAAGGGGTTAAAATGCTGCTCCTCCTCAAATGCTGTTTTTATCCACCATTTTGTGGACTATATCACATGGCATGAAGATGATACAGTAAACCAGCTTATTACTTCAAAATATTATTTTGCTAAAGCGTTATTTCCACATAGCGATTTTGATAAGTTCTTTTGCCTTTATATTGCGTCGTCCCTGTTTTGGTTTGTTTATTTTGCAAGTTTTACAATATTAACACCTAACGAGCGGCCTAGGCGGTAATTTATATGTACCGCCCAGCGGGGTGTTTTTACCCTAAATAGGGTTGTTTACGTGATCATTTTCATGCCTAAATAAGACCCAGAGCGTAAAACAAGTATCTATCCCTGTAAGGGCATAAACAGAGCTTTCCAATGACACCCCAACCATCCTTGTACGACCGCTAGTTTTCTTGCAACGATCGTGCAACACGAGTGCAAATACCATGTAATTAGGTACTTTCCCTACATAATTCCCTGTGTAGCGAGTGCGTGAGGGTGGGGGAGGGTGGGATTCATGTCAGTTGGCCCACCGCGGTGGTGTGCGACGGTCATAGCCTTACTACGCTCCTCACACCGCTCAGCTCTCTCTCTCTGCAACATTACGTGCTGAAAATGGCACACGACATAAGTTGTGAACCGCCACTTAGTCCAAATTTCTTTCACACGACATAAGTTGCGCGCCGCCAATAAAGGGTTAAGGAACACCCCGTTCTTAACATTAATCCTCCATTACAAACCCCAATGAACTTGAATAAATTAATGAAAGCATATGGTCCTCCCGGGATTCAACTTGGGACACCACACCCAGAACATAAGCATCTAAACCATTCAGCTAAATTCCGTACAGTATCCACTAACCCTAAAGCATTGTGAAGCTATCTGAAGTAATGCTACTGGAGGCCGGCGCTATCAAAATGTCTACCCTTATTCCTCGTTTTCCTTTTCATAAATTAACAAATTAAATAGAAAAACTTACTATTTAACCTTTCAAAATGCAACTAACAGGCTTTGAACTATCTCGCCTATCACATTTTGCTAGCACAGATCCTTCTTAAACTGCATAACATTGTCTAAATATAGTTGAAATATAACCACAAACATCCTCAGTAGTGAAAGGGTTAAGGTGATGTTTATTATCTAAGGTTGAGGGCTGCAGGCAACAGATCACTCTCACCTTCACCCACCTTCCTCACCACTCCACCCGACGGTCATTTTCTTACGCATTATTCATCGCACAGAACCGCTCGGGGAAATATATCTCACGACGTAGTAGCACACCATTGAGCGACAGACTCGATCTTAGCTCTCTTTTTCCTGCCACCACCACAAAAAAAATTCTCTCACTAACTTCACCAGCATGTTTTCCCCTAGAATTGACCACTTGCGAGTTTCAGGCTATAAGGAAGTTGGAGTTTTTTACATTGATATTTAGCAGAATTACCAGCTAAAATGTGGTTGTACATTTATAAATACATACAACTAAATTCAAGATACGTTTTATCCATTAGATATCTACTTTTGTATTGTATTTATGTTTATTACCGATGTTTACGGCACCAACTTCCTTATAGAACGAAACTCGCAAGTCGGCAATTTGAGTGTCTTAACCCTTTCGCTCACAAGGACGCGATCTGTGCCATTTCTGGGATACTTTAAAGCCTTTGTGACCATCAGGGGTGTTTAGAAACCTTTAGTTTAGTTCATTCAACCTCTGCAGTTGTCTTTGAGTAGGAAACTACTTTTAGAGAGGTAATTATGAGATTAAGATAATTATATTTCTGAATACTAAACGGCAACCCGTGGTGCATGAAAGGGTTAAGCACTCGGGCAATAGTTCTGTACCACCACACCCAGCCCCTCTTACAAGGTGGAGGTCATGTCAGCCCATGGTCATTGCAGTACGGAAAGCTGCTATTTAGGATGTGACACTGTAACCACATTCTCTGTGGACAAAACGGACTATAAACTTATATGTATGTACTGTATATGTAATAGCCTAGTGTTAGTGTCTTTTGGTCAATTATATTAGAAATTGGCCGAAGATGGAACTCAGATGATCCGTTTTGCCATTACCGAATTCTGCATCTGCTTCTGAGATTATGTACACACTATTAACTTGGAAAGTGCAGGGTTGAGCTCAGTTACAACACATAATAGCAATTCTTACTAATTCTGAAGCTAATGCTTAGCTTTGCTGTTCAATATAGTAACGCTCTCTTCTTGTTCGTTAACCCCTCCTGTACCGGCGACATCTTTTCAATTCTATTCTAGACATTTAAACTACTTATGTAGTTTAAGAAGGATCTGTGGTAGTAAAAAGGGTTAAGCGAGATAGTTCGAAGCCTGTTAATTACTGGAGACCCCTTTTAAGCTGAACAAAATTGTTTAATAGTAGCCAGAATAGACGTCACCGGTACTGAACGGGTTAATATATATTCTGTAATTCTGTAAGATAGGAAGTCCTGTTACCTAGATCACTTAGTGCATACAGTATTTTGTTATTTTTATCTGTTACTTTTGGTTTTCATATACAGTACATCTTAAAATGTATTTATCTTCAGATTTTACTTTTTAAATGTTTGTCTATTTTTTTAGTTTACTTTTCTACCTTAAAGTTTAAAATTATTTCAAATATTGCATGAAGAATTACAATAGCGGTGTTCTTGTTTCATTGTACAGTCGGCCTAATAAATGATGTCTCGGCACTAAGTATATTTTGATCAATAATTGGTATCAGCAACATCTGCAACTTGATTTATTCGTTTCGAGTGAGATATACAAACATGTTCCAACACTTATCCACTCTATTCAACATCTGACAGACATTAATACAGCACAGAGCGAGCCTAACGTAATGACAGCTGAGACATGACTTATTAGCGCGACCGTACAGTAGTAGTAAAGCCGGAGTCCCACGAGCCTTTTTTCGAGCAATTTTTACGGGCAATTATGGTCTGGAAGCTTGAAAAATGACACTTTATTAGAATTCAGCCGCCTAACATAATCTACCTTCATTCTAGTTACCGATACCAGTGCAAAAATGTCCCGAAATAATACGATAAAAAACCTGCTCGTGGAAATTTGACGGAAAAATCGCTCGTGTGACAGCGGCTTAAATGTATGTAGCGTGGACCAGCATCTCTCAGTTTAGAATGAACCAGATAATTCTATAGATCCTGTAGTATCGTGAAGTATTGCGAGTTTCAGGCTATAAGGAAGTTGGTGACGTAAACATCGGTATTAAGCAGAAATACAATAATATAGTTGATATCTAATGGATAAAGCGTATGTTGAAATTAGTTGTATATATTTAGTTTAGTAATATTTGCCAGAACGTCCCGGACTTCCCAAATTGACTACATTCCTGAACGTGACGATAGTGCGTTGTTATGTGTGCGATTAGTTTGCTTGGGAACCAGATTAACTTGCTCATGTAGTAATGTACACCCTATGTGGTGGATTGTGTTCTTTCATTTCATAAATTTTATTTTAGTAAGCGTTGTTTCCACATAGCGATTTTTATATTTTGTTTTGACTTTATATTGTCTTTGTCCCAGTTTTGGTTTGACTTTGTTTGCAAGTTTTACATTTTAATTTATAAATGTACTGTACTACAACCACATTTTAGCTGGTAATTCTGCTAAATATCAATGTAAAAAACCTCCAACTTCCTTATAGCCTTAAACTCGCAAGTGGTCTAGGTCAAGTTGCCCGGGCTTGACATCTACCAATTAAAATGTAAAATTTGCAAAATAAACATAACACCCTGTTGAGTGAATAAAATTTTGACAGTGTAGGTTCGATCTGCCGACTCTGATCAGCAGTCGACGCTCTACTGACTATTCCACGGCTTGCAATAACACATTAAAGTGTATGAAACTTGACTAGATATACTGTATGTGTTGTTATTGTTTAAAGACCTACATCTTCACCTCACACAAAGGATAGGTCGAGGTAGAGATACTTGGATAGCTGATTTATGTGATATAAACACAAATTTACTAACTAATAGGAACTAGGATACAAACAGAAGTGACCACAAAGGGATGGTAGTAAGGAAGGATCAACACCAGGGCACCAAACGAAAGCCAAGTCCAATATTTGTAGTGTTTATTATTGTCTATGAACTAGATGTGTGTGAATTTTGTGTTTTGTCTGTGTTTGTTCGTTGTTTTGTTTTGTGTTTTCCCTGTTCTTGCTCTGTCTTGAGTCGGCCACCCCCAAGAAAATACAAAATAAATAAAAAATAAAATAGAGAAAAATACAAAATAGGAAAAGTGGGGATTGGGCCTGAGCATATAGATAGATAGATAGATAGTTGGAAGTATGTTTTAGTTCATACTGCCATTCTTAAATTGAGACATGCATCCACTTAAACTATTTCTCTAAATCCATAAGGCTACTGTATGTATATACTCTATGTGCCAGAGTATATACATACTGTACATACATAAGGCTACTGTAGTCTAGATATGAGTGGAATGTGACTGTTCTTGTTGTTGTTGTGTTGTTATCAAATCACTTAATATTGACCGCAGGACGGGGCCATTTCGCCAGCCAGGACGGTGATCGAGAGCCAGGTATTATTATTATTATAACAACACCCGCCACAAGTCTGTATTCTTGGGATGTAAGGCATGAGGATGGTCTAACTTATATACAGTAGTAACATATTCAGTAGCAACGGTATCACATTAACATCATTAACTTCTTCTTTTCTATCCTTTCCTTCAACTTTCCTTTTCTGTCGGGTATGCCATCTCTACTAGAATTAAGTCCTGACCACCTCGTTTGGATCGTAAGGTCTGTGTGGCCAGTGTATCTATGTATGTAACTTCATCAGTAACATTATCATCATGATCACTTTTATGGTATAGTCCGTTCATTCTAGGTTGGGCAGAAATCGTAACCTCTAACGCCTGTAACTCAAAAAGGGCTAGAGCAAATGAGCTGTCAATGTATACAGTACACATATTCTCTAGCAAAGTCTTCCTATTTGTTAGAAATATTATCTCTCATACAGTACAGTACTGTACTCAAGTATTTTTTAGTTATGAGAGGTTAGGGGTTACGATTTCTGCCTAACCTAGAATGAACAGACTATAATAGTCATTATCATCCTACATCCCTTATCTTTCTCCTGTTTCACCTATTACTCATCATCATCTTCACCATATATTTATTATTATCTTCATTGCCATGAACATAGTTAGGCTCCATCCATTCACGGGATATCAAAGGCAATGGTAGTTCTCCAGTGGCTAAAAGTTTATTCATACTGGAGAGTCAGCCTAATAAGTGATGTCTCGGCACCAAATATATTTTGATCCGTAATTGGTATCAGCAATATCTAAACACGATTTCTTCATTTCGAGTGAAGATATACAAACATGCTCCTACACTTACCCATCCTATTCAACATCTGGCAGACATTAATACAGCACATAGGGAGCCAAGCATAATGACAGCTTAGACATGACTTACTAGCGTCACCATTCAGGATTTCATCAGTGCTCATGGGAGGCAAAGGTAGGTGGTGCAAGAAGCTAGGATTCATTAATGACACAAGATGGAAATTATATAGTAGTGTTTTGGGGTCGAAGGCCTATTAACCATTAAGTACAAACTTCAATCAGATATCCGACAATCCAATTTAAGCAATAGATGCTACTTCATTATTAACTTTCTAATAAAATAATTTCAAATATCCAGTGCGGGTGGCTAGGAATCCTCCTCCCCTTGTAAAATTCACCTACTAGATGAGACAGAGAAAGGGGCTACGGAATGCAAAAGTAGTCCCGGACCCTAAGAATTGAAACTTTAAATGTTTCTGTTCGTGCTTTGTCTCGAGTCGGGCATCCCCAGGGTATATGCCTGAGTTTATGCATACAGTACATACATACTGTTATTTTGTAGTGGTAGGTGATTCTTGCAGTGTCGGTGGTGAAGGGGATGACAATGGCTCGTTAGTAAAGCACTGTTGTGAAACGACAGAGCTGGTGAAAAATATTCCAACTCCAATTCCATATCCAGAAATTGCACAAGTACTGTACTGTACTGTACAGTTCTGACTCCCGACCCAGCCAAAGATTGCAACTCTGTCCAAGAATCTGAATCCACAACCATGGATAAGGGTCTCATTAGAATGTTTTGCAGCATGGGTGAACCTTTTAGATAGTAGGCTCAGTAGCGGAATGTGCCAAATAAGGTTTACTCCGTTGTATACTCAGGGTCTTAGTGTGCTGTATATACTGTAGCTAGGAAGATGAGAGTTATTATTCATATTATGCCGTTTCATAATATGCCGTTTCCCGTCTTGAGCAAGGTGCCACACAGAAAAAAAGAAGACTCAGAGAAGCTGTTAAAAAAGAAGATTTATTTACCATCCTCATGCCTTAAAGTATTATTGTTTTGTATTTGGGTTGTGAGTTTGACATTTCTTCCATGTACTGTGTCTGTATCCTAATGCTTTACTTGCCAAATAGAGAGCCTTGCTATGAATATTAACCACATTCAGCTTTGCAGATTTGGTTGACTGCGCTATACTCCTAAGATTATTATTATAGGTACCTGGTACTTCTTTGTTTGAATGAGCTTAGGGCAATAGGGTATCTTTGGGATACGCTTCCTCTCTTCATATAATGCTATATCCATTGTACAGTGTTATATTAGGCTTGTTAATACACAAGGTGTTTGCTATTATATATGATCTGTATTATAGTGTGCAAACAAGTCTGCTTTCAATATGCATTTTGAGAGGTGCTGTTAAATACATCATCATCAGCATCATCATCATCATCATCATCATCATCATGTACATCTTAATTCCACTCATATCTCTCGCCATTCCATCTAATCACTCAAAGACAACACGCAGCTGCAGGTACGACCTCCCGAAATCCATCCTTCTGAGTCCTCCCTCCCTCGCGAGGACAGAGTCCACCAGGCCAGGTTGAGATGTGGGCACCATCCAGCTCTTCTGAGCTATCAGAAGAGACTGGACCGCTCCGTCGACGACGCCTGTCCAGGATGCAACACAGCACCTCATACTATTAAACACATCATAGAAGACTGCATTCTACACAATCACTTATGCCAACAACATAATCTACACTCCTTGAGAGTCCTGTGGGAAAGCCCAATCTCTGCCGTGGCCTTCCTTAGGGACTCTGGACTGTTTGGCCAGGCAGCCTATGGAACAACAACAACAACAACCCTTGCCTTACTCCCACACTGACCTTCAAATGATCACTCCGCTTACTATCCACCTTCACAGTATCTAACCAAATAATGCTGTACTGTCTGAATATAATTGCTTGTGTTTGATTATGCTAGAAGTGTGTTAATACTGACCGAAGCATGAACTGTTGGAGTAATGGACATTATATCAGCATCTTACCATAATATTTTGACATTGTTTACCTGCACTGTATACAGATTTTACTTCGCTCACCGTAACCCCTTCAGTTATGAATAGCCTTAATGGGGTAATTGAAAGATCATAGCACAGAAATAATTGCTATACTGTACTGTAGTTTATTATCCTTATTCCTAGAGTGTTTTGTCAAAGAGTTAAAGCTGTTACATATCACATTAAATGCATTTTTTATGTGAGCATACTTCACTCAATACACATGTTATTGAATTAATGCTGCACTACTGTTCATGCATATTGATTACCAATGCATCTATTGTACTGCATAGTTTGTGTACTTTTCTCTTAATTTGCATAACAAGGTTTGATATTACTGTACTTACATTTTATAAGCCTCTGAAGCATTACCACTACATAATTTACAATATATGCTAGACATAAAAGCACACACCGGTAGTACTATATGCTTAATGTATCTTAACACTGTAATACTTATACAGTACTGTAGTTAATTTCACTCAGCAATCTGTAATCAGCTTAAGTATATTGATTGATTGAAAATGTGTAAGAAAAGCTTGGAAAAAAGTAAAGCTTCAGTTGTCCTATGTGCACATTATAAAACATATAGATTGATGCAATTGTATACATAAGCTGCATATGTCAGTTTATAAAATATTAATGCTTGTATGATCAGATAGGTAATATCATTGGTTGAATTAGATTACTCAGTTGAATATACTATACTCTGTCCAGCTAAATCATATGACCAATCTAGAAATGGAAAAATATGATACTGCTACGTCTCTGCATCATATTATTGCCAAGATTTCACAATCAGCAATATATTTTGCTACAAAATCTTAGTAATAACAGAGTAACCAGAATGGCGAGATAGTAATTTACCATCAGCTGGGAAAAAATGGACTATAATTTTTTGCCCAGTTTAGCTTAACCAAGTACATTATAATCAACATGTGCTAATGTTATTGAGAAACAAGAAAAGTAAGGAGATGATGGTGTTGTTTGTATAATAGTATGTTGTATTATAGGAGTGGAGATGCAGTGTATCGGTCACTTCAAGCTGCTGTTCTCCTTGCTGCGTCTGGAGGGTTGTGTTGGGGTACAACAAAGTGTACTGGCGGTGGTGGAGGGAGTCACTGGCAATGCTGACTGTGTTAGTGATATTGGTGCATCAGAGGTAAGATTAACGTTTTCTTATACATACACACCGTACATACATACATACATACACACATACATACACAAATTTAAAGACAGAGTGCTCCACACGAAGCGCGGTTCCGGTCTCACATCCTAATGGCGGCGTTCCAGGCAATGCTGTTAAGAGCTGCCTCACGTGTCACTTGTCAGGTTCTTTGATGTAAGATCAGACCACAAAGTTCAATCCTATGTCTTTCTTGGTCTGCCCCATAGTGCAGCTCCCTCCACATTCATAGACTTGGTGCAGCTCCCTCCACATTCATAGACTTGTATGTCTGGAAGGGGAATGTTTAAGTTTTCTGTCATCTTTGATTCAAAGTGAAGGGATTAAGGATTGAATTAAGAACTCATGATCAAGTTCCTTCTTCCAAAGTAGACACCAATACCTTCTCTAACTGTCTTCATCTTGCTCTGACAACAAGCTGAATCTACATTGTTTTTGGCCCTCTGAGTGCTCAAAAATGTCCATGAAAGCATTCTGGATGCATCCATGGTGAAGCTGAGAGTCATGAGAGAGCCCGTAAGGTGTCCTCTTGTTACCCTTTCTGCAGCCACACTTTTTATCTCGCCCACTAAATAACACTCAATCCATCTGATGTCACCTGGGGTGTGACTGAAATTGATCGATTTTGGTATGCTTCCACTTTTTCCACATAGCAATTCTGATAAGTTCTTTTGCCTTTATATTATGTCATCCCTGTTTTGGTTTGTATGTTTGCAAGCTTTACAATATAATTTCCTTGTAATACATTGGCCAGAGTGACTATCGGTACCATCCATTGGGGCTAAAGTTTATAATTATTGATAGTCTACTCCTCATTGTTTATATTTATAGTCTACTTTTGCTATCTATCTATCTATCTATTGCCTGACGCCGTATGGCCACGAACGAACCGCCCCCATGCACCTCTGTCCCCAGTCAGTCGACGCCCCTCCTCCCAACCAGCACCGCCTTCGTTCATGTACTTCCTCACTCCATCCTTCCACCTCTCATTCGGTCTACCTCTCCCTCTCTGTCCCTCCACCTCGCTCTCGTACACCCTCTTAGTCATTCTCTCGCTTTCCATACATTCCATATGGCCGAACCATCTCAAGTTGTTCCTTTTCACACTTTTCAGCACATCTACCTTTTGTTTGTTTTTATTATAATATAAAATTGCAAAATAAACAAACCAAAACTGGGACGACACAAGATAAACACAAAGGAACTAATAAAAATCGCTATGATGTGGAAATAACGCTTAATAAAATAAAATTTGAAATAAAAGAATACAAGTTTTACATTATAATTAAGTATACTGATGGTTGTGTTTGTGTTATTACTACCAGGTGTTGGTGTACTTGATGTTGGCACTACACTCCCCGGCCCTGGTGCCAGACAGACTCACCTCTCTCAACATTCTCCATGCCCTCATGTCCAACACCAAGATCGTCAAGGAGGCTCTCAATAAAGGTACGCCGGGTGGATGGCACTTGTTATCCATGGTCGGCAACCCATCTAGGGGAGACAACCTTATCAAAATCCGGGTGGATGGGCCTCGTCAACTTTGGTCGACTACCTGTCTAAGGGAGTAAACCTTACACAAATCCGTACTGCTTACCTTTGCGTGAAGCAGGTTAGTGGATGGACTAGCCACACACCACTGTAGAAAAATAGTGCTAAAAAGATACATAGAGGGCTTCGGAGTCGGACGGACCCTAAGTTGAGTGGTCAATCCTGTAAGTCCTTCAGTAAACTGGCATGGGTTGTCCCTCTTACAGGGGATGGGTCCACTTGGGGGCCTTCTGTGTATGGCCACCCTCATTAAGGGGAGTTAGGCGTCCTGTAATAGATAGATTGATAGATAGATAGATTAGTTGACTGTGATTTCATGGAAGTAAACAAGAAGCATTTGAACACTTGGAATAGCACGAAATATCAATAATATGATATGAATTAATGTATACTGGTACCTAATAATAAAATATAAGATAAATTGAAAAGAAAACTATGAAGTAACTTTATGCCTTTGACTTTCCAGGTGCGGTCATTTATTTGCTGAACATTTTCTGCTCAACGGAAGACTGCGACGTGAGAGAAAAGACCGCGGAACTACTGGGCAAGATGACCTGCGACAAACTGGTCGGGCCCCGAGTGAGACTGATCCTGCTGAAGGTCGGTTATATTTCTTCACTCCAGAGACAGACTATACCATAACCCTTTTGAGGATTATGACGCGTTTTGGCACTTGACTCTGTCCTCTACTTCCCATAGCCGGTGTCTGACTTTACCTTTTTCATCATTCTTATTCTAACGTTTTTCCTGAGAGTGGTGAAGGCAGTGGGGCCATAATAGTGTGCCCCATGGTTCCCTAGTGTCTTACTCTCACTGGCACAAGTTGGCCTTTCTCTCTCTGGCGTAGGGATGCGGCGACCCCACCGCCCGGTACTTTGGTGGTGCAGTCAGCTTCTGGAGCAGTGGACCACTGGTTCCTATCTTCAGAAAATGACTGTGCTTGGTATGCTTCCAGCCAGGGCCCCACTGGGGTAAATATAATAGCAAAACAGTGGTGGAACTGCCATCCGGGTGAGGGACTGCTCTGGGTCTGATCCTTCAGTGGATATGGCACTGTGGAGTGGGTCAGTCGGGTCATGTCTGGGAGCCTGGAGGCAGTTTTTGCCATGGCCAGCCCTATTGAGGCGCTTCCTCTGGAGGCGGGGCGTCAGATTGATAATGATGAAGTGTATATGGAAGTCATAGGGTTAATTGGTAGTCTTTTCCCTTTTAATTCCTACAGATCCTTCCTAAGCTGTATAAAATCATCAAATGATAGCCAGAGTAAACTGTTAAAACGCGTCATGATCCTCAAGGGTTTATTTCATGTTCATCAGGCGGAAAGTTTGCTTCCTCAGAAGCCGATTTCTTGATAACTTATTATTGTACTGTAATACAGGTTTGCCTCACTATACGATGCCCCAATTTACGATATTATTATAGGTTTATAGGTGTTTGGGTTTGAGTTATGGCTGGTCCCAGAATGCAACCCCATTTACCTCATTCATTTTAGGGTTTGCTATATGATTTTTCTATTTAAGATCGGGTTTTCTGAATCATAACCCTATCATAAATCGAGGGAGACCTATATTGGCATCATAATAGTACTAATGTCAATAACACTTAAGGGGGGAGGGTTTGTTTTTCGGGACTACTTTCTCCCTCATGTTTAACCCCATTAGTTTTGAGATTTTAAGACGTTCGGCCCATTAGTTTGCAGATTTTAACACCTGTACCTTATTGTTTCTTTCCCCACAGCTCCTACCAGCAGCGTTGGTGGACCAGATGAGAGACGCCCCCAGTACAGCAGGACACATGTATGAGGCTCAACACGAGAACCCAGAACTGATTTGGACGGACGAGTCCCGCCAGAGTGTCTCCGGTGTGGTGGCCAGGCTCGTTCAGGAGTATGTATTATATTTATAAAGTAAAGGCATCAGTAGTGTCAATATAAAGGCACTTCCACACCCAACTTATTATTATAATGTAAAACTTTTTAGCAAAATAAAAATTTAAAATAATATTAACATTAATAAACAATACATACACCAGTCACTAACGATAGTGCTATCGGGTAGGTACCTGTTAGTATAGCATAGCAAGTAAGTTGCTTTTATGTAAACTGTTTCAATTATCTTAGAGCTATATATAAATCTGTGAGACCATCCTATCCAGTCACACTTCCACACACTATGTCTCTACTTTATCTGTCTAGAACTGTACACATTTTTAGTCATTGGTTATACTGTATATACAAAAAGATGATGGTTCACTATTGTTTTAAAACGTAATGATGAAACAGCTGAAAATTAAGTCACTGTATTTTGGAGTCACTGTATTTTATTATCCTTGCAGAATCCATCATGAACAACGCGAGGATCCCAACGCCATCTGGAAGTTACCTGAAGATGTGACCTTGGCCAGCACATCGGGAGAGGTGGTGGTGGGCGGTGTGTACCTACGTCTACTAGTGGCCAACCCTACGTGGGTCCTACGCAAACCAAAGACATTCGTCTCTGATCTCTTTGATGCACTGCTCGATCAACTTATCAAAAACAATGATGTAAGTTGCTTGTACAGTACATGTATTGGTAAATGTATGTGCAGTCATAGGTATAATATATTTGTACAATGGGTCTCTGGGTATTTCTCCTGGACGACCTACAGTAGATGTGTGTGATTTTGTGTTTTGTTTTGTTTTTCTGATGTGATATCCCTTTTTTTTCAAGTGCTTGCGAATTAGTTTTAAGAATGAGCACTCTTTTAAATAAGTACAAATATTATTAATATCATCATTATTCACAACAGGGAGAGATGATGGAGCTAGTTGTGAGTGTTGTGGTGGCGGTGATGACGGCTCAGCGCGGACTATTGGACTACCTGCCGCAGTTAGGGCACATCCCGAGGGTCATAGGTCATCTACCATCCAAGTCCCTCCCTGTGGCACGCGCTGCTACACACGCGACGCACCAGTTCACTTGTAATCAGGTCGGAAGTCAACCCAATTTGTATTATTTATTCCTGTGCTGTTTCTGCCATTTCTCCTTTTTAAAAGTTATGACAAGTACCATATGAGGCAGCCCAGAGTGAGGCTGCTGGAATACTGTCATTGAGATACAAGACTGAGACCTTGTTGGTATAAAGCAGTGCTTAACCCCTACTGTACCATGGCATAGTAGATAAAAGTGTACCCTCCAGTACCAGACTTGTTGCTATAATCAACAAGACAACACCCTGTCAGCTCAAGAGTTGATGGGTAACTGAGCCACCTGGCCCGGAGTAGCTGAGAGGGACCATGGGAAGTGTTGCCAACTCCTCATAGCAATGGCTCTATTAAGTCATGTTAGCAGCTCCAGCAGAATATTAGCAGAACTAGCAGGACGGCTGAGAGCCATCGCTGGTATTGGCGAGTCACTTTTTTACTGACGACTGTATCCCGTCACTGGTACAGTAGGGGTTAAGGGGTGTACAATATGTACTGTATATTCGTTTTCTATGAGTGCTAGTGACTTTATTAAGAAACAAGTGGTGCGTTTCACTAACACATAACTTGGCTATTACTATTTATTATAATGAAGACAGTACAGTATAGGTAATATTGATTTAATTAATTAGGTTTATTTGAAAGTTAATTGGTGGGTTGGTGAAAAATAATATGAATGAATGTTGTTCAGCTGTGCCTGGGTGTGCTGGAGAGTACGGAGGTAGTGTCGGGACTGGTGGAAGCCATGAGGATTCGGCCGGACATAGTGGGTGTGGCGTGTGAGGCGCTACACAACCTCTTCTCCGCCGGTGACGTTAGCGCCTCGGCCTTCGTGGACCAGGGACTCCGGGCTAATGTCATACCTTACCTCCTATCACTGCTGGAGTCCAAGCTGGATGCCAAGGTGCAGAAGCCAGCGTCAACCAAAGCTCAGATCGTCACGGTTCTCAAGACTATGGCTGCATCACCACAACATGCTGAGGAGGTAGGCTGCTTCTGTACTACCAAGCACATTTTGACTAATGTACCTTGTATTTGGCTCTCTCTCAATTTATCAACTTTGGGGGGAGGGGGGCACTTGTTACAGGCAGCTTTGTGTATTGTCTCCTTCATTCACATAGCAAAGAAAATTATATTAACAGTAGCCACTGGTTACTGTAAGGTTTCGCTAGCTTAAGATTTAGTTTTGGGTAAAATTTTAACAAGATATACATCACTCTAAAGCACTATCTTACTGTAGGCTACCTAATGAAGGGAACCAATAATTATTTTAGATGTACTGTATTTTAGAATGAAGGATAAAACTGTGTTGTGTATATTTTCAGGTGGGAGCGATCCTGGGTAAGTCATCAGTGTGGCCGCAGTATCGTGATCAACGGCACGATCTGTTCATAGAGTCCTCCCCAGCGGCGGTGGGTGTGTTACCGGGGGGTCCAGGGGTAGCAGGCTTCCTCACACAGGGTTCCTCCAGGGTCATGCCTTCAACGCCTCCTTCAGTCACCACCACACGCAGGCACCCGGACATTCACTGAGCTATATGTACAGTCTAGCCTTTTAATTAATGGACTATCTCATATTTATTCATTCTATCTATCTATCCATATACTGTACTCAGGCACAATTCCCCTTTTGTTTTCTATTTTTTATTTTTATTTTTTTAGCTGGGGATGGCCGACTCGAGACAGAGCCCGAACAGGGACAACACAACACAAGAAAAATTAAAAATAATGAATACACAAAAACAAAACCCAAATTGACACACATCTAGGTTCGCCTATTTATTCATAAGAGTCATATTTATACACTGATAAACCACACACAGGCATTCATTAAGCTACATCTACACACTTATGTATACAGTACAGTACTCTTCTAAGTATAGGTCTGCCTCGATTTACAATTGGGATATATTCTTGAGAACCCAATCATGAATAGAATAATCATATAGCAAACCCTAAAATTAATGGGGATGCTTTCTGGGACCAGCCAAAACCCAAACGCAAACTCCTAAAAACCTACAATAATATCATAAATCGGGGCATCGGATAGTGAGGGAGACCTGTACTGGACCATCTCATATGTAGTCCACAACAACAAGCAACTGGAAAACATAATCATACACTAACTCATTTGCAACTACAGTACACATGATCACTAGTACAATCACAGAGCAACATACATACATACATACTGTACATACTTACATAATTATATACATACAAGTTTAAAGACCGCTTCATCCACGGAGAGCTTGGTTTTAGTCTCATTTTTGTAGTATGGTACTGTACAATAAAGACTTGCCACAACACAGCCCCATCATGTCATCACAGTGGCTGATGTTGGTATAGCGCTAACAGTGTCTTAGCAAGACTCAATTATTGGACTATCTCGTATTTATACCACGCTAACTAAGATATTATAATGTAAAACTTGCAAAATAAACAAACCAAAACAGGAACTACAATTAACAGACATATTTAAACAGTTTTAGGTACTCCACTATCTCATATTTTACCAAGCTATTAATATTTATCCCTTTTCCATAAATTTCATATTTTTCCCTCTCTCCGGTCCTTTTCACTTTTTATAGTCCGTTCATTCTAGGTTGGGCAGAAATTGTAACCCCTAACCTCTCATAACTCAAAAAGTACTGGAGTAATCGAGATCATATTTCTACCAAATAGGAAGATTTGGCTAGGGAATATGTGTATAAATTGACGGCTCATTTGCTCTAGCCCTTTTTGAGTTCCAGAGGTTTGAGGTTACGAGTTCTGCCCAACCTAGAATGAACGAACTATAGTAATGTTCTCTGTGACATTATCCATAGTAAACTACAAGATTATATTAAAACTGAAAAATTACATATATCAATCAATGAATTCTTTGAACTTTGGAATAGAAGGTATTTGTACTTTATACATTAAAGGTCTCCCTCGATTTACGATTGGGTTACGTTCTTGAAAACCCGATCTTAAATAGAAAAATCGTATAGCCAACCCTAAAATTAATGGGTTAAATGGGGATGTGTTCTGGGGCCAGCCAAAACCCAAACACAAACACCAAAAAACCTGTAAATAACATCGTAAATTGGGGCATCGGATAGTGAGGGAGACCTGAAAATATATTATATCATGCAGTCAAAATCTATCATACTGCAGAAATATGAAACCTTTATTCCAAAAATACTAATTATATTATTTTATTTTCAGTAAATAAGTAGCTATCCATTTCCACGACTCCCTCATCCACTATATATGTTTTGATAAGCTTACATAAACGAGGCACAAGTAAGAAAGGGTTGGTACCTATTAAAATGTAAAACTTGCCCAATATACAGGGTGACGCAGATTCTAGTTACCCAGTTGACTGCCCAAGCCTCCTCTGACTTAAGGTACGGTGGCGCTAATAAGTCATGTCTCGGCTGTCATTACGTTTGGCTCGTTCTGTGCTGTATTAATGTCTCGGATGTTGAATAGGGTGGGTAAGTGTCGGAACATGTTTGTACATCTCGCTCAAAAAGAAGAAATCGTGTAAAATTGCTGATACCAATCAATTGATCAAAACATAATTGGTGCCGAGACATCACTTATTAGGCAGATTGTACAGTCGGCCAAATAAGTTATGTCTCGGCACCAAGCATATTTCGATCAATAATTGGTATCTGCACTACCTAAGCATTAATTCATCATTTCGAGTAAGATATACAAACAGGTTCCCTATCTTTACACACCCTATTCAACATCTGACAGACATTAATACAGCATACAGTGAACAAAACTTCATTACAGCGGAGACTCAACTTATTTGGCCAAGTGTACAACAAGAGTTTAGTCTAATCTAAAACATTTGCAGTATGTTGGCGTACTTCTCCCTTTATTCTGGCTAACAGGTGATTTTATACGGCTTAAGAAGGACCTGAGGCAGTCAAAGAATAGTAACGATCCCAAGTAACCTTCAGACTCATAAAAGGCCTTCATATGCAGAATTTATTTATGTAAAAAGTGCAAAATAAACAAACCAAAACAGGAACGACACAATAAAAGGCAGAAGAACTCATCAAAATCACTGTGGAAATAACGCTTTAGCAAAATATAATCGTCTAATGAAGCCAGAATATAAAGACTAGAAGCTAATGGTACTGAAGGTGCAAGTACTCCATGGGGTAGCACCAACGAACTTGACAATAATCTGGACTCCTTAACTAATTATAACTCAAAATGAATGAAAGCAATCGGGCTGACGGTTCTCATCATTTGGGAAGAGTCCACCAGGAAATAAGTGTGGATATTTACAGCCAGTTTGCTCAAGGTCCTTTCGAGTTACAAAGAGGTCAGGGATCGAGATTATTGTCAAGTTCGTTGGTGCTACCCATACCACCAAACAAGGGATAGTTTTATAAGTGATTCACCCACCAGTAGTGAATCGGACGTGGATCAAAAAGTAGCTATTTAGCAAGTTCGACACAAACTTTGAAGTGGCGAATGGAGATATAATGAAAGTTAATTATTTTGCAGGAACATAATGAAAGTTAAATATTTTGCAGGAATATTTGTCATAATAAAAATAGTTGCATGTTGACACTACAAACTGTGATTTTACACTTAATTGACAAAATGTAAAGTTGTATAAAAGTTAACCCTATTTATACTTAGTCTAATATATTAACCCTTTGAGTACCAGCGACGTGTGTTATGCTTTACTTTAGCTATATTTAGACGATATTATGCAGCTTAGGAAGGATCTGTGGTAGTTAAAAAGGTTGGTTGAGATAGTTTGAAGCCATATTATTGCTAGAGGTCCTGCCTAAGCTGAGTAAGATCATCTAATAGTTGGCAGAATATGATGAAGAGGACGTCCCCGGTACTGAATGGGTTAACCCTTTCCGTACATAGTATAGTGACGCCCTTCTGACCTTCTATTCTGGCTAGCGGTAGATGCTAGGTAAAATTTGACACCTAAATTGCATGAAAGGTCATATTATTGGCAAAACAAAAATGGGGCCAAACGATGACGGAAATGTCCGGCAAACGGAAGTACGTATCCGGGAGGCCGTTGCCGGTCCGGCAAGTACGGGTTTCCGACATTTAGAGCTCCAGCGTAGCGAGGGTTTACTGTACTTTATAAACATCGTAAATTTTATGCTACAGGTCTCCCTCGATTTACGATTGGGTTACGTTTTTGAAAACCCGATTTTAAATAGAAAAATTGTATAGTTAACCCCTCGGGACCGGTCTCACCTTGTAAAGGACAGCCTTGAAACCCGGGGCATCTGGCCGAAAAACTTTGTAATAGGCTAGCCCTATCTTTGTTATTGTAATGGCTAGATAATTCAGACACATCTCACAACGTAGCCCTGTTTTGTATCTGTAGACTGGCGTTGAGTAGAGCTCTCTAGGTCAACTGGTTCAGTTGTGATAACGATTTCCGTGGAGAGAGTTTTGACACGATGTTAGCAATATCGGACATTTAGAGACACTAATTTCGTCTTAGCAGACAACATCAACAGACCTCCGACTTCTTCTTGATTTTGAAGGCACGCGACGCTCCGACCGGCTTTGTTTACATACGGTTCGACACACGGCTTTCAAACCACGCTTAATAGGCTTTCAAGCTTATGGATTTCAGAAGCCCATCCGGGTCCCACAGCGCGAGTTATTTATGAGCTGCTGGAAGCCCAACCGGGTACTGAGGGTTAATCCTAAAATTAATTGGGTAAATGGGAATGCATTCTCGGACCAGCCAAAACTCAAACCCAAACAACTAAAAACCTGTAATACAGTAATATCATAAATTGGGTCATCGGATAGTGAGGAAGACATGTACTTCTGTAACGCTCTTCCTGGTCAGTCGAATATACTTTTTTTTTACATTGAATAATGGTACACATTTTTCCCCAGATAATGTGTCCAACTTGGCTACTGGACATATTGGCATGCTTGGTGTTTTGCAATGATGTATTTGAGATTAGTGTACAGAAGAACTAATATTAAGCAGCACACCAAGGAACAGTAGTATCAGACAATAGCACAAGAGTCTTTCTCTACTGGACTAAGACAAGTCATTCAAATAAATACTGCCCAAACATTATGGAAAATTGCCTTGATAAGAACTATTTTTTTTAATGAGATTATATAAATGTTGATCAAAGTATACTTTGAAATATAGACATAATTAATATAAACACCATGTGGTGAGGAACACTTTATTGACAATGTTTGGCATATAGCTTCATCAGGCCAATGATTGGCCTGATGAAGCTGTATGCCAAACATTGTCAATAATGTCCTACATGGTGTATATATTCAATATAAACATTGTGAGGTAGACTGGACTAATTTTATAAGATGTAATAGATAATACTGTGAGTTGTTCACAGACACTCTCTCTCTCTTTATATTACTAGCCTTTTGCACTTTGTACATAATCTCAACCCAAAATATTTTTAAACCAAATAGTATACTCTTTAAGAATGTAAGAAAGACTCTTTTTAGTACATTATTTAACTGTTTTTTCTTCAGACTACAAAGGGAAGTGCTACACTTAAAGGTTTCCTTACCATAAAACGTATAATATGCCGTGGTTTGAGATTAATTGATATCAGATTGAACCCGAAAATAAAGTGACTGAAAAAATAACTGGAAATATTGTAAAACCGGTGACCATTCCTTCAGTGTTGCTGCCTCTCACAGCTTGGACACTTGGGCAAGGATGTAGTATGCAGGTGTACCGCCCGCCTTGTTCACAATCAGGTTCCTGTCTATTTTGACTGCCGTGAGATATAATAATAGGTTGAGGGGGTCATCATCATACAGTATATATTGCCAGCAGGGGACAAATAACAGAAAAAATGGACGGGAACTTAACCGTGAGCGATTGACCTATGTAAACATGACGACCATTGGATCGTACACCCGGATACTACTGTACAGTACATCCTTCCCGACACTTCTCCACACCCATGCTTGTTAATCTTTATACTGTGTGCTCAACTCGCTGTAGGCGTAGACAATTGTTAGGAGTGGATTATGTTCTGTAATAGGTAGGAGTGTAGAAAGCATTACGTTTGATTTACAGTTCACCGCACGGCAGTATATTTGATGACGATGGTAGGCTATGTACGCATTTTGCAGTAACTAAATTATGATGTAAAACTTGCAAAATAAACAAACCAAAACAGGGACGACACAATATAACGGCAATAGAACTTATCAAAATCGCTATGTGGAAATAACGCTTAATAAATAACTAAAACAACTATTGCAACTAAGCTGTATGGAGAAATTGTATAAATGAATGGCACTAACTGTACTATAATGCTGTGCATATAGTTCATAATCAAAACTACTTGTATAAACAAGGTCGTTTCAATGGCAACTGGTGTGAAAAATTACACTTAACCCCTTCTGTACCGGCGACGTCTATTTAATTTATTTTGGCTACTACTAAACGATTTATTCAGTTTAGGAAGGATGTCTGGTAATTAACAGGCTTTGAAGTATCTCACTTAACCCTTTTTAGTTTAGTTTGGTGATGGGCTGGTCTATCAGAGTGAGAACTGAGCGATCTCTGCCATACCCATAGCTTACTCTGACTGTTCCTTTTACTTATATATTTTCTAGATCTCAAGTGACGGCGTCTCTTGCGTGGATTGACCTCCTAATCTACCAAGATTGGAAGCCAAAGCGTCACATCTTTCCTTTGCCCCTCAACTTTCTCTTCATAATTGCTGAGGGGCACAGGGCCCTGGGTGGGGCTTTGGTTTCCCGGGCGTTTCCGCGCCCTCCTCAGCTCCCCGCCGTGGAGTGGCTTCGGTCACCCAGGCTTTATTGTGGTCTGGCCTTGGCCTTGCTCGGCCTTGGGGCTGTTCGGCCAGGCAGAACCCTTTTTAGTACCATAGATCCTTCTTAAACTGCACAAAATCATCTAAATATACAGTAGATACAGGTAGAATAAAACTGAAAAGACGTAGCCTGTACAGAATGGGTTAATACATTTCTACAGTATAATACTGTTATTGCTAATTTATATGAGTCTTTATATGAGTTAAGGTGTCTAAAAATCTGTGTGTGATAACCCGGGTTCGAATCCTGGTGGATCACATGCAGTACTGTATAATGCTTTCATCAATTTCATTGGAGGTGTTTGGTGTTGTGGTGAAATTAATAAAAAATAGATTATGCCAGAATAATGCACTTATAAGTTTCAGCTGGATCATATAATTTTGTTATTGGGGGTGGCCGACTCGAGACAGAGCCCGAACAGGGACATCACAACACAACAGAAAAACAAAACAAAACAAAAACAAAATCACACACATCTAGGTATCATAGTGTTGATAATAAGGCAAACCATATTTCTTAACTCTTTCGAGATCCGATGGCGCATTTATTTATTTTTTTTTTCTGGCTTATTATTAGACTATTTTATTCAGATTAGGAAGGTTACATGGAAGTTAGAGGGTTAATCGAGATAATGTTTACCCTATTAATTCACACAGATCCCTCCTAAGCTGTATACAATCGTCTAATGGTAGCCAGAATATACTAAAGTTAGCGCCAGCAAACTTGACAATAATCTTGATCCATTAATTTCTTATAACTCGAAATGAATGAGTGCAGTCGGGCTGAATTTTCTGTCATGTGGGAAGAGTCCACCAGGAAATAGGTGTGGATATTTACAGCCAGTTTGCTCTAGTTACAGAGAGGTCAGGGATTAAGATTATTGTCAAGTTCGCTGGCGCCATCTATATCAGCATGCGTCATATAACCCTTAAGGGGGTAGTGCTTGGGTTTTGGTCTATATATTTATTTAAATATTTATATATTTATTTATTTATTTTTAAGTTTCCTCGCTAGACCTCCATCAAGCTTAGAAAAACACCCCCTAGACCCTCTTTCAAGATAAATTTGTACATTTTTTGGTAGAAACATTTCCTGGCCAAAGGCCGGTTCCTTCTAAAATTAGAGGCTCAGTCCCGCTCGCCAGGAAAAAATTGACACCTAAATGGCATGAAAGGTCTTAATATTGATAACAAAATGAGGCAAAAGGTCTCAAAATCGCCAAACTAACGGAACGCATTTTAAAACCTCAAAATTAATATGCTAAACATGAGGGAGAAGGGGGTCCAGAAAAAACGAGTACTACCCCCTTAAGGGGTTAATTGTTAATATATTATACTGTACTCATGTTGATGTTCTTGTTTTCATATGATTAATTTGCATCTGTTAATATGGCATTCTTCATAACCTGCAGAGGATTCATAGATATTATAATAGTGATTTAGATATTTACATGGAGTAGGATAACATAGTTGTACAATCGCGCTAATAAGTCATATTTCGGCACCATGTAGGTTTTGATCAATAATTGGTATCAGTAATATCTAAGCTTCCTTTCTTCATATCGAGTGAAATATACAAACGTGTTCCTACACTTACCCACCCTATTCAACATCTGATAGACATTAATACAGCACAGAGCGAGCTAAACGTAATGACAGGTGGGACAGGACTTATTAGTGCGACTGTACAAGGCTTGATTCTTAATAATTATGATTTCAATACGGTGTACAGGTCTTCCTCGATATACAATTGGGTTACATTCCTGAAAACTGGATCTTAAATAGAAAAAATCATATAGCAAACCCTAAAACTAATGGGGTAAATGGGGATGCATTCTGGGACCAGCCAAAACCCAAACCCAAACACCTATCTATCTATCTTACTATCTATCTATCTATCTATCTATATGCTCAGGCCCAATTCCCACTTTTTTTTTTTTTTTTTTTTTTTTTTTTTTTTTTTCTGGGGGTGGCCGACTTAAGACACCTAACACCTAAAAACTTGTAATAATATGGTAAATCGGGGCATCGGATAGTGAGGGAGACCTGTACTGTATGACAAGCTGCAAATACTGTGTATAATATGCAATACCAATGACTTTATTTATTGGTATTAGTTATCATTTTGTAGGTAAACCTATATTTCCCTTTTAGTTCCTGTACCTCTCTCTCTCAGCCTTATGAGGGCTTCTGCCCAGTAGGCTGATGACAAATAGTTTTTATTATTATTAGTTCCCGCTAATCAAGGTCAATTTATGTACATTATTTTTTCTTTTAGTTTTGATTATGAGTTAAGCCGGTGTCACACGAGCGCTTTTTCCGTCAATTTTTGCATGAGCAAGTTTTTTCTGGTGATATTTTGGGATATTTTTGCATTGGCATCGGAAACTAGATCGAAGGTAGATTGTGTTAGGAGGTTTAATTCTTATGGAACTTGTATTTTGAAGCTGCCAGAAAATAATTGCCCGTAAAACATTGACGGAAAAATGGCTGGTGTGACACCGCCTTTAGTATGTGTGATACGCCTGCACGTGTTGAGAGAGATTAAGGCACCATAAATTATATTCCGTATGAGGATCAAAGTTAAGGGGGGATGGTTCACTTTTTGGTTTTAATTTATTTATTTATTTCTAATTTCCTCGCTAGACCTCCATCAAGCTTAAAAAGACGCCCCCTTGCACCCCTTTCAAGATAAATTTGTACATTTTTCGGTAGAAAAGTGTCCCGGCCAAAGGCCGGTTCCTCTTAAATTACAGGCTCGCTTTCGCTCACCAGGAAAAAATTGACACCTAAATGGCAGGAAAGGTCTTAAAATTGATAGAAATGGGGCAAAGCTTCATAAAACTGCCAACCTAATGGGGCTAAAGATGAGGAAGAAGGGGTCCAAAAAAAAGCAACGACCTGCCCCTTAATTAATGCACCCTAATTTATATTCCGTACGAGGAGGATAAAGGGTAAGGCATATCCGGGGCTTTATTTCTTTGTAAGTCAGTGTACGGATAACTCATTTTGACTTTCCCGAGCTGGTGAACCATTTTACAGGTTGTGGCACATGCTTCCCGTTCTATTTACTGTCAAGCCGGCATCACACGAGAGCTTTTATAGTCAACATTCGATAATCAACAAATTTCTGGCTACATATCGGGAATATTTTACACTGGTATCGAAAACTAGACTGATGGTAGATGAATTTTGGCGACCGATATATTTCAAATGTTTACCTCATAAGCTGCCAGACCAGTGTTGAGGATGAATGTCGAGGGAAAAGGCGCCCTTGTGATACCGGCTTAAGGGGAGGCAGACCGTTTTTCTGGACCCCCTTCTCCCTAATGTTTAGCCCCACTAGTTTTGAGATTATAAGACATTCGGCCCATTAGTTTGGCGATTTTAGCACCTTTCGCCCCATTTCGTTGTCAATTTTAAGACCTTTCCTACCATTTAGGTGTCGATTATTTCCTGGCGAGCGACAGCGAGCCTGCAATTTTAAGAGGAATCGGCCTTCGGCCGGGACATTTTTCTACCGAAAAATGTACAAATTTTATCTTGAAGGGGGGTCTAAAGGGTGTTTTTCTAAGGTTGAAGGAGGTCTAGAGAGGAAACTAAAAAAAAATATATGAATAAATGAATTAATAGACCAAATAAACGGCCAGTCTCCCCTTAAGATGCAAAATGCCCGACCCCTTATTTTGAACCAGCAACAAAGATCTGCAACAAGTAAGAGTTGTCCTGTGATGTAGGGAACAATGGTTGTAGCATAATGTATATAACCAGTTTTTATAAAGAAATTGTCTATTCAGAATGTTTAGTTTGCATAACCTTTAACCATAGGAATTGCTCCAAAGGTGAATAAATTAGTATTGATTTAAATTATGATGTTAAACTATTGTACTGTTATACATAAAAGCCAGCTTGGATGTTTTGGGGAATGTTACTTAGTGATTCCCTTATGGAGGTTCGGCCGTCTTTCAGCGGCCTCGGCAAGAGCTGCTCTCCCTGAGTCTTGTTTCCTGCCGGTGATTAATAGACCAGACTATTTGAGGGAGCAGCTCTTTCCCCCACGAAGCATGGCGGATCAGGCACTGTTTTGAGATGGTTGGCCAAGGCTCGCTTGAAGACTTCTGTTAACCCATCCATCAGGTTTCTCACGTTCTCTGACACATTGTTGAAGAGACTCAGACCCCATATTTGTCAACCAGGAGTCCCTCAGTGACCCCAGAGTTCCCCTACAATTTATGTGTGGGATGTTAATTCGGATCCCGATCAATATGTTTAGTATAGGCTCTGTCTTGAGTTCCCTCCCCCCCCCCCCCCCTTTAAAAAAAAAAAAAAAAAAAAAAACGGAAAAGTGGGGATTGGGCTTGAGTATATAAATAGATAGTCCTATATACTATCTATCTATCTATATCTATCTTTATACTCTGGCACATACCCCATTATTATTTTTTATTTTATTTATTTATGTACAGTATTTATTTATTTTTTAGCTGGGGGTGGCCGATTCGAGACAGACTAACTTGCTACAATAAAGGACAAATTAGTAGGGGAGTTGTACATTCAAAACAAAAGTAAGTTGTTAACAAATATATTTAATAATAAAGACACTTATAGTATTACATTAGCTGTGAATTAAGCCGGTATCACACGAGAGCTTTTATAGTCAACATTCGATGATCAACATTTTTCTGACAACATTTCTGGAATATTTTGCCCTGGTATCGGAAACTAGACTGATGATAGATGAACTTAAGTGACCGAAATATGTTAAATGTTGACTATTTAAGCTGCCAGACCAGTGTTGAGGATAAATGTTGAGGGAAAAAGCGCTCGTGTGATACCGGCTTTATCAGTAGATACATGTATCCTGTTAAACCCAAAGTATATAACTATATATACGTTTGCCCCATTAGTTTGGCGATTTTAAGATATTTCATCCCATTTTGTTGCCAATACAGTATTAAGACCATTCATGCAAATTAAGTGTAATTTTTTTCCTGGCGAGCAATAGCAAGCCTGTAATTTAAGAGGAACCGGCTTTTTCTAGCGAAAAATGTACAAATTTATATTGGAGGGGGTCTTTGGGGGTGTTTTTTTAAAGCTTGATGGAGGTCTATCGCGGAAATAAACTGATATAAAAAGATAAATACATAAGCAAATAAATACTCAGCCATCCTACTCTGCAGTACAGTCGCGCTAATAAGTCATGTCCCAGCTGTCATTACGTTTGGCTCGCTCGTGCTGTATTAATGTCTGTCAGATGTTGAATAGGGTGGGTAAGTGTAGGAACATGTTTGTATATTTCACTCGATATGAAGAAATGAAGCTTAGATATTGCTGATACCAATTATTGATCAAAACATACTTGGTGCCGAGACATCACTCATTAGCGCGACTGTACATACAGTATAGGCCTACTGCAAATTCAGGCTTGACTGCTTAGGTTGTGAGTACTTATACAGGTCTAAAGCCGGTATCAAACGAGAGCTTTTATAGTCAACATTCGATGATCAACATTTCTGGAATAATTAGCACTGGTATCGGAAACTAGACTGATGGTAGACGAATTTAGGTGACCGAAATATTTAAAAAATTTACTTCCTAAGCTGCCAGACCAGTGTTGAGGATACAAATTGAGGGAAAAAGTGCTCATGTGATACTAGCTTAAATCTGGTCAAGTCTGTATTCACTATTTTATATTTGAATAGTGTTATATTGAAAAAAATAATGCTATATAAAATACAATTAATATATGTATAGGTTGCCTTAAAATACTTGTCATAATTATTGGTCCGTTGTATATTGTAAAAAGAAGATATTGTTATGAAGATAGTAACCTGTAACAACAATCAAACCAGTGAAAATATAATTTTTCTGGTCAAAATCGCGTATAGATGAACCAGCCCATTCATGAATTTTGGAGAAAATTGAGGCAACCCCTCCCTCCACGAGGCCTCAAGCCACACTGAGCCTACTCATACACACACTCGCTTGTGTAACACACCTGCTAGGCACGTAAGCACATCCCCCCACACAGTTTGCTAATGTTAGCACAAAAATATACCAACAAATTAGGGGATAACAGGGAAAATAGGTGATAATTGAAGGGGGAGGGGAAAGGGAGGAAGGAGGGGATGTGGAGGAGTGATATGAGGTACAGTATAGGGAAAAAAAAAAAAATTTTTAGTGCTGTTTAAATGGTATTTTTAGGCCTCCCTCTTAAGAGCTTTGCCGCCGTCGCTCAGTAAAACCTGTTAAGAGCTTTTCCGCCGTTCCCGGGTTAAGCGAGCTTTGAAAGCCGCGCGGCGAAAGTTTGTAAACAAATGCGATCGGAGCGCCGCCAAGCTACAAGAAGAAGTCCTACCTTGTCCACCATTACCAGTTAGAGTAAAAATTAGTCTCCCAAAGTGTCCGATATTGCTAAATTTGCGTCAAAACAGCCAAAATCTCTCCACGGAAATAGTCATCACATCTGAACCAGTTGACCTAGAGAGCTCTACTTAACGGCAATCTACAGATACAAAATAGGGCTACATTTTGAGATTTGTGTGAATTCTCTAGCAGTTAAAATAACAAAAATAAGCCTATGTTTAGATACAACTTTTTTGGCCATATCGCCCAGATAGGAGTGCCGTCATTTAGAAAGCTAGCCCCGGGGGGGGGGGGGGGTTAACAACAGGGATTCATTTAACCCCTTCTGTACCGTCGACATCCTTTCTATTTTATTCTGGCTGCTACTAATCGATTTTATTCAGTTTAGGAAGGAGCTCTAGCAATTCTTAAGATTTCGACAAATCTCAATCATCCTTTTTAACTACCACAAATAGTTCTTAAGCTGCATAAAATCGTCTAAATACAGCTAGAATATAATCTAACAGACGTCGCTGGTTTAGAAAGGCTTAAAATATACCTTTTATTTAACAATTAGCTTGACTTCAGGGTTCATTTGAGACTATACGTCTTGATCATACCCTTTAATTCTACAAGTAACATGGACAATTAATTTGTAAGCCGCTTCTCTGGTAGGCTCTCTTAAGGGGAGATTTCCACTCTAGGGATTTTTTTCTGGACCCCTTTCTCCCTCATGTTTAGCCCCACTGCTTTTTAATTTTAAGATTCGCCCCATTAGTTTGGCAATTTTAAGAACTTTCCCGTTTCTGTAAATTTTAAGATTTCGTGCCATTTAGGTGTCAATTTTGTTCTTAGCGAGCGATAGAGAGCCTGTAATATAAGAGGAACCAGCCTTCGGCCGAGACATCTTTCTACCAAAAAAATTCAAATTCATCTTGAAAGGGGACCTAGAGGGTGTAATTATAAACTTGATGGAGGTCAAGGGAACAAACTAAAACCCTTCCCTTAAATGTGGAATTATAATATTCATGGAAAGGTCTAATAGTTCTTATGAGATTATTGTTGCCAACCATATAGGCTTTACAGTTTGATTTAAAGCTTCAGGACGCATATTGAGAGTTACATTTTAGCGATCCCCTTCAATTTTAGATTTCTAGTTTAATGGGCAGATGGAATAGTTCTGTTGAGAGCCATTTCATTGGGATAATCTTTAATATCAAATTTTAGATAGTTAGGGTGTAGGCCTAAAGAGAAGTGTCTAAGTAGCCTACTGTATATCATCAGCAATTTTGGTTCTTTCCTAATATTTACCTCCGGCATAGAGGTGTATGGGGGCGTTTCGTTCGTGTCCACCCCTTCGGGGATCACGGTGTTCGGCAATAGATAGATAAGATAGATAGATTATCCTACCCGAGAACAGCTCTATGAGAGTCCCGACGCAAGGAATGGAACTACCCTTCAATGTTGGAATTCAAGATTCATGGACACGTTCTCCTCGGCACTACGGTACAGACTTCGATGTTCTTTTGCGAGCTACTTCTCCGCGATGCCCTTCAACGTGGGATTAACCAGATCGAAGATGGGGTGATTTATAGCGTTGTAGAACCGCTGGGCCTGGACCTTGGAGAACCCTGCCTTCTGTACCGCCTCCAGCATGTCCCGGTTCAGGTAGCAGCCATCGAACATAAAGGGCCAGATCCCCGTGGCCGTCAGGAACCTCTGCATGGTCCGCCGGGTACCGTGGCGCTCGAGGTCAAACTCCTCTATGTGCTCGAAGAAGTAGAATTTACCACCCTGGAAAAGAAGAATTACTGTATGTGAACTTTAAATGTTTCTAGCATTTTTTTTTTTTTAAAGTTTCGTAAATCTCCAATTGGCGTAATCAGGCCAGACCTATGAGAGTTCCGTATGGAGCTCAGTGGTCTGGTTAATCTGCTCTACATAACTAACTAATTGCCATAATCTGTTATGGTTAACTCATAGAGTTAGCGGCTCGCTTGGTGTAGTGACTAGCGTCTCGGACTTCCACCCAGAAGGCCCGGGTTTGCGCCCACGCTCGGCGCATTAAAGATTTTTCACAAGCACTGAGTCGTTACCATCCCTCATGAGCAAAGGGATGGGATAGTAGTACAGGACCCCAATGGAAATACGCCTAATCGGCCTTATTGAGCTATCCTTAGCTAGCTTAGCATGCGCTAGCTTTAAGAACTATTATTATTATTATTATTATTATTATAGACTGCGAAGCTATGGTAGTTCAAACCCTCCTGCCAAGCGAAGGTATTTAGTTCTATTCTGACAAAAATCGTCATAGTACCATATATATAATTATTACTTTCCATATACTGTACGCCTATTTTGCTTTTATAATGAACATATGAACATTTAAGAGCAATAAAAGCAGTGGGAATAGCATTTGGGGGGTGAAAAAGACGTATTATTGCTGCAAGATCGTATCATGAGGCGAGAGCTGGGGGGATGTACTGTATATCCTCCCTCTCCCAGCTCTCCAGCGACACTGAGTCCTTACACTAGAAGTTTCTGTGTTGCAAGGATCTCTAGCTGCCTCACCCGTGGTATAGAGACTGGGGGAAGGAAATTCGCGCCAAAAATTACCCATTAAAAGGGGGAATAAGAGGAAAAATAGCTGATAATAATAATAATAATAATAATACTTTATTTCAGACACACACAGTACAGAGGGGACCATACTGGGGTCCATATATACCTTACAGTAACATAAATATATATAAGCTACTGTACATAGGCTACATAAAATAAAAATAAATTAAATAATACCCAGCTTGCTATTATGTAGTTCACAGCACTAATTGTGTACAGTACCATGCCTCACATCATTTAGCTTCCGGTACAGTATGTTGCTACAGTACAGTATAGGAATATCGGTACTGTACTGCACTATGAGGTTCAGTACCGGTATGCTAATTCTGTAGAGTAGCAGACCTGAAATCATTACTTAAGGTTAAATATAGAGCAATTTCCTCCAGTGTGCCTGGATCCTAGAAGTGTAGGCCTACACTATGCTTGGAGTTTGTAGCATTTTAATGATACTGTTCTCAGAAGTGTTAAGGCGCTGAATGAATTTATATGTTAGCTTTCTAATGAGTGATTGGTAACTGTGTAAGTTCATATAGGCACATAGCGTACTTGTACTCTCATATTTTGAGAGCCCCAGAAACATTTTCATGATATTGTGATATGAGATACTTAGTCTATTCACTGTCATTTTCTTATAGTTCCACCATAGTTGTGCTGTATACATTGGTGAGCAGTAGGAGTTGAACAATGTTATTTTTGTATCCCATGTGCACATATGAAATTTTCTTAATATTGAATTTCTCTGCATGTAAAGTTGCCTTCGCTGACGACCCATATCCTAATCATCTGAGCGATCACTTGAAATATAGTGTCCTAGATACTTTACTTTACTTACTTCTTCTATAATTTCTTCATACAAATGGAATTTAGGTAGCTTTGATTTCAGTAGAAGGTTAGATTTAAATATTATGATATTGCTCTTTATAGGATTAAATTTGACTGAATGTTCGATTCCAAATTGTTCACATACTCTTAATAATTGATAATTGAAGAGGGGGGAAAAGGAGGGGAAGGGGAGGGGGGGGGGGTTGAGACATATCTAGGAGTGCTAGCAAGTACTGTAATGGAGAGGAATTATCTTCCCTAATCCCAAATTGCTTTGTTTTGAGTGCCACAGGTGTTTTCTATTATTTTTTTTTTTTTTATGCTCTGGATCTATTGAGGACAGTCACAGTGTACCAGAAAAACCTCTATTGAGGACAGTTGCCGTTTATGGGTTAAGTGATAATCTAAGTCACTGAAGTGATTGCTTAATACGTGTAAATAATTATGGTCTATCATTCAATATTATGCATGTAGGCCTTTTTTTATAATATACTTATCTATAGCTATGTTAGTACAGTATCTCTCTCTCTATCTATTTATCTATCTCTATATCTATCTATCAATCTACCTATCTCTCTATCTATCTACATATCACTATCTATCAATATATAACCACGTACCGGCGCCAGGACCCTCAGGACTTGTTGTAGTATCTTCTCCGTATCGGCCACAGAACAGAACACCCACGTACTGACCACCACGTCTATACTGTTGGAAGCTACCATGTCCATCTCCTCAGCTGAAACCCAACAACAACAACGCATGTTTAGAATGGTCACCCCTTCAACACTATAGTCTATTCATTTTCAGTAAGCCAAAAAACCGTGACCCCTGACCTCTGTAACTCAGAAAGGGCTATAGCAAATGGGCTGTAAATATCCACACTTATTCCCTGGCTGACTCTTCCCAAATGGTAGAAATATCCACACTTATTCTCTGGCTGACTCTTCCCAGATGGTAGAAATATTACCTCGATTACTCTAGTTGTTTTAGGTTAGTGGTCAAAATTTTTTGCCTACTTATAATGCAAATACTATAGTTAATCGGATGCTTTGGGAGTTATGATGGGTTTTTTTATTTGATAATTAATGATGGTTTTACCCATTTTGAGCAATATAATTTTAGATGATTTTATACAGTTTAGGAAGGATCTGACGTAGGGATGTTGCGACCTCATAACCCGTCACTTTTGTGGCGCAGATAACCCTTGAGGGTTGGGACTGGGAATCCCACATCCAGAATTTTCTCCCACTAAGGGATCAGCAATTTTTTCTTGCTGAACCTCCCTACCCCTTTAAAGCCCTGTCTACACGATCGAGCAGTGTCCGGCGGGCTGTGCCCCTTCACCGGGCAAAGTCTGTTAAACACGCTTGCAGTGTTGTCCACACGGCAGCCGGGCAGTGATTGGCCAGTCAAAGTCTGCCAGTGGTCAGAGTAGGAGCTCGGCAGGGCTGGGTCAGTGGGTCCGGTATGATCACCATGGTCCCCAACAACAATAATCACAGGACAGTTATATAACCTATATATCCAAGCAGATGCCAATAGGAGGGAGTGTATATCGGCAGAAGCTCGACTGGAGGCAACACCTCATGTTTGGTTCAAATGGATGCAGCTACACTTATTTGCAGTATACTAAAAGATTATCCAAGCATAGTTTGTCTCGCATTATTCCTGAAACTTGTCGAGCAATATACGAAGTACCGGTACTCAATCAAGAGTGCTTGCAGGTGAGATTTATAGTGAGACGATCCAACCTAAGTTTACATAAAATTAATTAAATAATGCAATTGCGGATGGTATATTTGAAATCGTCTCGTCGTTGCGATTCCAACGGTATTTACTGTACTGTACATATTTTTTTTAATTTTGACCAATTTTTAGGCTCAATAGGCCTATTTTAAAGTTTAAAAACTCCATAGACGAGTTATCTATGTATGGATTGTGTTCAAATTTTAACCATAAGTTCACTTTGACACGCTGAATTAAATGGCGCAAACAGAATTGAAATCGGACAATTAGTTTAGGATTTCGTATTTGACTAGGCCTTCCAGAATGGCCCAAATTACCAGTTTTTGGACTTTAAAAGTCCTCTGTAGCCCAAACTATAAGTGCTAGGGAATTCTACTTGGTGCCATTCGATTTTTCTCGACGAACAGCTTCTATACATGGTCGTAGATTGCATTTTGGACCAGCCATTCGTCCAGAATCGATAATATTTTTTTCCAAAATCCCTGCGTTTAATTAAGCCCAGGAAAACCTTCGCACTTGGCGGGCGACTTTCGAATTTCGAGTTTTCATGGATATATATGGATTCGTCTCGTTATTACAATTCCAACGGTATATGAATATTTTAATTTTGACAAATTTTTAGGCCCAATAAGTGTATTTTATAGTTTAATAAACACTGTCCCCTACATGATGGCTGTCTAAGTCAGAGAAGAAGCTGTTGGAGTGACTTTGTTGAGTGTGTTATTAGTAAGAGAAGGGTATATAATTAAAGCTCTTTCCTGTGTCTTCCTTCCACCCAATCTACCCACTTGTTATAATGGGGCAGCCACGTAAGTGATATGTTATGTTCAAATAGTATAGTTAGCCATACAATATTTAAGAGGAGATAGTTTCCTTTCCTCAATCTTTACAGAAAACGATAGTTTGAATGGGTAACTAATATATTTTATTAGAACGAGGTACAGTATCAGTACTTTCCGTAGTTATCTATAGGCTATAAGGATACAGGGGCGTAGCTAGAGATTTGGAGGCCCAGGGGGCTTGGTGCCTGGAGGGGCCCCCTCCATGGTTTGCTTATTATAGAAGGGGGTAGGGGTGGCGAGCGAAGCGAGCCTAATTAGCTGGGGGGTTCGGGGGGGGGGGGGGGGGGCACTGTAAGCCCCCCCGAGAAAATTGTAGAATAATAATGCTACCTAGATGCATTTTGACGATATCCATGACTCAATAGTGGGGTACTGGTAATAATTTAATATACAATTAATTATTATATCACCGTTATCTAATGGATTAGGAATACATGTACAATGGATGGTACAATACTGTAAAACATATACCACTTTGATGAACTCTTTCTCTTTGTCGTTCATTAGGCATGTCTGAAATAAGAATATAAAATATAATACTAATAAAATAATAAAAAATAATAATGTACATGAAACGTGATAACATTAAAATATTATTTCAACCCTACCACTGGCGTTAGGGAGTTAAAATAGGCGTCATTGGTAGGCCTAATCAAGCTATGCATTACCTCAAATCTCAATACTGGGGGCCTCTTCTTGAGAACCCCAGTAACTTGTTAGAAAGCTTACCAACGTTTGCACCTGACCCTGAACCAGCCAAAGGGCTAGATTAACCTACAAACGAGTATTCAATGCTCACAACTGTGTTCCTTCTTATTTCACAGTTCCTGGGCTTGATATGTACAGCCACCATAGCCTATAGCCTATATGGAAGGCGTATGGTAGCATAAATAAAAGTGATCCAGAGTCTAAATTTGAAAGAATGAGTCATAGTGCTCATAGCCTAACCAAGGTAGCCTACACTCTACACCATTAATGTTGCCTCTCTATGTTCTATTTTAGCTGATGTATTGCACCCATACTTAATTGACTAATATTAAACGACTATGCATCTTTTTCACGATAAAGCTAAGGTTTAGTAAGACCATAAACATTGTATAGGCTATGTTAGGCCCCCTACAGTTCGAGAAAAAAAATATGAGACCAAAACATAGTCCTACAAATTTCAAGGCCTAAATATTTAGCACTTTAGAAGTTTAGCCTACTCTACAAATATCTTCGATACCACTCAACTTTCTCACAAGGTTAAGTACATAGGTTATCTATGAAATATAGCTATCGATTTGACCATTACAGTTCACGAAAAAGAAAATATTACCGAAATTTTTGGTTCATATATTTATATATAATTGTATGTAGGCCTAATCTTCGATTATACACTCAACTTACTAACAATCACCATGTTTCTTGTTGTCAAATTAGGCTATATCTTCTTATTCCTTTACACATGCTTACGAAAAACACAGTATATTAACCAACTGTCAAAGGCGGCTTTCTAGGGCCTTTCCTAGCTGATGCTGAGAGGATTGGGTTCTAGTCATGTGGTGATGGGCTGGTCTATCAGAGTGAGAGCTGAGCAATCTCTGCCATACCCATAGCTTACTCTGACTGTTCCTTTTACTTATATATTTTCTAGATCTCAAGTGACGGCGTCTCTAACGTGGATTGTCCTCCCAATCTACCAAGATTGGAAGCCAAAGCGTCACATTTTTCCTTTGCCCCTCAACTTTCTCTTCATAATTGCTGAGGGACACAGGGCCCTGGGTGGGGCTTTGGTTTCCCGGGCGTTTCCGCGCCCTTCTCAGCTCCCCGCCATGGAGTGGCTTCGGTCACCCAGGCTTTATTGTGGTTGGCGGGGAGGGTTCTGTGGGGGCACTCGGTTATGGCCTTGGCCTTGCTCGGGGCCTTGGGGCTGTTCGGCCAGGCAGCTTGGGGAACAACAACAACAACAACAACTGTCAAACTCAATAGTGCTATTTTGTAATGTATATAAAGTATAATCATTAGGCCTACCTATAGGCAGTGCGTCCTAAGCAAGTGGCGGGTAGGAGGCTAGGAGCGAGAGCGACGATGTTTCCCCTTGCACCGCCAAATCAATACTGATGGAGTGATCGTTATTTTTCTAATTTTAAATACCCATGACGTCGCAGGATAGAAGAAAAGAAAGAGGTTAAATCAGAAAACACACATGGTGTTTATTTTACTCATTATTAATATTACTTATATATACAGTATATACTATTAGTATAATTAATATTATTTTCAGATCCATTTGGGGGCCCCCTTCTCTTGGGGGCCCGGGGGGCGATTTCAAACAGCCACCTCCTGCCCCCCCCCCCCCCCCCCCCCCCCCCCCCCCCCCTAGCTACGCCACTGCAAGGATATTGTTCAAATTTATACCACAAGTACACTTTGACACGCTGAATCGAATGGCGTAAACAAAATTGAGATCGGACCATTAGTTTAGGATTTCGTATACGACTTGGCCTCCCAGAAGGGAGGCCAGTTATTGGACTTTAAAAGTCCTCTGTAGCCCAAACTATAAGTCCTAAGGAATTCTACTTGGTGCCATTCGATTTTTCTCGACGAGCAGCTTCTATACATGGTCGTGGATTGCATTTTAGACCAGCCATTCGCCCAGAATCGATAATATTTGTTTCCAAAATCCCTGTGTTTAATTAAGCCCAGGAAATTTGTTGTACTTGGTGGGCGACTTTCGAATTTCGAGTTTTCATGGGTATATATGGATTCGTCTCGTCGTTCCGATTCCAACGGTATATAAATGTTTGGATTTAGACCATTTTGTAGGCCCAATAGGCCTAATTTTTATATTTATTTAGAACATTTCTAAATCACCTACAGACGAGTTACCTCTGTATGGATTTTGTTCAAATTTTAACCATAAGTTCACTTTGACACGCCGAATCGAATGGCGCAGACAGAATTGAAATCGGACAATTAGTTTAGGATTTCGTATTTGACTAGGCCTCCCAGAAGGGCCCAAATGACCAGTTTTTGGACTTTAAAAGTCCTCTGTAGCCCAAACTATAAGTCCTAGGGAATTCTACTTGGTGCCTTTCGATTTTTCTCGACGAGCAGCTTCTATACATGGTCGTAGATTGCATTTTGGACCAGCCATTCGCCCAGAATCGATAATATTTGTTTCCAAAATCCCTGCCCAGGAAAAATGTTGCACTTGGCGGGCGAATTTCGAATTTCGAGTTTTCATGGGTATTGATGGATTCGTCTCGTCATTACAATTCCAACGGTATATGAATATTTTAATTTTGACCAATTTTTAGGCCCAATAGGCCTATTTTATAGTTTAATAAACAGTCCCCTACATGATGGCTGTCTAAGTCAGAGAAGAAGCTGTTGGAGTGGCTTTGTTGAGTGTGTTATTAGTTAGAGAAGGGTATATAATTAAAACTCTTTCCTATGTCTTCCTTCCACCCAATACCCACTTGTTATAATGGAGCAGCCACGTAAGTGATATGTTATGTTCAAATAGTAGTTAACCATACAATATTTAAGAGGGGATAGTTTCCTTTCAACAATCTTTATAGAAAACGATAGTTTAAATGGGTAACTAATATATTTTATTAGAACGAGGTACAATATCAGTACTTTCCGTAGTTATCTATATAAGAATATTGTTCAAATTTATACCACAAGTACACTTTGACACCCTGAATCGAATGGCGTAAACAGAATTGAGATCGGACCATTAGTTTAGGATTTCGTATACGACTTGGCCTCCCAGAAGGGCCAGACTTATTATAATTGCCAGAATATTATAAAATGGATGTTACCGGTATTGAATGGGTTAAAGATCAAGCTACACATTTATTTCCCTCCTTCCACGGGCCCCTTTATCCCCATTCCCCCCGGCAAACTGCTGGGCAGTTCGACTTGGCCTTCCTGGAGGGCCCAAATGACCAAATGACCGCCGGCGAACTGCCGGACAGTGCCTGGTGATTTCGCTCAACTGCGTGCACGGGCATATCCCTGGTGTGCCCGCTGAATTTGCCCCATATCGAACATTTCCCATGTGCCCGACGGGCAGTGCTCGATCGTGTGGACGGGGCTTAAGGGAGTGTGGGTTTGGCTACTGACTGGCTGACTGAGGAAGGATCTGTGGGAATTATAAGGGTAAAGCCTATCTCGATTAACCCTCTGACTTCCATATATCCCTCATAATATGAATAAAACTATCTAATAATAGCCAGAAAACAGAAAAGATAGGCGCAATTGGATATTCTAAGGGTAAACCTCTGTGGAGCGGGCAATTCAATCCCTGCTCATTTTCATGGATAAGCAAAAGCCTCAGCGTAATACAGTTATATATCCGTGAAAGTAAGGTAATAGAGCTTGCAAATGACACCTGAATTATCCCTGTACGACGTCTGGTTATCTTGCAACGATCTTGCAAACGAAGGGCAAAATCGATAAAAATTTGCAATTTTTAGGTGTTTTCGCTATATTCGACACTGCAGACGTGTGAGGGAACGCTCTCTCACAGATCAGTATGGCCCCGGGCTCCGTCGCATCCGGACCAAGCCCCCTTGCACTGCCTAGAACAGCTGGCCTGGCTCACAGGCTACATAATAGCGGGAAAGTCGTCTCCGTCATATGACGGGCCCCATACAGAAGGGGTTAATGCTGTAAGATAACTAGACTCTCTTGAACTTACCATAGGCCACAATGATATCCTCGGAGTATATGTTGGGGAACTTCTTTCTGTTGATGTCGTAGTAGCTCTTGAAGTGCGGGTTCGGGTCCACCACCACCAGCCGGGTACCGTCCGGGTAATAGCTGAAGTTTGCGCCTGGTAAAGAGTAGACAATAATATAATACTAATAATAACAATGTATGTATGTATGTACAGCATGTATGTGTGTATGTGTATACTCAGGCACATACCCCATTGCTGGGGGTGGCCGACTCGAGACAGAGCCCGAACAGAAACCTGCAAATTTCCAACTCTTAGGGTCTGGGACCACTTCCGCGTTCCCTTGCCCCTTTTTCTGCCTTGATGAGTAGGAGAATTTTACAATAATAATAATAATCATAATCATAATCATGGGTGAGGGCTGGTCCTATCCAGTGTGAGGTTTGGCATCGTCTACCCAACCTTAGCCGTTTCTGTCTATCTTTTCCTGCACTACTTTTCCTACTTCGGAGGCGAGAGTCTAGGAATCCAACTCCCCTTTTAAAATTTACTTAGTAGACGAGACATAGAAAAGGGCGAGGGAACGCGAAAATGGTTCCGGACCCTAAGAATTGGAACTTTAAATGTTTCTGTTCGGGCTCTGAATCGAGTCGGCCGCCCCCAACTATAGGGTATGTGCCTGGATCTATACATACATACATATTAGTAATCATAATAATGTTATAAATACTACTACTACTACTACTAATAATAATAATACTAATAATAATAATAGTAATAATAATCATAATGATAATTTTTATTATATAAATAGAGTAAAAATATTAATAATGAATATACTAAATATTCAATAAATATTACTGCATCACATCAATTAGGGGAGGTGTGGCGGAGTGGTCTTGCCACTGGACTGGTCATCCAATGAACCCGGGTTCGAATCCCAATATGGCATTGGGAAGCTATTGGGATGGAATTTGTGCTGTATCTAGTTTCAGTGCATTACCACAGCACACCGAAATGCCCCCCCCCCCCCCCCCCCCCCATAAAAAAATAATTGTTCCCTGATTAAATAGCACTGTATGAATATTCCCATATTCAAAATATGCTACAGGGGGGGCAATGCCTAGTGAGTTAATTGCTCAATAGGTGGTGTTCTTAGAGTGAGGGTCCGAGTCTGGGGGCTGAGACGGTGAAGCGCAGAAGCGAAACAGCTTTAGAGATGGGGTTGCTTCGAGCCGTGAATATGTGCTTCGCATGTCTTACTCCCTAGATTGGAACAAGACCTACAGGGCCTCACTGTGTTCAGCGGTGGAGTGTATAGGCTCTCAGCCTATGCCCGAGAGGGAGTAGTTGGAATATAGAAGAAAAAAAAAAAAAAAAACAGACCATTAGCCGGCGTCCAGCAATAGATAGATAGATTGATTAAATAGGTCCCAACATGACCACCCACCTGTACCAACGCCAATCTCCAGAATCTTGAGTGTGTTGTCCTTCCTAAGCTGAGGGTCCAGGGATACCTCGGTGGCTATCTGGCCCAGGAACTCCTTCTTGAGGGCTGTCACCTTGGGGTCGGTGTTGTTGGTGAAGTAGTTAAGGAACGCGGCGAAGTACCTGCAAAGTACAATAATAATAATATATTTTTTAATTCCACTAAGAAGAGGTTATTCTGTTTACATGTCACATTAACATAATGTACACTTATTGGCTTGTACAGAGTATGTACAGTACCGGTATGTATACATGGTACATACGTATTCTGTACAATAAACTGGTAAGTATATATGTGCGGTCAATAACTATATGTACAAACACTTACACGGTATCAAATAGCTATGTGTACCTAATTATGCATTCATACATAATTATGCTCTCTCTCTGTGTGCGTGTGCATGTGCGTATGTGTGTGTGTGTGTGTGTGTGTGTGTGCGGAAATAGATTTGACAATTCTAATTTATAAATCCCCAACGTTTACTCAGGTTCTTACCATCCCATTGCCAAGAGAGAGAGAGAGAGATGTGTGTGCGGAAATAGATTTGACAATTCTAATTTATAAATCCCCAACGTTTACTCAGGTTCTTACCATCCCATTGCCAAGAGAGAGAGAGAGAGATGTGTGTGTGTGTGTGTGTGTGTGTGTGTGTGTGTGTGTCTGTACGAGAGAAAGAGAGAGTGGGTGTGTGTGTGTGTTAAAAAAGGAAGAACTAAAGAATGGTGTAACGAAAGAAAAATAAAATAAAAGATAAAACAGAAGGTGGGAAGAATTGTATTTTATCTCGCTAATTATTTGTTTCTTTGTTGTTTATCAAGCCCCCAAATCACCACGTTTATTGATTCGGTTAATTACCTGTCTGGCTGGTATTTGTATTATTCTCACTATCTCTCACTCACTCTCACTCTCGCTCTCTCTCATATATACACTCACACACTCTCTCTCATATACCCACACAGACACACACACACACACACTCTCTCTCACTCACACTCACTCTCTCTCTTGGCTGGCGGTCTTACCCATAACTCGGAGACTTTTGTTCTACGATAACTTAACGGTCTCTTCGCTCTCAAGTCATTTCCTCTACAGCCGTTCACTTAATTTAAGAGGAACCAATCGCTACCGAATAATGTACAAATTTATCTTGAAGGAGACTCTCCTTCAAGATAAATTTGTACATTTTTGGTGTGTGTGTGTGTGTGTGTGTTTTTTTTTTTTTTTTTTTTTTTAAGCTTGATAGAGGTCTAGGGAGGAAACTAACAAAATAATAATAAAAACATGCATAAGTGAGCCAAAAAATACGCCCATCCCCCCATAATCTATCCTAACCTGATTTAACCTATAATATATACTGTATATTTTTGGATTTAGACCATTTTGTAGGCCCAATAGGCCTAATTTTGATTTTGATTTTGAAAACTTCTAAATCACCCATAGACGGGGTTATTTATATATGGATTTTGCTCAAATTTCTGCCACAAGTACACTTTCACCCGCTGAATCCAATGACACACACATAATTCAAATCGGACCAGTATTTTAGGATTTCGTTTTGATTTGACCTCCAGAAATGCCCGAAATGAGCCCTTTTCCAACATTAAAAGTCTCCTGTAGCCCAAGCTAAGAGACCAAATTAATTCTACTTGGTGCCATTCGATTTCTCTCGTCCAACAACTTCCATACATGGTCGTAGATTCCATTTTCGACCAGCCATTCGCCCAGAATCAAACAATATCTTTTGAAAACACTTGGGTTTAAACCCAAGGTTTTTGAGAAAAATATTTTCGATTCTGGGCGAATGGCTGTGCGAAAATGAAATCTAAGACCATGTCTAGAAGCAGCTCGGCGAGAAAAAATCGAATGGCACCAAGTAGAATTCCCTAGAACTTATAGTTTGGGTTATAGAGGACTTTTAAAGTCCAAAAAACGGTCTCCTGGGCCCTCCAGGTAGGCCCAGTCAAAATCGAAATCCTAAACTAATGGTCCGATTTTAATTCTGTTATGATCTAACTTGATAATACGATTGCATATACATATCATTAGGTTGCATCATTATTATTTATTCACAAGATATTAAGGGGAGATGGGTCGTTTTTCTGGACCCCTTTCTCCCTCGTGTTTAGGTATACTCACCTTTTTTTCAAATCCGCAAACACCCTCTTCAGCACCACCAGGATCAGAACTGCGATCACTATCTTCCCCGCCATACCGGAGAACCAGGACCCCCCCTCATCAGCCTCCACCCCCGCCCCCGCTCCTGAATCCGCCCCTACCCCTGGATCCGTCCCCGCTTCTTCCATCTTGCCTGGGGTCTTGTGGGTGTATTGAGGGAGAAGCCTTTACAACGGCACCTCGTATATACTTTCTTGTGGTGTAGTGCAGGGGGGCTAGCTGGAGCAATTAGGTTCGAACACTGGAATATGGAAGAGAGAGAGAGAGAGGGAATATGGGAGAGTTGTCACAGGAGAGCTATGAAGATCAGGGGAAATGTGGGGTTAAAGACGTAACAAGACGATAATAAGTAGTACGTGTTTCTTATAACAAAAATGAAAATATAGAAAGACCTAACCTAACCTAGACATACAAGACTAACCCTTAACTACCAGCTATATGTCTCTGTATATTCACTGTAAGTAGGCGAGAAATCATGACCTCTAACCTCTAGCTGTAACTCAAAAACTATTAGAGTAATCAAGCTAATATTTCTACTATTTTGAAGATTCAGTCAAGGAGTAAATGTGGAAATGTACAGCCAAATTGCTCTAGCCCTTTTTGAGTTACAGAGGATAGAGTTCATGATTTCTCGCCTACTTACAGCGAATAGACTATAGTACATGTCCCTAGTACCTATAGTCCATTCATTAGAGGTAGGCCAGAAATCCTGACCCCTAACCTCTGTAACTCAAAAAGGGCTGGAGCAAATGAGCTGTAAATTTCCACACCTATTCCCTGGTTGACCCTTCCTAAATAGCGGAAGAATGAACTCTATTACTCTAGTTGTGTATGAGTTATAGAGGTTACTGGTCCAGATTTTAGTAGGTGGGATACAAGAATAACCCTTACCTATCAGCTAGTCTATTTATATAACCCTTAACCCATACAGAACCGGTGACGTCCTTTATATATCCCTTAATCCATACAGAACCGGTGACGTCCTTTATATATCCCTTAACCCATACAGAACCGGTGACGTCCTTTATATATCCCTTAACCCATACAGAACCGGTGACGTCCTTTACATATCCCTTAACCCATACAGAACCGGTGACGTCCTTTATATATCCCTTAACTCATACAGAACCGGTGACGTCCTTTATATATCCCTTAACCCATACAGAACCGGTGACGTCCTTTATATATCCCTTAACCCATACAGAACCGGTGACGTCCTTTATATATCCCTTAACCCATACAGAACCAGTGACGTCCTTTATATATCCCTTAACCCATACAGAACCGGTGACGTCCTTTATAATAATAATAATAATAATAATAATAATAATATAATAATAATAATTCTTTATTCCAGACACATAAGATAGATACAGTATAAATACAGTACGACCTAATGGTCCATATCACATACACTTCTCGTCAGAGCACAGATAATAATTATACACAAAGATATATTAATAAAGACACAATAAAATAAAAAATACAGTAGGCCTATTTACAGAATAGAGCACATATCACATTTTGTCACAATATAACACAGATAGGCTAACTAAGGTTAACACCTATTGCACAGATCATTGCTCATAGTTCAATTAGACCTATATATTACATTACAGTACATACTATGTGTGCAGCAGCTTCTGCCAGTGAGATATAATACGGGATTCATAGATATGATCACTAGACCAAAGAGCTACAATCAGCGTGTTACTGGAGGATTGCAGTCGCTGCGAAAAGCTGTACACCAGTCTCCTGATGACAGCCCGACAGCACTGCACATCCAACAGTGTGCACACCATACTAGTGCTTTCATATTTAGAGAGACCAATGAACATCTTGAGTATATTATGATAGGATGTACACAGACCATTTATGGTGGCTCTCTTATACTTCCACCACAAATGGGCCGTGTACATAGAGGAACAATATGTCCGGAACAAAGTGACTTTAGTTTCCCAATTACACATGTGGAATTTTCTCAAGATGGTGTTACCACGTAAATATAGCTGTCTGCGCTGACGGCCGATATCTGCATCATCTGAGCAATCGTTTGAGATAATGTGTCCCAGGTATTTTATTTTGTTTACTTCTTGAATAATTTGATTATTGAGTGAGAAATTTGGCAGTTTACTTTTATACAGTAATTTTGATCTAAATATAAGAACAGCACTTTTCAGTGGGTTGAATTTAACACAATGTTTACTACCAAAAGATTCACATATATCAAGAAGTTTGCTCAGACCCGCAGAAGACGGTGCAATAATGACCAGATCATCAGCATACATGAGATGGTTGATGATTTTATTCCCACCATAACATCCAATCTGCTCTTTATTCAATGTATCACTTAATTCATCCATATATACATTGAATAAGTAAGGTGAGAGAATACTACCCTGTCTCACTCCATTGGTTACTGTAAAGGAATCCGAAATAATGTTACCCCATCTTACATTAAATGTTTGATTGGCGTACCAGTACTTCAAGATTCTCAGTATATAGGATGGCACTCCCCTTGTTGCTAATTTATCAAACAGGATATTGTGGCAGGACTCTGTCAAATGCCTTACTAGCATCAAGAAAGCATGCAAAACTAGAGCTGTTCATTTTGATGTACCCATCCACTAGCTCCTTCAGAGTGTAGATGCACTGGTCCGTACCATGATTCTTTTTAAAACCAAATTGATTACTATTAGTTGAGATATACACTGAGATTCTGTCTAAAATGATTAACTCTAGTATCTTACTTACAATACTGGCAAGGGCAATAGGTCTATAGTTGTCTTTTGATGTAATTTTGCCAGCCTTGTCTTTAATTACTGGTATCAAGGTAACGGACATCATAGATTCTGGTAGGAAACCATGGATTAGAAAGCTGGTAAAGCAACTGCTGAGTTTCTCCAAGAGGAGAGTGGAGGAGTACTTCAAATGTTCAGCATATATACCATCAAAACCACAGGATTTGTTAGCATCTAGCCTACTTATTGCAGCCTTGATTTTTTCACTTGTAACTTTAATTGTGTCATATTTTTCTTCTTTGTTACACTCTGTTGTAGCAGCAATGGTATTTCCTTGGTGCCCAACAGAGTTAAACAAAGTTTGGTAATGTGTTTTCCAAAGATTGGCTATGGTTTTAGTACCAGAGATCCCATCTACACTAACGGGTAGAGGTGTGCAGCTATTATGCATTTTTTTAATATCCTTCCAGAAGGCCAATGTGTCTTTGCTAGCAAAGTTTTTGGCCAATGCTTCTCTTCTTAATACATTTTCATTGTTTTTTATATATCTGATTGCATACTTGCATCTAGCCTTTAGTCTGGTGAACATGTCAAAAATGGGTCCCTGTCTCGGTTTGTTATGATCCAGCCATACACTACGAGCATCTCGGGATGCCTGGTATAGTTCTGAAACATGGTCATTCCACCCAGGTTTGTTAAAAGAGTAATTTTTGTTATGCTTGTGAAATACTATGTCACTAGCCTTAGTAAGACAAGATATAATATTATTGTACAGCTTGCTGACCTCTTCTCGATGACTAGCATTAACACAATTGGGGTCTTCACAGGTAATGGCATCCTCACTGCCAGGATCAAGCTCAGAAAGGAGAGTGTGTGTTAAAGTGCAAAATTGCTCACACTCCTCCTCGTCAAGCCCGCCCCATGGCAGTTTTGGATTTACACTATTGTTTGACTGGGTTAATTCTGGCGCTCTTTCCAAACTAGCTGTTAAGGTCAATGGGATATGATCTTCATCTGTATATGTATACTGAATTTCCATATTTGTTTATATATCCCTTAACCCATACAGAACCGGTGACGTCCTTTATATATCCCTTAACCCATACAGAACCGGTGACGTCCTTTATATATCCCTTAACCCATACAGAACCGGTGACGTCCTTTATATATCCCTTAACCCATACAGAACCGGTGACGTCCTTTATATATCCCTTAACCCATACAGAACCGATGACGTCCTTTATATATCCCTTAACCCATACAGAACCGGTGACGTCCTTTATATATCCCTTAACCCATACAGAACCGGTGACGTCCTTTATATATCCCTTAACTCATACAGAACCGGTGACGTCCTTTATATATCCCTTAACTCATACAGAACCGGTGACGTCCTTTATATATCCCTTAACCCATACAGAACCGGTGACGTCCTTTATATATCCCTTAACCCATACAGAACCGGTGACGTCCTTTATATATCCCTTAACTCATACAGAACCGGTGACGTCCTTTATATATCCCTTAACCCATACAGAACCGGTGACGTCCTGAACCGGTGACGTCCTTTTCATTATTAGTGTGGCACCTATTTAACTATTCAGATTAGGAAGGACCTCTAGCAATAATTAGGCTTCAAACTATCTCAACCAAACCTCTTAACTACCGCAGATCCTTCCTAAGCTGCATAATATCGTCTAAATATAGCTAGACTATGAGATAAACACGTCGCTGGTACTCAAAGGGGTAATAAGCATCCCTCGCATGAATAAAACATCTTGGCAAGTAATTAATATGCAATGCGGGTTAAGGGGAGGCAGACCGTTTTTGTGGACCCCCTTCTCCTTAATATTTAGCCCCACTAGTTGTTTAGATTGTATGACGTTCGGCCCATTAGTTTGACGATTTTAACACCTTTCGCCCCATTTCTTTGTCAATATTTAACATTTCCGTGTCATTCAGGTGTCAATTTATACCAAGCGAGCGATAGAGAACCTGTTATTTGCACATTTGTCTTGAAGGAGGGTCTTGAGGGTGTGTGTTTATAAGCTTGATGTACGTCTAGGGAGGAAGCTAACAGAATGATAAAAAGATACATAAATGAGCAAACAAATACGCCCATCCCCCCTTTTAACCCCTTCCGTACCGGCGACGTCCTTTTAACTTTATTCTGGCTACTGTTAGGTAATTTTATTTAGTTTCAAAAGGACCTACATCAACAAAGAGGGTTCAAACTATCTTACTTAACCTTTTCCACTATCACAGATCCTTCTTAACACCTAAAGAGCGGCCTAGGCGGTATAAAATATGTAGCCACCAGCGGGGTGTTTTTAGCCAAAATAGGGCTGTTTACGTGATAATTTTCATGCCTAAATAAGACCCAGAGCGTAAAACAAGTATATATCCCTGAAAGGGCATAAACAGAGCTTTCCAATGACACCATAACGATCCTTTTATGACGGCTAGTTTTCTTGCAACAACCGCGCAACACGAGTGCAAAAAGCATGTAATTCGGTACTTTCCCCATACAATTCAGTATGTAGCGAGTGAGAGAGGGAGGGAGGAGGTGGGATTCGTGTCAGTAGGTTCGCCGCGGTGGTCTGGAGCAGTCATACGCTCGCTACTCTCCTGCCACCACTTGTCTCTCTCTCTCAGCAACATTACGTGCTGAAATTGCCACACGACCTATGTCGCGCGCCGCCAGATATTTGTCCAGATTTATTATACTCGACTAATGTTGCGCGCCGACATTTAGGGGTTAAACTGCAAACAATAGTCTAAATCCAGAATAAAATATAAAAGACTTCACCAGTACAGAAAGGGTTAATGGCAAGGATAATGGAAGGTTAAACTCAAGGACGAATGCAACCCTCCTGCCATCCTTACTTCCATTTTTTTTTTTTTTTTTTTTTTTTTTACGTATATGAAGGAGACCAAAGGCAGGTTGACTGTAACGGGTGTTCAAAAGGCTGGACGCGATACAATTAAATAGGTTTTGTTTAGGTTTGAGATTGATAGATTGAAATAGCAATGTATAGATTGTGTGTGTGAGAGAGAGAGAGAGAGAGAGATAATTACTGTGTTGCTTCTTTCAGATAGAAAGAAAAAGCAATATATATGGAGAGAGAGAGAGAGAGAGAGAGAGAGATAGCACACATACACTACACCAAACAGATAGGAGTAGCACTCACCCTTCCCTCACAGTGCTACAAGCCAGACTGACTAGAGTCTAGAATGTAGTACAGTGCTCCGCCGTTCTCTTTACAATTGATTAAAGAAAACTTGGTCATTAATATAGGTGACTGTAGAAATATTTATGCCAATTGATTGCCCTACCATAACACACTTTCGACCTCCTGGTAATCTGTATAATGCCTTTTGTAAATATCTCATTACTCACCCAACAATATTAGAAGATATTTTGCGTGTTCATCCTGCTTTTCTTCTTTAATAATATTAAGCTTATGTACCATACTATTTGTCTATGTTCACAGGTGTGGCATATACGTGCATCTACGCATGCACACATGCATGGGAATCACGCATGTGCATTACTGTATTTATATAAATGTAGGAATACCACAATGTGTGAGGACGAACAGTCTAACTGTCGTCCTCACAATGTGTACCGTACCAGCTAGGGTCCCTTAACCCTGTACCGTACGCTAATAATAATATAAAAACGCATAGCCCATATATTGGGGGTTGCTTTCCTGTATAGTTCTGCTTATATTTTGATTAACTATGTACTATAAACTCTGAACATTGTATAATATGATGCATGGCCTTCAGCAACAACGTTCCCCAAAGTTTTGGGACTTGTACTGAGTGGTAAATAAAGAATATGAAAACAAAATAGAGGCCTCATAATTTCTTATGAAAAATATATTTTAAAGACCGCACAAATTACCCCAATTCACAAAGCAGGATCCAAAAATGATACAAATAACTTTAGACCAATATCAGTACTTCCATCATTAGGATAAGTAAAATTTTAGAAAAAGCAGTATATTCCAGACTATATAATTTCATCACTCAAAATAATATTTTAACAAATAACCAATTTGGTTTTAGACCTAAACGATCAACTGAGACTGCTTTGTTGGGTTTTACGGATGAAGTCTTGAGCGCTTTCGATGAAAACAAGTACACTGTCAGCGTTTTTCTTGATTTGTCCAAGGCGTTCGATACAGTCAATCATCGAATCCTTTTGAAAAAACTGAGGCACTATGGAGTAAGAGGAGTAACATATTCTTGGTTCAGTAGCTACTTATCAGGTCGTAAACAATTTGTTAAGATAGGGCAGACATGTTCCAATACACTTGTAAATTGTTTTGGTGTACCCCAGGGTTCCATTTTGGGACCACTCCTGTTTTTAATTTATATTAATGATCTGGTAAACTCCAGTAAAACTCTGAACTATAAATTGTTTGCCGATGATACAACTCTTTACCTAAGTCACCCAGATATTTTTGATCTTATTAACACGGTAAATAATGAATTAAGATTAGTAAACGAATGGCTCTTGTCCAATAAATTAACTCTTAATATAAACATATAAAGTTATATGATCTTTCATAGAAGAAAAAAAATGATGTACCCATTGCCAGCAATAAAAATCAACAATTTAATACTAACGTACGCCACCAAGGCGAAGTTCCTAGGTGTAGCATTTAAGTTGGCATGATCATATTAATTCAGTGAGAAATAAAATTGCTAAAATTTGCGGAATCCTATATCTAACTCGTGATTACCTTGATAGAGAAGCACTTACCCTGATTTACTACTCTCTTATATACAGTCATCTTCTTTATTGCCACACTGTATGGGGAGGCGCGAGTAAGAGCGTTCTTAACCCACTATATAGTTATAGTTCAAAAGCGGGCCATTAGAGTTATTGCTGGCCTCAATTATAGAAAGTGGCGGATCCAGGGTGGGGGGTCGCCCCCCCCCCCCCACGCGCCCCCTTAGTGACCAAAATTGCGCCCTTACATCTGATATATATATATATATATATATATATATATTTTTTTTTTTTTTTTTTTTTTTTTTCTATATTCCAACTTACTCCCTCTCGGGCATAGGCTGAGAGCCTGGACATTCACAGCTGTACAATGAGCAGTGAAGCTCGTGAGGTCTTGTTCCAGTCTAGGGAGTGAGGCATATGAAGCACGTAGAGTACAACGAGCACCTGCCATCTTGCCTTCACATGAGACACGGTGCTCACTCATGGTCCGAAGTGACCCCATCTCTGAAGCCACCTCGTTCCCGTGATTCACTGTCTCACTCCCTACACTCGGAAACTCACTCTTACACACACAACGCCACCTGTTGAGCAGCTAACTCACCAGGCATTGCACCCCTATAGCATATTTTGAATATGAGAATATTCATACAGTGCTATTTAATCAGGGAACAATGAGGGTATTTTATTAGCGTTTTCGGTGGGCTTTGTGGTAATGCACTGATACTAGGTACAGCACAAATTCCATCCCAATAATATCTTCCCATTGATACATCGGGATTTGAACCCGGGACCTTTGGATTACCAGGCCAGTGGCAAGACCACTCCGCCACACCTCCCCTCTGCATATACTGCATTTTATCTGAAATACAATACATATAAAGAATATTGTGTGAATTATGGCGCCCCTCATGTATATCAGCCCCCCCCCCCCCTCCCCCCCTTAAGCCTGAGCTGGATCCGCCACAGATTATAGAGACCACACAGCTAACATATTCCCATCTCTAAAAATGCTCAAATATAATGATATAAATGTGGTTTAGATTGCTACTTTTGTATATAAGTGCTTACATAAACTAATAGACAATGATAATTACTACAACATTAATACTAACAATAGATACCCACTACGAAACCAAAATAATCTCAAACTACCATTAATGATGTCTCGGCAATCTCAAAGTAATATACGGTACCATGGAGTAAAAATATTTAACAGTTTATCTGAAGAATTAAAATCCAAATCTACGATAGGGAGTTTTAAGTCAAGCTTAAAGAATAGCATTATCAATAATTACCAACGGTAGGGAAGGTGTCAATGTTCTGGGTATTCAATTTCCAATGTCTGAACTGTTCTCGTTAGATTAATACTCTACTTCATGTATTGATCCTATTATGTCCAATAAATATATGCATAGGTAACTAAGAAAAACAAAACTGCAGTCATGTTAGTAAAATTATATATATATAAGGCTCTTTAAGATGAATTGTTTTCATCAAAGGGCCTGGTCTGTATTTGTATTGTTTATTTCCAACCAATATGCAACCTATGTATGCCTTAGACCAAATACAATATTTTTCAGTTTCAGTTTCAACAATACAAAAATCAATCCTTCATCTTCTCTCAATATTCTTGGTGTCTCTTTTTCTTCTGCTCTCACTTGGAAGGACCATATTACCAGTCTTGCTAAAGCAGCCTCCCAGAAGTTGGGTGTGCTCAACCGCCTCAAGGGGTTCTTTACCCCTGTGCAGCTTCTTGCTCTGTACAGGGAGGGGCACAGTGCATCCTTGTATTGAGTATTGTTCACATGTGTGGGGAGGATCCTCTCACACTGAACTCCTAGACAAAGTAGAATGGAAGACCTTTCGTATCATTAATTCCCGCCCACTCACCAACCCTCTGCAAACTATCTCTCTCTCTTCGCCACAATGTTGCATCTCTCTCGCTATTCTATCGCTACTACAATAATCAGTGTTCCTCAGAGCTCTCCCAGTGTATACCACCTCCTCTACGTAGGGTAAGCCTATGTGGTACCCGTCTTGCAACACAATCCCACCCCTACTATGTGCAAGTCTCCAACCCAAGAGTGAAACATTACTCTCAGATTTGTTTTCTATCCAACAGCTGATATCTGGAACTCTCCCAGAATCAGTCTTTCCCTCTGTCTATGACTTAAATTGCTTCAAACTCCGTGTGTTCTGGCATTTTGGTTCGAACGTCCCTTGATTTAGGCCCTGTAACTCTTTCTACTCTGGGGGAGGCACTCGCTACAGGCAGTTCTGCCTTTTGTCTCACTCACTCACATAGGGAAAAAACAAAAACAAAATATATATATATACTGTATATATATATTTTGTATATATATATATATATATATAAATATTGTATATATATATATATATATATATATATATATATATATATATATATATATATATATATATATATATATATATATATATATATATATATATATATATATATATATATAGAGAGAGAGAGAGAGAGAGTGTGTGAATGTGAGAGAGAGAGTGAGTGTAACAGGACCTTGCAGCCTCTCACACAACTGTTACCAACAACCAGGCGCTTTGTTTCTTTACATAGGGAGATGGGGCGTTTTTCTGGTCCCCTTTCTTCCTCATGTTTAGCCTCATTAGTTTTCAGATTTTAAGACATTCGCCCCATTAGTTTGTCGATTTTTAAACCATTCGTTCCATTTCTATATCAATACCAACCGGCCGAAGGCCTGTTCCTCCTAGAATAGGGCGAAAGGTCTTAAAATCGACAAACTAATGGGACGAACGTCTTACAATCTCATAACTAATTGGGCTAAACATGAAGTTGAAGGGGTCCATAAATAAAGAGCCAACACTTGGCCATAACCGCGAGCACAGGTGTCCAGGGGGTATAGACAGGTGTCAGATTAGACAGGTGTCAGATGGAAGAAAACACCTGGAGATGATTCACTTTTCTTAGTCAAAACACTAGTCGGAATGATGGTATGGATAATCTATCTATCGCTGGACGACGTGATCCCCGAAGGCGTGGCCACGAACGAAACGCCCCCATGCACCTCTGTCCCCAGTCAGTCGACGCCCCTCTTCCCATCCAACAACGCTTTCACAAATATACTTCTTAACTCCATCCTTCCACCTCTCACTCGGTCTACGCTTCCCATACGTTCCACATGGATAATACCTAGAGGATATTATATCAAGCCACTCCAACAGCTTCCTCTCTCTCCAAAAAAAAACTTCTTCATAGTTTTTATGCTATGGATAATACCTAGAGGATATATCAAGCCACTCCAACAGCTTCCTCTTTCTCTCCAACACCCCCTTCTTCATGGTTTTTACGCTATGGATAATACCTAGAGGATATATCAAGCCACTCCAACAGTTTCCTCTCTCTCTCTCCAACACACCTTCTCCCCTCTCAACGTTCTTCGGAAAGTAGATACGAGGTGCCGTTGTAAAGTAGATACGAGGTGCCGTTGTAAAGTAGATACGAGGTGCCGTTGTAAAGTAGAATGTAGATACGAGGTGCCGTTGTAAAGTAGAATGTAGATACGAGGTGCCGTTGTAAAGTAGAACGAGGTGCCGTTGTAAAGTAGATACGAGGTGCCGTTGTAAAGTAGATACGAGGTGCCGTTGTAAAGTAGATACGAGGTGCCGTTGTAAGTAGATACGAGGTGCCGTTGTAAAGTAGATACGAGGTGCCGTTGTAAAGTAGAACGAGGTGCCGTTGTAAAGTAGATACGAGGTGCCGTTGTAAAGTAGATACGAGGTGCCGTTGTAAAGTAGATACGAGGTGCCGTTGTAAAGTAGATACGAGGTGCCGTTGTAAAGTAGAATGTAGATACGAGGTGCCGTTGTAAAGTAGAATGTAGATACGAGGTGCCGTTGTAAAGTAGAACGAGGTGCCGTTGTAAAGTAGATACGAGGTGCCGTTGTAAAGTAGATACGAGGTGCCGTTGTAAGTAGATACGAGGTGCCGTTGTAAAGTAGATACGAGGTGCCGTTGTAAAGTAGATACGAGATGCCGTTGTAAAGTAGAAAGAGGTGCCGTTGTAAAGTAGATACGAGGTGCCGTTGTAAAGTAGATACGAGGTGCCGTTGTAAAGTAGATACGAGGTGCCGTTGTAAAGTAGATACGAGGTGCCGTTGTAAAGTAGATACGAGGTGCCGTTGTAAAGTAGATACGAGGTGCCGTTGTAAAGTAGATACGAGGTGCCGTTGTAAAGTAGATACGAGGTGCCGTTGTAAAGGTTTATCCCTCAATACCTTCACCTGACCTGACCTGATAATA
>CM064548.1:8780768-8805768 GCA_032716605.1 Paralithodes platypus | reverse complement strand
AGGGGGTTTCGGGAGGCATATTTGAGCTTGAAGGGGGTCTGGGGAGGCACATTTTAGCTTGAAGGGGGTCTGGGGAGGCACATTTTAGCTTGAAGGGGGTCTGGGGAGGCACATTTTAGCTTGAAGGGGGTCGGAGGAAGCACAACCAAATGATCTAACAACCCCCAAGACTTCGTTACAGATAGTGATAAGCTCTGCCAATGACCCCAGAGTTGCTTGTGGTGGTGGTGGTTGAGTGTTTGTGGTGGTGGTGGTTGAGTGCTTGTGGTGGTGGTGGTTGAGTGCTTGTGGTGGTGGTGGTTGAGTGCTTGTGGTGGTGGTGGTTGAGTGCTTGTGGTGGTGGTGGTTGAGTGCTTGTGGTGGTGGTGGTTGAGTGCTTGTGGTGGTGGTGGTTGAGTGCTTGTGGTGGTGGTGGTTGAGTGCTTGTGGTGGTGGTGGTTGAGTGCTTGTGGTGGTGGTGGTTGAGTGCTTGTGGTGGTGGTGGTTGAGTGCTTGTGGTGGTGGTGGTGGTTGAGTGCTTGTGGTGGTGGTGGTTGAGTGGTGGTGGTGGTTGAGTGCTTGTGGTGGTGGTGGTGGTTGAGTGTTTGTGGTGGTGGTGGTTGAGTGCTTGTGGTGGTGGTGGTTGAGTGCTTGTGGTGGTGGTGGTTGAGTGTTTGTGGTGGTGGTGGTGGTTGAGTGCTTGTGGTGGTGGTGGTTGAGTGCTTGTGGTGGTGGTGGTTGAGTGCTTGTGGTGGTGGTGGTTGAGTGCTTGTGGTGGTGGTGGTTGAGTGCTTGTGGTGGTGGTGGTGGTTGAGTGCTTGTGGTGGTGGTGGTTGAGTGCTTGTGGTGGTGGTGGTTGAGTGTTTGTGGTGGTGGTGGTTGAGTGCTTGTGGTGGTGGTGGTTGAGTGCTTGTAGGTTGGTTGGTTTATCATAGGTCGTATCTTAGGTCGTATCTTGTGTTGTAACGATGAGAGATATAGGCCTAACGGTGTTATACGAGTGGCTGTGTTTTTGTTTATATATATATATATATATATATATATATATATATATATATATATATATTATATATATATATATATCTATATATATATATATATATATATATATATATATATATACTCTTAGATACATGCATATATTGGCACACACACATACATTCATTCATTCATAAGCACACACACACATCACAATATGAACTGTAGTAAGTACTTCACTATCGACCAATCTAATTACACGCGGGGAAACGGTTGCAAAATTATTGGTAAATCTTTTAACTCACACGAATCTAAGAATTTCTTCTTCAATCGAGTTGTCAACTTGTGGAATGGGTTTATAGACTGCATTGATATATATCTCGCATCAAACCCGCGACTGACTGCGTTTGTAAATGAATAACTTTATTTTATCCCCCCCTCAGTTACTAACCCATCTGTCCCCTACTAACTTCCTAATCCTGCCACGGACATTAGTTCCAGGGCAGTAATTCCCTTTCCAATGTTCCCTTACCCACTCTGTTTGGACACTTGATCCTCAGTGTTTTGGAGGACAAGCAACCTAGAAGGGTCACTAGATCTGTTGTTGCTTGATTTCCTTTGTATATAGATTTTATTCAGAGTAGGAAGGGCATATGCAAGGCAGAGGGTTAATGAAGACAGTCTTTACCCTTATAATTCCCACAGGTCCTTCCTAAACTGTATGGAATCGTTTAATGGTAGCCAATTTCTGAGGTCAATCTTTTAACCCTTTCTGCACGATGACGTAATTTTAGTTATATTCTGGTTAACAATAGACGTTTTTGTTCATAGCTTATGGTATCGCCAAACTAATGGGGTGGAGATGTATATAATAGTGAGGGTGTATACTGGTGGTGGGGATTGTTGTTGTTGTTGTTGGTGGTGGTGGTGGTGGTGGTTGCAGTGAACTATTCGAGGTGACTGTACGGGGTGGAGATCAACCCCGGACATCCTTATTATAACACTGACCCTGACCTGTGATGGTGGGGGTGGGGGTGGAGAGGTATTACGTAGTGGTGGTGGTGGTGGTGGTGGTGGGAGGGAGGTGGTGGTGATGGGGGGTGTGGTTGTTGGGGCTGGTGGTGGTGGTGGTGGTGTTGTTGTTGTTGTTGTTGGTGGTGGTGGTAGTGTTGGTAGTGGTTGTTGTTTTTGGTGTTTGTTGTTGTTGTTGTTGGTGGTGGTGGTAGTGTTGGTAGTGGTTGTTGTTTTTGGTGTTTGTTGCTGTTGTTGTTGGTGGTGGTGGTAGTGGTGGCATTGATGGTAATGTTGTGGTGGTGGTGTGTTAAAGATGGTGGTGGTGGTGGTGGTGGTGTTGTTGGTGGTGGTAGTGTTGGTAGTGGTTGTTGTTTTTGGTGTTTGTTGTTGTTGTTGGTGGTGGTAGTGGTGGCATTGATGGTAATGTTGTGGTGGTGCTGGTGGTGGTGGTGGTGTTAAAGGTGGTGGTGATGGTGGTGGTATTCGTGAGGTAATACGTAGTGGTGGTGTTAATGGAGATGATGGTGGGGATGGTGGAGATAGTAGTGGTGCAGCAGGGGTAGTAGAGTTAAATGATGGTGGGGATGATGGTGGGGATGGTGGAGATAGTAGTGGTGGAGCAGGGGCAGTAGAGTTAAATGACATAATACTGAACAGACAGGAAATGCTCACTATTGTATGTGGTAGCATAGAAAACGAAACATGGTAGGATTGTTGATGTAATTGTTATTGTTGTTATTGTTGTTGTTGTATTGTTGTCAAGGTTATTTTTGTCTTGATGTTGTTGATGATGATGATGATGATGATGGTGGTTATTGTTGTTGTTGTTGTTGTTGTTGTTGTTGTTGTTGTTGTCGTTGTTGTAGCTTGGATTGTACTTCCACCTTCACCAGGGCTGTTCAATTGGAGTGATATATAGCCATTCTGATTGTGCAGTTATTATAGTATTTGACATAACAATACCAACGAACAAGTCTATATTGATTATGCAATATCAGTCATAAATAATCAAAACCAGAAATGCTAGATTTGACCAAAGCTGCTAAGCATGAGCCTGGGTGAAGCGGTGTAAATGCAGGCAACTGAACCTATAGTATAATATATTGGATATAATAATCTACGGAAATACAACACCTCGTTTAACCAGAGTTTGTTTTGTTTTTTCAATCAGGATTTATTTGGTCGGCAACCTTGTATTCTTTATCATTTTTGGTGTATTTTTTTTTTTGTTATTATATTGTATCGTTGTGGGGCTATATTGCAATGTTTTCGACTATACTGTATCCATTATAATTAGGTAAATAATCTTGACCACTATAACCTATATAACTAAAAAACGACTCGAGTAATCGAGCAAATATTTTTACCATATACGGAGAGTCAGACAGGGAATAGTTGTGGAAAGTTAAAGGCTTAAAGCCCATTTTCTCTAGCCCTTTTTGAGTTACAGAGGTTAGGGTTATGATTTCTGGCCTATCTATAATGAATGGTCTATAGTAAGCTGAAGGTAGAGAATATTGGGTGGCTGAAATCTACACCAGAAAAGAAAAAAACATAAACAAAAATACCTCTGGTGAAAATCAGCGTAAAGTCGGTGTCACACGAGCGCTTTTTTCCCTCAACACTGGTCTGGCAGCTTGTGAGGTCAACTTTTCAATTTACACAGCACACAGCACCCCATACATTAAACACATCATAGAAGACTGCATTTCACACAACCACTTACGCCAACAACACAATCTACACTCAATGAGAGCTCTGTGGGAAAGCCCGATCGTGGCCATGGCCTTTCTCAGGGACTCGGGGCTGTTCGGCCAGGCAGCTTAGGGAACAACAACAACAACAACAACTTTTCAATTAATTCTGTCACCTAAAGTTTCTCTATTATCGGTGTATAGTTTCCGACACGCTCAATATGGTCTCTGAAACGCAGGGCAAGAGAGGGAGAGGAAGAGAGTGTGAGTGTGAGTGAGAGAGAGAGAGTGTGTGTGTGTACGTGTGAGAAAGTGTGTGTGTGTGTGTGTGTGTGAGAGAGAGTGAGAGAGATAATGAGTTAAATAGGCTACCTACGAGTGTTGCCCCAGCTGATTATAATTATCCCATGTCACCGTGACCTCCAGAATGACTTACCTACTTACTTTCATACTTACTTACCTACTTACTTATTTACCTACTTATTTACCTACTTACTTACCTACTTACTTATTTACCTATTTACTTACCTACTTACTTATTTACCTACTTATTTACCTACTTACTTATTTACCTATTTACTTACCTACTTACTTATTTACCTATTTACTTACCTACTTACTTACCTACTTATTTACCTACTTACTTACCTACTTATTTACCTACTTATTTACCTACTTACTTACCTACTTATTTACCTACTTACTTACCTACTTATTTACCTACTTGCTTACCTACTTACTTACCTACTTACTTATTTACCTATTTACTTACCTACTTACTTATTTACCTATTTACTTACCTACTTACTTATTTACCTACTTATTTACCTACTTACTTACCTACTTACTTACCTACTTACTTACCTACTTACTTATTTACCTATTTACTTACCTACTTACTTATTTACCTATTTACTTACCTACTTACTTATTTACCTACTTATTTACCTACTTACTTACCTACTTACTTACCTACTTATTTACCTACTTACTTACCTACTTACTTATTTACCTATTTACTTACCTACTTACTTATTTACCTACTTATTTACCTACTTACTTACCTACTTACTTACTTATTTACTTACCTACTTACTTATTTACCTATTTACTTACCTACTTACTTACCTACTTACTTATTTACCTATTTACTTACCTACTTACTTATTTACCTATTTACTTACCTACTTACTTATTTACCTACTTACTTACTCACCTACTTACTTCCTTACCTACTTACCCATTTACTTACATACTCACCTACTTACTTGCATACTTACCTACTTACGTACATACTTACTTCCATACTTACCTACTTATTACATACTTACTTACATAATAACCTACTTATATACCCACCTACTTACTTGCATACTTACTTACCTACTTACATACTTACCAACTTAACTATTTACTTACATACTTACCTACTCACCTACTTACATCTATCTATCATCAAGAGATCCTTCCTAAGCTGTCTAAAAATCGTCTAATGAGAGCCAGAATACAGTTAATGAAAGTATAAAGGTATATCAGGTCAGGTGAAGGTATTGAGGGATAAGCCTTTACAACGGCACCTCGTAGCTACTTTCTACTTTCCTATTTTCTGAGGAGTATAGAGAGGGGAAGGGGTGTTGGAGAGAGAGGAAGCTGTTGGAGTGGCTTTGGGTGGGGAGGAGGGGTGTTGGGGAGAGAGAGGAAGCTGTTGGGGTGGCTTTGGTATATGCTGAAAGGGTTAAGAATGTACGCAGGTGTGCCAACAGTACCTCGTTATTTTAGTCTCGTTGAATCTTTTACGTAAATCGGTACACTAACTTCAAGACGGTAGAGCTTTGTGGGTTATCTATAGGAACGGCTCTCTCTCTCTCTCTCTCTGTATTCACCCGTCCATACCTCACTTTCAATTACACTCTCACTCTCCCTCTCTCACACACACTCACTCTCACTCTCATTCTCTTACATTCTCTCTCTCTCTCTCTCTCTCTCTCTCTCTCTCTCTCTCTCTCTCTCTAAATAGCACGAAAGGTCTTAATATTGACAACGAAATGGGGCGAGCGAAAGGTCTTAAAATCGCCAAACTAATGGGCCGGACGTCTAAGAATCTGAAAACTAATGGGGCTAAACGTGAGGGAGAAGGAGGATCAGAAAAACGACCCATCTCCCCCTTAAAAAGAACATATTTTATAAGTTAGAATCCTTACTGTAAACATATATATTTTATAAGTTAGAATCCTTACTGTAAACATATATATTTTATAAGTTAGAATCCTTACTGTAAACATATATTTTATAAGTTAGAATCCTTACTGTAAACATATATTTTATAAGTTAGAATCCTTACTGTAAACATATATATTTTATAAGTTAGAATCCTTACTGTAAACATATATATTTTATAAGTTAGAATCCTTACTGTAAACATATATATTTTATAAGTTAGAATCCTTACTGTAAACATATATATTTTATAAGTTAGAATCCTTACTGTAAACATATATTTTATAAGTTAGAATCCTTACTGTAAACATATATATTTTATAAGTTAGAATCCTTACTGTAAACATATATTTTATAAGTTAGAATCCTTACTGTAAACATATATATTTTATAAGTTAGAATCCTTACTGTAAACATATATATTTTATAAGTTAGAATCCTTACTGTAAACATATATATTTTGATTAGTTGTTTTGTCTTTTTACTGTGTTCGTCTAGGTTTTGGTTTGTTTATTTTGCAAGTTTGAAATTATATTACACAATGTATAGAGGGTTGTTTCTATAACAATGAATGCATATTATAATCATTGTATTAATGCATTAATACTGATATTGCGGCCACACAGGTTGACTTATAATTAACAGAAATGTACAATTATATAACTTTGTGCATACAGCAATCAGAAATAGCCTTATTCAATTCAATTCATATTTCTTTATTCACATTAAAAATGTACACTCGACCAAAAACAATCTTTACACTAACGCTCTAAACATTCTGGAAGTGGGTCGAAATCTTATGATAATACCTCACAGACGTATGTTGCGCCCGATTCATTCCGTTCACACTAGATTATTTACAGTTCATCAGTGTAAAGATTGTTTTTTTGGTCGAGTGTACATTGTAATACAACACACAGACACACAAATCACACACACTAAATATGCATAGTATATTAAACAATATTTAAAACATATTTCAGTTAAATTCAGTAATCCAGATAATTATGATAAAAACACAGTTTACAAAACAATACAAAAGCACTCCTTAGATTATATTACAGAAAACGTAACATTTGATGGGGTAACGTAAATACAATAACACTAACACTGAAGGGGGAAGGGAGAATTTACAATAGAGAATACAAAAACATTGAAGGATAAATTAATAATATGTAGTTAAGGATAAAAAAACACTGAAGGATGAATAAATGATGAAGAATACAGAACACTGGATGACACATGAATAATAAATTATATAAAATACTAAATGGTGAATACATTACAAAGCTTTAAAATTACAACATTACAGCACTGTGTTAAATATCAAGACTCGTATTGGCTTACATTTAATATATATATTAGCAAATATCACATTACATCTTTAACCCGTACAGCCCCAGCGACGCGCCTGACGCGTCGGCGATGTATGTAACGCACAGCCCCAGAGACGCGCCTGGCGCGTCACCCTAATTGCGCCGACCGTAACCTCAGGTGTAGCCACTCAAGAGGGCTCAGATTTGTATGGGAACTGTGTACGTATCCCACGCAACCGTGCCGATGATTGAAAACTCTCAAAGTCCACGTGCGTGCGCGCGAGCGCGCAAAAACCTGTTTTTTTGGGATAATTGCCTTCAATTTTTTACTCTTATAAAATCCGTTTTCGGGGGCTCTGTAGGACCATTTTTTAAGCTTTTTGAGCGGTTTTTCGTGGTTTTTCCTTCATTCCTAACCCATTCGCTATTGTTTCTGGAATAAAACCATTTTTTGAAAACCGGCCGGGTTCTGGTGCGCAAACATTACAAAACTAGCCGGGGCTCCACGGGTTAAGTATTAAATATCTTATATTCTATAAAATGCATTGTATTTTAATTTATCATCATCAAACATTTTTCAGTCATACGTTTCGGGTTATGTTGGGCAAAAGACAATATGATTACCACAAAATATATTCTCTTAACCCCTTCTGTACTGGCGACGTGTTTTGTATTATTTACATTAGCTACTGTATATTTAGACATTTGTGTGCAGTTAAGAAGGATCTGTGGTAGTAAAATAGGTTAAATGAGATAGTTCGAAGCCTGTTAATTAATTGGTGGAGACCCTTTTTAAACTGAATACAATCCTATAATAGTAGCCAAAATACAGGCAAAAAGACGTCGCCGGTACAGAAGTGGTTCATGTATTGTTCATTACAAATAACGACAATTGTATATTTTAATCCGGAAACACAAATGTCTGGCACTAAATTGTGTTAAGGGGGGTGACCTGCTTTTTATCTCTCTCTGGCTTGTATCCATTTGGCTCCATTCAGCCTACTGTTTTAAGACGTTGATCCCCATCCAGGTGTCGATTTATTCCTGGCGAGCGATAGTAAGCCATCATATTTTCGATAATGAATTAAACAGCTGGCTAAATTTGTATATTTTTCGATAGAAAAATTTCTCCGGCAAAGCCGGATTTCTCCAGAAAAATGCTGGCGAGTGATAAATCGACACCTGGATGGGGATAAATGTCTTAAAACAGTAGGCTGAATGGTGCCGAATGGATACCCAGCTTGTCAACCCTTCCGTATTGATGGTGGAGGTGATGTGATGATGGCCACGACTCAAACCTTCAATACTTTAGCCAACCCATGGACAAATATACAGGGAAGAATAGAAGAGCAACTGTAGGGTAAATGACTAGAAGGCTCAGACTCTCATTACTTAATATTCAACATGTACAGTCGGCCTAATAAGTCATGTTTCGGCACCAAGTATATTTTGATCCCTAATTGGTTTCAGCAATATCTAAACTTAATTTATTCATTTCGAGGGGGATATACAAACCTATTCCTACACTTACTCACCCTATTCAACATCTGGCAGACATATTTACAACACAAAGCAAGCTAAACGTAAGGACAGCTGAGACATGACTTATTAGCGCCACTGTACAGGATTGACAAACTCGCTGTCCATTACTCGAGGAAATATATGAGGACTAGAGTGACATAGATGAGTCACAGTCACACACATTCTTTCCACTGTTTACTTCCACTCTCTCTCTCTCTCTTTCTCTCTCTTTTTCTCTTTCTACAGTTTCCCTCCACTCTCTCAATACTCCACATTAATAAGCACAACCGTCCAATATATACACTCGTTCCACACACTCGTTCCACTCTTTTCTTCCACTCTCTCAGTACTCCACATTCATAAGCACGACCGTCCAATACACGAGGAAGAATATAAGAACCACCGTAGCGTAGATGATCCTCGCACTCAACATAATCTTGCTAGCCATGGGTCGGGGGAGGCTGAGGGCCTTGTCCATACCACCCCAGCTAACCGGCGATCGTTCCTTGCTGGTGATGGAGGTGGAGGAGATGTGGCGGCGGCGACGTAGGCCAAAGGATACCTTCACCACCACGTCTACCGCTACGTGGAAGATCACCTGGGACGTGTGGAAGATATTTGATTAAATGGAGAACTTGAGCCAACTGTCTACAAATGCATAGAAAGGTTTAACTTAAGTTGCATAGCTTTTGGCGATTGAATAATTGATAATCATTATTAAGGGATGAAACTTTGTTGCCAATTTATATTGAAACGGCTATATTGTTGATACTATATACAGTATAAGCCTATAGGTAGCGCCAACGGCTATATTGTCGATACTATATATATAGTATAAGCCTATAGGTAGCGCCAACGGCTATATTGTTGATACTATATACAGTATAAGCCTATAGGTAGTGCCAACGAACTTGACAATAATCTTGATCCCTGACCTCTCTGTAACTCAAAAGGACCTAGAGCAAACTGGCTGTAAATATCCACATTAATTAAACGTCAGCCTGATTGCTTTAAACGTCAGCCTGATTGCTTTAATTTATTTCGAGTTATATGAAGTTAAGAGGTCAAGATTATTGTAAGTTCGCTGGCACTACCTATGCTGATTGTATCGTCTGTGTTATACAGCATTATGTTCCCTACCATGGTGAAGATGAAGGTGATGGCGAAGAAGCACCAGACATCGACCGCCTTGGTGTACGAGGTCCGGGGGAGGCCGTCGGCGACCTGTTGGTAGAGGGCGTACAGCACCAGCAGTGTCGTCAAGGACATCATCACCCGCAGGTCAGAGTTCTCCCGCTTACAGAACAGACTGGCGTAACTTATTAACATGAGCATCACGGTGGGCAGGTAGGCGGAAGTCATGTAGAACCAGAAGCGGCGGTAGAAGATCAGCTCCACGTCCGCCACGCTATAGTTCCCTTCCGTCCGTTTTTTGACAGTGACGGTGCCCACCTCGTATTCCGTCAGTAGCGTCTGGGAAATGGTACGAAAGGTCTTATTACTGACACCTAAGTGGCACGAAAAGTCTTAATACTGACACCAAAAATGGGGTGAAAGGTCCTAACATTGACAAAGAAATGGGGTGCAAGTTCTTGAAATCGCTAAACTAATTAGGCGCACGTCTTAAAATCTCAAAAGCAATGAGGGCGAAAGGGATCCACACCCGCCACGTTCTAGTTCCCTTCCGTCCGTTTTTTTTATGGTGACGGTTCCCACCTCGTATTCCGTCAGTAGAGTCTGTGGGAGGAAGGAGGGGTAATAGTGAGGAGAGTTCTACATAGAGTGCACTACACACACTCACATTAGACCTGGCGCACATTAAGACGCAAACAACACAGATGACACAGTGCAGAGCAGGACAGAAATCTGAAAATATGGATATCAAATTAGATGGAGGCCTGGGCTGTCTTTTTGATAAGTTCTTTTGTCTTTATGTTGTGTCGTCCCTGTTTTGATTGTTTCTTTTACAAGTTTTACATTATAAATCCCTGTGCCTCAATGTGCGCTGGGCCTCATTGTTCCTGCCATCTACGAAAGGGGAAGGTGATATTGCATTAAATGGAGTTCTTTTTAGTAAACACGGGCTGGCGTATAGCTTATCGACATGAGCAAATCAGTGGGAAATTGTGATTATTCGTGAGGATGTGCTTGCCTGCACCCAAATATACCACGTAAACTAAATCCATATAATTCCACTTGAACAACCAAGCCCTTGCCTACCTGTCCCAAGTAGGAGACGTCGAGGGTGCTCCAGGAGAGAAAGTCATGCCTGGCGGAGGTGAGACGCAGCAACAGGTGGCAGTGCTGGGTGTCGAAGGGGAAGTTCCGGAGGTTCATAGTACACAGGAAGGGCGCGTTCACCTTCACCGACATCTTCAGGGGGTTCCTCCCGCCCTCAAAGATCTCGTCTGGAGGTGGGGGAGATAAAGAAGTTAGTACAGGGCATTGATGGTAGTTTATAGGATTTTTTGTTTATTATTTGTTTTTATTTTTTTTTATATACAGTATATTCCAACTACTCCCCGTGTACATTCAACCGTACATTTAACGGTGAAGCCCGTGAGGTCTCGTTCCAGCCTAGGGAGTGAGGCATGTGAAGCGGTTTGAGCTGCAACCAGCCCCCACCATCTTGCCTTCGCAAGATGCCCAGGGCCCGGTTGCCCACCCACTGCAGCTGCCTCGCCTTCGTGCTTCGCTCTCTCACCCCCTAGACTCAGACCCTCACTCTCAGAATGCCACCTATTGAGCAATGAACGCACTAGGCATTGTCCCCCTGTAGCCTATTTTGAATATGGGAATATTCATACAGTGCTAGGGGAGACTACAGGATTTGTTCCTATCTCAGCTTAAATTTCTAATGTTTCTGTTTTTGTTCTATAATGCTTCTTTCAACATAGGAGAATAGCATAGGAAGGAACAAAAAAACATATCGCATCCATAACCCCCCCAGGCCGGGGGTTCGACCTCGACCCCCGAAAAACATATTTTTTTTCTTTTTCAGCCAGCCAAAAAAAAAAATTGTCTGTAGTCTAAAGGGCTGTTGTAAGCAATAGAAATGATCATATGAGGGCATAAACACCCATAGGATATCACTAGGGCCCCCTTGGGGGGGCCCCAAAATCATGGATTTTGGTAAAATTTAGCTTATAAATATTAATACAAAATATTTTAGTCTCCCAAATAATCGAGTTTTCTTTGCGAGCGAGTGGCACTGTACAATGCATGACGAACCTATAATAGGGGTAACTGAAGGAAAATCTCGCGCGGACTCTGACTGGAAGAATTTTACGTTACGAGTAAATTTCAATCTCTCTTTATGAATAAAACATGTTTATTCACCTTATATGATGGTGAGTCAGCCTGTTACTGTCCGATTGTCTCTATTTTCTCCACATAATTAGAACAAGTATACATAACAAGTCCCTCGGAAGCTTATTGAGTTTGGGAAATATTTTCCATACTCAAATTATTTATTTAGGATAGGAAATTGGCCCAATTATTTAATATTGATATTTACCTGCGGTTTTCAACATGATCACGTATCAAATTGGCAACAAGCTTCCGAGGTGTTGTAGACAGTCTATATAAGGTACCTCATACACAATATAATTTTTGTTTTGCAAAGTGGTTTTTGGATCACCAGAAATTTAGTAAAAAAAACTAAAAATGCGCTCACGCGCGCACGCGCGGACATAGAACGATGAAAATTTCAGCGAGTCACCGTTACACCATTACCATATATATGGCAAAAGGCCAGCAATGAGTCTCTTATAGAAGCTGAACTAGGACTATTCCTGGAGTCTCAGGTAACAATGAGGGTATTTCTTTTGGAGTTTCGGTGGGCTTTGTGGTAATGCACTGATACTAGGTACAGCACAAATTCCATCCCAATTATATCTTCCCATTGATACATCAGGATTCGAACCCGGGACCATTGGATTACCAGTCCAGTGGTATGACCCCTCCACCACACCTACCCTCAGGGGGGAGGGGGGATGTGTGCATTTATTTGCATATTTATTTATATTTGTATTACTTTTTTATTTTCCACCCTAGATCTCCATATACCCTCCCCCCCCTCCCCCCACAGACACCCCCCCCCCCTCCCCCCCACACACACACACACCCACCTACCATTAGAATACAGAGAAGGATCATCAGGTTTGGGTTGAGACAGTCTATGCACATTAAGCACAGGATCAGTCGTGTGGATCTCGGGAAAATCTGCGTTCATATACTCCACTTTTGGCGTCCACACATCCTCCATCTGTTGAGTGTTATAGTCGGTTTTATGCCAGCAGTGGGTAAATTGCCATGTCTTTATCTTAATCACTTAGCTGTTACGAAGAATTTGTAGCGAAATATGTTACTAAAAGGTAGTGCCAACGAACTTGACAAATAAATAGATAAATAAATAGATAGCTAAATAAATATGGACTTAGAGAAGGCCTATGACAGAGTTGTTAAAGAAGGTATGTGGAAAGTACTTAGAATATGCAGAGTAGATGGCAAGTTACTAAAAGCAGTGAAGTGCATGTATGAGGGTGCTAAGGTGGCAGTATGTGTGGAGAATGAGCAGAGCGACTTCTTTGATCTGAATGTTGGGTTGCAGCAAGGGTGTGTGATGTTTCCGTGGTTGTTCAATATTTTTTGGAGTAACGCTGATATGGGAGTATGGATGAAGAAGTGCGGGAGAGGGTGCAACAGGGGAAGAGGGTTGTAGGACCGCTGAAAGCAGTAACAAGAAATAGGGTGGTCAGCATGGAAGTAAAGAAGTCCTTGCATGACAGTGTGGTAATCCCGACATTGACTTACGGAAGCAAAGCATGGACGTTGGTGGAGAGACTCAAACCAAGAGTGAGAGGGGTGGAGATGAGTTACTTGAGAAGTGCGTGCGGAGTTACATGGAGGGATAGACAGACGAATGAGGATATACGAGAGAGGTGTGGTGTGGATGTAGATGTGTTGGAAAGTGTGAAAAGGAACACCTTGAGATGGTTCGGCCATATGGAACGTATGGGAAGCGAGAGAATGACTAAGAGAGTGTACGAGAGCAAGGTGGAAGGACAGAGAGGGAGAGGTAGACCGAATGAGAGATGGAAGGATGGAGTGAAGAAGTATATGAGCGAAAGCGGTGCTGAATGGGAGAAGAGGCGTGGACTGACTGGGGACAGAGGTGCATGGGGGCGTATCGTTCGTGGCCACCACTTCGGGGATTACGGCGTCCGGCAATAGACAGATAGATAGATAAATTAATATATAAACTAACAAAGGAAGCCTAGCCCCTTATAAAATGGCTGACCTGGATGTGATTGATCTCGTCGATGTCCTTAAGGTTCCGGTACTGGAGTCGCTGGTCGAACCACGAGATGGTTGAAGCCAGGTCTATCGTTAGCTTCATGTCTCGGAGGTTGATCTGGCGAGAGGAAACGATAACACACATTAGGTATTAAATTAACCCTTTCAAGATACAATAAGCGTTTCTCTCCTGGTTTCTGTCTATCATTAGACGATTGTATTCAGATTAGGAGGGGTAAATGGAATTCTGCTGAAAAGTGCGAAAATTAACATTTTGAGATAGTTCGGCCATGTGGAACGTATGGGAAGCGAGAGCATGACTAAGAGAGTGTACTAGAGTGAGGTGGAAGGACAGAGAGGGAGAGGTAGACCAAGTGAGAGGTGGAAGAATGGAGTTAAGAAGTATATGAGCAAAAGCGGTACTGGATAGGGGGAGGGGCGTCGACTAACTGGGGACAGAGGTGCATGGGGGCATTTCGTTCGTGGCCACCCCATCGGGGATCACGGCGTCCGGCAATAGATAGATAGATAGATGAGGGAGACAAAAGACAAAGCTACCTGTAACAAGTGTCTCCCCTTATCTGATCTTAAACCACGACCGATACCTTAGAGAAGCCGAGGATAGAGAGCGAGAGGTTCATTCTAAGAGGGCCGGGTAGGACTCCGGCCGGTGTGAGGGAGGCCAGGTAGTCTTGCGGCCTTTGTAGTTTCCCGCAGCCTATCTCGTCCGTGTTGTCGGGGCAGTCTACGCGCAGATTGCAGCGCTTGGTCAGGTCTATGCACGTACCGTCGGCGCAGGTGTACTCGTCGGCGTAACAGGTGGAAAAGGTTAAGATGCGTTCGGTACCTGTTTGGAGAAAGTGGGAGGGATTATTTGTTATTATTATTTATATTATTATTAAAGTTTATGTTTTATTTAGCAAACTCAAAAGGAAATCATAATCCGCATAGCGACTGATTCTCTGTTCGTGTCAAAATGGGTTCAAACTGAAGAGTTGAATACTCACCTGGTTAACTCACCTGGTAGGGCCGCCAATCGGTAGCGCATGACAGGCCAAGGATTAGGCAGCCCAGGAGATAGCATGACACGCCAGTCAGATGCAACATTTGAATGTACTGGGGATGCTTGACAATGGGGTGACTGGTAGTGTGTGTCAGACCAATAATATGATGGGGTAGTTTATCAGGGGTTGAGATGTTGCTAAAATATGGGAAGGGGGATTTTATGGGTTGAAGAGTGAGTTGTGGAGGTGTTGGGTCAATTTAGATTTGAATTGAGCAAGGGAGGGGGAATTAACTATTTCAGCTGGTAGAGAGTTCCACTGATGTATTATACGACAGGAGAAAAACCTTTTTCTTGCTTCGGTTTCTGTGTGGGGAACAAATATCTTGTATTTATGACCTCTTACTCCTTGGTGGGGTGACATAGTGAACAGGTCATGGGGTTTAATGGGCGAGAGATTATGGAATATTTTGTAACACTGAATATGGTCGGTCCTCAACAATCTGCCTTTAATTGAAAATACCTACGACTACTCAGCATAAATTGTACTTCGGAATTATTACATTCCCATTACTACATATCTGTACGATCGCTATTCAGAGTTTTGACCTACTTCGACTCCGAGCCAAAGGCACATCACTATATTTACAATGGTCGATAATACTAGAAACTATTATTAAATCAATATGTGCTTGAATCATCTTAATAATATTATAAACTATTATTCAATCAACAGGTCCTTAAATCACCTTAACAATATTAGAAAGTATTATTCAATCAAAATGTCCTTAAATCACCTTAAGAATATTAACATGTTCCAATGTTCAAAGGGAGGTGACCAGACCAGATGGCTGGAGTAAAGTAGGAAAGAAGAGCAATTGGACAGAGGAAGAACAAGCGTAGAAGTGAGAAGTACAGTAGAAGACTGAAAATTCTCGGGCTCAACCAAGTTGCTTCATTGTGGGCTCCGCCCACCTCCCTTTATACTAGACCCCAGCGCAACGCGGGCCTGTGATTGGCTGAGACAACGCGCCGGGCAGGTTTGTGTCGGCCCGGGCGCTTTGAACTGTAGATGCTCCCACCTGACTGTTCTCATCCTCGTAATATCTTCCCGGAAGCTTCTTTGTGACGTTCTTTAGTGGCTGACAGGAGTAAGATGGTGGCACCAATGTATTAGAACGTTTTTAACTGGAATAGAATATACGGTTGTGAACTGAGGGTAAGTTATGAGCCGGGTGTTTGGGAGGTGAGGTGAGGTGAATGTTTTGGTGGTCATAGGCGGCCTGTGATTGGCTGAGAGGTCGGAGGTGCCAAGGTGTTCCCATGAGAATCGGATAGAGGGCAAATCTTGCTGGCACACCTGAGTTATTCCTGCCTTCTGATTGGCTGACGGGATTACTCTTCAGTAATAGTAATAGTATTTATCTTACAGTACATTGCAAACTTTTGAGATACTATAGCTTATCCATATACTGTCTGTAGTACATAATCACCCACCTGCAGTCAAACCACAAACGTCATAATCCGTGGTGAGCGTCCAGACCTTAGTGCCAAGTGGGTAGGTCAGATCATGGGTAGGGTAATAGGCTAAGGTCATGTTCTGCCACATATCCACCAATATCCACCTACTATCACCAACTTCCACATCCATCTTGTACTTGGTGAAGCCTCTGCGGGTCATGGAACAGGATATTAGGCATTAATTTTACCTCTACCACCAACACCACACATAGTGGATCCTCTGATGGAAAAGAAGGGGTAAATATGGGATGGATTTTACTCTCACCCACCATCATCACCATAAGGTACTTGGTGAAGCCTTTGCCAGGATGCAAATATATTTTATGCGGCAGAAATATGGAATTGTAGTTAGATTGGACTTACTTAAAGAAAATTTTACTAAATTTATTCAAGTGCACTGGGGTTTGTAATGGAGGATTAATGTTAAGAACGGGGTGTTCCTTAATGATAGTTCCCTTACTTGAAACTGGGCCTCTCTCCTGGCTCCTGATGTAGGGTGAACCAGGCTGCCTTCTCATCACTCTCACACAGACCCCGCGCCTTCAGAACCACGGGCCGGCCACCCACCCCCTCCTCCTGACACCCCACACACAGGGAATAGGTGCCTTCACAAGAGAGGTCATCCCACTTCTCCTCGTACGGCGGTATCAGCATGGCCAGACAGCTACGTTTGGAGGACTTGTAGGTCCCCTCGAAGTTGGTGAAGTTGAGTGTGTTGCCCTGAGGTGGAGAAGTGGAGGATAGCCAACCATACTAGCCTTAACTATCACCACCACCATACTCATCATCATTATTACTGTAATGCTCTCGCAAAAATCCCGCAACCCGGATACTGTACTACCCGAGTTGACGTCTGGAATAACGTAAAATAGTCGTTGATGGCGAAGTCTAATAAACCCATCACGTGAATCACCACGAGACTATCACCTGGTTCTTTCAAGGAGAACTATTCTATTGTACAGTATGTCCGTGGTAGTACAAGGGGTTAGCGCGCGGGTCTGGTTGACCTACTGATGGAGGTCAATAACCCGGGTTCGAACCCCACGCCAGGCATCTCAAAACCTGGGGAGTTTTCGGGAGGGATAAAATCCCTCCAGGGTTCGAACCCCGCGCCAGGCATCTCAAAACCTGTGGAGTTTTCGGGAGGGTTAAACTCCCTTCGTTCACCTAGCATTTCAATTACCATTATCATCATTATCATTACCATAATCATTATTATTATTATCATCATCATCATTATCATTATCAATATCATAATCACCTTTCGATCAGACCACACTCCATTGTCGCCTTCGTCAGTACCGGCTAACCAGAAGAAGGCGGTGGCGTGGTTGGGCGGCTGGCACACGGGCGCGAAGGGTAGGGCCAACTCGTAGACGCGGGTGTTAGCGGCAGCGGTCAGCGGAAGGGTTACGGAAGTCTTGAGGTTCCGGCACCACGTAGAGGCTTCCGTCCAAGTACGTCGCTCGGGAAATACGGTGATGCGCTGGCTGTAAATAAAGAGGCAAGGGTTTATTTTGTGGTCTATTTATTTATATATTAATTCGTTTTTTAGTTTCCTCCCTAGACCAATGTTTTAGGCTGTTTCACCTTGGGATCCAAAACTAGACTGAAAGTATATTATGCTCGGTGTCCCACGTCTGATAAAGCTGAGATTTTAAAGCTGTCAAAATATAATTGCTTGTCAAAGTTGATGGAAAAATCGCTCGTCTGACACCGCCTTAATGCTAAAGTCTGGTGGGAATGTCGGAAGAAAGTATGGGAATATAATTTATGTTAAAGGGGGATGGGCGTATTTATTTCCTTATTTATATATATATCTTTTTAGCATTATATATTTTTTGTTTTTAGTTTCCTCCCTAGAGCTCCTTCAAGCGTAAATGCCCCCCGCCCCAGACCCCTCTTATCTCTCCTTGTGTAGTCTGTCGCTCTCTCTTTCACACACACACACACAATCTCTCTCTCTCCCTCTCTCATCCATCACCCCCGATAATCCCCACCCCCCAATACATAATTCAAGCCCCTTCTCTCACATGCACATGCCACCAGAAAAACCCGACCATTTCCACACTATTACCCAGTACCCGTGATTATTATTATTCATACACTTGCAGATGACCCCAAGGCATTACCGACACAGTTAATAGGTCACGTGGAGGTCAAATGGCTGATGTGGATGTAAGGTCAACTCTATTTTAACTAAGGGGGGGGGGGGGGGGGCTATTTTGGACCTCCCTTGTTTGTTCTTTGTTTATACTCTTCACTGTCCACTCAATAAGTCGTGGCCTTAAGGGGGTAGTGGTTACTGTTTGGTCTATATATTTATCATTAATGTATACTGTATATATATATATATATATATATATATAGCCTTCCCCCTTAATAATAGGCCTGGGATAATTAACTTATAACCGTATTCATAGCGTAAAGGGTTAATCGTTTCTTGTTATTATTATCATACCGTAATGGCCACGGTAATGTTTGGGCCGCGTGTCTGGCAGGTCGTTTATTGCTATAAGTATTAGTTTATTTAGTTAGTTATTTATCCTGGTGTAACATGGTATTAGTATATTTAATGTAATAACTCTTCCATAGCAGCTACGATCTTTCATCTGGTCCTCGTCACTATTAACCCTTTCACGCACGTGTTGCCGATTAGCAATCAGAAATAGAGTTCTCTCACTCTTATAATTACCTCTCCAAAATTAGTTTTCTGCCCACAGCTAACTCAAAGACAACTGCAGAGGTTGAAGTAACTAAACTAAAGGTTTCTAAACACCCCTGATGGTAACAAAAGCTTTAACGTATCCCAGAATCGGCTCAAATTGTGTCTTGTGCGTGAAAGGGTTAACCCCCATTTCACCTCTATTTTGACCTATATAATCAACTAAAGACGAGATGGGTAGAGATTTTAAGACGTTCGGCCCATTAGTTTGACCTTTCGTGCCATTTAGGTGTCGATTTTTTTTCCTGGCGAGCCATAGCAAGCCTGAAATTCTATGAGGAACCGGCCTATATACTGTAAACTGTGATATAAATAGATAACACAAAAAATAGCCACTAACCCCATCTGACCCACGGTTGGATCAGCGACATCACAATAATATATACGAGACAATTACTTTGTATTTCCATCAATGATTACCCTGTGTCCTTGAAGAATAAAGTGGTCATCTCTACAGCAAGGATCTATTGGAGTATAAACACCATATGAGGAGGAGCACTTTATTGACAACGATTGATTCGATATGAAAACTGGTCAATGAGTTCAAATATTAATGATTTGCTGTACATTGGAGATTCTGAATTTGCTGTACATTGGAGATTCTGAATTTGCTTACCCTCTTGGATGGTCATGATGTGTGTGTGTGTGTGTGTTTTGTGTGTGTGTGTGTGTATTGTGTGTGTGTGTGTGGGTATCGTGTGTGTGTGTGTGTGTGTATGTATTGTGTGCGTGTGTGTGGGTATCGTGTGTGTGGGTATCGTGTGTGTGTGTGTGCGTATGTATTGTGTGCGTGTGTGTGGGTATCGTGTGTGTGTGTGTGCGTGTATTGTGTGCGTGTGTGTGGGTATCGTGTGTGTGTGTGTGTGTGTGTTTTATGTGTTGCGTGTTTATGTATTATAAGTGTGTATTGTGTGTGTGTTCTCCATTAACTATAATAACTATAATGATATGGCTACACAACATGGATATAACAATTACGCTGTTATAAATATGCTGTTCTCTCCTTTGTACGTAACGAGCGTATTAATATTGATGATGAATTACGATGACTAATTGTATAATATTACGTAAAACAAACTATATAATCATTTATTGAACTCATATTAATATTTGTTTATTTAGTATTAGTTTGTTTGTTTAGTTTCTTGTAAACGAGCGTATTAAGAATTATGTTGTTTTGAAGTTTGATGGAGATCTAGGGAGGAGACTAAACACACACACACACACACACTAAAAAGTTAGACAAATAATGAAATAAATGCGCCCATCCCCCCCCCCTCCTCCCCCCCCCCCCCCCCCCCCCCCCCCCCCCCCCCCATCCCCCTTATGGTCACGATATATGCTCACGCCTGTAAAGTCATGAGCCACAATACACGCACACCCATTTAAAGCTTTGAATATTTAAAGCCAAGGTGTGAAGTGGTGAAGATTCGAACCCAAGCTTTACAACTTCGCAATTATGATACAAATGAGTGTGCAGGTAATATGGTCACTGATTGTACCTATACCATGCAAGGGACTGGAGTTCTCGAAAAAGAGGTTCTAGTACTGACGTTATTCTTGACTTACAGTGTGCTGGTTTAATAATCCAGAAGGATTGATAGCCTCTGTAGCATGCCACTTTCCCTAATACAGTTGTTCCCGCTAATGTATTACCCTGGGAGACAACACGCAACTTTATTCGGCTTAAGAGGGGTAGCACTCGCTATTTCAGGACCCCCTTCTCCCTCATGTTTAGCATATTAATGTTGAGGCTTTAAGACGTTTGTTCTGTTAGTTTGGCGATTTCGAGACCTTTCGCCTCATTTTTGTATCAAAATTAAGCCATTTCGTGCCATTTAGGTGTCGACTTTTTCCTGGCGAGCGAAAGCGAGCCTCTAATTTTAGAAGGAACCGGCCTTTGGCCGGTACATTTTACTACCGAAAAATTTACAAATTTATCTTGAAAGGGGGTCTAGGGGGTGTTTTTCTAAGCTTGATGGAGTTCTAGCGAGGAAACTCAAAAATAAATAAATAAATAAAATATATAGACCAAAAAACAAACACTACCCCCCCTTAACTAAATTGCAGTGTCTTCCTGGTAAAGCCCACTAAGACTGATTCACCAGTCATGTTACCTTGTCCAGCTCATTTGAGGTACACTTTTTACCTTTTTACTTATTTACTTTTCACTTTTTACCTTTTTACCTTTTTGCCTTTTCACTTTTTACCTTTTTTACCTTTGATTCTGGCAAACATTTGATTAGTTTATGCAGGTTAAGAAGGACCTATGTTACTAAGAGGGTTTATTGAGATGGTGTTTACCCCTATGAGTCGTGTAGGTAGATGACAAACTAAAGAAAATCGTCTAATGGTCACCAGAATAGGATGAAGAGTACGTCATGGTGTGAAGGGCTTAACCCCTTCCGTACCGGCGATGTCTTTTCCCTTTTATCCTAGCTATATTTAGACGATTTTGTGCAGCTGAAGAAGGATCTGTGGTAGTAAAAAGGGTTAATTAAGATAGTTCGAAGCCTAGTAATTGCTGGAGGCCCTTTTGAAACTGAATAAAATCGTCTAATAGTAGCCAAAATAAAGTTAAAATGCGTCTCCGGTACTGGAGGGGTTAATGTTGATCGAACTTACCTGACGTTGCAGTACTCCTCCTGCTCTACGTCGAGTTGAGTGACCTGACCCTGCAGCTGCCAGGGAGCCGTTGACCAAGCCACCAGGTCACCCTCCTCTACTCCGGAGTCACAGGTCGCCAGCCGGGTCACCTCCTCATGGCTCAGGGCTCGGCTGTACAGGCTGTGTGTGGGGGGGGGGGGGGGAGGTACAGGTCAGTATAATATGCACACATGGAACAGTAATAATGCTTTATATGGTAAATATAACGAATACTGTCAGATTTGAAGGTCATTTAATCACATACACGGCTCTTTTAAATATGTAAATGGCGCGCCTGTCGGGGACCAGAAAAAACGGCCCATCTCCCCTAATTAGTATACGTACTTGAAGTCCATGATGGTGCCTGAGAAGCTCTGTTGTTCCTGGAAGCCGCCCATGACTGTATCCATCTCCTGACCCAGCACCAGAGACCCGTTCATCAGGATGTTACGTTGACTGATGGATTGTTCTCTGTGTAGGGCTCTGATAGGATAGGCCAAGATTCCAGGTTAGATTTATGGTAGGCTAATGGCTTGCTCTCTGTGTAATAAGTCAAGGTTTTAGGCCTAGTTGTAAGATTAGTTGGCTGATGGCTTGTTCTCTGTGTAGGTCTCTGTCAGGACCCTAGGTTAGCTATAAATGTAATTGATTAATAGCTTGTTCTCTGTGTAGGGCTCTGTCAGGACCCTAGGTTAGCTATAAATGTAATTGATTAATAGCTTGTTCTCTGTGTAGGGCTCTGTCAGGACCCTAGGTTAGCTATAAATGTAATTGATTAACAGCTTGTTCTCTGTGTAGGTCTCTGTCAGGACCCTAGGTTAGCTATAAATGTAATTGATTAATAGCTTGTTCTCTGTGTAGGGCTCTGTCAGGACCCTAGGTTAGCTATAAATGTAATTGATTAATAGCTTGTTCTCTGTGTAGGGCTCTGTCAGGACCCTAGGTTAGCTATAAATGTAATTGATTAACAGCTTGTTCTCTGTGTAGCGCTCTCTCAAGATTCTAGGTTTTCCACGTACCCGTCTAAGTAGACGAGGAAGGTGGTGAAGTCAGCGACGAAGCAGATATGGTACCACACCCCGGGGACGAAGGTGGTGTTCTTCCAGCCGTAGGTGTAACGGTTACCGATGGCGATAAAGACTTGGTACTCCCCTGTAGGGGGGAGGGGTTAAGGGGAGGTTTTTAGTTTGTTCCCTAGACCTCCATCACACTTAAAATTACACTCCCTAGACCACCTTTCAAGATAAATTTGTACATTTTCCTCTTAAGTTACAGGCTTGCTATCGCTCGCCAGGAAATAATCGACACTTAAATGACACGACAAATCTTAAAACTTACAAAAAAATGGGGCGAAAGGTCATATAATCTGAAAACTACCACACCCCGGGGACAAAGGTGGCATTCTTCCAGCCGTAGGTGTACTGGTTACCGATGGTGATGAAGGCTTGGAACTCCTCTGCGTGTGGGGGGGCAGGGGGGGCAGGGGGGGGGGTGGGGGGGGAGGTAGAGATTAAGCACGTTTTTTAAAGGTGCAAAGAGAGGCAAAAGTTAGCAAAGATTACCGCACAGTCATCTAAATAGTGCCAGAATGAATGAATTTTAAAAACCACATCCTCCGCAATAGAAGGGTTAAGGACCTGAGCTTCTTGGTATACTGTTTGCTCGCGCGGGGGGGGGGGTAATGGTAGAGGGGGTTTTAATAAGGGGGTAGTGGCTGGTTATTTTTGTATTATTAATTATTATTTATTTTTTTGGTCTATTAATTTATGTACTCAGATATTTATGTACTCAGATATTTATGTACTCAGATATTTATGTACTCAGATATTTATGTACTCAGATATTTATGTACTCAGATATTTATGTACTCAGATATTTATGTACTCAGATATTTATGTACTCAGATATTTATGTACTCAGATATTTATGTACTCAGATATTTATGTACTCAGATATTTATGTACTCAGATATTTATGTACTCAGATATTTATGTACTCAGATATTTATGTACTCAGATATTTATGTACCCAGATATTTATATACTCAGATATTTATGTACTCAGATATTTATGTACTCAGATATTTATGTACTCAGATATTTTTTAGTTTCCTCGTTAGACCTCCCTCAAACTTAGAAAAACACCCCCTAGACACCCTCTCTAGATAAATTTGTACATATTTCGGTAGAAAAATGTCGTAGCCAAAGGCCGGTTCTTCTTATAATTACAGGCTCGCTATCGCTCGCCAGGATAAAATTCGACACCTAAATGGCACGATAGGTCTTAAAATTGACAACGAACTGGAGCTAAAGATGTTCAAATCGCCAAACTAATGGGCCGAACGTCTTAAAATGTCAAAACTAGTGGGGCTAAACACGAGGGAGAAGAAGATCCATAAAAACGTCCCCTCTCCCTCCTAACACGAGGTCCCTTTGTCTTGTAATAGTTGTAACGTGACTGGGTATATGGATTGGCGAAATACATAAATATTATAACACACACACACACACACACACACACACACACACACACACTAACTAGCATACAGGCAAGTAGAAACATCTCTCTCTCTCTATCAGACACACACACACACTCACTCCCCCCCCCCCCCCTCCCTCCCTTATAACCAACATAGCGATAACATCAGCCCTCAATCCCCTTCAACAATTACCCTCTTATATGCCGACACTGAAAGTCATGTGACCATGGTTGAAGGGGAGATATCCACCTGGAGGATTTTTTTCTGGTCCCCTTTCTCCCTCATGTTTAGCCCCGTTGCTTTTGAGATTTTAAGACGTTCGCCCCATTAGTTTGACAATTTTAACAACCCTCGCCCCATTTAAGTAAATTTTAAGACCATTCGTGCCATTTAGGTGTCGATTTTTTCCTGGCGAGCGATAGCGAGCCTGTAATTTAAGGGGAACTGGCCTTTGGCCGGGACATTTTTCTACCGAAAAATGTACAAATTTATCTTGAAAGGGGGTCAAGGGGGAGTAATTTTAAGATTGATGGAAGTCTAGGGAATCAACTAAAAACCTCCCCTTAAGAACTTTAAGGCAAGATGGGCCAGTTTACTAGACCCCTTCTC
>CM064548.1:8680768-8775768 GCA_032716605.1 Paralithodes platypus | reverse complement strand
GTTAGTAACTGAGGGGAGGATAAAGTTATTCATTTACAAACGCAGTCAGTCGCGGGTTTGATGCGAGATATTTGTCTAGGCGGAATTTAAATGAATCAACGGTGCTGCAGTCTATAACAGAGAGACAGAGAGAGAGTGTGTGTGTGGGGGGGGGGGGGGAGTAATTGAATAAATAATGTAATAACCATAAAATACGAGCGTGTGTTATGTGGGCAAGAGAGAGAGAGAGAGAGAAAGAGAAAGAATGTGTGCGTGCGTGTGTGTGTGTGAGAGAGAGAGAGGTGTATAAGTATGTATGAAAGTGAGAGGTAGAAAGGCCCTAAATAATCCACTAAGTAACACATGAAATATAAATACACCATTACTAATACTCCACCACTTGTACTCCACCACTAATACTCCACCACTTGTACTCCACCACTAATACTCCACCACTTGTACTCCACCACTTGTACTCCACCACTTGTACTTCACCACTAATACTCCACCACTTGTACTTCACCACTAATACTCCACCACTTGTACTCCACCACTTGTACTCCACCACTTGTACCCCACCACTTGTACCCCACCACTTGTACTCCACCACTTGTACTTCACCACTAATACTCCACCACTTGTACTCCACCACTTGTACTCCACCACTTGTACCCCACCACTTGTACTCCACCACTTGTACTCCACCACTTGTACTCCACCACTAACACTCCACCACTTGTACTCCACCACTTGTACTCCACCACTTGTACTCCACCACTAACACTCCACCACTTGTACTCCACCACTTGTACTCCACCACTTGTACTCCACCACTTGTACTCCACCACTTGTACTCCACCACTTGTACTCCACCACTAACACTCCACCACTTGTACTCCACCACTTGTACTCCACCACTAACACTCCACCACTTGTACTCCACCACTTGTACTCCACCACTTGTACTCCACCACTTGTACTCCACCACTTGTACTCCACCAATAATACTCCACCACTTGTACTCCACCACACACGGTAAATACAACCAAATATCATCCAAGGGAATACCACCTATAGTTGTGGCTATAACTCATCTGTTATGGTCGTGCTATTTAAAGAATGGGGGGGGGGGGTTTTTGGACCCCTCCTCCCTCATATTTAAACACATTCGTTTTGAGATTTTAAAACGTTCGCGCCACAAGCGATTTTATGACCTTTCGAGCCATTTAGGTGTTGATTCTTGACGAGCGATACCGAGCCTGCAATTTAGGAGGTACCGGCATTTGGCCGGCGAAGTTTTACCAACAAATGCACAAGTTTATCTCAAAGTTAATGTATTTATTTATTTATTATTATCATTGTGTTGTGTAAAGCTTGATGGAAGTCTAGAGAATAAATAATTAATACTACTACTGGTTAAATATCTCCTCCTAATGTTGTATGTACAGTCACGTACAAAAGGTGTATTACCGCTATACAATATCATCTTAACCCTCTTAAACACATGACGCCATTTGTTGATTTATTTGATCTACCTATTGACATGTCCACACATTTTTCTATCGAAAAATTTACAAATTTATCTTGAAGGGGGGATCTAGGGGGTGTTTTTTAAGCTTGATGGAGGCCTAGCAAGGAAACTGAGAAAAATATATATTAAAATAAAACATTAACCAACAACAATCATCCCTAGCCCCCTTAAGAAGAATACTCCAGAACCAAATCAAGAAAAGCCTGATAGTACTGAAAGGGTTAAGGCCTCACTGTCACCTTAAGGGGAGATGGTTCCCTTTTTGGGCGATTTTTGCATGTATTCATTATTTTTCTTGTTTCCTCCCTAGACCTCCATCAAATTAAAAACAACATCCATTAGATCCCCCTTGTAGATTAATTTGTACATTTTTCGGTAGAAAATTTTCCCGGCCAAAGGCCGGTTCTTCCAACATTATAGGCTCACTATCGTTCGCCAGGGAAAAAATCGACACCTAAATAGCACGAAAGGTCTAAATATTGACGAAGAAATGGGGCGAAAGGTCTTAAAATTGACTAACTAATGGGGCAAAAATCTTGACATCTGAAAACTAATGGGGCTAAACATGAGGGAGAAAGTGGTCCAGGAAACCGGCCCATCTCCCCTTAAAGCCGGTATCACACGAGAGCTTTTATACTCAACATCTATCCTTAACACTGGTCTGGCAGCTTATCAAGTTAACTTTTATAATAACTTGGTTACCTAAATGCATCTACCATCAGTCTAGTTTCCGGTTCAGGTGCAAAATATTCCAGAAATGTTGCCAGAAAAATGTTGATCATCGAATGTTGACTATAAAAGCTCTCGTGTGATACCGGCTTGACTCTGATATAAATCAATGGGTGGCCTATTAAAAGTTGGCAGCAGAAGTTGTAAATCAAGATGGCAGCTAAGAAACGTGATATAGGTTTAAGGGAAAGTTTTTAGTTGATTCCCTAGACTTCCATCAAGCTTAAAATTACTCCCCCTAGACCCCCTTTCAAGATAAATTTGTACATTTTTCGGTAGAAAAATTTCCCGACTGAAAGCCGGTTCCTCTTATATTACAGGCTCGCTATCGCTCGCCAGGATAAAATCGACACCTACATGGCACGAAAGGTCTTAAAATTGACAGAAATGGGTCGAAAGTTCTTAAAATCGTCAAAATAATGGGGCGAACGTCTTAAAATTAGAAAAGCAATGGGGCTAAACATGAGGGAGAAAGGAGTCAAGAAAAAAATCTCTCAAGTGGATATCTCCCCTTAAGGCTATGGGTCTCATGCGGCATGATTGGGGTGCAGTGGTGTGTGTGTGTGTGTGTGTGAGAGAGAAAGAAAGAGAGAGAGAGTACAAAGGAGTACAAAGGAAATCAAGCAACAACAGTTCTAGTGACCCTTCTAGGCTGCTTGTCCTCCAAAACACTGAGGATCAATTGTCCAAACAGTGGTTTAGAGTGGGTAAGGGAACATTGGAAAGGGAACTACTGCCCTGGAACTAATGTCCGTGGCAGGATTAGGAAGTTAGTAGGGGACAGATGGGTTAGTAACTGAGGGGGGGATAACATAAAGTTATTCATTTACAAACGCAGTCAGTCGCGGGTTTGATGCGAGATATTTGTCTAAGCGGAGTTTAAATGAATCAACGGTGCTGCAGTCTATAACGTCTCTATAAGAGAGAGAGAGAGAGAGAGAGAGGTTCGATCCCAGGTACGACGTGTTTCCTTTAAGGGGCAGGTAGTTGCTTTGTTTTGGGGACCCCTTCTCCCTCATGTTTAGCCCCATTAGTTTTGAGATTTTAAGACATTCGCCCCCATTAGTTTGGCGATTCTAAGACCTTTTGTCACATTTAGGTGTCAAGTATTTCATGGCAAGCGATAGCGAGCCTGTAATTTAGGAGGAACCTGCATTTGGCCTGGGCATTTCTCTACCGAAATTGCATGAATTTATCTCGATTTTTCTTTTTTTTTTTACTTTTTTTTTAAGGTTAATAGAGGTCTAGGGACACACAGGTCTAGGGACAACATTTAAAGCATTATGAATACATTTATAAATAAACAAATAAGCTAAAATCTTCCCGTAAAGGGGTCACGGCCTCAATAAAGGTTGGGTATATAGGGTATGTTATAGAATAGTTAGGCCTCCAGGGGTTACGTGACTAACACTATTACTTAATTCTTTATGCTCATGTGGATAACAGAGAGAGAGAGAGAGAGAGAGAGAGAGAGAGAGAGAGATGGCTGACATGACTGGATGGCTGGAGTTAAGTAGTGGATTAACCCCTTCTGTACCGGTGACGTCTTTTTGTTTTTATTCTAGCTACATTTACACGTTTTTGTGTAACTTACGAAAGATCTGTGGTAGAAAAAAAGGTTTGTGAAAATAACTCGAAGCCTGTTAATTGCTGGAGGCCCTTCTGAAACTGAATAAAATCGTCTAAATATTGCTAGCATAAAATTCAAAAGAAGGATTAATGGGATTGTTAGTTAGTTCAAATAGGACTTCAGAGGCTATCAACCCTTCTGGATTATTAAGCCAGCACACTGTCAGGACTGGAGCCCCTTTTCTCCAGAACTCCAGTACTCCCTTGTGTGAAGAGTGGTCGGCAATGTCCCTTCTGTAGCAGCCATGAGTCAACACCAACACACACCAGGATGCCAAAGTTAGGGGTTCAGGGTTCGAGGTTCAAGGTTCGGGGTATTTACTCGTTATCTTCACTATAATATTGTCTTTTCTTTCCTTTGGTCCGGTCTTTTTGTCGCCATATATACGAGGCCCGGTTAGACTGTGCTGTCTTTAATTAATTGTGCTATATATAATGAAGTGTGCTGTCTTTAATTAATTGTGCTATATAAAATGAAGTATATTGTGCTGTTCTTTGTGCTCAATGGTTTCCCCCCTCCCCCCTGGGTTTCTACAGGTATCCGGACAACTAACCCCCCCCCCCCCACCCACCTCCACTGCATCGATAGTAAGCAGAATGTATGAATGAATTAAGAGAATATAATTATAGTTAATTAGTTTCTATATTTATACCGAGGTGATATACCTTTACGTGTTGCTAACAAAAGAATGAGGCAACGTCGACAAGAGGTATGAACAGTAAAAACAGTAGCATTAATGGAAGGTTTATCAGCATCCTCAGTGCCCCTACCTTAACTCACCCCAACATCCCCCACCCTCTGTCTAACGTCGCTACCCACTCCTGCTCCTTCCCCTACCACTAGCCCTACCCCTACCCATGCCCCTACCCCTAACAATATCCCTACCCCTACACGTCACAGAGAGAGAGAGAGAGAGAGAGAGAGAGAGAATGCCCCCACTATCTTATAAAACATTACCCACATGACCAAAAGGGGATAAAAATAGAAAGAAATATCGATGCAATCATACAAACCCCATACCGTGTCAGCTCTCCCCCCTACCGTGTCATACAAACCCCCATACCGTGTCAGCTCTCCCCCCTACCCACCCACCCACCCACACACCCAAACGCACATACACACCTCTCCCCAAACCCCCCCTCCCCTCCATGTCAGCCCTCCCCCCTACCTAACCCCCCCCCCCCCCACACCCGCACCCACACACCCACACATACACACACACACCTACCCATACCCACCTTCCGTCTCAGCCTCCCCGGGACCCTACCCACCCCACACCCACACCTCTCCCCATACCCCCCTCCCGTGTCAGATCCCCCTACCTACCTACCCCCCACACACACCTCTCCCCTCCCATGTCAGCCCTTCCCTCTTACCCACACACACACACACACACAACCCCCCCCCCCCCCCACACACACACCCATACCCCCTCCCACGTCATCCCTCCCCCCTACCCACCCACCCACATTACCCCTCCATACCCCCCTCCCCCATACCCCCTTTCCGTGTCAGCCTCCCTTCCCCATGCCCCTGCCCCCCCACCGTCACAACACTGGTAAATAAACAAGCACCCGGACCGACGAGCTCTTTGCCGTGTAATAAAAAACAAGCACCCGGACCGACCAGCTCTTTGCCGTGTAATTATTACGTCTGGTGCTACGGTTGGCCCCTGCTGACCAAATATTGTTCTGTGAGTGTGGTGGAGGGGGGGGGGGGGGGGCTTCATAATATTGTGAGGGTTTGGGGAGGGGGTAGAGGGAGGGGCGGGGGAGGAGGGAAGGAGGGGAAAGAGAGGGGGGGGGGGGGTGCCTGTGTGTGTGTGGATGTTTAAGTTTGCGTGTGTGTGTGTGTGTTTGGTGGATGTACTTGTGTGTGAGAGAGAGAGAGTGTGTGTGAGTGTGAGAGTGAGAGAGAGAGAGACACAGAGAGAGTTAAAAAGTTAGAGTTAGAGTTATAGAGAGCGAACCAAGCATATCGAAGCCTGAGTGAAGTCTTTTTTGGTAGAAAAATGTCTCAGCCGAATGCCAGTTCTTCCAAAATTACAGGCTCACTGTCGCTCGCCAGGAAAAAAATCGACACCTACATAGCACGAAAGATCTTAATATTGACAAGGAAATGGGTCGAAAGGACTTAAAATCGACAAACTAGTGGGGAAACCATCTTAAAATCTGCAAACTACTGGGGCTAAACATGAGGGAGAAGGGGCTCTAGAAAAACACCCATCTCCCCTATATTACCCCACGCGAGCTATACTGTATACAGTACTGGTGAATTATACAACACCCAACCATTTATACATCGCTGCCCTCACGTTTATACATCGCTGCCCTCACGTTTATACATCGCTGCCCTCACGTTTATACATCGCTGCCCTCACGTTTATACATCGCTGCCCTCACGTTTATACATCGCTGCCCTCACGTTTAGTTCCTACCATATTGTTTTCCTATTGATGTTACCCCTTTGATTCCCTTAACCCCTTCCGTACCGGCGACGTCCTTTTTACTTTATTATGGCTACTATTAGACGATTTTACTACCACAGATCCTTCCCAAGCTGTATAATATCGTTTAAATATAGCTAGAATAAACAACAACACACGTCGCTGGTACTCAAAGGGTTAATCCTCTCAGGCTCACGGTTGCCAGGTACTATCGAGCGAAATTAGCTACTTAAATATGTAAAACAATTGCTAAGTTAGCCTTCTAAAATCCTTTTCTTTCAGTGCACAGTCCATAGAAAACCTCAGGAGTTGTTGTTGTTGTTGTTGTTGTTCCCCAAGCTGCCTGGCCGAACAGCCCCAAGGCCCTGAGCAAGGCCAAGGCCACAACCGAGCGCCCCCACAGAACCCTACCTGCCGACCACAATAAAGCCTGGGTGACCGAAGCCACTCCATGGCGGGGAGCTGAGGGTGCGGAAACGCCCGGGAAACCAAAGCCCCACCCAGGGCCCTGTGCCCCTCAGCAATTAAGTTAAGGGGCAAAGGAAAAATGTGACGCTTTGGCTTCCAATCTTGGTAGATTGGGAGGTCAATCCACGGAAGAGACGCCGTCACTTGAGATCTAGAAAATATATAAGTAAAAGGAACAGTCAGAGTAAGCTATGGGTATGGCAGAGATCGCTCACCTCAGGAGTTTAACCCAAGTGTGTGTGTGTGTGTGTGTGTGTGTGTGTGTGTGTAGTAGTAGTAGTAGTAGTAGTAGTAGTAGTAGTAGTACAGACAAAACAGAAGAAACAGTGAACTTCCCTATTACCGAAAAATTTGCATGGTATGTTAGCGTGTCGGAGTAACATGACCGCATGGTGTAGAGGAGAGAGAGAGAGCGCTAAGTAAATACGTAATGTAGGAACAATATGTCATACTTAGAGAGAGAGAGAGAGAGAGAGAGTACAAGTAACATAAAAGCAATATATCACCTTTCAAACAACCACCTTACTCCCCCCCCCCCCCCTTGTTGACCTAAGAACGCGTAGCGTAAATATTGAAAGGCGCCCATCACGTAGGGAGGGGGGCTGGGGGGGGGGGTAGTAGGGGGGTTTAGGAAGGGGGAATAGGGGGGTTATGGAGGGGGCAAGGGGGTAGTAGGGGGCATAGGGGTGAAGGGGGGTTTTAGGGAAGGGGGCAGGTGGGGTAGTAAAGGGGGAAGGTGGGCATTTAGGGAGGGGGCAGTGGGGGTAGTAGGGGGGAAGGTAGGTTTTAGGGAGAGGGGGGGAGGGGGGGGCTAGGAGGGGGGGGGGGGAAGAGTCATAGTATAATAGTTAAAAAATCAACTCCCGAAATCACAGTAATTGGTATATCAAGATATATAATAGAGTCTACTGATCTGTTTATATCTTGCCATCCTATGCCATATTCCAAGTAAATAGGCCAAAACTGTTGAACATTAGCCTCTAGAACTCGGAAACGATTAGTATAATCGAGCTAATTATATCAACCATTTGGGAAGGGTCAGCCAAGGAATAAGTGTGGACAATTTACCTCGGAAACGACTAGAGTAATCGAGCTAATTATGTCTACCATTTGGGAAGGGTCAGCCAAGGAATTAGTGTGGACATTTTACAGCCCATTTGCTCTAGCCCTTCTGAGTTACAGAGGTTAGAAGTTACGATTTCTGCCCAACCTAGAATGAACGGACTATAGTATAGGGGACAAACAAAAATATAGTCGTGGTGAAGAAATCTTGAACATCAAAACAGTGAACGCTAACGCCAGACGATGTGTGGCCAGGGTGAGATGAGATATGTCTCTGAGAGGGCAGTGGGGGAAGAGATTATCAGCCCACGGGCTTGCACCCCTGGGTCAATGGCCCCACCGTCCGCAGCCCCCCTTGCAGTGCCACCCAATTGGGAGAGCACCTAGAAGGAAAAGTAGTACAGTACAGGGAAAGGGACAGACAGAAACAGCTAAGGTTGGGTAGAGGATGCAAAACCTCACTCTGGACAGGACCAGCCCTCACCCTAGCACCATCATGTTAACCAATGTACTATCCTGTGAACTCAGGGGTTGCCGTTTAGCATTCAGAAATAGAGTTATCTCAATCTCATAATTACCTCTCCAAAATTAGTTTTCTGCCCACAGCTCACTCAATGACAACTGCAGAGGTTGAAGTAACTAAACTAAAGGTTTCTGGATACTTAAAAGCCATTGTGACCATCAGGGGATGATCACAAAGGCCTTTCAGTATCCCAGAAAAGGTGCAAATCGCGTCTTGTGCGTGAAAGGGTTGTTGTTGTTGTTGTTGCTGTTCCCCAGGCTGTCTGGCCGAACAGCCCCAAGGTCCCGAGCAAGGCCAAGGCCATAAATGAGCGCCCCCACAAAACCCTCCCTGCTTACCACTAATAAAGCCCGGGGTGACCGAGGCCACTCCAAGGCAGGGAGCTGAGGAGGGTACGGAAACGCCCGGGAAACCAAAGCCCCACCCAAGGCCCTGTGCCCCTCAGCAATTATGAAGAGAAAGTTGAGGGGCAAAGGAAAAATGTGACGCTTTGGCTCCCAATCTGCCAACCTCTAGGTTGGCGGTAGGGAGGTCAATCCACGGAAGAGACGCCTCACTTGAGATCTAGAAAATGTATAAGTAAAAGGAACAGTCAGAGTAAGGTATGGGTATGGCAGAGATCGCTCAGCTCAGCTACAGCAAGAGTGAAGGGCATTATGACAAGGGTACTGGAGAAGCGGATTATTAGCCATGTATTGGGAGTACTAGGTCGTGTTATATAGGTAAGTGTTATATAGGGCGTCTGTCTGTTGGCGGAATACGAAATAAGTGCACCGGTAGCGTGACTAGCTACAGTATACGTAAGTGGGGTGCTGGGTGGGGGACTTAACTGCTTTGGCAATGAGTGGGTGGAGTGGAGTGGTCTGTGACTGTTTATGAGTGATGTTGTTGTTGTTGTTGTTGTTCCCCAAGCTGCCTGGCCGAACAGCCCCAAGGCCCCGAGCAAGGCCAAGGCCATAACCGAGCGCCCCCACAGAACCCTCCCTGCCGACCACAATAAAGCCTGGGTAACCGAAGCCACTCCATGGCGGGGAGCTGAGGAGGGTGCGGAAACGCCCGGGAAACCAATGACTCACCCAGGGCCCTGTGCCCCTCAGCAATTATGAAGAGAAAGTTGAAGGGCAAAGGAAAAATGTGACGCTTTGGCTTCCAATCTTGGTAGATTGGGAGGTCAATCCACGGAAGAGACGCCGTCACTTGAGATCTAGAAAATATATAAGTAAAAGGAACAGTCAGAGTAAGCTATGGGTATGGCAGAGATCGCTCAGTTCTCACTCTGATAGACCAGCCCATCACCACATGACTAGAACCCAATCCTCTCAGCATCAGCTAGGAAAGGCCCTAGAAAGCCGCCTTTGGCGGGGGGATAGCTCCCCTATTTCAACCCCTTTCGGGGTTGGGCACCCGCCCAATCACAATGAGTGATGGGTTGAGTGAGTGGAGTGTGAATGAGTGAAATATGACTGTGTGAGAGAGAGAGACTGCAGAGGAACTTTGGGGATGTGACTGAAATGCGATTGGTTTTCCAGATTATTTTTCATATTAGTTATAATTTGATTGTCGCGAAATGTGTTCTGGATTTATCAGTGAAATTATTTAAATACATATCAATCACACTTATGGGTGGCCTATTTATATACTTCTACTATACTCTGTTTCTTTGCAACTGACGGTAAATTGCAAAGTTCCCATCAAGATTTCTCAGTTATTTTAAAGATTTTGTAGTGAAATAGTATGGGGCTAACTAAAAATGGCCAGACTAATGGGCCGAACGTCTTCTTATCATCTGAAAACTAATGGGGCTAAGCGTGAGGAAGAAGGGGGACCAGAAAACCGACCCATCTCCCCTTTAAATATGTGTCTGGAATGTGTATACTGTACAGCATAATTGAACAGAAAACAATAAAAGGGTAAATTAGGTTGGAAGTTGTCTGTGTTGAGGAATGAGGTACGGTTGCTTAAAAATATCGCGGGCCTCTCAGGTTTTTCACTAGTCCACTATGAACACTGATTTGTGAATGTAATTGCTTATAGAGTAATTAGTAAGAGCAAATTTCGTACACAAATAAATCTCGACAGGTAAATTTGGAACTCTCTCCTTCAATCTGTCTTTCCCTCATCTTATGACTTAAACTGCTTGAAGATCCGTGTGTCCAGACATTTTGACTCTAACGTACCTTGAAATTAGCGCTGTGTCACTTTCAAGTTTGGGGGAGACACTTGTTACAGACAGCTTTGCCTTTTGTCCCCTTCACACACACACACACACACACACACACTCACACACACACAGAGACACACACACAGACACACACACACAGACACACAGCCCGTAGCCTAGTAGGTAGAGCTCTCGTCTCACACACGAGGGGTCGGGGGTTCAATTCCCGGCCGGGCGGAGACAAATTGGGCTTGTCTCCTTTCATGTGTTAGCCTCAGTTCACCTAGCTGTAAATAGGTACCTGGAATAAGTGGACGACGTTGTGATGTCCTATCTGGGGTTGGCAAAAATGGTACAAGGCGAGATGGGTATCATATGGTTCACCTAAGCTGATGGCTACCTAAGCCTTCGGGCGAGACGGTACCGTCTATAGTGAGAATGGTACCATACAGATCCACCCTAAGCCTTCGTTTCCGATGTCGCCAATTGGCTAAAAATACAGACTACACACTCATCCACAGCCATTCCAACGATACATATAACACCTACACATATAGGAGGCGGGAAATAACGAGCATGCTCACTCCCGCAATACAACTAGAGTAAGTACAACTAGAGTAAGTACACACACACACACACAGACACACTCACCCCCCCCCCCCCACCCCACCACACACACACATTGAGGGAACATATATTAGTTCGTTATCAGGCTTATGAATATATATTAGTTCGTTATCAGGCTGGGCCTATATATTAGTTTCGTTATCAGGCTGTATGAATATATATTAGTTCGTTATCAGGCTGTATGAATATATATTAGTTCGTTATCAGGCTGTATGAATATATATTAGTTCGTTATCAGGCTGTATGAATATATATTAGTTCGTTATCAGGCTGTATGAATATATATTAGTTCGTTATCAGGCTGTATGAATATATATTAGTTCGTTATCAGGCTGTATGAATATATATTAGTTCGTTATCAGGCTGTATGAATATATATTAGTTCGTTATCAGGCTGTATGAATATATATTAGTTCGTTATCAGGCTGTATGAATATATATTAGTTCGTTATCAGGCTGTATGAATATATATTAGTTCGTTATCAGGGCTGTATGAATATATTAGTTCGTTATCAGGCTGTATGAATATATATTAGTTCGTTATCAGGCTGTATGAATATATATTAGTTCGTTATCAGGCTGTATGAATATATATTAGTTCGTTATCAGGCTGTATGAATATATATTAGTTCGTTATCAGGCTGTATGAATATATATTGTTCGTTATCAGGCTGTATGAATATATATTAGTTCGTTATCAGGCTGTATGAATATATATTAGTTCGTTATCAGGCTGTATGAATATATATTAGTTCGTTATCAGGCTGTATGAATATTATTAGTTCGTTATCAGGCTGTATGAATATATATTAGTTTCGTTATCAGGCTGTATGAATATATATTAGTTCGTTATCAGGCTGTATGAATATATATTAGTTCGTTATCAGGCTGTATGAATATATTAGTTCGTTATCAGGCTGTATGAATATATTAGTTCGTTATCAGGCTGTATGAATATTATATTAGTTCGTTATCAGGCTGTATGAATATATATTAGTTCGTTATCAGGCTGTATGAATATATATTAGTTTCGTTATCAGGCTGTATGAATATATATTAGTTCGTTATCAGGCTGTATGAATATATATTAGTTCGTTATCAGGCTGTATGAATATATATTAGTTCGTTATCCAGGCTGTATGAATTATATTAGTTCGTTATCAGGCTGTATGAATATATATTAGTTCGTTATCAGGCTGTATGAATATATATTAGTTCGTTATCAGGCTGTATGAATATATATTAGTTCGTTATCAGGCTGTATGAATATATATTAGTTCGTTATCAGGCTGTATGAATATATATTAGTTCGTTATCAGGCTGTATGAATATATTAGTTCGTTTATCAGGCTGTATGAATATATATTAGTTCGTTATCAGGCTGTATGAATATATATTAGTTCGTTATCAGGCTGTATGAATATATATTAGTTCGTTATCAGGCTGTATGAATATATATATTAGTTTCGTTATCAGGCTGTATGAATATATTAGTTCGTTATCAGGCTGTATGAATATATATTAGTTCGTTATCAGGCTGTATGAATATATATTAGTTCGTTATCAGGCTGTATGAATATATATTAGTTCGTTATCAGGCTGTATGAATATATATTAGTTCGTTATCAGGCTGTATGAATATATATTAGTTCGTTATCAGGCTGTATGAATATATTAGTACGGAAGGGTGCCGTTTATAGGAGGACTGCGACAACTACTTTACAGTCGGAGTGTAGCTAATGTAACTCATACAGTACCAGTGACGTCTTTTTCATTATATTCGGGCACCTGTTAGACGATTCTATGCAGCTTAGGAAGGACGTCTACCCATTAAAAGATTACAGACCGTCTCAGTTAATCCTTTTAGCTACCATATATCCTTCCTAAGCTTCATAATCCTTTTAGCTACCATATATCCTTCCTAAGCTTCATAATCCTTTTAGTTACCGTACCATATATCCTTCCTAAGCTTCATAATCCTTTTAGTTACCGTACCATATATCCTTCCTAAGCTTCATAAAATCGTCTGAATGCAGCTGAAATGAACACCAAAGACGTCACTCAGGTAACAGAAGTGGTATTTGGGAACCGATGAATGACCAAGTTTATCACACCGTCATCCTCCTCTCCTCAACCGTAAGACAACTATAGTCTATTCACTGTAAGTAGGCGAAATATCATGACCTTTATCCTCTGTAACTCAAAAAGGGCTAGAGCAAATGGGCTGTAAATTCCCACACCTATTCCCTGGCTGACCCTTCCCAAATGGTAGAAATATTAGCTCGATTAGTCTAGTCGTTTTTTTAGTTACAGAGGTTAGAGGTCATGATTTTTCGCCTACTTACAGCGAATAGACTATAACTATATTGGTATATTATCATTGTAGCTCAAAACCCTCTCTGGTAGATCTTCACCCTGGCCCTATAAAAAAAAAAAAAATTGCCCCTTCTGTACCGGTGACGTCTGCAGCCAAGCAACCGAGTGGGGCGGAGAGGGGATGAAATATGAAATGACCTTTACCCTACACAGAGAGAGAGGGACAGTGATGAGGGTACAAATGGGAAGTGGGTCTTGGAATGTGACAATGGTATATATATATATATATATATATATATATATATATATATATAAGATATTATATATATATATATATATATATATATATATGTTAATAATATTGGCATATAGTATAATTGCTAATGTATGCATATGGTTTTGATAATACGTGTTGCTAGCCCCAAACACGCGAGCAACTGTGGCTTTCAACCATCAGACACATCTTTTATTAATCTACTGTACACCATACAATAATATTTTAGCTTAGTGTGGGGAGGATCCTCTCACACCGCTCTCCTAGACAAAGTAGAGTAACATTAACTCCCGTCCACTCACCAACTCTCTGCAAACTCTCTCTCTCTCTCTTCGCCGCAATGTTGCAGCTCTCTCGCTATTCTATCGCTACTACAATAATCAGTGTTCCTCAGAGTTTTCCCAGTGTATACCACCTCCTCTACGTCGCCTTGCAACACAATCCCACCCCTACTCTGTGCAACTCTCCAACCCAAGAGTGAAACGTTGTTCTCAGTCTTTCTTCTATTTAACTGCTTAGCTATGAAACTCTCTCCCAGAATCAGTTTTTCCCTCTTTCTGTGACTTAAATTGCTTCAAACTCTGTGTGTCCAGGCATTTTGGCTCGAACGTTCCTTGATTTTGGCCGTGTTACTCTTTCAACTCTGGGGGAGGCACTCTCTACAGACAGTTCTGCCTTTTGTCTCCCTCACTCACATAGAAAAAAAATCTGGCTATAATTAGACGATTTTATTCGGATTAGGAAGGGTGTATGGAAGTCAGAGGGTTAACTGAGATAGTCTATACCCTATCATGGCCCACAGGTCCTTCCTAAACTGAGATAGTCTATACCCTATCATGGCCCACAGGTCCTTCCTAAACTGAGATAGTCTATACCCTATCATGGCCCACAGGTCCTTCCTAAACTGAGATAGTCTATACCCTATCATGGCCACAGGTCCTTCCTAAACTGAGATAGTCTATACCCTATCATGGCCCACAGGTCCTTCCTAAACTGAGATAGTCTATACCCTATCATCGCCCACAGGTCCTTCCTAAACTGAGATAATCTATACCCTATCATCGCCCACAGGTCCTTCCTAAACTGAGATAGTCTATACCCTATCATCGCCCACAGGTCCTTCCTTAACTGAGATAGTCTATACCCTATCATCGCCCACAGGTCCTTCCTAAACTGAGATAGTCTATACCCTATCATCGCCCACAGGTCCTTCCTAAACTGAGATAGTCTATACCCTATCATGGCCCACAGGTCCTTCCTAAACTGAGATAGTCTATACCCTATCATCGCCCACAGGTCCTTCCTAAACTGAGATAGTCTATACCCTATCATCGCCCACAGGTCCTTCCTAAACTGAGATAGTCTATACCCTATCATGGCCCACAGGCCTTCCTAAACTGAGATAGTCTATACCCTATCATCGCCCACAGGTCCTTCCTAAACTGAGATAGTCTATACCCTATCATCGCCCACAGGTCCTTCCTAAACTGAGATAGTCTATACCCTATCATCGCCCACAGGTCCTTCCTAAACTGAGATAGTCTATACCCTATCATGGCACACAGGTCCTTTCTTAACTGAGATAGTCTATACCCTATCATCGCCCACAGGTCCTTCCTAAACTGAGATAGTCCTATACCCTATCATCGCCCACAGGTCCTTCCTAAACTGAGATAGTCTATACCCTATCATCGCCCACAGGTCCTTCCTAAACTGAGATAGTCTATACCCTATCATGGCCCACAGGTCCTTCCTAAACTGAGATAGTCTATACCCTATCGCCCACAGGTCCTTCCTAAACTGAGATAGTCTATACCCTATCATCGCCACAGGTCCTTCCTAAACTAGAAGTCTATACCCTATCATCGCCCACAGGTCCTTCCTAAACTGAGATAGTCTATACCCTATCATGGCCCACAGGTCCTTCCTAAACTGAGATAGTCTATACCCTATCATCGCCCACAGGTCCTTCCTAAACTGAGATAGTCTATACCCTATCATCGCCCACAGGTCCTTCCTAAACTGAGATAGTCTATACCCTATCATCGCCCACAGGTCCTTCCTAAACTGCATACAATCGTCAAATGATAGCCAGAATAAACTACTGTCGAAATGCGTCATAATCTACAAAGGGTTAATGGCACTCAAATATAATATATAAGATGGCCCACGCAGGCAGGAGGGGGGGAGGGCGGGGGGGAAAAAATAAACAGAATGTGAGGACTATATGAGAGGGTGTCAGAAGAGAGAGAGAGAGAGAGTGTGTGTTTGTGTGTCTGTGTGTGTGTGTGTGTGGGGGGGGGGGGGGGGTAAAAAGAATGAACGGGGGAAGAATGGGGAAGGAGCCAGAGGGGGGTGGGGGGAGAGAAGAAAAATAAATAAGAGAAAGCGAGAGAGAGAGAGAGAGAGAGAGAGAGAAAGAAAGAAAGAACGTATACATAGAGTACTCTGAATAGAATACCTGATATAAAGAAAATATATAGATAAATAAAACTGATATATGACTTGTGTGAACGGGTAGCTATATAGCGATAATACACTGCTGTGATTTATTGTATTGATTAAACCCTTTCAATCACACGACGGGCTTGGTGTCTATTAAGGTTCACTTTTTGGTCGATTTTTTTTTTGTCATGTATTGTTTATTTTTTTAGTTTCCTCCCTAGACCTCCATCACACTTAATAAAGCACCCCCTAGACTCCCCTTCAAGATCAATTTAAAAAGGCCTGTTCCTCTTAAAATTGCAGCCTCGCTATCGATCGCCAGGCAAAATTCGACACCTAAATGGCACGAAAGATCTTAAAATTTACAACAGACTGGGGCAAAAAGTGTTAGAATCATCAAACTAATGGGCTAAACGTCTGAAAATATGAAAACTAAAGGGGCCAAGCATGAGGGAGAAGGGGGACCAGAAAAACGACTCATCTCCCACCATAGCCCTATTTGACCCGATGGGGCTCTTTTTGGACCCTCCTGTGTTTCGCTCCATTAGTTTAGTTTGGCGATTTTACGACTTTTCATCCCATTAACCCCTTCTGTACCGACGACGTCTATTTCATTATATTCTAGCTTCATTTAGACGGTTTTAGGCAGCTTAGGAAGCATCTGTGGTAGTATGAAGGGTTAAATGAGATAGTTCGAAGCCAGTTAATTGCTGGAGGCCCTTTATAAGCTGACTAAAATCGTCTAATGGTAGCCAGAATAGAGTTAAAAAGACGGCACCGGTACAGAAGGGGTTAAGGGCGGATGGGCGTATTAATTTCATCATTTATGTATATTTTTATCATTATATTAGTTTCCTCCGTAGAAATCCATCAACCTAATAAAAAAACCCGCCCAAAAACCTCTTTCAAGATAAATTTGTACATTTTTCGATAGAATAATGTCCCAGCCGAAGACCGGTTCCTCTTAAATAACAGGCTTGCTATCGCTCGCCAGGAAAAATCGACACCTAAATGACACGAAAGGTCTTAAATTTGACAGAAAAGGGGCAAAAGTTCTTAAAATCGCCAAACTAATGGGGCGGACGTCTTAATATAAACAAAAAGCAATGGGGCTAAACATGAGGGCAAAAAGCGACCCATCACCTCCCCATAAGAGTGTCGAGCCATACCCAAGAACACTGTTTATGGGGGCTATCTCTGTTCATATTCAGCAGGCGATAATTTAAATCCCTTGGCAGCTAATTTGTCGATACTTAATGGAAATATATGAAACTACTATATCTCTGCATCCTATTTAGGCCAAGTGTATATAATTAGCACCCTATTTCACTACAAAATCGCCAAACTAACTGTGAAATATTGATAGGAACTTTGTAATTTACCGTCAGTTGAAAAGAAACAGAGTGTATATGTGTTTACAATTAAGAGATCACATATACAATGTACTTACTTCTAACTACCCACTTACCCACCCTATTCAACATCTGACAGACATTAATACAGCCCAGAGCAAGCCAAACGTAATGACAGCTGAGACATGACTTATTAACGCCACCGTAGAGATCACGTTCGTCGATAAGTTGGGGAATTTCGTGCATATGCGTCTGACGGTTCAAGAATAGCTCACAAGTCAAGGAAAAAAGATGTTGGAATTATTTATTACTTAACTCTGAGAAGGTGATATGTGGGTGTGGTTGACTGGCAGGCACACGCATACACACATATGCACATACACACACACGACGGTGTGTTGAAATGGATAGAAAATTGGCTCACCGACAGAAAGCAAAGAGTAGTCATAAACGGTAAGGCATCTAAATGGACCAATGTAAGTAGCGGGGTACCCCAGGGATCGGTACTAGGACCAATTCTCTTTCTAATTTACATCAACGACATAGATGAGGGTCTCACCTGTACAATCTCAAAATTTGCTGACGATACAAAAATTGCAAATAGCATACTCTCGAAAGAACAAGTTGACGATATGCAACACAATCTAGATAAATTGTCATGTTGGGCCCAATTTGGCAAATGAGTTTCAATGCGGATAAATGTAAAGTACTACATATCGGATACCTAAATGAGAAAGCAAACTATTCGATGAATGGCACTCAGCTTAAGAATGTAAACAGAGAAACCGATCTGGGAGTAACAATATCGAGTAACCTAAAACCGAGTCAACAATGTTCAGAAGTTGTTAAGAAGGCAAACAAAATAATTGGCTTTATAGGCAGGTCATTTGAGCATAAATCCAAAGAAGTTATCCTAACCCTTTACAATTCCTTAGTCCGCCCTCTTCTGGAATACTGCGTTCAATCCTGGTGCCCTTATTACCAAAAAAGATATAAACAAGCTAGAACGAGTTCAACGTAGAGTTACCAAAATGATACCTAGCCTAAAGAACAAACCATACGAAGAGCGTCTTAGAGAATTATATCTATTTCCTTTAACCCAGCGCAGATTAAGAGGTGACTTAATTCAAGTGTTCAAAATCATCAAAGGCATCGACAATATGAACTGTAGTAAGTACTTCACTATCGACCAATCTAATTACACGCGGGGAAACGGTTGCAAAATTATTGGTAAATCTTTTAACTCACACGAATCTAAGAATTTCTTCTTCAATCGAGTTGTCAACTTGTGGAATGGGCTTCCCCGATACGTTATAGACTGCAGCACCGTTGATTCATTTAAACTCCGCTTAGACAAATATCTCGCATCAAACCCGCGACTGACTGCGTTTGTAAATGAATAACTTTATTTTATCCCCCTCTCAGTTACTAACACATCTGTCCCCTACTAACTTCCTAATCCTGCCACTGACATTAGTTCCAGGGCAGTAGTTCACTTTCCAATGTTCCCTTACCCACTCTAAACCACTGTTTGGACACTTGATCCTCAGTGTTTTGGAGGACAAGCAGCCTAGAAGGGTCACTAGATCTGTTGTTGCTTGATTTCCTTTGTACTCCTTTGTACTCCTTTGTACACATGCACACACACATAGATACGCACACCAGTCACACACACACACACACTTGTTACAGGCAGCTTTGCCTTTTGTCTCCTTTATACACATAGAACAAAATATATATATATATATATATATATATATATATATATATATATATAAACACATGCCGGTGCTACCGTGCACTGCACACTGACATAATTGATAATCTATTCATACCGGTATGTGCTTTCATACACACATGTCAATATGTGTGTAAGCAAAAGCTTAATCATGGCGCATTAGAGGTAAGTAGAATTATTTATATCGCCTAGTGCGTACTATATATATATATATATATACCGGTATATATATATATCTATATATTATATATATTATATATAATATCTATATATGTATATATATATATATATATATATATATATATATTTATACTGTATATATATATATATATTATATATATATTATATATATATATATTTTTTTTTTTTTTTTTTTTTTTTTTTTTTTTCTATGTGATTGAGGGAGGCAAAGGCATAACTGCCTATAGCGAGTGCCTCCCCCATAGTTGAAAGAGTGACAGGGCCAAAATCAAGGGACGTTCGAGCCAAAATGCCTGGACACACGGAGTTTGAAGCAATATATGTCATAGGAAAAGGGAAAAAGACTGATTCTGGGAGACAGTTCTAAAGCTCAGCTGTTGAGTAGAAGAAAGTTTGAGAGTAACGTTTCACTCTTGGGTTGGAGAGTTGCACAGAGTAGGGGTGGGATTGAGTTGCAAGACGGGTACCACGTGCCCTACGTAAAGGAGGTGGTATGCACTGGGATAGCTCTGAGGAACACTGATTATTATAGTAGCGATAGAATAGCGAGAGAGATGCAACATTGCGGCGGAGAGAGAGAGATTGCAGAGAGTTGGTGAGTGGACGGGAGTTAATGATACGAAAGGCCTTCCTTTCAACTTTGTCTAGGAGAGCGGTGTGAGAGGAACCTCCCCACACATGTGAACAATACTCAATACAAGGGCGCACTATGCCCCTGTACAGAGCAAGAAGCTGTGCAGGGGAAAAGAACCCCCTAAGGCGGTTGAGCACACCCAGCTTCTGGGAGGCTGCCTTAGCAAGACTGGTAATATGGTCCTTCCAAATGAGAGCAGAAGAAAACACGACACCAAGAATATTGAGAGAAGATGAGGGTTGATTTTTGTATTGTTGAAGAATAAGGGATAGTCCGCTGGGAGATCCTGACGGGTAGATAGATGGAGAAATTGGGTTTTGGAAGCATTAAAGTTAACAAGGTTTTCTCTGCCCCAATTGGAAATATATTTAGATCAGAATTTAAGAGTTTATATATACTATATATATATATATATATATATTATCTATATATATATATATATATATATATATATATATATATATATAATATATATATATATATATATATAATATATATATATAATATATATATATATATATATAATATATATATATATATATATATATATATATATATATATATATATATATATATATATATATATATATATATACTGTATATACAGTATATATATTTATTTATTTATATATATACTTCCTGAATTTAAACTGGCTAAAATCGTGCAATAGTTACCAGAATACAGTGGGAAGGACGTCACCGGTACTGAAGGGTGGTAACACACACACACTAGACCCCCCTAAAGATGAATTTGTACATTTTTCGGTTGAACACATTTCCGGCCGAAGGCCGGTTCCTCCTAAAATTACTAATATTGACAAAAACATGGGGTGAAAGGTCTAAGAATCGCCAAACTAATAGGGCGAACGTCTTATAATTTAAAAAAGGGGGCTAAACATGAGGGAGAAGGGGGTTTAGAAAAGCGACATATCTCCCCTTAACCCTCTGAAGATGAGGACTCATTTTTGATGGTCTATGCAGGCTATCATTAGGCGATTTTATGCAGCTTAGGAAAGATGTCGAACAATCAAAGGGGTAACATTTATCTCAATCAATCTCACTTCCGTATGTCCTTCTTAAGCTGCTTAACCCCTTCTATACCGGCGATGTCCTGTTCGTTTTATTCTGGCTACCATTAAACGATTTTATTCCGCTGAGGAAGGACGTCTACCCATTAAAAATCTACAGACTATATCAATTAATCTTTCTTAGCTACCACATATCCTTCCTAAGCTACGTCACTTGTCCAAATGTAGCTGAAATCAAATACAAAATACGTCACCGGTACAGAAGGGGTTAAAGTCGTTTAATATTAGCCAGAAAACCGAATAATAAATGAATAATCGGATCTTGAAAGGGTTAACTCTACCGTCTTGTAACTTAGGAGGGGCTGGAGAGAACGGGTTGTATTCTGCCACGCCTATTGACTGGTTGACTCTTCCCAAATAGTTATTATCAACTCCTTCTGTACCGGCGACGTCTTTGTATATTTAGACGATTTGGTCCAGTTCGAGAAGGATCGGGGTAGCATATAGGGTTAAATGAGATAGTTCAGAGCCTGTTAATGGAGCACTTGCGAGTTTCAGGCTATAAGGAACCTGAAGTTATAGGCATTGATATTTAACAGAATTTCAAGCTTAAATACGATTGTAGTGCATCTATATATACATACCATCACACTATATATACATACCATCACACTCACTATATATACATACCATCACACTATATATACATACCATCACACTCACTATACGATTGTAGTGCATCTATATATACATACCATCACACTATATACATACCATCACACTATATATACATACCATCACACTATATATACATACCATCACACTATATATACATACCATCACACTCACTATACGATTGTAGTGCAACTATATATACATACCATCACACTATATATACATACCATCACACTATATATACATACCATCACACTATATATACATACCATCACACTATATATACATACCATCACACTATATATACATACCATCACACTATTATACATACCATCACACTATATATACATACCATCACACTATATATACATACCATCACACTCACTATACGATTGTAGTGCATCTATATATACATACCATCACACTATATATACATACCATCACACTATATATACATACCATCACACTCACTATACGATTGTAGTGCATCTATATATACATACCATCATACCCCACACTAATACATCATCACACTATATATACATACCATCACACTATATACATACCATCACACTCACTATATATACATACCATCACACTCACTATATATACATACCATCACACTCACTATATATACATACCATCACACTATATATACATACCATCACACTCACTATATATACATACCATCACACTATATATACATACCATCACACTATATATACATACCATCACACTCACTATATATACATACCATCACACTCACTATATATACATACCATCACACTCACTATATATACATACCATCACACTATAATACATACCATCACACTATATATACATACCATCACACTCACTATATATACATACCATCACACTATATATACATACCATCACACTATATATACATACCATCACACTATATATACATACCATCACACTATATATACATACCATCACACTCACTATATATACATACCATCACACTATATATACATACCATCACACTATATATACATACCATCACACTATATATACATACCATCACACTCACTATATACATACCATCACACTATATATACATACCATCACACTATATATACATACCATCACACTATATATACATACCATCACACTATATATACATACCATCACACTCACTATACTTTCTAACCATCGGAAACCTACATTATTATTGCATTTATGTTTAATATCTATAGTTACTGCTCCAACTTCCTTATAGCCTGAAACTCGCAAGTGGGAATTGCTGGAGGCCCTTTTTAAGCTGAATAAAATAGTCTAATTGTAGCCAGAATAAAGTTAAAAGGACGTCACCGGTACAGTCGAAGGGGTTAAGACTGGCCATGGGTGTGGTAGAGATAGTGGTAGTTGTGGTACTGTTTCAGGTGTGGTAGTTGTGGTACTGACAGGTATGGTAGGTGTTGTACTGAGTTTACTGACAGGTGTGGTAGTTGTGTTTTTGTTTATGTATGTGAGTGAGGGAGACAAAAGGCAGAACTGCCTGTGACGAGTCCCTCCCCCAGAGTTGAAAGAGTGACAGGGCCAAAATCAAGGGGCGTTCGAGCCAAAATGCCTGGACACACGGAGTTTGAAGCAATTTAAGTAATAGGAAGAGGGAAAGATTGATTCTGGGAAAGAGTTCCAGAGCTATAAGAAATATTGAGAATAACGTTTCACTCTTGGATTGGAGAGTTGCACAGAGTTGGGGTGGGATTGTGTTGCAAGACGAGTGCTGCGTGTTTTACGAGGAGGAGGTGGTATACACTTGGAGAGCTCTGAGGAACTGAGGAGCTGTGTGGAGGGCTAGACTTCCACTGACACTAAACTTTTCTACTACTATAGCATGTCGTGTGTTCTGGGTGTCCTCCCCTCTCTCCCCCCCCCCCACCTCACCTCCTCTCCCCCCCCCCCCTTTACCCATCCCATTCCTCCCCTTTACCCTCCCATTCCCCCCTCCCTCCTTCCTCCTCCCTTTCTCCATTCCTCCCTCCTTTCATTATCCTCTTTCTCCCCCTCCCCCATCCCTCTTCCCTCTCTCCATTCCTCCCTCCTCCCCTCTACCCCTTCCTCCCTCTCTTCATTCCTCCCTGCTCCCCCCTACCCCTCCCACTCCCCTCCTCCCTCCCCCTCCTCCCTCTTTCCATTCCTCCCTCCTCCCCTCTACTCCTCCCATTACCCTCCTCCCTCTTCCCTCTCTCCATTCCTCCCTCCTCCCCTCTACCCATCCCATTACCCTCCTCCCTCTTCCCTCTCTCCATTCCTTCCTCCTCACTCCCAATCCCCTCCATTTCCCCTCTCCCCCCCCCCCCCTCCTCTCCTCATATGATCGTGCATGTGTTTTGTAAGTTCTCTACCTGATATAAATTGTTGAATAAAAAAGTCTTATAAATCAAACTGGTTCTTTTAAGTTGACTTATATATATCCCGTCACCTGTCATAATGTACTTTGTGTTAGTGGGTCGTTAACACTCTCTCTCTCTCGCTCTCTCTCTCTCTCTCTCTCTCTCTCTCTCTCTCATATAAGATCTGCTCCACCTGGAACAAACTTTCCTCCGAAGTTGTAAATAGTTCTTCAGTAGAGCAGTTCAAGAAGAGAGTAGACATTATTTGCACACTCTGTAAAGAGTGTAGTGCACTAAACAGTCTCTCTCCTTCCACTTCGAGTACCTCCTCGGAATGGACCGCAAGATCTCTGAGATACTAACTATTCCTTGGAACACACACACTCTCTCTCTCTCTCTCAATGTGTCCTGGTATGCTGAAATGATTAATAGAGAAGTAGAAGGGAGTGCAAAGGAAGTCAAGCAGCAACAGGTCTATATACCACATGCCCTAAATTACCCGTTCCCCTTCCTAGACTATGAGACTATTTATAAGGTGTGTGTCGTGTGTATATGTACTATCAGTGACGTCATCCTTATGGGGGTAGTACAATGGACACACGCACATATATACAGTAGGCCTACATACACACTGTGACACTTATACACACACATACCTGTATATAAGCACAAAAACTACACAGACTTATACACAAAATTATATATATCAAGTATGTCACGTCAGCTAATACACACACACACACACACACACACACGTTTTAGTCGACAGCGGCAGTCTAACAAATACATGGGAAATTAATCCAAACCCTCAATAATAATTTAACAAAATAATAAGTAATTCCAAAAACGACTTCCTAAATAGTGTTAAAACCTCCTACTTATTATATACTTCTTATACTTATACACATTAGCCAATCAAGACCACTCCAAAAATCTTCCCTGAAATCGTGCATCAGTTCCCCGACCTTTTTCCACGCAGCTTCAAACTCCGTGTGTCCAGACATTTTGGCTCGAACATTCCTTGATTTTGTCACTCTTTCAACTCTGGGGGAGGCACTGGTCACAGGTAGTTTTGCCTTTTGTCTCCTGCATCCACATAGAAAAAAATAAAATAAAATAAAATAAAACAATGTAAACAAAGGACCCCGGGAGCTGTCTACATGTTGCTATCAGTGTAAACAGACGAATCTACCCAAATATAACCTAATGTAAACAAAGGACCCCGTGAGCTGTCTAAATGTTGCTATCAGTGTAAACAGAAACGGTGCAGATGTCCCAATGGTGTCTTCATCGTTTACAGAAGCGCAGTAGGATAGGCTCTATAATTAAAATGGCAAAAATATATTTGCAGGGTTTTGACGAAGCCGATAATATGATTATACTCAATTTTATTATATTTATTTTTATTTTATTTTTTTACTTGGCGTATATTTTACTCCCTTAGCAGCTCATTTATCGATAACTAATGGAAAAACATGGATTATAGCCGAGAAATTAAGATGGAAATAAGCCAATTTCTCGCCAGCTTACAAACAATAAACTTATACATAATAGCGTAAGAAGGACTCAGTTGTTTTTGTTTCTGTTATTTTGCTTTTTCTAGCACAATTCATTAGTGGCAGCTAAGGGGAGATGACCGTTTTTTTGGTCTATTAATTCATGTATTCCTTTATTTCTTAGTTTCCTCGCTAGACCTCCATCAAGTTTAGAAAAACACCCCTTAGACTCATTTGTAAATTTGTCGGTAGAAAAATTTCCTGGCAAAGGCCGGATCCTCTTAAAATTTCAGGCTCGCTATCTCTCTTCAGGAAAAAAACGACACCTAAATGGCACAAAAGGTCTTAAAATTGACAACGAAATGGGGCGAAAGGTGCTACAATCGCCAAACTAATCAGCCGAACGTCTTATAATCTTAAAACAAATGGGGCTTAACACGAGGGAGGAAAGGGACCAGAAAAACGGCCAGTCTCCCCTTAATATGTGTGTTGTTGCATTTCTAAAGCACTCACTACTAAATTTATGAGTGGGAATATGAGCACACAAACATCTATTATGTCACGTAGCCCTCCTGGTGTTGTGTGTTGATTGCTTTCCTTTCTCTCTCTCTCTCGCTCGCTCTCGCTCTCTCTCTCTCTCTCTCTCTTATTTATGTTTCTTCTCCTCAGGGGCCCTTCTGCCTCTCTCTCCCTTCCTCCTCTCTTCCCTTCTGTTTCACCCCCCCCCCCCCCCCACCCCACCCCCACCACCACTCTCTCTCTTTCTTCTTCTTCTTCTTCTTGTTGTTATTTTTTGCTATCCTTTCCTTCCACTTTCCCTTACTGTCACGGGTTAGCTATCTCTACTAGAATCAAGTCCTGACCATCTCGCTGGGATCGTAAGGTGTGTGGTCAGTGTACTGTATATATTTAAATATATGTAATTTATATATCTCTCTTAAGCACACACACACACACACCCACACACACACATCTGTCGCTGACCTCTCTCACCCCAACAACAAAACTCACTAATCCATTAATGAAAGTAAAGATAAATAGACACTGTGACGTCATATGTTGTCTCATAAGTCATTTATGATAGACACTCCACGTAATGTTGCCGGTTCAGTCTTTTACACTATATATATTTTGTTCTGCTGTACAATAGATGAACAGTGAACCAGGAAGGGACTGGATTTCTCGAAAAGGGGCTCCAGCCCTGACGTTCTTCTTGCTGGCTTAATAATCCAATAGGTTTGATAGCCTCTGAAGTCCTATTTTAACTAATTTTAGCTAAATGGATGAACAGTGAACCAGGGGCGGTATTTATAAAGCACTTTTAGGCTTAAAAGTAGCTTTTAAAGATGGCGGCCACTTTTAAAAGATAAAAGTTGGGTAAAAAAATCTTTAGCAGCTAAAAGTAGCTTTTAAACCCGGCGAAAACTAAAAGCCCTCCTGGGGACTTTTAACGCTTAAAAGTTACTTTTAGAGGACGATGAAGATGGTTGAATAACAAATCCGCCACCCCCTGCCAAGGAATTTTCATGTTAAAAAGACCAATTGGATTAATAGGCCTATCATACTACTCAAAGGTGATCCACTGTGTGTTCTCCAACGAATAAGCTATATTAGAAAGTAACCTACCACCATATATATCAACCTACTTTAAACATTTCGATTCATACTGTATATAATTATGTCCGACTACATTTTTTGCCGCGGTCGGTCTCTCTATTTTTAGATGGGTAAATCCAAGGTTAAGAGATAAAAATATGTTTTTCTTATGTTCTTATGTTCTTAAATCTCTTAACCTTGGATAAATCCCCTCCTCCGCCCACAACCTCTATTGTTCCAGCGTCATCGTTGACAAACGCCTATACTGTACTTGTTGGAAGAACACTAACAAATAGACCAAATTAAAGGAGTGTAGAAGGACTAACATATAATATTAGATTGTTGTTGTTGTTTTTGGCGCACTCTCCCATCCAGGAGTTCGTTCTATGAACGATGGCTGTTTCCTTATTGTTATTTGTATTTGTTAAACATTTTCATATTACTTATATATTTCTTTTCTCAAATTAACGATAGTCTCCCTCCCTTTTAGAACTGTTCTTATAATCTCTGCTACCCTTTTTAATTCATTTTGTTCAAATATTTCCCTCAAGTTGTCCCTACCTCTCAGATCTTTGTATAGGTCTTCGTATGATTCACAGTTGAACAGGTGCATTTGATTTTCATTTTAATTTTGACAAATATCGCACAATAGGTTAGGTTCATATTTGTTTTTGAAGTTTTCTTTTACTTCTATCATTCTTGTCCTTGTCATAAAAATTGTTCTGGCATTTTCAAAGCTTAAGTCCTCAATATAATTACTTGATATGTCTTGTTCAACAGCTTCTCTAGTTTTACTTTTACTTTCGATTGTCACAAGATAGGCCTATTTCATAACATCCGAGAACAATTTAAGTAGCCTACTTGCACCCTATTTTTTCGCAAATTACTGTAAACTGGGGTGATTTCGGACTGCGGTCATAACTTCGGACTTTGGCGATAATATGTAATTAGCCATTGTCATTATACAATGGAAACGCTTTTACCACACTTTTCAAGAATACTTCGGACATCATTTAGGATAAGGATAAGGATATTATGGGGGATAATTTTAGGAGGCTTCCTGGATTACGGCGCACGGCGCATTATCACTACACATTACTTGACCTAGTTAAATCTCTACAATGTGTTTACAGTCAGGAGAAATTGTAAAAAACAAACTATGAAAATTTCCAAAATTACCCCACTTTACGAATTGTGTAAACTCGCGAATTTGGCAACTATCTCAGATGCTGCCACACCGGAGTATGCAATTGTTTTGGTATGGTAAATAATTATATTACCCTTTCAATTTAGCAATATATAATTGATTTCACAATAACAAAATATTGCATAATTACCCTAATGTTTTATAGTAATTAGTATATGCAATTAGAAGCCTATACTTACCTATTAATAGCGGTTGTGGCAGCTTTCTTAACGCTTCCACTAAAAGCGGCTTTTAAATGTTTTATGAATAACTTTTAAGGATTTTCTTTTAGTTAAAATTACTTTTAGGGACATTTTTAAATTCTTTTATAAATACCGGCCCAGGACATTTGGTTTTAATAATAATAATAATAATATGAGAAGAGATGCTGGAAAGTTAACATTAAATCGTTGAAATAATAAATAATCAAATTAATCTATAAATCAAATAAATAATAAATAAATTGCATACTTTATATATGTTCGTCACTTCCCAAATTATGCAAACTGTAGCCTAAAACATAATAATTTTATCCTTGAATATTTGATAATAATGACTAAGAAAACGGGCCCGATTTTAGGAATTGAATTGAGTGATGCCGTACCATCATTATGTAATGAATGAATAAGTAAATAAATAAATATCAAAATAAAAATATGAATGCAAAAAAAAAATCATAAATAAACTAAAACGGCACAATAATCCCCCAAACACAGAGTGGTATCCCCCTCCCCCATATATATATATTTTTTTTTTTTTTTTTTTTTTTTTTTTTTTTTTAAAAGACCTCCGTCTACGTATTGTGAAAAACCTGTTATCCTCCGGCAAATTGTGGGGTTGAGTGAGTGAAGGGGGGGGACAGTGAATGAAGGAGGATGCATGTTTTTTTACCCATATAGTGGTACTTTGCCGGCCAAAATGTCTGTCGTCCGTCTGTCTGTCTGAAAACTCCTCCTAGACCATTTGACGGATTTTAACCAACTTCACACGAACATTCCGTGGGTGAGTGTGGCGGTCGTGCAATAGTTATAATTATATGGTCCTAGGTCAATAATATTGCCCCCCCCCCCCCCCCCCATCTCCACCAAATCCCCCCACCCCCGTAGGGGTGGCGTAGTATTGTAATTACTGTGTGTATGTGTGTGTTGGGGGGGGGGGGGGGGGAGGCACATTACAGACAATCTAACCCCTAAGTTTTATACTTTTAGCTAACAAATATTGTATATAATTGCATATTTGCATTTTACTACATTTCTTTATGTAATTTGTAGGTAATTGTTTAGTATATGGCCTCCTCCTAAAGAAAATGGATTTCTACTGTATTTACATAGCTGGTCATTAACCTAACCTAACCTAACCTAACCTAACCTAACCTGGGGGCTGCTGCCCCCAGACCCCCGCTGGTCTTGGGTTGAAAAGTGATAAAAACACATATCTCTTACCTCATTATTCAAAGTTTTGTATTTGGTTTAATATACACTTCCCAGGTAATTTGAACAGTTCTATTGCTTCTATATATCATATAATACACCATAGAATACGTTTTTAATAACTAGAAAAAGAGGACTTCGATTAAACAATTACGAATTTGTATTCAAATCGGCCATAATAAAATAAAATAAGAACAAATATTTTTAAATGTCTTAGATTATAATTGTTATCCATTTAAGAATTAATTTTCTGTTATTAAGGCAATAAAGAAAATTAATATTTAGGCATACACTATTTCATGTTGATTATGTCAACACTTTCAAGCTACACATCTACAAGTATGCGTTTATACATAAGCACACACTCACAAGCGCATAATCTTCAGTTACAAAGTTATACAGAGTGTTGGGGCTTGTACTGGAAAGGGTAAATACTTCGTATAATATTATTATTTGTTCATAATATTATACACTACTCTGTTCCAAGTAGGTAGATCAGAAATCGTGACCCCTAACCTCTGCATCTCAAAAAGGGGCTAGAACAAATGGGCTGTGATTATTCACACCTATTCCCTGGCTGACCCTTCCCAAATAGTAGAAATATTAGCTCGAATACTCTAGTCGTTTGTAAGCTATAGAGGTTAGTGCTCAAGAGTTTTGACTTGCTTATTTGGAACAGGGTATAGCTCATTGTCCCCTTGAAGATTATGACGTTCGTTTTGTCAGTTTATCCAGGTTACTATAGTATATTCGCTGTAAGTAGGCGAGAAATCATTACCTCTATCCTCTGTAACTCAAAGAGGGCTAGAGCAAATTGGCTGTAAATTCCCACACCTATTCCCTGGCTGACTCTTCCTAGATGGTTGAAATATTAACTCGATTACTCTAGTAGTTTGTGAGTTATGGAGGATAGAAGATAAAATATCTCACCTACTTATAGCGAATAGACTATAGTATATGATTTTATTCAGTTTGGGAAGAACTTGTGGGAGGTAGAGTATTATTGGAGACATTTTTGCACCTTTGATTTCTGGACATTCTTCCTAAATTGCATACAATCATTTAATGGTTGACTGATAGCTAGAATATTAGTAAGATAATCATCATCGATCATATACTGAAAGAGTTAAGAGGGGACTGACTCATATGCTTCCACTGACAGCAAACACTCAGGGCAGATGACCCTCGGCACGCAAACTCCCCTCGGCTGATTGTCGGTAATATACACTGCTGTCAATCATGATATAGGGGTTTTGAAATGTGCATAGAACCTCTGACTTCCATATACCCTTCCTAATCGGAATAAAATCGTTTAACCCTTTGAGTACCAACGACGTGTGTTATATTTTATTCTAGCTATATTTTGACGATATGATGCAGATTAGGAAAGATCTGTGGTAGTTAAAAGGGTTGGTTGAGATAGTCTGAAGCCTTGTTATTGCTAGAGGTTTTTCCCAAGCTGAATAAAATCATCTAATAGTTTCCAGAATATCATACATATACCATATAATGTTTTAGGAAAGAAAGACACCATATATTTAAAACGCCTTTATTATAAAACTAGAATAAATAATATCAATTCATCACTTACGAGTTGCTGGTTATAAGGAAGTTGGAGCTGTAAACATTGGTATTTAGCAGAATTACCAACTGAAGATCGTATTAATTCATATTATCACCAACCCACCAATTAACTTGCAAATAAACATAATTAATGAAATCAGTGAAACTAATGAATACATGACGTGGTACTTCAAGGATTCGAACCTAGGATACTCACACCGAAATTCCGCACGCTAACCATTACGCTATCAAGATATAAAATACATAAAATACATAAAATGAAATGCAACAACCTTTCTATCCATCACACTCATTTAATTGTTGTATTTCTGTTTAACCCTTCACGCACAGGATGCCATTTGAGCCTATTATGGGACACTTTAAAGTCTTTGTGACCTTCAGGGGAATATAGAAACTTTAGTTTAGTTACTTCAACCTCTGCAGTTGCCTTTGAGTTAGCTGTGGTCAGAAAACTAATTTTGGAGAGGTAATTATAAGATTGAGATAACTATTTCTGATTACTAATCGGAAACCCTGGCGTCCACACGCGTGAAAGGGTTAATATCTACAGTATGTGCACAGATCCAACTATCGCAAGTGGATAATGGCAAACGACACATAATAGAATATTCTGGGAAAAAATAGCAGGTATCTGGACCCTCATCAACAATAATGATAGTACTCTACACTATAATGCGAAAATGAAGAACAAAAAAATATGTCATCGCGTGTGTCAAGAAATAATTGCTGAAAAGAATGCCTGTCAAGAAAAATAATGGAATAATAAATAGCAGTGGAGCAGCCATAAGCCGGTGTCACACGAGCGCTTTTTCCGGCAATTTTCGATGAGTAAAGTTTTTTCTCGCAATATTTTGAGGCTCTTTCGCATTGGGATCGGAAACTAGACTGATGGTACATTATTATGCTAGGTGGCTGAATTCTGACATAGCTGAGATTTCAAAGCTGCCAAACTACAATTGCTTGTATAAATTGACGGAAAAATCGCTCGTGTGACACCGCCTTTATCACTGTCCAATTGACCACTTGCAAGTTTCATGCTATAAGGAAGTTGGAGCCGTAAACATCGATATTAAGAAGAGTTACCAGCTAAAATGCGGGCGTAGTACATTATTAAATACATAAAACCAAATTAATCATACTTTCTATCCATCAGAAACCTACATTATCATTGCATTTGTGTTTTGAGTCGGTGTTCACGGCTCCAACTTCCTTATAGCCGCAAGTGGTCAAATTGCTTGGGTATCGGTGGAGCGCATGTCTCCAGCATACGGGCATCTTAAGGGGAGATTCCACTTGAGGGATTTTTTATTCTGGACCCCTTTCTCCCTCGTGTTTAGTCCCATTGATTTTGAGATTTTAAGACTTTCGCCCTGTTACTTCGGCGATTTTAAAAACTTTCACCCCATTGCTGTCAAGTTTAAGACCTTTCATGCCATTTAAGTGTCGATTCTTTCCTGGCGAGTGATAGTGAGCCTGTAATTTAAGAGGAACCGGCCTTCGGCCAGAACATTTTTCAATTGAAAAATGTACAAATTCATCTTGAAAGGGGGTTTAGGGGGTGTAATTATAAGCTTGATGGAAGTCTAGGGAACAAACTAAAAACCTCCCCTTAAAAGTCCTGGGTACATATTTTGGTTAACAATTACATTAGTTTGTTATGACCCACATATATTTTGAGCCGCGTCAAAGGAATGTAATAACCCAATGAATGTATACTCTTATTTCTTTCCAGCTGATGGTAAATTGGCATGGCCAATACGGTTTTCCAGCTCAAAGCTAAACCATAAATTTCGAACTCTGTCTCTCTCATAGTCTCTCTATTTACTATAGGGTCTCTATGATACGCCGTCAACTTCATATAGAGATGAATGCAGTCAGCTGGGCCTCATCGTTGCCAACTCCAGTCCATCGCTATAGTCTGTAATCATTCAATTTACATTATATTACCAAACATATCGTTAGTATTATTAGTATTTCTATATAATAATACATTTATTGAAATACATAGCTTATGTAATTAAGTGGTAAGAACAAGATACAAAGTTATAGTTTTTAGCATGTGGAGTTGGTATCATTGTCGTACAGTCGAGGCAAGTGGAACACTATCAAATATTCCTCAAGTCCCTGATAAATATTACTTTAAAGATGCCCGTGAGCGCGTTCAAGGACTTCACGGCTGGCGGGTTTGGTGGGATGTGCCTGGTAGCCGCTGGTCATCCCCTAGACACCATTAAGGTCAGTAATAAGGTTACGTAAGTAACGTAATTAAGGGTGGGATTCCTTGGAGTTACCCGGTTACCGGGTACCCTGGCAACAAAACCGGCGACCCAATATTAACAGGTAGCCTTATTAACGGTATTATTTGAGTAAGCTGCCGGGTTTTAGGCTTTCAGTGTTACCGGCTAGTCTAGCCTATAGCCTAGGATAGTTGAATTGTCACATTGTATAGGCTAGGCCTAGGCCTACCTGCATAGTGACCCAGTTAGGCAACTTAGGCTAGGTGCAACAGTGCAAGGAAAGGTATAGGGCCTAGCCGTTATAGGCTAGGCCTAGGTGTTAGTAGTATTGTTTATTTGTTAGGCTAGCCTAGCTGCCTAGCAGCCTAGGCTACTGCTTATCATGACCAACATTAACTGAACATTGTTGTTACAGTTGCGACTTGCGGCGCCAGACATGATGATGATGATGTTGACAGTTGAGGGATAGCCTTAAGTAATAAGTATCGGCCCCTCGTTGGTCTTCTTACAGACAACTTTATTACCATAGGCGGGGTATGGACGTTTTGTCACCATTCCGTTTCGTCACTACCCGGTTTGTCCCCAAAAACCCGTTTCGTCACCAAAATTCAGACCCGTTTCGTCACCACTATGTTTAATAGTCCAAAAGGCATTATTTGCAGCTTGGTTCGAAACTCATAAACCACTCCAATGTATATTCTTGCCCAGGATGTCACTAAAGTAGCCTATGAACAAGACCGGAATGTAGCGAAATATACCGAAATATATAGATACTTCCTCGGGCCCGGGCTCCCGTGACCCCCTGAAGAGGAAATGTAGATACAATATTGCCACTTTATAATCTTTATTTTAACATGCACTCTACACGTCAACCGAGAGTTCCTGCCGCATATATGGGTTTACGCATATCATATCATTGAGACTTAGGCATTATAGTGTATTTAATTCCAGAGTTAAGAGTTGCATTTATGCTTTAGAGTTCCTTGTCATTCGAACTCCTTGTATTTATCATTTTGGGAATCTACCATTTCCTCGTTTATTTACCAGTTACAATCATCCTGTGTTCTTTTAAGAATAAACTAATTAGACCTACATGTGTTCAAGCTAACCCATTTACCGTACGTTTAGGACGATTGTTTGTTAGAGGTTTATTCCGCCTCTTGATTTTATTTTATTTATCCTGTGTACGAGTGTCCAGCTGAACAACCCTCTGTATAATTTATATGTCTGTGCCTATCCAAGTGTTGTGAATAAAAACCATTGTACAGTACCTACCATCGTGTTTCTGTGCATTGTATGTCATCTGTTTGATGTAGATAGAGTTAAGGTCAGTCCTCTCCCAGTCGAGAGTAGCCTAAGTAGGACGATTACTGCACAACTCCCAGAGCTGGGAAGTGTAACCAGAATATATACCTCGCTCCTCTAAAGCGTGGCATAACAGGTAGGCTACATATTATAATATGCACAACACATGATTTAATGATTATAGAGAACACTAACATATTTTAGAGATGTAATTAGTGTGGAAATGTATGCCTGATGAACGAGAAGACAGATTTCGATTCTTGGTCGCTTAAACCTACTTTACTACCGTACACGAAAAAGTGGATCTGGTTGTATTGTTGGTAGCGTCTATTAAGAGACAGCGAGTATCGTATTATATATAAGACAACCTTCTGACAAACTATATCAGAATCTAACAAAACCATATCAGATACATATATCTACCGTCCCATAATACAAATAGGCAACCAATCATTAAGTTTTCATCACAAATTATAACCATAAATACTTAAATCAAGGTCCAATGCCCTTGAAATGGTAGTGGCTCATTATGGTGACGAAACGTCCGAGATCGCGGTGACGAAAAGGGTCTGAGAGGTGGTGACGAAACGTACTGTATCCCCATAGGCCTAGGCTAACCTTGGTTTAATTCTAGTTTTGGATTCACAGCACACTCGTCATTTTCTTTGGCTTCTAGGCTATAAATTTGGGTATTAGTTTATGACCAACCAGTTACGGGCCCCATCGATGATTATCAGTGTTTTATCACTTTCATGAACGATACTTTGTTGGTGTACATGTAATTACCGTGGCAAAATCACTATAAGTGAAATACGAGAAACTGTTGGATTGTTCACCCATAACACAGGGAACGTGAGCTGCCGAGCTGGGTTTAGACCGTCGCGAACCCTTAAACAGGGAACGTGAGCTGGGTTTAGGCCTAGAACGTCGCGCACCCAAAAACAGGGAACGTGAGCTGGGTTTAGGCCTAGATCGTCGCGCACCCAAAAACAGGGAACGTGAGCTGGGTTTAGACCGTCGGCGAGACAGGTTAGTTTTCGGTTAGGTTAGGCTAATGTTGAAAATACTAAAATGTGACGGTCCTCAGTTAAACAACACTGTATATCAAATAAAAAACAACAATAAATTAACTGAAAAACTCGTAAATGAATGGTGATAAACTTTTACCTAAATGTGTCATATAGGCCTACCTAAGGCTACTTCATTCCTATATAGGCCTATGTGACGTCAGTAGCGCCACAAATGCATTAGGCTATAGGCTATGGAATTACGCTAGCCTATAGTAAAAAAGTTAGTAGGCCCTATTTATCTCCGCATAGACGGGACCGTTGCCATTGTCGTACTTACAGTACAAGACTTTGGAGCTCCTTCTCCCTTTCGGTACGGTACTCGTCAATCTTTTATTATTTTAATACCCAACCAGCGGGGGTGTGGGCCCTGTGGGGGCGGCAGGCAGACCCCACTTATAATACTAGGATAGGTTGGGTAAGGTTGTTAGGTTAGGTTAATTAATGTCGGCTAGGATGTAGTGAGCGGGCGTACCGCCATCTTTGTTTACATTACGCGTAGTGGCGTCGGACCTTTCCCATCATGTTCCCATCTATTTTAACCTAACCTAACCTAACCTAACCTAACCTAGTACTGTATTCATGTAGTAATGACAGGGGGCAAATAGCAGAAAATATAGCATCGAAATAGACGGGAACGTAAGTGCGACCGCGGTGATCGCCCTATGTAAACAATGACGACCATACGCCCGAACTCTACATCCATCCCTTAATGTCTTCAAAGTTGACTAAATGTACTAGGCTAAAGTTGGCTCGGATTTTCTATTTTGGAGTTTTTATAACTTGAAAACCATCAAAACCCGAGCCAACTTTCGAAATGAGGTTAGCCTATTGGGTTTTTGGACTCTGAAAAAATGGAAAAATACGAGCCAACGTTTGACAAAAGTTGGCTCGGGTTTTTCCATTTTAAGGTTTTGTTAATTTTCAATATATTAAATTCTGAGTTCTTCCAATATCACCCCTTATTGTTGTCTTTTACCCTGCAATTTCCCTGATCTTCATAGCCCTCCCCACTAGTGGGTGCCATGTTTTTAGATTGTTGGATAATGGGTAAATACTGTACTAATTTCCGACAGTCCTTGGTATAAAACAACACTAGCCTATATCAAAGAAAACTGAAAAAAAACCTCTAAAGTCGCTGTGAAACCAAAACTACAATTTTACCCTAACCTTTTATGGTAGGCTTATAGCATACCGTACTGTTACTGGCCACACTGCTTATCACCGTTAGGTTAGCTTGGTTAGGTGTTAGGCTGGATGGTAAAAGTAGGCTAGGCCTACTGTATATGACTTGCTGGATATGAGCCCCATCGATTTTTATGTGTTTTATAGGTTTGTCATAGGCCTAGGCCATTGTAATTCTTTAGCTTGGGGCCTTCCGCATTTTTGCTTTTAAACTAGGTAAAAATCTAGGTTACATTAGCCAGTTTTAGAGGTGATAATATATTTTTGGTCAATATAAAGATGGTGTAACTAAATTGCTAAAAAAAAAATTTGATTGTTTTTATCTAGTTTAGAGTTGTGTAAGGGTGTTTTGATGTGTGATAATAGGCAGAAATGCATATTTACCCATTAAACAACAATCTAAAAACACGCCCCTTTACTCGCGAAAAATAACTATTTGGCCATAACCGTTTGCCGTGGGATACAAAATATGTTGGGGGGGGGGGAAGTGCCCCCCCCCCCCCCCCCACCACCACCCCAGGATTTATTGAAATCGTCATATATTTAACCCTTAACCATCGGCGCGCAACATATGTCGAGTGAAATACATTTGGACTATGTGGCGGTGCACGACAGCTGTCGAGTGCCATTTTCAGCACGTAATGTTGCTGAGAGAGAGAGCTGAGCGGTGGGACGAGCGTAGTAACCTTATGACCGCTCCCCACGACCACCGTGGACCTACTGAACTGTGTCCCACCCTTCTCCCCCCTTTCTCACTCGCTACACAGGGAATTATGTACGGAAATTACCTTATTTTAGGGTTTTTGCACTCGTGTTGCACGATCGTTGCAAGAGAACCAGCAGTCGTACAAGGGTGGTTCGGGTGTCATTGGAAAGCTCTGTTTACGCCCTTTCAGGGATAGATACTTGTTTTACGCTCTGGGTCTTGTTTATGCATGAAAATGAGCACGGAAACCATCCTATTTAGGGTAAAAAAATAAAACGCTGTGCGGTACGGTGTAAAATACACACCACCCGCTCTTAAGGCGTTAACCCTCCAGCCCCGGGGGCTATAGCTTACGACTGTGCTCCGGTACCGGGTGTTTTGACGATCTTTGGCCTATGTTAACTACTCTGTAAGTCAATGAATATGTCATGTAATGTTGTGAATAAAAAAGAATAATGTTCCACAAACCTTCCTCTGTCGAATGGCGTTGAGTAGAGGTCTCTAGCCCCTCTGGTTGCATAATGGTGAGCGCGGGAAGACGAGTGCTTTTCGGCGGCAAATTCTTCCCGCGTTCGGACGCGTCGCCTCGGCCATGGCTACGACGCACCTAGCCGCTCGCCGCGCCAAAGTATTTATCTCCCTTAGACGATTTTAGTGTTTGATATTGAGAATGTGATGTTTATTTGATATTTTCTAGTTATTTTGAGGCCAATTATATAAAATATGTTTATTAGGGTATCACTGTCACTGATATTGCTAATTTTCACTCGATACCGTACATTTTATTAGTAATTGAGGTAGCTTATTGTTGTATTAGGCACTGATTATTCGTTATCACAGGTGTTATTATACTTTGGCCATCAAATATTAGGTCTTGTGTCACTTTCACTTTGACAAATATGCTTTAGAGTGTCACTGTCACTGATAATGCTCATTTTCACTCGATACCGTACATTTTATTAGTAATTGAGGTAGGTTATTGTTGTATTAGGCACTGATTATTCGTTATCACAGGTGTTTATTATACTTTGGCCATCAAATATTAGGTCTTGTGTCACTTTCACTTTGACAAATATGCTTTAGAGAGTGTCACTGTCACTGATAATGCTCATTTTCACTCGATACCGTACATTTTATTAGTAATTGAGGTAGGTTATTGTTGTATTAGGCACTGATTATTCGTTATCACAGGTGTTTATTATACTTTAGCCATCAAATATTAGGTCTTGTGTCACTTTCACTTTGACAAATATGCTTTAGAGAGTGTCACTGTCACTAATAATGCTCATTTTCACTCGATACCGTACATTTTATTAGTAATTGAGGTAGGTTATTGTTGTATTAGGCACTGATTATTCGTTATCACAGGTGTTTATTATACTTTGGCCATCAAATATTAGGTCTTGTGTCACTTTCACTTAGTTATATGATTTGTAAACGTTTTATATATATACAATTTATTGTGTCTTTTTTCACTGATTTATATATTTCTATAGGTTCTAATCATATGAATGTCACTTGGTATATACATATGTGTCACTTTCACATATTATTATGGTGTAATTGTATTTGTATCAATGTTCTCATAATACATGACTTTTGTATTACAATACATTGGTTTTCTTCCACTTTTTGCCTATATATAATTATAGTGTACATATTGTCATTTGATTTGGCAATTTCAGTATGATTATTAGAACTCCAGCTTGGAGTGGTAATCAAAGAAGCAATCTACAGCACAGAGTGCCACCTTGCACTCCACACACTCCAGGGTTGACTTTTTACCTGACCTCGGCTTCACCCTGCTGTTGTAGCAGACATGGCACCGCTTCTGCTGTGTTCTTCCGGATTCATTCTGAGGCAGGGAACCAAGCCTGTGCCTAGTCAAGTATTGAGCAGACTGCAAGCGGTCAATAACGGCGGGCCCAGGATGTGCCACTGCCCTCTGTGGCATAGCATACTTCTCCAGGAGCTCCGTCAACACCTGCTTTTGGAACCTCCGCAGGCTATTGAACTTCATGGGTGTGTTCACATTCCGAAGCTTGTATATGTTGTAGGCATTCAGAACTGACATGTCCACCATATGCAGAAAGAACTTTTTGTACCATCTGCACGAGGTACGCAGGCAGTCAATGAAGCCTATCTGCATGTCGGACTTGTCCACCAGCCTCATGTTGATGTTGTAGTCCAGGACAGCATCGGGCTTGGTCACCCTGGCCTGGGTGCGGCGATCCACCTTGCCAGTCTCCACCATTTCCCCCTTGTGGATGGTGGTCAGGAGGTTGACCTTCCGCTGGTCGTGCCAGTGGATAGCCAGAATGGGCCCCGACTTCTTCTTGAACACATCACCTTTTTTGGTCTTTGGAGGGAAAGGTGGCATGCCCTTCCTTTTCCCTCGTACTGTGCCTACAGTCCCCGTCTTGCGCTCATGCAGGTACTGTGAGAGAGTGGGGGACGTGTAATAATTGTCCGTGTAGAGGACGTGATTCTTATGAAAGTAGCGGTCCATCATGGCTTGCACCACTGCTCCGCCAAAGCCAATGAGGGGGTCCACAAGCAAGTCCCCTTCCTTCCCGCTGTAGACCAGGAAGTCCAGGACATAGCCAGTTTGGCAGTCGCACAGCACAAAGAATTTTATGCCAAAGCGATGTCTTTTTGAGGGGATGTACTGCCGGAAGCTGAGTTTTCCCCGGAACAGCACAAGAGACTCGTCAATGACGACCTTGCGGAAGGGCTTGAAGTAGGAGGTGAAGCGTTCTCGCATCATCTCATACAACGTCCTAATCTTCCACAGCTTGTCTGGGAGGTGGACGTCAAGGTTGGTGACAAGATGGAGCGCTGCGAGGATATCAAGGTACCGGTCGCGAGACATATATTTCCCGAAGGCAGGGGTGGATATCAGATCATTGGTGATCCAATAGTCAGGCAACCTATGCTTCTTGACATGAGGCATTAGCATGGTGAGTGCCAGGAACACCATGAACTCTTTATGAGTCACTGGGGTCCACTGCCTCATGTGGCCCTTGGTCACCTTTCCCAAAAAGTGGACTTGGAATTGGTGCTGCTTATTTGTCTCTTTGACAACATAGCCTACCACCTCCTCATCAAAGAAGGCCTCAAACAGTTCGTGTGGTGGAGCATTGGGGCCTGCAGGAAAATTGGGGGTAACGCCTGAACCCTCCAGTACCTCATCAAAAGCTGGCACATCAGGGTTGTATGCATCCTCATCAACTACGTCTTGCCACTGAAAAACGTAGAATGGGTCTTGTCTACGCTGACGAGGAGCTCCAGCTGGTGGCCCAGCACGCCCACGGCCAACTCGGGAGGCGCGCGCCCTAGGGCGGCGGCCAGGGCGGTGGGCAGCACGACGGGCAGCACGACGCCGGGCCAAGCGGATGGGTCGAGGGTCGTCGATGTCCATATAGTCATCGTCAGAGTGGTCATCTTGCCCTGACGGTGGACCTATGTAATCATGGCCAGAGTCTTGAGGGAGGTGCCCTTCATCATCAGTGGCCCCCACATAATCTGGCGGGGAACCAGTGATGCGTGGGCGGCGTGCGGGTGGGCGAGGTGGGGAAGGAGTGGCAGGTGAGGCTGTGTCCCCCCGAGGTCCCGGGCTCCTTGGCCTGCGACGAGTGACAGAAAGCAATGTTTCACTGTCACTAGGGCCAGGTATTGGTGATGCGAGCTCAAAGACTTCTTCAGGAAGACATGTTGAAGGCGGGAGAGGTGGGGAGGACCGTGGGGAAAGTTGCGGGGACGTATGGCTGGGGCCGGCCGGGGTGGACGCCGCGGAAGCCTCGAACAAAACTCTCTTACTTTTCTTAATTTTCTTGGTATATTTCCTACCTTTCCCCTTTTCGGCAGCAGTATGTCTCCTGTCGGGGGACCTAGGAGGCAAATAGGCCGAAAGTGTTGGGTCCTCAACCCTTGGCAATGGTGGGGGTGGTGGGGAAGAATGCGGGGCATCCGGGTCATCTTGGGTGGCGTGGGTAGATAAGGGAGACAATGGCGGACGAGAAGGGTCACCACGCTGACCCTCACTCACAGCCTCATCCTCACCAAGTAGTTTTGCTTGTTCCCTAGCTTCCGCGGCCGCCTTCTCAAGTATTTTCTGCTTATACAAATGTAGCTTGAAAGGCGATTTACCTGGGGAAGGGCTTGGCGTCGTGTCACTTAAGCGAAATTTGGTGAGTGACCTTGAACTCTCCCACTCGCTCACTCTCTCAAGTTCACTGTCTTTAGGTAAACCAGCTTCCTCAACAACTGGTACATCACCTTCATCACTCTCATCACTGTCATGTTCTCTCGCAAATCCCAGGAATTGCTCTTCTTTATCACTCTCATGGCCATAATCACTCGACTTATAATTACTGGAGTCGTCACTGACTTCATCATCAACATTATGCTTGGCATCAGCTCGCTCATAAAGTCTCAATGTCGTCTCAATACCTCCGGGAGATAACACATTTAGGCGATGGCGTCGGGGTAAGGCGCGACGAACAAGCAAGGGCGTCGTAGGAAGCACGGTATCGGACACAGCGGAATCACTATTTGGCGTACTGTCCATGATGGCGTCGGGGTAGATACTGTTGCTGTGGCGGAGTTTACGCCTGGTGGCGCCACCTACCGTCCCACGATACCGAAAATGTACGCGCGGCATTCGAAAGCACGCATGCAAGCAATGGGCGTTCAAGAGCCCTTCCGGGTTGCGCGGGCCGAGGTTGTTATGGGCGTTCAAGAGCCCATCCGGGTTGGAGGGGTTAAACAGTAGGGGGCAAAAACAAAATTTTCCCCAACGCTGCTTCTTCTTCGCGGCAGATGTAAACAAAGCCACCCGCCTCTTGCGAGGTAGCAGTAGGCGATGTAGGCCTAGAGGATATTATTATTTTTTTTTTCAGGATCAGTAATAAATTTTTGCGGGCATTTAGACACATATAGGAATGAAATACATGGCATAAGAAACCTATAGGCCACGATAAAATTTATGTATGAATTTAATTACATTATCTTTATATTATCCATATTTTTACCTAAAAATCGGGTGTTTTAGTGTATTTTCTAGAATAATATTAGGGAAAGCTATATTATCCAGGCAGTATCACCAGCTTTATTTACACGCGGTTATGTTCCCGTCTATTTGTAGTGTTTGGACTGCTTTTTTTTATTGTTTTTTTTTTTTCCCTGCTGGCAATGTATACAGTATGATGATGACAATAATTCATGGGGCCCCGGGGGGGGGGGAGCTGTGAGGGGAGGCAAAGCCCCCCCCCTGAGCTCCTCAATCTAGTATTGTATCCCACGGCAGTCAAAGTATAGCCTACGGTCTCATTACCCCGAGAAATTAAAAAAAAAACACAAGTGGGGACTGGGGAGGATGTTGAAGCTCAGGGAAACTGAGGGGTTAATATGTTTAACAAATGAATATGGGTAAAAAAAACATTGCACACCATTATTAGTACATAAATACGGAAACTTGAGCCAAGTTTTGTATTTACGAGATGTAATAAAGACGATTCACACTCGAACGTCACCTGTTCCTCAGCGTAAATACACGACTGCAGGCAGAACGCTAGATATACCAGTACCTTACAGTACGGTACCTAAAACTACCCAAACATAACGTAGGCCTATTGATCTACCCAAAAGTAAGCAAATTGAACAAAATTGAGGCAACATTTGGCTCAAGTTTTCATATGTTTCAAAGGAGGCCTAATTAGGTATTACAATAGATACATGATGGGTTGAGGGGGACTCCGCCGTCCCCACTCACCCCCCAGGACTTATTGCAATCATAATCTTAGACTATATTGCCAGTAGGGGGCATTAACAGTAATGATTAACTAGAGTGAGATATGATAATCAAGTATACATTCCATTATCATTAACACTGATACATACACACCACCATTAACACTGACACACACACCACCACCATTAACACTGATACACACACACCACCACCATTAACACTGACACACACACACCACCACCACCATTAACACTGACAGTCTGACACACACGCCACCATTAACACTGACACACACCACCATTGACACTGACACACCCCACCACCATTAACCTGACAAGCGCGATTTGACAGTAGGTGCTAGGGTAGTTATTTGTGCATTTCTAGCCCTGGATTCTGACAGAATTAGTTATATTTACAATATAAACCATTATTTGTTTTCGGTATGCTTTTATTTTACATATATGATGTATATATGAACCTTCAAGAGTGCTAAAATAAGTGGGAAAAGCATTTGGGTGGTGAAAAACGAAGATATTGGCCACCCGGTCATAATCTCAGGCGAGAGAGAGAGAGACAGGCAGCCTTCCCCTCTCGCTGTCTGGGAGTCAACTGAGGAGAGCGGGGCGGTGTGTGCCGGTGTCTGGGTGTTGCATAACGATCTTTTATGCAACCCACTTGTGCTACATTATCGCGGGAGAGAAAAATAACCGATAAATGATGATAATAAGAGGAAAAATAGGTGATAATTGAGGAGGGGAGGGAGGGGGGGAATAAGGTGGGGAAGGAGGGGAGGGGGGTGGGTGAGATTTACATGGATGAGTACTGGAGGGGAATTATCTCACCTAGAGACAAATTCCTTTGTTTTGATAGGCCCTTTTTTTTTATGGAAGTCTTTTTTTATGGTCCTGCTTCCGTGAGGCCTATCGCGTTCCCTATAGGAAGCCTTCCGTGAGGCCTATCGCGCTTGCCGGGTTAACACTGACACACACCACCACCATTAACACTGACACACACACACCTGACACACACACAGGTTGGCGGCACACCATGGCGGAAGGCGGACGCAAGTTTTGAGGCTCCGGCATATGTTATGGGAATGGACAATTAATTCACTGAATATCGAGTGCATACGGGGCTAGCAAGAAGAGGAAGGATTTAGTGAAGTGTTTGGAGGATATATTGGTGTGGTGGAGGGGTGATATATAGTGTAATAAGAGTGTGTAGTGACGGGACAGCGGTAGTGTTGTGAGTTGTTCAGTTTGTAAACAAACATGGCGGAGGGAATTTCGGGTATGACGGAGGCGGAAGGAAGGTTACAACGTTTTCGGGGATTCAAGAGCACAGATAAGAAGTTAGAAGAGGTTAGTATTGTTGTGAAGGATTTGGAAAAGTGGATGAGTGATACGGAGAAATGGAAGGGGGATATTGGTGAGAAAGTTAAGGCACTGTGTGTAATGTGTGGTGTGATAGGTGGGGAAGGGAATAGGCCTAGCGAAGGAAGTGAATGCAGGCCTTTTTCGGCAGTTAATGAGAGCCTAGAGATGTTATTGAAAAGGGTAGATGAACTGGGAGCAGAGAATATGGCATTGAAGGAGCAGCTGAAGGAATACGAAGGACGTTTCACGGAAGTAAAGGAGTCGACTGCATGGACGGTGGTAGGTAAACAAAAAGTCAAGGATTTGGAGGATATTATGAAAGAGCAAAAGGAAGAAATGAATATGACCAAACAAGTTTTGAGAGTGCAGTTGTAGGGGTCATGAAGAACAAGGAGAGTGTCGTGAGGGAGGCCATGGACAGGGATAGGGGTGTAATCTTGTATGGAGATATAGAGACTCATATGAATGATAATGGAGTGAGAAAAGTGAGGGATATGGAGACAGTGAAGGAGGTCTTGAAAGGTGTGGATGAGGACGAATATGGATGGGAAGGGCAGGTGGAGGAGATCAGTAGGATAGGTAGATATAAAAGGGGAGAGATGAGACCTATAAGGGTACAGTTTAAAACTAGGGTAGTGGCGGAGACTGTGACAAATTTTAGTTGGAGGCTAAATACAAATGATAAACTGAAACACATAAGACTAAAGAAGGATTTGAGTATAGAACAAAGGAAAAAAATTAAGGAATTACAAGAAAAGGCTGATGAAAATAATGGAAAGTTGGATGAGGAGGAAAAGAGAAATTTTTACTGGAGAGTGAGGGACGGAAAAGTGAGGAAGTGGTTTATAAGAGTAGAAAGGAGGGGGAGATCAGGGAGGGGAGAGAATGTGATGAGAGTTGTGACGGAGGAGGAGAACGGGGTGGAGGTGTCACAGGGAGAGACAGGAGACAAAGAGGCAGACCCAGTAGTGCTAACAGGGGAGTAGGGTACGGACTGGAGGAGCGGGATGGTGTAATTGCTGGAGGAATGGTAGATGGATTAAGGATTATGTTTAGTAATGTGGATGTGTTTACTCAGGACAAGAAAAGAGAACTGATATGTAGGTTGCAGGATGAAGAGGAAAAAACCTGATATCATAGCCCTACAGGAAGTAAGACCAAAATTTTTTAGAATTGAGAGGGAACTGGTGGAATATAGTTTGGAGGGTTTTGAGTTATATGAGAGAAATGCTATTAGAGCAGAGGTTGGAAGAGGACTGTTTATTTATGTAAGAAAAGAGCTCAAGGTTAATGAGGTGGATATGAGACAGCAGTATTGTGAGTATTTGTGTATTGAAGTAAAATGTGTAAGAGGATCAATTCTAATTGCCTCTATATATAGAAGCCCAAATAATAGCAGGGGAGAGGATGATAACCTACTGAAAGCAATGGAGGAGATAGATAATAGAGAGAACAAATATAAAATTTTGATTGGAGATTTCAATTTGCCAAGGATCAACTGGGCAAATTGTACTACTCCAGCGGGACAGGGTAGCATGGAAAATAAGTTTATAGAGAAAGTGAGAGATTGTTTTTTAACGCAACATATTGTAGAGATGACAAGATATAGAGATGGGACGCAGGGGAGTGTACTTGATTTGATTTTTAGCAATGAAGAGGATATAGTGGAACATGTTAATGTGGATAGCCCTATAGGTCGTAGTGACCATGCCTGTATAAGCTTTAGTTGTAACATTAAATTGGAGAGGGATAATAAAAGCAATAGAAAAATATACATGTATGATAGAGCAGATTATGAGCTGCTGAGACGGTGTTTGGACATTGACTGGGGGGAATATTTGAACGGTGAAGACGCTGAAGGAATGTGGAGGAAAATTAGAGTCAAACTGGAGAATGCTGTATCCAAAAGTGTACCAGTAAGGGAATATAAGGATAAAACAAAATTGAGGAAAAGAACTAACCCAGAATTGCCAATGAAAAGAAAGCTTTGGATATTGATTAGAAGAAAGAAACGATTGTGGGAAAGATTAAAATTGTTAAAAAGAACAGGGGGTCTAGTATAGAGGCTATGGAAGTGGATCTGGAACGTAGACAAATAAACAATAAAATAAGGTGGGAAACAAGGAGGGGGGTGAAGGAGAGGGAGAGAGAGATAGCTAGAAATGTGAAGGATAATCCAAAAATATTCTGGAAGTACATTCAGGAAAAATTAACAAGAAGAGTAGGGATCCCAGAGCTGGTGGGGGGGTTGAATGATGGGAGTAGAGCGGAGACTGATAAGGAGAAAGCAGAGGTGCTGGGGAAATACTTTGGGGGGGTACTAACAGTGGAGTCGGAGGACGCAGTGCCTACTATTCCCATCAAACAGGCACCGGCACTAGAACTAGTAGAGTTTTCCCATGCTAGAATAAGAAGGGCTATAGAAAAAATGAACAGAAGTAAGTCACCGGGACCGGATGGGATACACCCAAGAATCATAAAGGAAGGAGGGGAGATGTTAGTAGAGCCATTGAAAATGTTATTTGAGGTATCGTTTAATACAGGACAAATCCCGATGGACTGGAGAGAGGCGAACATAACAGCTATATTTAAGAAGGGAAAGAGAAATGACCCAGGGAATTATAGACCAGTCAGTTTGACAAGTGTTGTGTGTAAACTAATGGAAACGGTAATTAGAGAAGGAATAATGGATCATATGAAGTCAAACCAACTTTTCAGTGGGAGACAGTTCGGATTCTTGCCGGGGAGGTCGACGGTACTACAGCTAATTAAGGTGGTAGATGATTGGATGCAAATTCTAGAAGATGGTGATGTAATAGACGTGGTATATTGCGATTTTATGAAGGCCTTCGATAAGGTCCCACATAAAAGGTTAATAGAGAAAGTTAGAAGCTATAATATAGGGGAGAAATGTGTGAAATGGATAGAAGCCTTCCTGAAAGATCGGAGACAGAGGGTATTGGTGAATGGAATAGGCTCGGGGTGGAGGGAAATTACAAGTGGGGTACCTCAGGGATCTGTGTTGGGACCACTGCTGTTCGTTATATTTATCAACGACTTGCCTGAAGTTATAACTAATGGAAGTGAGGTATACCTGTATGCGGATGACACTAAACTGTATAGAAGAGTGAGGAGTAAGGAAGATATGGGTTTGCTTCAAGGAGATGTGGAGGGCATGAAGGGATGGTCTGAGCATTGGTTAATGCCTTTTCATCCAAAAAAATGCAAGTACATGCGGATTGGGACCAGCAAGATAGACAAGGTAGGATACAGTATGTATGAAGCGATGGAGGAAGTGAGTGCAGAAAAGGATATAGGAGTAGTGATAGATAATAAGTTAAATTTCTCAGAACATTTAGCGGAAAAGATAAACAAAGCCAATAGAATTGTAGGGCTGATAAGGAGGACATTTGTGTCACTTGACGAAGAAATCTTCAGGAATCTATATACAGCGCTGGTTAGGCCACACCTGGAATATGCAAACCAGGTGTGGGCTCCATATATGGTAAAGGATATAGAAGCAGTGGAGAAAGTGCAGAGAAGAGCTAGCAAGCTGGTACCAACGTTGAAGAACGCGGGCTATGAGCAGAGGTTGAGGACACTGGGACTTCCGACACTGGCATATAGGAGAAAGAGAGGGGATATGATAGAGACTTTTAAGATAGTGTCAGGAAAGTACGATGAGGATGTGTGTGAAGGTATCTTCTTGATGCGGGAGGGAACAAGAACGAGAGGACACTCTAAGAAAATTTACAAAGAAAGAAATAGGCTTGAGAAGGCGAAGAACTCATTTTGTGATAGAGTGGTAAATGAGTGGAACGCACTGCCCCAGTATGTAGTCGATTCCGAATCAATAAGGGAGTTTGAAAGTAATCTTGATAAAGCATGGGGAAGACAAGATTTGAAGTTTGATTATAAAACAAAAATACAGAATAGTAAAAATGTTGCGTCTGCTACCGCCGCCGCCAACACCGTGAACGACCGCAGCAGTGCAAGTACTGGTACTGAGCTGGATACACAGGCATAGTTTGCCTTTTTCCAGAGGATCTACTGTAAGAAAGAAACTGTAAGAAACACCTCCATTAACACTGACACACACACACCAGCACCACCACCACCATTAACACTGACACACACATCACCATTAACACAGACACACACACCACCATTAACACTGACATACACCACCACCATTAACACAGACACACACATCACCATTAACACTGACACACACCACCATTAACACTGACATACTCACCACCACCATTTACTGACACACACCACCATTAACACTGACACACACTCCACCACCACCATTAACACTGACGCACACACACACATCACCACCATTAACACTGACACACACCACCATTAATACTGACACACACACACCACCATTAACACTGACACACACACACACATCACCACCATTAACACTGACGTACGCACACACTCCACCATTAATACTGACACACCACCATTACCACTGACACACACACCACCACCATTAACACTGACACACACACACCACCACCATTAACACTGACACACACACACACACCACCACCATTAACACTGATACACACACACACATCACCACCACCATTAACACTGATACACACACACACACACATCACCACCACCATTAACACATCACCATTAACACTGACACACACACACCACCACCAATTAACACTGACAATCCCATTATTTATTTTGTGAGGATCACTGAAGTTTTCAAATTCAGAATAAATGAAGTAGCCTATAAGATAATTATAATGTACTGTACAATACGTACGGTAATTTACTGTTAATAATCTATGTGTTGTTTCTTGGTGTAAAATATGGAAGGACTTGGGGCGAGACATATCAATGCATATAATAATTATAATGAAGGGTTATATAATAGGCTGTTCTCTTGTAGCATGATGTGCGAGAGTTGTGGGTAAAGGATTGAGATAGACTATGTACAGTCGCCCCAATAAGTGATGTCTCGGCATCAATTATGTTTTGATCAATAATTGGTATCAGCAATATTTAAACGTGATTTCTTCGTTTTGAGTGAGATATACAAACATGTTCCTACACTTACCCACCCTATTCAACATCTGATAAACATTAATACAGCACAGAGCGAGCCAAACGTAAAGACAACTTGGACATGACTTATTAGCGCCACTGTACAGTATTAGTTACCGTAGATGTAGTTTACCTTACCTGATAAGTTGATCTTAAAACTAGGATTGAATAGGCCTACCTACGACCAACTGGAGCTGTGTGTGTCTGTGGAGTGAGTAACCTATTCAACAGGTAGGGCTGTCTGGGGGAAGCTGTAGGGCAAGTTCCGATCACGTGACCGTGTTGGTTAGGCTATGAGATGTGTGAAGTGTCTTACTGTTTGTGTTGGTTTGAAGAGATGTGAGATTAGATTACTTCACTACGTTGGAGGGGTCCATTGAGTAGATGGGGATGGGATGAATGAACTTTTTTCTATATTTTCCATGGCTGTACCTCAATGATCGTTTCTCCAGATAAATTCAAGAACTATTAATTTCTTGCTAACATGAGATTGTACTTCTCTTATAAATTCGTACTTATAGGCCTAATTCTTTCAACTAAAGCTGACCAACTGACGAAAGGTTGCTATTGGCTTAATTAGGTAAGACAGTGGCCGTCTTGGGGGCATGGCGAGAGATAGAAAGGGAGATTTCCATACCTGTTCGCCTGCCCAGCTGGTCCGAGTTGTCACAAGGCATCGTCAGCTGAAGGAAGGATGTTACCGTAATTTGGTGGACTAGTGAGTTTATCCTATTGTACATTAGTTGAGGGGTATGCAACGAATTATGCGGAATAGCCTAGTGGTTTGATTTGATGCTGTGGCTTCGTAAAGGGTTGTGAGGTATAATTTGCTTGCCCCGGAATAAATAGTAACCAGCATCTCGACAGCGAAGGTGTACATCAGTGCCGCCTCTCGACTCAGACTGATACCGGTGGTGGTAGTATAGGGTTGGACATTTAACCTAAAATACAGTACCGGTGACGTCCTTATATTCTGGCCACTATTAGACGATTTTATTCAGATTAGGAAGGACCTCTGGCGCAATATTAAGGCTTCCAACTATCTCAACCAATTTAACTACTCAGATCTTTCCTAAGCTGCATACAATCGTCTAAATATAGCTAGAATAAAATATATAACACACGTCGCTGGTACACCTATAATAGTGGGGGTTTTGTGAAGGGATTGTTATATTGTATCGCCCGTGTCTATAATTCTTCACAAATAGCCTAACAACAATGCCTGAGGGACCGTCATCCGCCATCAAGGACTTTCTGGCGGGAGGTTTTGGTGGCGCCTGTACCGTGGTCGTGGGTCATCCCCTTGATACTATAAAGGTGTGTACGAACTGGTGGTTACTCAGTTACTTGTTCGTCAAGGGGAATCCACGCAATGCGAGCTAAGCTCATTAGTATCGCGCCTCCTTAACTGGGAATGTATTGCGTGAAATGCATGTTAAGTGTTTTATGTACTGTTGGAATGGCTGTGGATGTGTGTGTAGTCTGTATTTTAGCCAATTGGCGACATTGGAAACGAAGGCTTAGGGTGGATCTGTATGGTACCATTCTCACTATAGACGGTACCGTCTCGCCCGAAGGCTTAGGTGAACCATATGATACCCATCTCGCCTTGTACCATTTTTGCCAACCCCAGGTGGGACGTCACAACGTCGTCCACTTATTCCAGGTACCTATTTACAGCTAGGGGTTATACTGATGTTTTGGACCGACAGTTAGCCCATCGATCTGTTTAGGCCTAATAGGTCCGGTAGAGCATATACATCATTGCTATATATGGCATTAAGAGCTGAAATGTATTATAGGGGAGAAAAAAATAAAAACGCTAAAATACATGTATAGGCCTAGGCTACTGTAAAACAATAAGTTTTTCAGCCAGTACCCAACCAGCGGGGGTGTGGGGGCGGCAGCCCCCACCCATATACTAGGTTAGGTTAGGTTAGGTTAAGTTAGGCTAATAGCCTAGCACATAAAAAAAAAAAAAGTAACCCAACCAGCGGGGGTGTGGGGGCAGCAGCCCCCACCCATATACTAGGTTAGGTTAGGTAAGGTTGTTAGGTTAGGCTAATAGCCTAGAACATTACAAAAAAAAAAAAAAAAAAAAATCTAACCCAACCAGCGGGGGTGTGGGGGCAGCAGCCCCCACCCATAATACTAGGATAGGTTAGGTAAGGTTGTTAGGTTAGGCTAATGTCTTCCCAAAGTTGACTATTTTTATAACATGAAATATTAGGCTACCCACTCCACCCCGTGAAATCCGAGCCAGCTTTCGTCAAAAGTTGGCTCGGGTATTCACAAAATTGGGTTGTATGGGTTTGCAATTTGGGAAAACCCGAGCCAAGTTTTGATACAAAACGCTATATTATTGTATTTTTACGCTTTTAACCCCTCATTTTCCCTGAACTTCATAGCCCTCCCCACTAGTGGGGGGCGTGTTTTTAGATTGTTGGATAATGGGTAAATACTCATTTCCGCTCCTCTTCAGTATAAAACAACACTATATCTGAAGGAAAAATTACAAAAAACAAAATAAAACTTACTGAAATCGCTGTCGGTCCAAAAAGTCAGGTTTACCCAGCTAGGTGAACTGAGGCTAACACATGAAAGGAGACAAGCCCAATTTGTCTCCGCCCGGCCGGGGATTGAACCCCCGACCCCTCGTGTGTGAGACGAGAGTTCTACCTACTAGGCTACGGGCTGTGTGTAATGGTTTAGATGCTTATGGTCTGGGTGTGGTGTCCCGAGTTCGAATCCCGGGAGGTTCACATGCTTTCATTAATAGGCCTATATTTAAGTGGTCGTGGGCCATCCCCTTGATACTATAAAGGTGTGTACGAAATGTTTTGATGTGGGGTGTCCCGAGTTCGAATCCCTGGAGGATCATATGCTGTCATTAATTTATTAAAGTGCATTGGGGTTTGTAATGGATTAATTGTTCAACAATAATATGATTAGAAAGTAATTAGAAATATAAATGGTTATCTGCACTAATGTTATTGTTCAAGTTAAATTGTGCTACGTTGGATTTGATTAGCCTACTTGTTATTTTTTGATAACACGCGATAATAAATAATAGAAATAAACGACTGTCTGCACTAATAAGGTTATTGTTCAAGTTAACCCCTTCTGTACCGGAGTCGTCTTAACCTTATTCTGGCTACTATTAGACGATTTTATTGTTTCGAACTATCTCAACCCTTCTTACTGCCACAGATCCTTCTCAAACTGCACAAAAATGTCTAAATATTGTTAAGAAATGAAAAAGACGTCACCGTTAGGCTACAGAAGGGCTTAAATAGTGCTACGTTGGATTTGTACCATATTCCGTTGTTATTCTTTGCTGATAGACGCGATGCAGTTAAGTACTATGTTATCGTGATAAGGACTATATGTGGAAACTTAATCGTGATAAGCTTGTTGGATTGTGTAAGAAGGAAGATAAAACTAGTTCCTTTCTGACTTACTTCAAGTTTCCGAAAGCCTACATTGGGAAGGATGTATGGTAGCTAAAATAATGTAAGGAGTTAAGCTATTTTGTTTAAACCGATATGAAGTACCGGTATGTTCTTGAAAAAAGGGGTAGAGGCCTGAGTAGATAGATATATAGATAGATTGATTCTTGGTTAGCATGCTATGCGGGAACTTTGGGAGAAGAACTTGGATAGGATTGGGAATGTTCCAAGGAGTGCCTGTGCCAGAAAATATCACACCTCTCCCATATTATAGCAATGCCATAGGCTAGTATCGTATTTCCTACTATAACCCCAAGACCCATTAATGGAATATATGATTAGATTGATATCCGAAATTCGAAAATGGATATTAATCGTGATTGTGTACTCAACCTTTAACTGTGTTTGTTGGTGGTGTAATTAATGGTTTAGAACTTTAGATGCTTATGTTTTGGGTGGGGTGTCCCGAGTTCGAATCCCTGGAGGACCATATGCTTTAATTAGTTTATTCAAGTGCATTGGGGTTTGTAATGGATGATTAATGTTAAGAACGGGTTGCTCCTTAACGCCTTACAAGCTGGCCCGTCAGTAACTTCTACCCGCCAAGCGGGTGGTTTTACCCTAAACGACCTTGTTTCCGTGCTCTTTTTCATGCATAAACAAGAGCCAGAGTGTAATACAATTATGTATCCCTGAAAGGGCGATAATTGAGCTTTCCAATGACACCAGAACCATCCTTCTACGACCACGCGTTCTCTTGCAACGATCGTGCAACCGAAGGGCAAAATCGCTAAAATACGGTAATTTCCTTACATAATTCCCTGTGTAGCGAGGCAGTGAGTGTGGGTGTGTGTGGAGTAGGGCCTAGTGCTGGCGCGGGACCCGTGCCGAACGGTCAGAGCCGACCTACGCTCCTCCCACCGCTCGTCTCTCTCTCGGAGCCAAATATTGCTCAGAATTGCACACCGCCTTAAGTCGGTCCCCGCCACATAGTCCTTTCTTCTCTAGACCGACTTAAGTCGGGCCCCGATAGACAAGGGTTAATTATAGCAATGTTATATTATAGTATTGCCTACTATAACCCCAAGACCCATTACCGGTATAGCTATGCATGCTCAGGACTACGGTACGTACAGTACCTATCAGTGAGACGTACATTAATTTTCATAGTGACACTTCCAATTATTCTGTATGTTGACGTCCACTCGGTGAAGCCATTGATTTCGGGGGCTGATGAGTGATTGGTAACTTGGTGCTTCTGAATGCTTGTGTGCTGATTTTTGTGGGTGAACTGTTATGTGTTCTCCTGCCACCTCTTTTTCCTTTCTCGTGTCTGTTGCGGATCTTCCCTACCCCTTGTGGGAGTAAGGGCTGGCTACTGATTGACTTTCACAATTACTTAGGCCTACTGGTACCTGGTAGGCCTACTCATTATCCGCGGCTCTCGACAGGTTCTTCGAAACCCCACAAAAAAAATAAAAAATTAAAAAATAGTTAATGCGTTATAACTAGACCAGAAATCTTAAACCCTAACCTCTGTAACTCAAAAAGGGCTAGAACAAATGGGCTGTAAATATTCACACACCTGGCTGACTCTTCCCAAATACTCAAATAGTAGAACTATTATTGTTATTAAGGTTAGTGGTTAGAATTTTTGGCCTAATTATAATAAATAGACTCTAGGCCTAGATCTGACACACACACACACACACACACACGTTTGGATTCAGAGGTGGCAGATCATGTGTAAGCAACTTGTTGAGTTTTTACTCTAGAGTAATAGACACAGTGGACAAGAGGGAAGGATGGGTAGACTGTGCCTACCTAGACTTTAAAAAGGCATTTGACAAAGTTCCACACAAGAGATTGCTGTGGAAATTAAAACATGAGGGAAAAGTAGGAGACAAACTGCTGAAATGGATGGAGAGCTACCTTAGCGGAAGACAGATGAGAACAACAGTAAGGGGGAAATTGTCAAACTGGACTCAAATTACGAGTGGGGTACCACAAGGATCTGTTCTAGCCCCAATCATGTTTCTAATATTTGTAAATGACTTACCTGAGGGACTAACAAGCTACATGAGTATGTTTGCGGACGATGCGAAGCTGCTTAAAACGATCAGAACCCAGGAGGATTGCCTTAAGCTCCAAGCAGATTTGCAAAAGATCCATAAATGGAGCATCAAATGGAATATGGAGTTCAATGCAGGGAAATGTAAGACTCTAGAAATGGGTAAAAGCAAGTACAGACCTAGAAAAGATTATAAACTAGGAAACGAAGTGATTCCCAAAACAGAAAAAAGAAAAAGACTTGGGGATAGAATTTAGGGATAACATGTCTCCAGAAAGCCACGTAAATAAGATAGTGAGAGAATCACTAGCACTATTGGCAAATATCAGGATGTCTTTCAATTATCTTAATGAAAACACCATGAAACAAATAATAACGGCACTAATAAGACCCAGGATGGAATATGCATCTGTAGTGTGGTCCCCTCACTTGAAGAAACATATCCACAAAATTGAGAGGGTACAGAAAGCAGCTACGAGGATGATCCCAGGTTTGGAAAATTTGGAGTACCAAGAGAGGCTCGAGAGATTGAATCTACCTACACTGGAACAGAGAAGGAAACGAGGACAGCAAATTCAGATATATAAATGTGTTAGAGGTATTGACAAAATTGACCAAGAAAACTTCATAGAGAGGGATGGAGGTGAGAGGACAAGAGGTCACAGCTACAAACTAAAAGTGCTAAATAGTAAATCTGATCTGAAAAGTAAAAGATTTCCTACCAACTCGATTAGTGGGTGGAACAAATTGCCAGCCGAAGTAGTGTCTGCACCATCAGTGCATAGTTTCAAAGCACGGTATGACAAACATATCTTAGGAGGCGGGAATTAACGAGCATGCTCACTCCCGCAAATACAACTAGTGTAAGTACAACTAGTGTAAGTACACACACACACACTTATAACTTAAGTTTGGGTTGTATGCTATTGCTACAGCGAAAAGGTGATGGAATGAAGATGTGTGATTTCGGTGCTGCCAGGTGAAATAGTATAGACTATAGGTAGCCCCAACGAACTTGACAATAATCTGGGCCCCGTAACTTCTTATAACTCAAAATGAATTAAAGTAATCAGGCTGACATTTCTATCATTTGGGAAGAGTCCACCAGTAAATAGGCGTGGATATTTGCAGCCAGTTTGCTCAAGTTCCTTTTGAGTTACGAAGAGGTCAGACATCGAGATAATTGTCAAGTTCGTTTTTCGCTACCTACAGTCGGTTTGTTTTCAGCCGAGGGTAAATTGATATGTCCTCATCATGATTACTCGGCTATTATGAAGATTTTGAAGCAAGATATGTTGTTTATTATTAAAAAATGGTATGAGTACGATGCACAGACCCAATAGTTTCATATTTTTCCATTAAGTATCGACAAATCAGCTGCGCCTGCTACAGGATTCAATTTGCCACTAGCTGAAATCAATTCGACTGGTTTTCTACACATCAGGGTGTCAAACAAAAGCCGATTCCATTATTTTTAGTCTATTATCGTATATGTATTGATCAAATTATGGCTTACAGTTCAAATTATGTCTTTGGAAGTGATAAAATAGCCAAAACAATGCTATAGTCTATTTGCTGTAAGTAGGCGAGAAATCATGACCTCTATCCTCTGTTACTCAAAAAGGGCTAGAGCAAATTGGCTGTAAATTTCCACATCTATTCCCTGACTGACTCTTCCCAACTGGTAGAAATATTAGCTCGATTAGTCTAGTCGATTTTTAGTTAAAGAGGTTAGAGGTCACGATTTCTCGCCTACAGTACTTACAGCGAATGGACTATAGTTCATGTTAATTTTCTTGTATTCCTTCTCATAATCATTCGAGCCTTCACACAAAATTGCTCCGGTTTGACACCCTGCTACACATTATTGTCACACAAATTCTTAATCGGGTTTTCTATATACAATTTGGCAAGATCCTGTGTAGCGGGTAGAACTGGTTCTCAGATGCCTATTTACTAAGAAACATTGAACAAGATCTTTAACTTAACCTAACCAAAACCTAACCTAACCTAGTATATTAGTGGACTATTTATGAATGTAAAATGTAAAAAATATATTATAAAATTACCAAATAATAAAGATATATGTACAGGTTTACCCGCTACACAGGATTATACCAACACTTTTCTTGCCTTATTACAGGTTCGCCTCCAGACCCAGCCAATACCAACTGCAGGTCAGAAGCTACTTTATGCCGGCACGTGGGACTGTGCACTCAAGACCGTACGCAATGAAGGCTTCTTTGGACTATACAAAGGTAATGAGCAATCAGTTATGTGTGTAAGTTTTGTTTTTGTGATACTGTATATGGCTAATAAGTTATCTGCTATACTGTAGGTGTCACACTCTGGTATGATTTATTTAGATTGATTAATCAGGTGTTTTATTTATTTATTTTATTTATTTATTTATTTATTTATTTTGTAATATTTCAATGTGGACGAAGGAAACAAAATGCAAAACTGCATGTGATGATTGCCACTCCCAGAGTTGAAAGAGTGACAGAGCCAAAATCAAATAATGTACAAGCCAATATGCCTGGACACACAGAGTGTGAAGCAATTTAAGTCATAGAATGAGGAAAAGATGGATTCAGGGAGAGAGTTCCTGAGTAGTTGTTGAATAGAAGTAAGATTGGGAATATCGTTTCACTCTTGGGTTGGAGAGTTGCACAGAGTAGGGGTGGGATTGTGTTGCACTGTTACTGTACTGTAGGGTGACTGATTTTTCTAGAGAATACAGATAAGTACGGTAGTTAGTCTTTTAGATGTTTCAAAGTTATAGGTAATGAATATATTGAAGTATAATCTACTTTTATGTAAATGTTCCTAATATCCATTCGCCTTCAAAAATCTTTTGAGGATTCTTTCTCTTGGAACAGACTGCTCACATTCATCTTTCCCTTCATTTTACTCCAACCTGCATATATTTTCCACCTCTGCTGACTTAAGTTTCACACTGTGTATTAACCTAAAATTACACACTTTATGTGCATGTTTATGGCCATACTATTGATTTTGACAGTACTGGTCTCCCTCACCCCGATGTATGATATTATTATAGGTTTTTAGGTGTTTGGGTTTTGGCTGGTCCAAGAACGCATCCCCATTTACCCCATTCATTTTAGGGTTCGCATATTATTTTTCTCTTCAAGATCGGGTTTTCAAGAACGTATCCCAATCGTAAATCAAGGGAGACCTGTACTGGTACCGGTACAGTATATGGAGTTTAGGTGTTTTTTCTCCCCTTAATTAACCCCCCGTGGTCTTCCAGGTATGGCCGCCCCGCTGGTGGGAGTCACACCCATGTTTGCCGTGTGCTTCTTGGGCTTCGGCATCGGCAAGAAGCTGCAGCAGAAGACGCCCGACGAGAAGCTGACGGCGATACAGCTCTTCAACGCCGGGTGCTTGTCTGGCGTCTTCACCACGGCCATCATGACTCCCGGTGAAAGAATTAAATGTCTGCTTCAGGTTGGTTGATAGGAAATTAAAGTCCTTTTTGAAGTTAAATACTGTAAAATAATTTTGTGTCGCCTAGAATACTGGTACGCGTATGGGAAAAAGAAGGTATCAATGTACAGTACAGTACAGTACTAAATAAATTACAGTACTGTACTAGAAAAACCCTGTTTTCCCCTATTGTACCGGCGACGTCTATTTAATTTATTCTAGCTACTATTAAACGATTTTATTCAATTTAAAAAGAGCCTGCAACAGTTGACAGACTTCGAACTATCACACTCAACCCTTATCACTGCCACAGATCCTTCTGGAACTGCACTAAATTGTCTAAATATAGCTAGAAGAAAATTGAGAAGACGTCGCCGGTACAGAAGGGGTTAACCAGAATAAGATAGAAATAAGCTCATGGTGGTAAAGGAAATACAGTACAGCAATACAGCTTTCCAGCGCTTGCTGTTCGTCCGACTTATTCACCACAGCCATTGTGACGCCCGGTGAAAAGCTTAGATATCTGCTTCTGGTTGGTTGACAAGCCATTTATTATTTATTGAAATTATCTAGTCTCAACCAGTAACCGGAGTGCTAGCTTGGACTGGGTGACGGCTGGTCCTATCCAGAGTGAGGTTTGGCATCCTCTACCCAACCTTAGCCGTTTCTGTCTGTCTCTTTTACTGTCCTACTTTTTCTTGTGGGGGCGGGAGGCTAGGAATCCTCCTCCTGGGTTAATTAACAGTATATAAATCCTCAAGATGATGTTTAAGTGTTTATCCTATGTACTGTATTATTTTATTAGTTATTTTGTGCCATTCCTGTTTTGGGTGGTTTATTTTGCAAGTTTTACATTATAATTACCACAGGAAGTTTAGGCCAGCCACCAACTCTTAAGGCAGCGTACCTTTGGGCCCCATCGCTACAGGATCAGGAGTTAGAATTAGGGCTTGTTTCCCTAAGCCGGCATCACACTAGAGCTTTTATTTCTTACAGTTTCTTACAGTTTCTTACAGTAGATCCTCTGGAAAAAGGCAAACTATGCCTGTGTATCCAGCTCAGTACCAGTACTTGCACTGCTGCGGTCGTTCACGGTGTTGGCGGCGGCGGTAGCAGACGCAAATTTTTACTATTCTGTATTTTTGTTTTATAATCAAACTTCAAATCTTGTCTTCCCCATGCTTTATCAAGATTACTTTCAAACTCCCTTATTGATTCGGAATCGACTACATACTGGGGCAGTGCATTCCACTCATTTACCACTCTATCACAAAATGAGTTCTTTGCCTTCTCAAGCCTATTTCTTTCTTTGTAAATTTTCTTAGAGTGTCCTCTCGTTCTTGTTCCCTCCCGCATCAAGAAGATACCTTCACACACATCCTCATCGTACTTTCCTGACACTATCTTAAAAGTCTCTATCATATCCCCTCTCTTTCTCCTATATGCCAGTGTCGGAAGCCCCAGTGTCCTCAACCTCTGCTCATAACCCGCGTTCTTCAACGTTGGTACCAGCTTGCTAGCTCTCCTCTGCACTTTCTCCACTGCTTCTATATCCTTTACCATATATGGAGCCCACACCTATATATATAGTCAACATTCGATGATCAAAATTTTCTGGCTACATTTCTTGAATATTTTCCAGTGGTACCAGAAACTAGGCTGATTATAGATGAATTTAGGTAACCGGATTATTATAGATGTTTACCTCATAAGCTGCCAGACCAGTGTTGAGGTTAAATGTTGAGGACAAAAATCGCTCGTGTGATACCGGCTTTACTAAGAGAAGCATTTATGACGGATAATTTGATAATAATGATATTGATAACTGCCAACTGTTTTCAGGTACAAGCAGCAGGGACGGGCCCCAAGCTGTACAACGGGCCGTTAGACGTGGTGAAGACTCTATACCGAGAGGGGGGTATCAGGAGCATCTACAAGGGTACCTGTGCTACACTACTCAGAGGTACATTACTAACTTTATCCAACACTAACAAACATCAAGAACACCAAATTTGCTGCTGTATCGAAGTCAAACTCTATCCTAAATGTCACCATAACCAGCTATGCCATCTTTCTATTGCTGGGGACCTGAAGCCTTAATACCTGTACTGTACAAACTTCACCTGTGGAAACTAGCACAGCGCCAGCATATACACAAAAGGAAAATGTCAAAACCATGGCAACCACCAACCATAATGATGGGACCCAGCTAGGGAATCTTCCCTGTCCCTGAGTGGATGGACACAACAAATAGTTGCTGTCCACAGTAAGAAGGCAGCCCACATTTTAATAGTAACCAGTTTCAGTCTGTCTTAATTTCTAGAGAACTCGTCCTCATCCGAGGCTTGTTTTCTTTGCTTTTTTAGTGGAAGTTTTACGGTGACTGGACGTAAACCTAGTACACTAACCTCTCGCAAGGATGGAAAGAGAATGGGCAACTTACGTCAGTAGCCTGTGAGAGCGAGAAATTGGGGAGTATAGGGCAAACTGTTACATTTGGCCCCATTGCCTTCAGCACTATCAGTAAAAAATATAATTAGAATTAGCTATGGGAAGTAGTGGACACCAACCCTTACTCTTATAGATCCAGCCCACCCCATCAGGTGATTTTTATTCCAGTGATATACAAAGAATATGCATGACAAGAAACACATAGGTAATTTTACCCCCACTATGGTCCTAAGCTGTCCAAGTGCCTATTAGATGTGGTGAAGGATGGTTGACAGATTTAAAATGGCAAGATGGATATGTGTGGTTAAACTGAAAGCTTGGTTAACTAATGTACAAAGGAAATCAAGCAACAACAGATCTAGTGACCCTTCTAGGCTACTTGTCCTCCAAAACACTGAGGATCAAGTGTCCAAACAGTGGTTTAGAGTGGGTAAGGGAACTAATGTCCGTGGCAGGATTAGGAAGTTAGTAGGGGACAGATGGGTTAGTAACTGAGGGGGGGATAAAATAAAGTTATTCATTTACAAACGCAGTCAGTCGCGGGTTTGATGCGAGATATTTGTCTATGCGGAGTTTAAATAAATCAACGGTGCTGCAGTCTATAACGTCTCGGGGAAGCCCATTCCACAAGTTGACAACTCGATTGAACAAGAAATTCTTAGATTCGTGCGCGTTAAAAGATTTACCAATAATTTTGCAACCGTTTCCCCGCGTGTAATTAGATTGGTCGATAGTGAAGTACTTACTACAGTTCATATTGTCGATGCCTTTGATGATTTTGAACACTTGAATTAATGTGGAGGTGAAGAGGCAGTTAGGTATACAGAGTACAGGTATCAGCAAAGAGATGCTCACGAGTAGGCTTGGTTGGTTTGTGTGTGTGTAGATAATGGATGACACAAATCAGATGAAGAGATGCAAGTCTGTAAATGTGAAGGGAGCTCTATGGGTAGATCTAGAAATATTTGTGATCAGGTTCTGCTAATTGATTTCAATTATATAATTTGACAAATGAGGCAGCCTGGAATGTGAGACGGAAACCGTACCTACCCTTTTATGGATCACCTGGTCTTTTAAAGTTACAGTGGTATCACAGTTTAGTAGGTAGTTATAACATTACAGTTCTCCCTCACTATCCGATGCCCCGATTTACGATATTATTATAGGTTTTTAGGTGTTTGGGTTTTGGCTGGTCCCAGAACGCTTCCCCATTAGTTTTAGGGTTCACAGTACGATTTTTCTTTTCAATGTCGGGTTTTCAGGAATGTAACCCAATCGTATATCAAGGGAGTCCTCTACTCTTACATCATACAGTATCTAACAGTATCTTACAGTAGATCCTCTGGAAAAAAGGCAAACTAGGCCTGTGTATCCAGCTCAGTACCAGTACTTGCACTGCTGCGGTTGTTCACGGTGTTGGCGGCGGCGGCAGCAGACGCAAAAAAATTATTATTTTGCATTTTCGCTTTGTAATCAAACTTCAACTCTTGTCTTCCCGATGCTTTATCAAGATTACTTTCAAACTTCTTTACTGATTCGGAATCGACCACATACTGGGGCAGTGCGTTCCACTCATTTACCACTCTATCACAAAAAGAGTTCTTTGTCTGTTCAAGCCTAGTTCTTTCCTTGTAAATTTTCTATAAAGGTATCAGCACAACACAAGTGCTAGATACAACAGCTTTACCCAGAATTAATGCTAGTATTTTAGGATAAGGAGGAGAATCTTGAAATATGCCACTGTCTCATAAGTCATCATCATCAGCAGCCTGAGTTAGTCCATTGCAGGACAAAGGCTTCTCCCAAACGTTTCCACTCTAACTGGTCAGATGTTAGCTTGTTCCATCCAACTCCAGCAAATTTTAAGATCTCTTTCCTCCATCTGGTACTCTGTCTACCCATTCCTCCACTATAGGTTTCCATTCTGTTCCTCTAGTTGTCCATCTGTTATCTCTACTAAATATATAATAAGTATAATAAATATATGACGGCGGGTGCCCAACCCCGAAAAGGGTTGAAATAGGGGAGCTATCCCCCCGCCAAAGGCGGCTTTCTAGGGCCTTTCCTAGCTGATGCTGAGAGGATTGGGTTCTAGTCATGTGGTGATGGGCTGGTCTATTAGAGTGAGAACTGAGCAATCTCTGCCATACCCATAGCTTACTCTGACTGTTCCTTTTACTTATATATTTTCTAGATCTCAAGTGACGGCGTCTCTAACGTGGATTGACCTCCCAATCTACCAAGATTGGAAGCCAAAGCGTCACATTTTTCCCTTGCCCCTCAACTTTCTCTTCATAATTGCTGAGGGACACAGGGCCCTGGGTGGGGCTTTGGTTTCCCGGGCATTTCCGCACCCTCCTCAGCTCCCCGCCATGGAGTGGCTTCGGTCACCCAGGCTTTATTGTGGTCGGCGGGGAGGGTTCTGTGGGGGCGCTCGGTTATGGCCTTAGCCTTGCTCGGGGCCTTGGGGCTGTTCGGCCAGGCAGCTTGGGGAACAACAACAACAACAACATAAATATATGACCTGCCCAGAACCATTTCCTCTTACAGTAGAACCCCTCCCATCCGGTGCTCTCAGATCCAGAAACCCCAAGAGATCCAGACAGGCATTTCAATCCAGACTCATGTTTTAGCCAATCAAACTTGTCTGGATGGCTTGGGAAATATAAAAATCAATCCGGAAACGAACAAGATGAATACAAGTTACTGCACGTATTGTTTACATCCAGCATTAAATATCCAGACTTGAATATCAGCCATCCGGATTTGTCTGGATGGCTGAAACCTAAGTCTAGTTGTTTAAGTTAGATATCTGGACTCATATTTCAGCCATCCAGATTTGTCTGGATGGCTGAAACATAAGTCTGGTAGTTAAATTTAGATATCCATACTCATGTTTCAGCCATCCAGATTTGTCTTGATGGCTGAATATATATCCGGACTTTTGGCAGATCCAGACAGGGTTCTCCACCAGTTAGTCTGGATGGGCGAGGTTTTACTGTATTTATAGTACCGGTACTGAGAATATCTTTTACTTTTGTTTGTTCTATTTTCAAAGAGGATCTTCTTGGTTTTTTATTTTTCTATTTTCAAACAGGATCTCTTCATGTTATTTCCACATAGCTACATATTTTCATTAGTTCCTTTGCGTTTATCTTGTGTCGTCTCAGTTTTGGTTTATATATTTTCCAATTTTTACATTATAATCTCCCCAAATAATCCTTACCTTTGTTTCGCAGATGTGCCGGCATCAGGAATGTACTTCATGACATACGAGTGGTTGAAGCACGCCCTTACTCCCGAGGGCAAGGCTGGTGAACTGAGCCCCATGAGGACCATCGTGGCCGGAGGGTTCGCTGGCATGTTCAACTGGCTGGTGGCTATTGGACCCGACGTACTTAAGAGCAGATTACAAACAGGTCGGTGATCATCTGTATACACGTCTCCCTCACTATCCGATACCCCAATTTACGATGTTATTTAACCGTCTTGGTGGTGTAATGGTTAGAGTGTTTAAAAATCTGTGTGTGATAACCCAGGTTGGAATCCCGATGGATCACATAATATGCTTTCATTAATTTCATTGGAGGTGTTTGGTGTTATGGTGAAATTAATAAGATATAGATTATAGGTTTTTCGGTGTTTGGGTTTGGTTTTAGGCTGGTCCGAGAATGCATCCCCATTTACCCCATAATTTTTAGGGTTCGCTATACAATTTTTCAATTTAAGACCAGGTTTTCAGGAACGTAACCCAATTGCAAATCGAGGGAGACCTGTATAGTGTTTGTAAGGCAGTTTCATTTTTTTTTTTTTTTTTTTTTTATAGTATTGTTTTTCTAAATCGTCAATGCGTTATTTCCACATAGTGATTTTGATAAGTTCTTTTATTTTGCTAAACCGTTTTGTCACATAGCGATTTTGATAATTTTGTTTGCCTTTTTTTAGAGTGCCACATGTATTTGTTGATTTCATTAATTGAGTTTAGATGTGAAGTTGGTTGGTGTAAAAAAATGATAATTATATTGTGTCGTCCCTGTTTTGGTTTGTTTATTTTGCAAGTTTTACTGGTACTCGTTATTTATGCTACTGTTTATACAAATCCACGCTTTGAATTCCAAGTACATATATAGTGTATTGATGCCTCTACCTTACACTATTCAACTAGTTTTTCAGAACCCCCCAGCAAGCAATCACTCAAAAATTCATGTAATGATGCCATAGAAAGCTCATCTTCTAACCTATCAATCATTTCCATTTGGGGCAGAGAAAATCTTTTTACTTTCAATGCTTCCAAAACCCAATTTCTCCATTTATATACCCGATAAGAACTCCCACAGGACTATCCCTTATATATACTTCAACAATACACAAATCAACCCTTCATCTTCTCTCAGTATTCTTGGTGTCTCCTTTTCTTTTGATCTCACCTGGAAAGACCATATTACCACCCTTACTAAAACAGCATCCCAGAAGGTGGGTTCAACCGCCTCCGAGGGTTCTTTACCCCTGCACAGCTTTTTACTCTGTACAGGGGCACAGTGTATCCATGAATTGAGTATTGTTTACACGTGTGGGGAGGATCCTCTCACGCAGCTCTTCTTGACAAAGTAGAAAAGAAAGCCTTTCGTCTCATTAACTCACGTCCACTCACCGATTCTTTGCAATCTCTCTTTTCGCCGCAATGTTGCATCTCTCTCGCTATTCTACCGTGATTACAATAATCAGTGTTCTTCAGAGCTCTCTCAGTGTATACCACCACCTCTACGTAGAGTACGTAGCACCCGTCTTGCAACACAATCCCACCCCTCTGTGCAACTAATAAAACAATTTATCTTGATGCAGTATAAACTTAAATTTTGTAATATCTACAGACCTTGCTTCCTAAAAGCATGAATATGGTAGGTTTGGAAAAAAATGTAATTTTACCATTAAATTTTTTATGTGTACTAATTTATTTGATTTTTGTGCAGCTCCTGAGGGCAAATACCCTAACGGCATCCGTAGCGTGTTCGTGGACATAATGAAGACGGAGGGTCCCCGCGCACTGTTCAAGGGAGCCGCCCCCGTCATGATCCGAGCCTTCCCCGCCAACGCCGCCTGCTTCCTGGGATACGAGGTGGCCATCAAGTTCCTCAATTACATCGCGCCAAACTTGTAAGGTAGCTATCGGGTGTTTGGAAGCGGTTTAAGAGGTAGTCGGAGGTGTTAGGACCATGTATTTTGTGTGGTTTCATATTCTGTCTTAAAATCTCCTTCATATAGGGGGTGGTCATCAGGTTTCTCAATTACGTCACTCAAAACTTCTTACTATAATCCAATATATTAATTTCACTCCCAACACCAAACACCTCCCAATGAAGGTGGGATGAATGAAAGCATGTGATCCACCCGGGATTTGAACCTGGGTTACCACATACAGATCTTAAACACTCAAACCATTACACCATCAAGACAGTTAAAGGTTAAGTACATGACTACGATTTTATATCCATTTATAGATAACTGGATATTAATCTAATCATGTTATCTATTGGTGTGGCCTAGGAAGTTGTCAGAATATTTAGAGCTGTTTGGCAGTCTGTTTGTCATTGTCCTGTATTTACTACATTATACAAAATGTTTAAGTTGTTGTTGTTGTTGTTCCCCAAGCTGCCTGGCCGTACAGCCCCAAGGCCCCGAGTAAGGCCAAGGCCATAAACGAGCGCCCCCACAGAACCTTCCCTGCCGACCACAATAAAGCCTGGGTGACCGAAGCCACTCCATGGCGGGGAGCTGAGAGGGTGCGTAAACGCCCGGGAAACCAAAGCCCCACCCAGGGCCCTGTGCCCCTCAGTAATTATGAAGAGAAAGTTGAGGGGCAAAGGAATAATGTGACGCTTTAGCTTCCAATCTTGGTAGATTGGGAGGTCAATCCACGGAAGAGACGCCGTCACTTGAGATCTAGAAAATATATAAGTAAAAGGAACAGTCAGAGCGTTTAAGTAGAAATCAGTTGTTTGGAAGTACCGGTACTAACAGTTCTTTGGACTATCTTGCAAAGGGTTTACAACATTTTTGTTTGTGTTTTCTTTCCTAAATTCTGTCATACTTTCCATAATGCAGATGGGTCTGAGTACATGATTAGATTGATATCCAGAATTCGAAAATGGATATTAATCGTGATCGTGTACTCAACCTTTAACTGTGTTGGTGGTGTAATGGTTTAGGTGCTTATGTTCTGGGTGTTGTGTCTCGAGTTTGAATCCCGGGAGGATCATATGCTTTCATTAAGCTATTCAAGTACATAGAGGTTTGTAATGGAGGATTAATGTTAAGAACGGGGTGTTCCTTATTATACCTTAGTACCAGTAACAGTAGGTTTTTAGTGCTAAACTTTTTTTTATTAATTTCACTGCAACACCAAACACCTCCCAATTAAATTAATGAAAGCAAGCATGTGATCCACCGGGATTCGAACCTGGGTTACCACATGCAGATTTTAAACAAACTAACCATTACACCATCAATGTGGGACTAAGAACTTCTAGGGTAACATGAATGATATACTGTAAACCAAGCTACCATTGTAGTGAAATAGTTACTTAAGGCAGATACTTTTTTATCCTTGTGTCCACAAAGGCTTGAATGTATCTAATTAAAACAGACAGAATATGACAAAAGCCTCAATCCCTTGAGTACCAGTGATGTATGTTTTATTTTATTCTAGCTACATTTAGACGATATTATGCGACTTAGGAAGGATCTGTGGTAGTTAATAGGGTCGGTCGAGATAATTTGAAGCCTTATTATTGCTAGAGGTCCTTCCTTAGCTGAATAAAATTGTCTAATAGTTGCCAGAATATGATGAAAAGGATGTCCCTGGTACTGAATGGGTTAAAGAGTTTGTGATGGAAGACCAGCAATACTAGAGATTAAAGATAATTGACGAAAGAATATGGGATCACTGAAAATAGATTGTGGGGGGCCCTTCCGCCTCCGACCACCTCATATGACCGTATAGTCTCATCAAACCATGTAGTCCAAGTTAGTATTTCACAGGTTGGTGAAGGTTGTCTTAAACTGGGTTTTATATACCGGTATTAGTTCTGTGAATTTGTACAGTCAAAAGCTAAAATTTCTTTCCACCTTTGCTCTATATTATAGGCGCTGTAACATGTGCTCTTTTTATCAATAGATAAAAATGTTAGATTGTGACTGCACATTGTTGAAAGTGTTGCTCTACCTCATAGCTAGCAATGTTTTCTGTCCCAGAGGCGTGTATTCCTAGACAAAACCTATCAATGTCTGTGAGTATTACTCGTAATTTTAGTTTGGCCATATTCCTAGCCAGTCAATATGAGGTACATTACTATACTGTTTCTTTTTAGCTGACGATAAATTGAATCTCTTAGCAGCTAATTTCTCGATACTTTATGGAAAAATATGAAATTACTATGTTTCTGCATCATATTAGGACAAAAGTTTATAGAATTAGCACCGTATTTCACTACACAATCTTTAAAATAACAGAAATCTTGATGGGAACTTTGCAATTTACTGTCAGTTGAAAAGAAACAGAGTACTGTACTGTATAGTTGTTATAATTGCAGTGACAGTACTGTGGTAATGTTCCCGTGCCTGTCATTGCAATTACAACTATACCTTATTCCAAGTAAATAAGCCAAAACAATTGATCATTAACCTCTATAACTCATAAACGACTAGACTAATCGAGCTAATATTTTTACCATTTGAGAAGGGCCAGCCAGGGACTAGGTGTGGAAATTTACAGTCTATTTACTCCAGCCCTTTTTGAGTTACAGAGGTGTAGGGTTCTCAATGTATGGACTACAGTACCTATTTGGAATGGGGTATAGCGTATGGTATTGAGGGGTTATGAATACAACAAAACTTAAGTAATTAGTACTGACATTGATTGGGTCTGTCTAAGAATACAATCCATAGCCTAATTCTTGTAAGAGTACTGTATTATACTAACACTAATTTCAAGGTACAGGTCTCCCTCGATTTACGATTAGGTTACGTTCCTGAAAACCCGATCTCAAATAGAAAAATCGTATAGCGAAAGCCTAGAATTAACCCCTTCTATACCGGTGACGTATTTTTTATGTAATTTTAGCTACATTTAGACCATTTTATTCAGCTTGGGAAGGACGTCTAACAATTATAAGGCTGCAAACTATCTCAAATAATACTTTTAGCTGCCATATATCATTCCTAAGCTTCATAAAATTTTCTAAATGTATCTGAAGTCAAATAGAAGGTACGTCACCAGTATAGAAGGGGTAAATGGGGATGCGTTCTGGGACCAGCCAAAAACCCGAACACAAACCCCTAATAACCTATAATAATATTGTAAATTGGGGCATCTTAACCCCTTGAAGCTCTGACGCGTTTTAGCAGTTTATTTTGGCTATCATTAGACGATTTTATGCAGCTTAGGAAGGATCTGTGGTTATTAAAAGGGTAAATACTATCTCAATCAACCCCTTGACTTGCATATAATGTTACTAATCTGAATAAAATTGTCTAATTTTAGCCAGAAAGCAGAACAGAAACGTGTGTTGGAGCTTGAAAGGGTTAATTGTGAGGGAGACCTGTACTGTAGTCCTATTTTATTTAGTTTAAATAGTTACTGTGTATTATAACAAATTTCTTCTAGTATCTTGGGAGCACAACTAATTAAGTACTGTAGATCTGTGATAAGAATTGTAAATACATTGATCACTGACAATCTTCTCGAGACCGTTCCACACTTCTAACCAGAGTATTCAATTTAGTATTCTTCTGGTGTAGCTAATTGTTTGAAGACCTGTGGTATAATCTAATTTATTAATTTCACTCCCAACACAAAACACTTCCCGATGAAATTTATGAAACCGTGTGATTCAACCGGGATCTGAACCTGGGTTACCACATACAGATCTTAAACACTCTTAAGCATTACACCATCAAGACAGTTGCATATATGATCGCATAAATGTTTGGGTGTCTGTACAAATTTTCAGAGAGCTTATAAAACTGGAATAATATGATCTCCAGTATAACAATGATTCATGACCATGCCTTTTTATAGACGAAAATAAATATTTATATACAGTAATTAAATATTGAATGTAGTTTACCGGTACTTCAAAATTCAATAGTTTATTTATCTGAATAATTAAGTACGCTTAAGATAGACAAATTTACATAAATTAAATACTAATTAAACTTACTTCATGAACTCAAATAGATTAACCTTTCATTATAGAAAATGTTGAGGGATACACTCAATGCAGATACTGTACTGCATATAAATATTGAAACCATCCAGCGTAATCACTTAATGTGAGCCTCAATAAAGCTTGGGTGTGTTAAGACTTCCTATGTGCTGTAATAATAATCTCCTATAACCTTGTTAGGCCGGTGTTCCTCTAAAACATAAGCCCAACTGCAGCCGAATCCATGCAATAGTCTCGGAGATATTGGCCTTTGAATTAGAATCACATGCCGCAATCACAACAACAGACTCTATTCCTTCATACAAACAACAAGTAAACCCTCTCATTAATCACTTCTCTCATGTCAGCCACCTAAACCCCCATCATGACTATCGACGTGTCATCCGACATAAGAGACAATTCCCCACAGACCCTGACTAGGCCTATACACCGTTCACCAACAACCAGACAAAGCACATCATCAACAATCTCAAGCACTCACCCGCCTGTGGTCCAGACAACATGAGCAACTTACCCTGCGACGGAATTACCCTGTCTTACCCTGTATTAGTTCTTTCTTGTAGAGTAGATAGAATAGTACTGTAGTCCTATATGCACTTGTAGTTAGTTAGTTAGTTAGTTATGTAGAGCAGATTAACCACTGAGCTCCATACGGAACTCCCATAGGTCTTGTAGTATAAGTATATAAAGGCACTTTTGTAGTTTTTGTTAATATAGTAAATAGTGTACCCGTATGTTAAATTGGAATTATTCTGTTGTGTTTTACAAATGTAAGTACATTTCTCCATAGAGTATACAGTACCCTTCAAGTTGAAAATCTCAATTGCACTATCTCTTGTGGACCTTACAAATTATAATGGAGTTGCTTATTTATTTCCACATAGCGATTTTGATGAGTTCTTTTGCCTTTATCTTGTGTCGTCCCAGTTTTGGTTTATTTATTTTGCAAGTTTTACAATTTAATTACTCACAATATTAGTATAGTGTACTTGACTTCTAAACTCAATTAATGAAATCAACAAATACATGTGGCACTCCAAGGACTCGAACCTAATGCATTTATGCATTACGCTATCAAGACAGTTGGCTGTTGATACTACTACTGTACTCTTCAAAGCAGGTCACAACATATTGTACTTGTACAACTTGTTAATATTTATATTATAATGTAAAACTTGCAAAATAAACAAACCAAAACGTATACGAACACAGTAAAAAGACAAAATAACTAATAAAAATTGCTATGTCAGAGCAATATTATTTAATGGAATAGTACAAAATTGCTATGTCAGAGCAGTATTATTTAATGGTATAGTACACAATCCCTCCAATGGCTCTCCTCTATTTCTCTCCATAAAGTATGCAGCTCAAATCATGATTTTATAATATCATTAGTAAGGATGTCATAAGAGGGATCTGCCTTGTGTGGGCCAATCAGCTTTCTGCAGACTCTTATGTTCTTATACTTTATTGGACATTGAGGATTTATTTAATAATTTTGGTTTGTTTATTTTGCAAGTTTTACATCTTAATTTAAATCCCATAAATTTCCGTTGCTTTCCTTTCCTCTCCTTTCCTTCTACTTCCATTGTTGTTCCCTAACTGAGTGCTCTTTTATCTAGTCTGAATCAGTATTTTCCCCAACAGCTGATTAGACATGTATAGTATATTGAAACACTGGATCCAGCTATATCTATACAAACTGGTACTTTTACAATACAGTACTGTATATACAAACAGGTCTCCCTCGATTTGTGATTGGGTTACGTTCCTGAAAACCCGTTCTTAAATAGAATGCTGTTATCATATAGTGAACCCTAAAATTAGTGGGGTAAATTGGGGTGCATTCTGGGACCAGCCAAACCCCCAAACACAAACGCTTAAAAACCTATATTATTTGTTGTGGATTGTGTGCTTTTATTTATAAATTATTATTTTACTTAAGCATTGTTTCCACATAGCGATTTTGATTGGTTGTTTTGTCTTTTTACTGTGTTCGTATAAGTTTTGGTTTGTTTATTTTGCAAGTTTTACATTATAATTATTATCGTAAAAAGGGGGGCATTGGATATTGAGGGAGACTTGTAATTGACAAAACAGTACAAAGTGATAACTGGTGTATGTACGCTCTTCATTTGTAGGCCATATCGATAATAAACCCACTCGGAGCATCAGTGGGATATACTGTAGTATGTTCATTCTAGGTTGGGCAGAAATCGTAACCTCTAACCTCTGTAACTCAAAAAGGACTAGAGCAAATGAGCTGTCAATTTCCACGCCTATTCGCTGGCCAAGTCTTGCTATTTGGTAGAAATATTAGCTCGATTACTCTAGTCCTTTTTGAGTTGTTGTTGTTGTTCCCCAAGCTGCCTGGCCGAACAGATTTGGGATTTATGGCTTACCTATAATAACAGGGGTTAGTATAAAATGCTTCACTATAGGTAACGCCAGCGAACTTGACAATAATCTTGACCCCTTAACTTCTTATGACTCAAAATGAATGAAAGCAATCGGGCTGACGTGTCTATCATTTGGGAAGAGTCCACCGGGAAATAGGTATGGATATTTACAGCCAGTTTGCTCTAGGCCCTTTTGAGTTACAGTACAGAGAGGTCAAGGATCAAGATTATTGTCAAGTTCGTTGGTGCTACCTATACCACCACCACTTGTAGCATTACTGTAAATATTGCCTTCTGCACAGAGGACCGCCTTCTTTACCAATAACCTCACATTAATCCAACGAGCTTCGTCTTCTTATTGCCGGGCTAGCTCATGGTGGCCGTGACCTTGAGCCATTCTGCCATCTTCTCTCAGTGCTGGGAGAAGTGAATTACCAGTGTGAACAGAAGTCATAATTTGGTCTTTTGTCGCCCAACATGGCACATCAAAGTTATTGTGAATTAAGGATATCTGCACAATACAGTACTGCACTTTCTTGAGGATGTACTGTACAGCAATTTATGAACTACTTCACACCTTGTATATGTTTACAGTTATTTCATAATACCCAGTTTACAATGTATATATAACACTTGAAATATTCTATACTTTTGATAGTAAATAAACAGCCACATCAGTAGTACAGTAATCAAAGTGCCCAGTGTAGTAATGACCAGTGTGAATGATGATGTTGTTGGTCCCCAGGCTGTCTGACTGGGCAGCCCCAAGGTCCTGAGCAAGGCCAAGACCATAACCGAGCACCCCCACAAAACCCACCCTGCTTACCACTAATAAAGCCCAGATGACCGAAGCCACTCCAAGGCGGGGAGCTCAGGAGGGTGCAGAAATGCCAGGGAAACCAAAGCCCCGCCCAAGGCCCTTTGCCCCTCAAAAATTATGCAGGGAAATTTGAGGGGCAAAGTAATAATGTGACGCTTTGACTCCCAGTCTGCCAACCTCTAGGATGGCAGTAGGGAGGTCAATCCACGGAAGAGATGCCGCCACTTGAGATCTGGAAATATATAAGTAAAGGAACTGTCAGAGTAAGCTATGGGTATGGCAGAGATTGCTCAACTCTCACTCTGATCGACCAGCCCATCACCACACGATTAGAACCTAATCCTCTCAGCATCAGCTAGGAAAGGCCCTAGAAAGCCGTCTTTGGCGGGGGGATAGCTCCTCTATTTCAACCCATTTTGGGGTTGGGCACCCGCCATATTTTACAAGTTTTACCGGTACATTATAACTCCAATCATTAATGAGCTATAAAGATTAGTGGCTTAGATTTTTGGCCTAATGATATTGAATAGATTATGCTTGTTTTTGAGGATTGAACACGGTGCAACGCTATTATAAAAGATGCAGTATGGCTACTTTTACTGTAGCAGATCTTAATCAATGCAATTAATTTTATAAGATGGGGGATGTTATATATTCAGTTACACAGGTCTACCTTGATTTACGATTAGGTTACGTTCCTGAAAACCCGATCTTAAATAGAAAAATCATATAGGGAACCCTAAAATTACTGGGGTAAATGGGGATGCATTCTCGGACTAGCCAAACCCCAAGCCCAAAGCCCTAAAAACCTATAATAATATCGTAAATCGGTGCATCGGATAGTGAGGGAGACCTATACGGCTACTTTTACTGTAGCAGATCTTATCAATGCAATTAATTTTATAAGACGTGGGATGTTCTATTCAGTTTTACAATAATTTTAAGGGACTTATCTTCTCCTTTTTATTGTATGATATTAGATGTATTTTGTTACAGATGAATCAAGAAAGACGTGGGAGATGCAGACTTGGCTTGGCTTTGTATTTAGTGTTAATTATAATAATATTTTAGTTTTATACTATAGTTTGATTATAAAGAGTAGCAAAATATATATAATTGGAATGCAAGCTTACGTGTATTATTTGATTATTGTGAACCTTGATGCCATAGAACAGTGAACTTGTAGGCCTACAGGTAATGTTTTTTATATTAACGGTAAATATATTAGTCTATCGACAGTCCTCCGTCACCAATTTAAGTGATATATTAAGGAAAACTAATTGCTAAATTAATGAATTAATTCTAAAAGCTAAGAATTATGCAGTAGATATCTCAATTAGTTCCTAAATATACAATATATAAACAAGTAAATATTTTATATTATAATATACTTGAAAATTGTACACATAGTCAGATATCGTTTAGTAGATAGGAATACGCTCAGTCATACCTAATTATCAATGATTATGCAGATTAAAAAAAATTAAGATGGGAGTTGTTAATTTTGTTCTTGACTGTTCTGTAAATTGTAATGGTGTTCATTTATTTAGTTGGTGGTGTGGTAGCTCAGTGGTTTAGAACTGCACGCGCTGTGTCAGCCGCTGAGGGTTAGAGTCCTGGCTGCGGCACCATCCTGTGCTATATAGCCTTTGTTGCTTAGTGCAGTAGAATTAATTCCAGTTTGGGGTTTCTCCCCTTGGTGAAGTGAATTCGTAAGGTTATTCAACCTTATTATTACTCATTTAGTTTGTTCCTATAGGTAGCGCAAACGGACTTGACAATAATCTCGATCCCTGACCTCTTCGTAACCCAAAAGGGACTAGAACAAACTGACTGTAAATATCCACACCTATTACCTGGTGGACTCTTAACAAATGAGAGGAATTTCAGCCCAATTGCTTTCATTCATTTTGAGTTATAAGAAGTTGAGGGGTCAAGATTATTGTCAACTTCGTTGGCGTTACCTATAGCTTCTTCCATCAGATGACCTCTTCATATATTTTATCACTTCCACCAGTTGATTTCATTCAGCTTTTGACCGTCCTCTGGGAATCAAAGGGTAAAAACTAATCCCAACTACCGTAACTTGTTTACCGCTGAAAATTATTCCCAAGTTCAGTACAAAGGTAACTAGAAAGGTAACTAAATACAATTGAAAAGGGTGTCATCTGATTGAGAGGGCTAAGGGAAGTACAATAAATAGGGAAACCATGTGAGTATGTACAGCTGGGGTCAGTTCCAAATATTAAGTACATTGTTTAAAATGTAAAACTTGCAAAATAAACAAACCAAGACAGGGACAACACAATATAAATTATAAAGGCAAAAAAACTTGCCAAATCACTACGTGGAAATATCACTTTAGCAAAATAATTTTTTGAAATATAAGAACACAAACGATAAGAAAAAAGCATAAAATATATAGATACCATTTAAGTTTTTGTGTCTAAATAGTGAAAAACTATTTGGTAGCTCATCCAAGCTGATGATAATGAAGCAGTTTTATACCACCATGCACTCCCTGCTCAAGAGCTGGGCTAGGGTGGGTGCCCTGATGATCAGGGACTTCAGTGAACAGGTACCACAAATTGCTAGACTGCACCGTCCACCACAGCACTGGCGTCTGCGATTTTGATAATTTAATTTGACTTTATATTGTCCTTGTCCCAATTTTGGTTTGTTTAGTTTGCAAGTTTTACATTTTAATAAATAACACACTTGCTGGGCCAAGACTCGAACCGTCAACCTCACGGTTTGCAGGCGAGTGCTCTACCAACTGCGCTACGGCCTGGGTGATTTACTTGATATACCTAACTATTTTATTGAGCCATTGAAATGTAAGAAGTGCGTTTCTAAAAGTATATGCTCAGTTTTATTATTGCTATTGATTATAATGTCCTGCATGGAACTGACCCCAACTGTATCATGTGTTCATTTAATGGTGTTTTGTGAGAGAATAAAATGGTGTTCAATAGAAGTGTGATTAAGATTATTTACATATTTTAGATACACTGTACAATATTTGTCATAGGTGGTAGAACACAAATGAGTTTTTGGAATGTTTTATGTACATAATTATTGATAAATATATTTCTAAAGCTTTTTACCAGTATTTCTTCTGTCATTAAGGTATAATGGCCCCTTAGAAACAATAGTTGAACATGAGTGAGTTAAAATTGCGTGGAAATTAATTGATAAACAGATTGAATTACAATAATTCATCATCACCTCTTGTTGCCTTGCTTCCTCCTGGAAATCCCCCACAAAGCGATGGCCTTGGCGGAAATGACTTGAGACTACTTTGTTCAGATAGGCTTCTTCCCTTCCTGCCTTTATATTGTGTCGTCCCTGTGTAAAGTCAGTAAAAATAGGTTATCCTAAGCTGAACAAGATGCGGAAATATACTTGAGCCGACCAGGCCAAGTGAGATATCTCTCTTGGTCTAACTGGTAGAGCGACTGCCTCATAGCCCAAGGGTCCCGAGTTCAACTCCCGCCCAGGGCATATTTTCGAGAGGCTATTTTTGCATCAAACAAAGTTTAGGTGTGTTGGTAAAATTGTTAAGATGGTTGAAAGTAAGATCGGAGCTCCATAAATCCTCTTTCGGGTATGGTGTAAAAACCTATTCATACACCTGTTTTAGTTTGTTTATTTTGCAAGTTTTACATTATAATACAAGTTTAAAGACCGCTTTATCCACAGAGAGCATGGTTTCAGTGTCTTTAGTTTAGTATGTATGTAATGTATGTACTCAGGCACACACCCCACAGCTGGGGGCAGCCGACTCGAGACAGCTTTACTGTAGTACAGTTCAATAAAGACTTGCCAGGACACAGCCCCATCATGGAATCACAGTGGCCAATGTTGGTGTAGCGCTAACAGTGTCTCAGGAACACTCGATAAAGTTCACCTGGCTAATCCGCACCACACCAGCCTTAACCGTGCTACAATAAGGCAGTAACAAGAAATTACAGTACAGTAACTGCTACATAGGCTGACTGCACTACCGAAGTGACAGGCGGTGGGGTCGCTACATCCCTACGCCAGAGAGAAAGGCCGACTTGCGCCAGTGGGCTGTGAGAGTAAGACACTAGGGAACCATGGGTACACCATTATGGCCCCACTGCCTTCACCACTCTCAGGAAAAAGATAGAATTTAGAATGAAAAAAAAGGTAAAGTCTGAACTGGACATGGGAAGTAGAGGACACCAACCCTCACTCTGACAGATCCAGCCCACCACCTCTGAAGTGTGTCATTCCAAAGAGGGGTTGGGCTCACAATAAATTACATGGTATTTGGATTATTGTTTCTCTCTCTCACTCACGCTCTCGTTCTCTCTCTTATTATGTCTCGTTGATAATGACAGTACAGTACAGTACCTAATTTTTCTCCACACACTTTCTAAACAGATGAGTGCATGTCCTGTCTGTCTGCCCCATTACAAGAATTTCAGCTTTCTCCAAGTTTCCTGAGAGCCACTTCATCTTAATTATAAAGGTACGGATGTTGTTATTTTATCTATGTATTATGCCGCAACAGAACATGTTTAGTAATTTTACAGTTTTAAGCTATAATATGTATACATTCATTTTAATTTTTGATCCTTTAAGGCTAAATAAAGTTTACATGATCTGTATTGGAATGTAATGTACAATCAATCTCAGTTGTTGTTGTTGTTGTTCCCCAAGCTGCCTGGCCGAACAGCCCCAAGGCCCCGAGCAATTCCAAGGCCACAACCGAGCGCCCCCACAGAACCCTCCCTGCCGACCACAATAAAGCCTGGGTGACCGAAGCCACTCCATGGCGGGGAACTGAGGAGGGTGCGGAAACGCCCGGGAAACCAAAGCCCCACCCAGGGCCCTGTGCCCCTCAGCAATTATGAAGAGAAAGTTGAGGGGCAAGGGAAAAATGTGACACTTTGGCTTCCAATCTTGGTAGATTGGGAGGTCAATCCACGGAAAAGACGCCGTCACTTGAGATCTAGAAAATATATAAGTTAAAGGAACAGTCAAGAGTAAGCTATGGGTATGGCAGAGATCGCTCAGTTCTCATTCTGATAGACCAGCCCATCACCACATGACTAGAACCCAATCCTCTCAGCATCAGCTAGGAAAGGCCCTAGAAAGCCGCCTTTGGCGGGGGGATAGCTCCCCTATTTCAACCCCTTTCGGGGTCGGGCACCCGTCATCAATCTCAATTATACCATTACTCAGCCTCGAAAAATTGTATCAAATTCAATTGAGTCTGTATAACATTTTAGCTAACTTCATTATATCATTACCATTATGAATTCGATTTTGACATGTGTGTTTGCTTTTCAAAGCCAGAATTTTAAGGTACATATCTGAATTTGGCAAGGACATGTATTTTTATCCATGCCTCCGTGGTCTAATGGGTAAACGCACCCTTCTTCACAATGCCCACTAAAGTATGGTTCCCCAAATTTCAAGTTATAATGTTGCAAATGCAGTATACAAGAGGGTATTATTGAGCCTATACAGTGGTTATGATGGAGGTGTTCTAGTACTACTATAAGATAGGCGAGTGTGGTGGCCAGATGGTCGGGCCGCCGTCCATGTAGTATTCGGGCTTATAGCCCACATTCTCGTCTATTTTGACTGCCTGGGATACAATAATAGGGTATTGTCATCATATATATGGTGAGTTATCTGTTCAACAGGTGGCGTTGTGTGTGTGAGAGTCCGAGTGTAGGGGGTGAGACAGTGAAACACGGGAACGAGGTGGCTTCAGAGATGGGGTCGTTTCGGGCCATGAGTGAGCACCGTGCCTCATGTGAAGGCAAGATGGCAGGTGCTCGTTGTACTCTACGTGCTTCACATGTCTCACTCCCTAGACTGGAACAAGACCTCACAGGCTTCACTGTTCATTGTAAAGCGGTGAATGTTAAGGCTCTCAGCCTATGCCCGAGAGGAAGTAAGTTGGAATATAGAGAAAAAAAAAAAAAAAAATATATATATATATATATATATATATATATATATATATATATATACTGTATATATATTGCCAACAGGGGGGCAAATAACAAGTACGCCGCGACCCAATCATACCGCGGCCCGACCGACTGTACACCAGAAAAGGATGTGTACGGTTTAGGATTAGGCAAGGATAAATGCATGACCCCACAAGGACACAGGATCTATAGGATCATAATCTGCCAACTTACTATTGTGTTGATACTATACTCCGTTTCCTTTCAACTGGCGGTAAAGTGCAAAGTTCACATCAAGATTTCTCAGTTATTTTGCAGATTTAGTAGTGAAATATGGTGCTAATTATATAAACTTGGTCTTAATATGATGCAGAAACGAATTAGTTTCATATTTTCCCATTAACTATCGATACATTAGCTGCTAAGGGATTCAATTTACCGTCAGATGAAAAGAAACGGAGTATAGTTTGGGTACAGGGTAAGTCGAGATGAAGGGGTGTTTAAATAGTTGAACATGGAATACAATTAGATGGACTACAGATGGACGGAAGGTGGAGTAATGGAGATGGATTGGTGGTGGAGTAATGGAGGTGGATTGAAGGTGGAGTAATGGAGATGGATTGAAGGAGTAATGGAGATGGATTGGTGGTGGAGTAATGGAGGTGGAGTAATGTAGATGGATTGGTGGTGGAGTAATGAAGATGGGTTGGTGGTGGAGTAATGGAGATGGATTGGTGGTGGAGTAATGGAGATGGATTGGTGGTGGAGTAATGGAGATGGATTGGAGGTGGAGTAATGGAGATGGATTGGTGGTGGAGTAATGGAGATGGATTGGTGGTGGAGTAATGGAGATGGATTGGTGGTGGAGTAATGGAGATGGATTGGAGGTGGAGTAATGTAGATGGATTGGTGGTGGAGTAATGGAGATGGATTGGTGGTGGAGTAATGGAGATGGATTGGTGGTGGAGTAATGGAGATGGATTGGTGGTGGAGTAATGGAGATGGATTGGTGGTGGAGTAATGGAGATGGATTGGTGGTGGAGTAATGGAGATGGATTGGTGGTGGAGTAATGGAGATGGATTGGAGGTGGAGTAATGTAGATGGATTGGTGGTGGAGTAATGAAGATGGGTTGGTGGTGGAGTAATGGAGATGGATTGGTGGTGGAGTAATGGAGATGGATTGGTGGTGGAGTAATGGAGATGGATTGGTGGTGGAGTAATGGAGATGGATTGGAGGTGGAGTAATGTAGATGGATTGGTGGTGGAGTAATGAAGATGGGTTGGTGGTGGAGTAATGGAGGTGGAGAAGCGGAGAGGATTTGCTGGTTGTGATGGAGCGAAAGTGGAATTGGTGGATGAGGATTGACAGGTGAAAGTGGAAGGAGTGGAGGAGAGGTGGAGAACATGGAGGCGATAAATTGAATATAAACGATCTGTGAAAGAAAAATGTATTAAATTGTAAAGAGGGGCGACGGATGGTTGATGTTCTACTAATACTAACAATAATAATAATAATAATAATAATAGTGTTCCGAATATAGTCCGTTTCATTTCAGCTGGCGGTAAATTGAATCCTTAAGCAACTCACTATTTGATAAACAAATGAAAATAATAAGAAACCTAACAAGAAGGTAGCTGGTGGTTGAATACATACATGCATACATTTTAAGCTAGGTGGTTAACCCTTGTCTAGTGGGGTGTTTTGGGCTATTTTGGGCATATTCAGGCCCTCCTGAATGATCAATCAAGTATCTGCATGAAAAGAAATGTATTCAGCAAAAAACTAGGCGCTAAAAGCTTCAAAATGAGACCAGAACGAGCTACGTAGCACTCGTGGTTCTCATGCAGTGGTGCCACCAACATGGGAGTGTAGCGTATAGCGGCATATTTTTTCCCACTACGCTCATAGATAGGTTTACGCGTCAAGGTCACGGCCACGTCACACTGTAGCTCCATACATTATCAAGTGTTTCTCGTAAAGAAAGTGCAATCGGTGATTACCAAAGACAGAATAACCTATATAAACACTTAGTGAGTGCACACATACAAGAAACAAAGTCCGAAACAGAAGGATTGAAGTGAAAATAAGAGAAAAAAAAAACAGTGACTATGAACATGACGCCAACAATGGACGGGGATCAAAACAAATCCGACCCAGAGTGCCCCGACTGCGGAATCAAGTTCGCAGGTGAAAAAAATGCAATCCAATGCGACTACTGCCGGGATTGGCTGCACTATTTCTGCACAGAACTCCCTGCCTGTCAAATTCTCAACTATGCAAAAACGCCAAGGAAATTCATGTGCAAAACATGCTGCCTAACAAAGTTTGACACAAAGGGTGAGTGGGTGGCCGATGCAGAAACAGCCGTTCTCCAACACAAGGAACGACTAACCAATTCTGGAGCGATAAGTAAGGTAAGAAAAATCGTGTTCAGCTCCAGAGCAACAAAGCTGTCACCAACACGCCAGCTGACAATACACCAACAACCAAGGAATTAACTGGGGACACTAACCTAGGCCAAGGCCTACCCAAAAGCCCAGAAGTAGCCGTAGGCAAGAGTGACGGTGATAACCTCCATACCAGTACCACAACAAACATGGCTATAGATCTAGGTCTGGGGAACACACCAGAAGATATTAGCATCACAATGCTAGATGCCCATAGTCTCCCCCCCGCAACACTAGCAGACACGGCAGAGCCTCCTCAAAATACAGTAAGACAGGTGAGGTCGGGGACCCCAACGAGCACACACCCCACATGCAACGGATGCAGCCATAATGCTCCTACATACAGAAGAACAGGTGAGGCTAGTGCTGTAAATTCAAATCCATGGAGACCTAGGCCCAGAGCTGAAAACAAGGGCACTTATATTAGGAGGAAAAGCATGGAAGTATGCAATTTCTACCTAAGAAATGAATGCCGATATGGAGTAGTGGGCATGGGATGCAAACAAGACCACCCAAAAATATGTGCAAAATTCATGAAGCACGGGCGGGATGAAAGGATCGGTTGCAAGCGTGGATGGAAGTGCATCGACTACCACCCATATGTATGCAGAATCTCGCTCAACAAAAGGGCATGTACTATGAGAGACTGCAATCTTCCACACATCAAGGGAACCAAAATACTGACGCCCAGAAACAATGTCAACAAACCAAAGGAACACGCTACAGGACACATCCAAAGGGAATTTGCCTACACACCAACTCATGAGGAAAAATTAGAAAGCCAACGCAATGCCCTCAGAAGCTGGCCAACCATCCAGCAAACTCACAAGGTCAGACCAGCAGCGGTACACACGGCTATGCCCGACCAAGGTGCTTTTTTAGAGGTAGTAATGGGACGTCTTCTGGAAGTGGAAAAAACGGTCTCAAGTGATAATGGAGAGATTCCTAGCCCAAACCGAGGGGCCAGACATGAACCACAGAGGGTGCAACTACCACTAACTAGTTTTTTTGTGGGCAACATCAGAGGACTCTACCCACGAAACAATCAATGTAAAGTCCCCATGTTGGAAGAAATTGCAGAGGAAGATAACTCAATTTTTCTAGCCCTCGCAGAAACACACTTGAACGAAAACATTTTGGATGCAGAGATCAATATCCATAATTTCACACTATTCAGAGCCGACAGAGCGGACAGAAGCCACGGAGGAGTAGCACTCTACCTAAGGGAGGATATGGCTGCAAATACCGAAACTTTAGTTGCATTCTCAAATGGCACAACAGAGCTACTAGCAGTACACATAAGACAAACCGACATGCTCATCATAATTTTGTACCGACCTCCAAACACCACAGGGGAAATTTTCAAGGAGGTCACAGAGAAGATACAATCACTCCTACAAAATCTGCCAACTACCGCTACAGATGTCATCATCACAGGAGATTTCAACCTGCCCATCATTAATTGGGCAACCATGAAAATAGACGGAGGATCCAGGGATGAAAAACAGCAAGCCAAGGAGCTAATGACTATCATGGACACTGCATACATGAAGCAATACATCGAGGAACCTACAAGAGGCAACAACACACTGGACTTACTATTTGGCAACAACTTCGACCTGGTACACTCGTACGAAACTGTAAAAACTATAATGTCCGACCACAGCCTCATCAAAGTTAGAACCCCCCACACCAGCCACACCACCAAGAAGATGTCAACAGGAATCAAGCCAAATCCCCTGCACCTCTCTGAAAGATCTCAACTTCTACAGCAAAGATATAGACTGGGACATACTGAGAGCAATACTGGCAGTAACTGATTGGAGGGCACTATTCGAAGATAAAAACGTCAACGAAACTCTCAGTATCCTCCAGAAACAATGCCTGGAGACCTGTAAAAACATCATACCACCCAAATCAAGCAGGAAGCAGATTAAACTAATTCCCAGAGATAGAAAAATACTAATGAAGAAAAGGACGTACTTGAGAGCCAAGCAAAGGAAGACCAGCCATGTGCATACTATCACCAAACTACAAGAAGAGCTCGATGAAGTTGAACGAAAACTCATCCAGTCACACCAAGAGCAAAGAACACGTGAAGAACTCCAAGCAGTTGCAAACATACGAGTAAATAGCAAATTCTTCTATGCATACGCAAAAAGGAGACTCAGGAACACCTCAACAATAGGACCACTTGCAAAACCTACGGGCGAACTTGAGAGTGACCCAACCGAAATGGCCAAGATACTCAAACAGCAGTACGAAAGTGTCTTCAGCCCGCCAAATGAAGACAAGAAAATCGATAATGCAACGACCTTCTTTGAAAACGCTCCTGGGACACCACATCAACTCTCCTCGGTAACAGTATCAACAGAGGACATAATAGCAGCCATCGACAAGATTGGACCAAACTCTGCGGCAGGACCAGACGGCTTTCATGCCCAACTGCTAAAACACTGCAAACACCAGCTAGCCTTGCCTCTAAAACTGCTGTGGAGCAAGTCCCTCCAAACTGGATATGTACCACAATCCCTAAAAGAAGGTACCGTCACACCAATACATAAAGGGGGTAGTAAAGGCATAGCCAAAAATTACAGACCAGTGGTGCTGACGTCACATCTTATTAAAATCATAGAAAGAACAATACGAGCTAAGATGGTCAGCTACCTGGAAGATAACGAGGCATTCAACGAGGGTCAACATGGCTTTAGACAAGGCCGCTCCTGCCTTTCACAACTACTATCACACTACGACAAAATCCTACAGGATATTCAAGACGGAGAAAATGTAGACGTCATATATCTAGATTTCGCCAAAGCTTTTGACAAGGTGGACCATGGGATCCTTCTACATAAACTCAAATCACTGGGAATAGGGGGAGACCTTGGAAGATGGCTCCACAGTTTCATCACCAACAGAAAACAAAGAGTCACGGTTCAAGGAAGCCTATCAGAAGCAGGTGGGGTCATCAGCGGAGTACCACAAGGATCAGTACTGGGACCTCTCCTATTCCTCATCATGATAGGAGACATCGATAGGGACCTGGAACACTCAACAGCCTCATCGTTTGCTGACGACACCAGACTCATGAAGAAAATCACCTCACAACATGATGCACAGCTACTACAACAAGACTTGGACAAAATCCTGAAGTGGGCAGAAGAAAACAACATGGCCCTAAACAGAGACAAGTTCGAGCTTCTAAGGTACGGGAACAAGAGAGCACTACAAAACGACACCAACTACAAAAGTGGACAGCAAGAAATTACCGCCAAGGACACAGTGTAGGACTTGGGAGTAAATATGAGCAGTGACGCCACTTTTTCCCAGCATATTACCAAAGCCACAACAACAGCAAAACAAATAGCAGGCTGGATCCTGAGAACCTTCCACACAAGAAATGAGAGGTGTATGTTAACACTGTGGAAGTCACTGGTCCTACCACGACTGGAGTACTGCTCTCAGCTCTGGTCTCCCCAAAAAGTAGGAGAAATAACAGAAATTGAAGCCACCCAGAGGACATTCACCAATAAAATCCATGGGTTTCAACACTTTAACTACTGGGAGAGACTCAAGGAGCTGCAGCTGTACTCACTTCAAAGACGTAGGGAGAGATACATCATCATCTACGTCTGGAAGATTTTGGAAAAAAAGGTACCAAATCCAAACATCCAAGAGACTCAACACCAAAGGCGAGGGAGGCTGTGCTATGTGAGGACTATGCCGGGATCAACACAAAAAATCAAATCCCTGATCCATCACAGCTTTGCATACAATGGAACCAGACTGTTCAACTGTATACCAGCCCCTCTCAGGAACATGACCGGGGTGTCTCCAGACACCTTCAAGAAACACTTGGACATGTGGCTGGCCAAAATACCGGACCGGCCACCAACACCAGGATACCCCAGCACCAACTCCAACCGACTTCTGGAATGGAGAGTGGAAGAAAGGGAGCTGCCTGGTCGCAGTGGAGCCCCAGCTCAACTGTGTCACTAACGGACGGAATACAACAAAGTGTAACAAAGTGTAAAGTGTAAGTGCTCACTACTGTTAACACTGGCGGCCTCTCGAGAACAGAGGGAGCGTGAGTCAGTGGGTGGCGGTAAGCCCTGGGTGTCGGACGTGTGGCCTGCTACGCTCCCGGCCATTTGCACTCGATTTTAACCCTTTAAAAGCCTTAATAATGCTCCTAACTTGCTGCAAATTGGTGCACGACTTAAGTCGAGCGCCGCTCTTTAAGGGTTAAATGCCAGATCAAATAAATGCAAACCAAATGTAAGTGTAGTGTAAGAGAACAAGAAGCGGTAGCTATTGTGGTTGAATGCAAAAAAAATAAAAATAAAAATAAAATAAATACCCGAGACCAATTTAATGTAAGGGGAAATGTAAAAGACTAAGCTACTGACCATAAAAGAAAACGGATACTGTAGTTGAATGCAGGGTCCAAATATGGCCGTGGATAGCCTGTAAAAGGACACAGGCCGGCTCTCTTGTGTAATACTTCAATGGTTCACTGAGGGTAGAAGAGAAAGTTGGATTGGGAGAAGGGGAATTGTTTTGTTTGTATATTGGAAGTTTAGTAGTAGTAGTAGTAGGATGCCTCAATTTTGTTTTTTTTAAGATTTGGATAATATTGTGTGTAATATTGTTTTATTATATAATTTTTGTATATCATTAGTAGTATTTTTAGAAGACAAAGTTGGGTGTTTTGATAGTTTAGGAAAAGGGGGATTGTTTATTAGTATTATTTTTATTATAGATATAATTACAGTTTTAGTTTAATTATTTTTGTTTACCATTTTGCATTATTGATTTGGCACTTCAGCGTCAATTGTTGTTGTATTTATATTATATAATATTTGTTGTTTTATTTGGTGTAGGCCTATCCTTTTACGTATATTTCATTTGTATGTTGATTTGCTTTCATTTGAGTGTCAAGTGGTTTAGTGAGTTACAGAGTGTTTGTGGGAGAGACATTTTAGTGATATACTCACTTAACCCTTTCTTTGCGGTTGATGTATATTTACGTCCTACGTAAAAAGGGGCTAAACTGCGGCCGACATATAGACACGTTCTGGTAGTACCAGTTGAGTTGGTTGCATTAACCCGGGGAGCGTGTCTATGGCCTGTGACAAACGTAGTTATATGCGAATTAATTACCCAATATTCTGACAGAATTTGTTATATTAATCATATAAAGCATAATTAATTTTTCATGAGCACTTATTTTATTAATATGAGGAACATATGAACCGTGTACAGTGATAAAATAAGTGGGGAAAGCATTTGGGTGATCAAAAACGAAAATAATCGCCGCCCAGTCGTATCCTCAGGTGGGAGGCGGCGAGAAATATATCAACCCTCCTCGAGCCCTCTAGGTATACTGAGGCAAGCGGGTGAAGTCTCAGAGTTATATAAGGTCTCTTATGTAACTCCCTTGTGATACGTAACCACGGGAGAGAAATTCGCGTGAAATATAACCAATAAATGATGAAAATAAGAGGATACATAGGTGATAATTGAGGAGGGGGGGAAAATGTGGGGAAGGGGGGGGGGAGGTGAGAAACATCGATGAGTGGTTTGATTTACTAGAGAGGAATTATCTCACCTAATGACATATTCCTTTGTTTTGAGAGCCCCTGGGGCATTTTTTTAGGGTTTTTTCATGGTCTTGCTTCCGTGAGGCCTATCGCATTCGCTATACACATAATTCCGTGAATTCTATCGCACTTCTCGGGTTAAGGGGACTGGTTATTTTATTGAGCCTATATATTTATATATTCATATATTTTATAGTTTCCTCCCTAGACCTCCATAAATCTTAAAAAACATTCATTAGATAATATATATTTTATCTAAGATTATTGTGTTGCCTGGTATTGGGGAGCTATAAAATGCAAGGAGAGAGAAAGAGAGAGAGAATGACGTCAGGCCACAGCTATTCATTCCCTCACCACTCTACCATCCCATCTTGCCACATACCTTACCTCACAAATTGTAGTTTTAGGACTATTTTTATTTTCACATTTATTCGGTGGTAAGTTATATATAAACACAAATAAATAAGAGAGAGAGAGAAAGAGAGGGAGAGAGATAGAGAGAGAGAGCAAAGGTTATTTAATACATAGTTGACATGACATAGATATATATATAGATAAACAGAGAGAGAGAAGATACAAATAAATTAAAATAAATAAGTGTCCTCTTTTGTTTCAACAGTTTCTTTCTACAGTAATCAGAATTAATTTGTTTAGTGATGGATGGGGTAAAATAGGAAAACTTTAACCGATTTGTATGGGTTTAATTGTGTTTGCGTTGAAGAGTGCTTTCATGTAGGGAGCATCAATTATAAGGCAAAATGTGTGAAATTCTGGCTACTACTAATTTATTTATTCGTTTAGGAAGGGTCTCTAGTACCGACCAACCTTACAAACGTCACATAGACAAATATCTCACGACAAACCCCAGCCATACTTTTATATATATATAATTATATACTGTATATATATATATATATATATATATATATTACTTTTAATTTGTTCTTTTTCATAATTATCCTATTGGTTTTTATGTAATATACAGTTAATACCAACTTTTCACATAAAGCAGTATATTTCGGCACAAAATCATCTTAGTAACCTAGTAATCAAAGAGAACATGACAATTTACCGGCAGCTGACCATAAGGGGTCCCATTGAACCCCCCGTGCTGGGAATGCCGCTCTGGGTCGGCTTCCTGTTGCTTCATTAAGGGGGGGGGGATGGTTCACTTTTTGGCTGATTTTTGCATGTATTCATTATTTATCTAGTTTCCTCCCTAGACCTCCATCAAATTTAACAAAACGTCCATTAGATCCTCCTCCTAGATTAATTTGTACATTTTTCGGTAGAAAAATTTCCCGGCCGAAGGCCGATTCTTCCAACATTACATAAGAACATTACAGGTTCACTATCGTTCGCCAGGGAAAAAATCGATACCTAAATAGCACGAAAGGTCTAAATATTGACGACGAAATGGGGCGAAAGGTCTTAAAATCGACTAACTAATGGGGCACAAATCTTAACATCTGAAAACTAATGGGGCTAAACATGGGGGAGAAAGTGGTCCAGAAAACCGGCCCATCCCCCCTTAAGCCTTCCATCACCAGATACCTCGCCTCAACTTTATAATAGCGTCTAGTGTTACAATAGCTAAAACACACACAAGCTAAAAACCATACAATATAAACAGATACATTTGTTTTTTTATATATATAACAAAATATCAAGTGGGGAGGGGGATTTTTGTAATGCAAGAGTTATTCGATGTAGTTTAATACCCCTACCCTTCTCCAACTCTCACTCCACCATTCATACCGTCCCAGCTCTCCCCCTATCTCTCTATCACTCCACCACTTTATAGACGTTATAGACTGCATCACCGTTGATTCATTTAAACTCCGCCTAGACAAATATCTCGCATCAAACCCGCGACTGACTGCGTTTGTAAATGAATAACTTTATTTTATCCCCCCCTCAGTTACTAACCCATCTGTCCCCTACTAACTTCCTAATCCTGCCACGGACATTAGTTCCAGGGCAGTATTTTCAATGTTCCTTACCCACTCTAAACCACTGTTTGGACACTTGATCCTCAGTGTTTTGGAGGACAAGCAACCTAGAAGGGTCACTAGATCTGTTGTTGCTTGATTTCCTTTGTACTCCTTTGTACTCCTTTGTACACTCTCCAACTCTCACTCTATCATTCATACCCCCTCCCCCTCCACCACTCTCCTACTCCACTCCAACTATCACTCCACCATTCATACCGTCCCTGCTCTTCCCCTCCACCTCTCTTTCACTCCACCACTCTCCAACTCTCACTCTATCATTCATACCCCCTCCCCCTCCACCACTCTCCTACTCCACTCCAACTCTCACTCCACCATTCATACCGTCCCTGCTCTCCCCCTCAACTCTCTTTCACTCCACCACGCTCCAACTCTCACTCCACCATTCATAACCTCCCTCTCCACCACTCCTACTCTCACTCCACCATTCATACCCCCTCCCCCTCCACCTCTTCCATTCCTCCACTCCAACTCTCGCTCCATCATTCATAACCTCACTCCCCCTCCCCCTCTCTTTCACTCCACCATAATTTTATACCCCTCCCTCTCCTCCCCTATCACCTTGACCGCCAGCCATTGTATGTAAATTCCCCCCCCCCCCCCCCCCTCCTCCTCCCTGGATTTGGCAACAGCAGACAGTAAGTGAGTTAGTAAGAGTGTACGGTCGCGCTAATAAGTCATGTCCCAGCTGTCATTAAGTTCGGCTGGCTCTGTGCTGTATTAATGTCTGTCAGATGTTGAATAGGGTGGGTAAGTGTAGGGACATGTGTGTATATTTCACTCGATATGAAGAAATGAAGCTTGGATATTGCTGATACCCATTATTGATCAAAACGTACTTGGTGCTGAGACATCACTTATTAGCGCGACTGTGCATACACTCGGGCCGCAGCACATTTGGGCCGCGTTATGATTGGGCCGCGCACCTTGCTTGCTGAAAACAAATACACAAAAAAATTCTCCCTACCGACGGCATCGGCGCCAAAATTATGGGGTAAAACTCGAAGCCCTTTACTGCCAAAATAGATGCTGATTTCAATATGGCAATGTCCGCTGCTCTATTGGGTGGCGGCCCGAGCGTCGCGGGAGCCCCACAAGAACCCTCTTCGAGATAAATGTGTAGGCTACATTTTTCGATAGAAAAATTCCTTTTAAATTACAGGCTCGCTATCGCTTGCCAGGAAATATTTGACTCCTAAATGGCACGATTGGTGTCCAAATGGACAGAAATAGGGTGAAAGGTCTGAAAATCATCAACCTAATGGGGCAAACTTTTTAAAATGTCAAAACTACTGTGGCTAAACAGGAGGGAGAAGTGGGGGCAGAAAAAAAGGATACAAACCCTCCAGTGAAAATCTCCCTTCAAGAGTTCTTGAAACCTCATAAATCGCCTGGTCCTGATGAGGTATATGCTAGAGTATTAAAAGAATGTAGGGATGAGTTAAGTTACCCATTAACATTTGTATTTAATAAATCATTGGAGACAGGTATAGTTCCAGAAGCTTGGAAGCTTGCAAACGTAGTTCCGATCTTCAAAAAAGGTGACAAATCAATAGCATCCAATTACCGTCCCATTAGTCTTCCATCAATCATAGGAAAGCTACTAGAGTCAATTATTGCTAGTAAAATTAGAAACCACTTAGATACATTTAATTTAATAAATTCTTCTCGGCATGGATTCACTCAGGGACGTTCTTGCCTTACTAATTTGCTTAGTTTTTTCTCAGAGGTATATGAAGCAGTAGATAATGACAAGTCATATGATATAATATATTTAGATTTCAGTAAAGCTTTCGACAGAGTCTCCCATGAGAGATTGATGAGAAAGGTTGAGGCGCATGGAATAGGTGGGGCGTTGTTGGGATGGATTAGGTCATGGCTAATTGGTAGGAAGCAGAGAGTCAGCATAAATGGTACGAAGTCAGAATGGGGAGCAGTCAAAAGTGGTGTCCCCCAGGGATCTGTATTAGGTCCTCTGTTGTTTGTTATATACATAATGACCTTGATTTAGGTATAACTAGTAGGATAAGTAAATTTGCAGACGATACCAAAATGGGGAGAACAATTGATTCAGATAGAGATATAGAGTGCCTCCAAAGGGATCTAGATACCTTACACGAATGGTCAGTAAATTGGCAGATGAAGTTTAACATGACAAATGCAAGGTATTAAAGATAGGGAAGATGCATACAAATGTTAAATATAAACTATCTAATATAGGAATTAGAAAACTCGAATTGTGAGAAAGATCTAGGTGTGTTTGTTAGCAATGATTTGAAGCCTAGACAACAGTGTATAAGCGTTCGAAACAAGGCAAACAGGATTCTCGGGTTCATCTCTAGGAGTGTGAGTAACAGAACTGCTAATGTTATCTTAAAACTTTACTTGTCATTAGTGAGACCCCATATGGATTATGCTGTTCAATTTTGGTGTCCTTATTACAGAATGGACATAGATTCATTGGAGAGAGTACAACGTAGAATGACAAAAATGATCCATAATATTAGAAATCTTCCGTATAAAGAAAGGTTGAAGAAATTAGGCTTACATTCGTTAGAGAGACGCAGAGTTAGAGGGGATATGATAGAGGTGTTCAAGTGGGTTAGTGGGATTAACAAAGGGGACATGACAAATGTACTAAAGCTCAGTGATAGCGAAAGAACTCGTACCAATGGTTTCAAATTAGATAAATTTCGTTTCAGAAAAGATATAGGCAAATATTGGTTTGGTAACAGAGTTGTAGATGGGTGGAATGGACTACCAGGTGCTATAGTGGGATTAAAAACGATAGGGAGCTTTAAGATAAAATTGGATAAGCATATGGACGAGAAGGGTTGGGTGTGAAGGGGGATCAGCAGGGTTGGGCCAATCAGCGCTCTGCAGACCCCGTAATCCTGCGTTAAATCTCTAACCGTTTTGGTAAGATGATCCTCAGGGTATTAGAGTGTTCAGCCTATAATTGGGCTTTGTAATTGGGGTTGTGTGGGACAGGGATCTGCCTTGCTTAGGCCAATCGGCTTTCTGCAGACTCCCATTTTCTTATGTTCTTATGTTCTTCCTTTATGCCCCACCACCACCAGTAGACAATGAGTTACAAGAGCCGTCCTTTTAATATGATTGTGGCTACTTTTAATATGATTGTGGCTACTTTTAGACGATTCTGGCTACTTTTAATATGATTCTGGCTACTTTTAGACGATTCTGGCTACTTTTAATATGATTCTGGCTACTTTTAATATGATTCTGGCTACTTTTAGACGATTCTGGCTACTTTTAATATGATTCAGGCTACTTTTAATATTATTCTGGCTACTTTTAGACGATTCTGGCTACTTTTAATATGATTCTGGCTACTTTTAATATGATTCTGGCTACTTTTAGACGATTCTGGCTACTTTTAATATGATTCTGGCTACTTTTAATATGATTCTGGCTACTTTTAATATGATTCTGGCTACTTTTAGACGATTCTGGCTACTTTTAATATGATTCTGGCTACTTTTAATATGATTCTGGCTACTTTTAATATGATTGTGGCTACTTTTAGACGATTCTGGCTACTTTTAATATGATTCTGGCTACTTTTAGACGATTCTGGCTACTTTTAATATGATTCTGGCTACTTTTAGACGATTCTGGCTACTTTTAATATGAGTGGCTACTTTTAATATGATTCTGGCTACTATTAGACGATTCTGGCTACTTTTAATATGATTCTGGCTACTTTTAGACGATTCTGGCTACTTTTAATATGATTGTGGCTACTTTTAATATGATTCTGGCTACTATTAGACGATTCTGGCTACTTTTAATATGATTCTGGCTACTTTTAGACGATTCTGGCTACTTTTAATATGATTCTGGCTACTTTTAATATGATTCTGGCTACTTTTAGACGATTCTGGCTACTTTTAGACGATTCTGGCTACTTTTAATATGATTCTGGCTACTTTTAATATGATTGTGGCTACTTTTAGACGATTCCATTGTTTTAAAAATGTTCAAATTTATCTTGAAAGGGGGCCAAGGGGGTGTAATTTTAAGCTTGTTGGAGGTCTAGGGAACAAACTAAAAACCTCCCCTTAATTCGTCTGCCCAAGACGAGAGAGAACGGGTATTTTCAGTTATCATATATTAGAGAAACTCGGCCCCGGGAGCTAATTTGCATATGTAATGTTCTTTGGCGTATCGCGGTACATTTCCGTAACTATATGGCGCCGGGGAGAGAGGCCTATGATTCTAATTCTAATGGGAAGATAGTGTACCGATAACAAATATTAGTTCAGGGGGCTAAACATGAGGGAAAAGAGGGTCCCGAAAAATCCACCATCTCCCCTTAACTCCACCACATTGCTAACATCTGCCAACCATCCCAATAATATAGCCCAAACATACAAACACACATCCTAAACAAATGAATCTACAAATGCGGTACAGAAATGCACATCTTATGACTTATTAAAATACAAAATAATGTAATAGCCAAAGATTGAAACACACATCCTAAATACATAATAATACAAATACGGAACAGAAATGCATAATTATCTCATGACCTAATAGAATACAAAATATGATAATTCTACACTTCTCTTCCGTTCAACATAGATGTCATTTACCCAGCCTTTTTGAACCTTGATATTCTCCTTACTGCGTTCCTTTTAATGATGTTTGTATAAACAGAACAAGTGGACCGCTAATCCTCCTAGATACTTGGTACAATTAACCCCTTACCAGATTACCACGCATTTTGACACTTTATTCTGGCTATCATTAGACGATTTTAGGCAATTTAGGAAATTGTCCCGTTCCGAGGCTAGATGGGGATTGGGAGGGGGGATGTGAGTGTGTGGTTGGGTTGGACTCCTCCTTAAGCTGCATACAATCGCATCCAAGCCTTAATGAGCCTATCATATATTGAAGGGGTTGAATTGTCC
>CM064548.1:8562738-8675668 GCA_032716605.1 Paralithodes platypus | reverse complement strand
GCTATGTTGTTCCCTTCTTGTCCCTAGCTCCCGTGAGTGAAGCCGTACAAGCCTAATCTGCAACCTGTCCCCATCCACACAAACACCTGTCAACTGCACGAGTAAGTCACAACAACATTAGCAACATTATGGCAACCCCTCAGATTATTGTATCAACACCAGCAATAGCTTATGCAACTATATCAACAACAACAAACACGAGAACATCATCAACAACAACAACAACAACAACAACAACACCTCCAATAGCAATTATATATAACATCAACACCACCACTACCACCACCAACAACACCATCACCACCACCAACAACAACAACACCACCACCACCAACAACAACAACACCCAAACAAAACAACCCACCCCCCCACCAACACCACCCCCACCCAACAACAACAACAACATACCACACCACCACCGACCAACAACAACAAACAACAACAACCACACAACAACACACCACCACCAACAACAACAATCAATTACAACAACAAACAACATCACCACCACCACCACCAACAACAACCAACACCAACAGTCACTAACACCACAACAACAACAACGGACAACAACACCACCACCTCAACAACAATCAACACCCCACAACAACACAACACACAACCCCAACAACAACACCACCCCACCAACAACAACAACAACAACAAACACACCACCACCACAACAACAACACCAACACCAACAACAACAACAACAACACCACCACCACCAACAACCACCACCAACAACAACAACACCAACAACATCAACAACAACAACATCACCACCACCACCAACAACAACAACAACAACACCACCACCACCAACAACAACAACAACACCAACAACAACAACAACAACATCACCACCACCACCAACAACAACAACAACACCATCACCACCACCAACTACAACAACACCAACAACAACAACACCACCACCAACAACAACGACAACAACAACACAATGCGACAACATTTGGCATTTGTAACCATACCAATACTCAAACCATTTCTAACTATTCTACCTGCAACAATAGCTCATGCAACAATAGCAACAACAACAACAACAACAACAACCATTTGAAAATGTTACATGTGGCACTATATTCTATATACTACTTGCAATGGCTCGAATATTCCTTAATTTTGGCCGTGTCACTCTTTCAACATACACTTCTGCCTTTTGTCTCCCTCATCCGCATAGAAAAACAAACTTATATAAACGCTTCTGAATGCTTGTGTGCTTGCTTGTTGTGGGCGAACCTCTTTCCCTTTCTTGTGTTTCTTGCTGATCCTCCCCAAACTGTCACCTCTTTCTTTCCTTTCTTGTGTTTCTTGCTGATCCTCCCCAAACTGTTATATGTGTTCTTCTCCTGTCACCTCTTTCTTTCCTTTCTTGTGTTTCTTGCTGATCCTCCCCAAACTGTTATATGTGTTCTTCTCCTGTCACCTCTTTCTTTCCTTTCTTGTGTTTCTTGCTGATCCTCCATAAACTGTTATCTGTGTTCTTCTTCTGTCACCTCTTTCTTTCCTTTCTTGTGTTTCTTGCTGATCCTCCATAAACTGTTATATGTGTTCTTCTCCTGTCACCTCTTTTTCCTTTCTCGTGTTTCTTGCTGATCCTCCCTACCCCTTGTTTGGATCTGTGTATGTCAACATAAACAATATAAAGAAAGGTAAGGACAAAATTAACCCCTTCAGCACCATGACGCATTTGAACAGTGTATTCTGGCTATCAATAGACGATTCTAAGCAACTTAGGAAGGATCTGTGTGAATCAAGAGGGTAAATACTATCTCAATTAACCCTCTGATTTCCCGATGCCCGAGTGTCCACAGGCGGCATGATTATCTCGTATGTATGTATGTATGTATGTATGTATGTATGTATGTATGTATGTATGTATGTATGTATATACTCAGGCACATATCTCATAGCTGGAGGTGGCCGACTCGAGACAGAGCCCGAACAAGGACAACACACACAACGTAAATATATAAATCAATAGCTAATAACAAATAAAGGCAATGTAATTTACCGGCCATATTGACCTCCTGTTGCAATAGATTGATATTAGTCATAATGCTCGCTTATTATGCAACCATGTATAATTATACAGTTAAGGAAGAGAGAGAGAGAGAGTGTGTGTGTGTACAAAGGAGTACAAAGGAAATCAAGCAACAACAGGTCTAGTGACCCTTATAGGTTGCTTGTCCTCCAAAACACTGAGGACCAAGTGTCCAAACAGTGGTTTAGAGTGGGTAAGGGAACATTGGAAAGGGAACTACTGCCCTGCCACTAACGTGGCAGGACTAGGAAGTTAGTAGGGGACATATGGGTTAGTAACTGAGGGGAGGATAAAGTTATTCATTTACAAACGCAGTCAGTCGCGGGTTTGATGCGAGATATTTGTCTAGGCGGAATTTAAATGAATCAACGGTGCTGCAGTCTATAACGTCTCGGGGAAGCCCATTCCACAAGTTGACAACTCGATTGAAGAAGTGTGTGTGTGTGTGTGAGAGAGAGTGTGTCTGTGTGAGAGAGAGAGAGAGTGTGTGTGTGAGAGAGAGAGAGTGTGTGTGTGAGAGTGAGAGAGAGTGTGTGTGTGTGAGAGAGAGAGAGAGAGTGTGTGTGAGAGAGAGAGAGAGGTAGTGGTACACGTATGAGTCATCGGGGAGTCACCTTTCTGGGTCACTCTCACACACACACACACACACACACACACACACACACATGTATACACACATATAACTTACACACATTCTGTATAATTCACACATACCCATACACACTTTTATGTACACTCGACCAAAAAACAGTCTTTACACTAACGCTCTAAACATTCTGAAAGTGGGTGGAAATCTTATGATAATACCTCACAGACGTATGTTTCACCCGGTTCATTCCGTTCACACTAGGTTATGTACAGCTCACCAGTGTAAACATTGTGTTTTGGTCGAGTGTACCTCCCAACACACACACACACACACACACACAAACAAACAAACACACATTCACATCATACATGTTTGCTTACGTACTGTACACACATTAATATGTACCTTTACACACACACACACACACACACACACACACACACACACACACACACACAAACACAACACACACACGCACTCACACACACACACACACACACACACACACACACACACACACAGCCCGTAGCCTAGTAGGTAGAGCTCTCGTCTCACACACGAGGGGTCGGGGGTTCAATCCCCGGCCGGGCGGAGACAAATTGGGCTTGTCTCCTTTCATGTGTTAGCCTCAGTTCACCTAGCTGTAAATAGGTACCTGGAATAAGTGGACGACGTTGTGACGTCCCATCTGGGGTTGGCAAAAATGGTACAAGGCGAGATGGGTATCATATGGTTCACCTAAGCTGATGGCTACCTAAGCCTTCGGGCGAGACGGTACCGTCTATAGTGAGATTGGTACCATACAGATCCACCCTAAGCCTTCGTTTCCGATGTCGCCAATTGGCTAAAAATACAGACTACACACACATCCACAGCCATTCCAACGATACATATAACACCTACACATATAGGAGGCGGGAAATAACGAGCATGCTCACTCCCGAAATACAACTAGAGTAAGTACAACTAGAGTAAGTACACACACACACACACACACACACACACACACACACACACACAACACAGCCCGTAGCCTAGTAGGTAGAGCTCTCGTCTCACACACGAGGGGTCGGGGGTTCAATCCCCGGCCGGGCGGAGACAAATTGGTCTTGTCTCCTTTCATGTGTTAGCCTCAGTTCACCTAGCTGTAAATAGGTACCTGGAATAAGTGGACGACGTTGTGACGTCCCATCTGGGGTTGGCAAAAATGGTACAAGGCGAGATGGGTATCATATGGTTCACCTATGCTGATGGCTACCTAAGCCTTCGGGCGAGACGGTACCGTCTATAGTGAGAATGGTACCATACAGATCCACCCTAAGCCTTCGTTTCCAATGTCGCCAATTGGCTAAAATACAGACTAGACACACATCCACAGCCATTCCAACAGTACATAAAACACTTAACATGCATTTCACGCAATATATTCCCAGTTAAGGAGGCGCGATAATAATGAGCTTAGCTCGCATTGCGTGGATTCCCCTTGACGAACAAGTAACTGAGTAACACACACACTAGGAAACGAAGTGATTCCCAAAGCAGAAAAAGAAAAAGACTTGGGGATAGAATTTAAGGATAACATGTCTCCAGAAAGCCACGTAAATAAGATAGTGAGAGAATCACTAGCACTATTGGCAAATATCAGGATGTCTTTCAATTATCTTAATGAAAACACCATGAAACAAATAATAACGGCAATAATAAGACCCAGGATGGAATATGCATCTGTAGTGTGGTCCCCTCACATGAAGAAACATATCCACAAAATTGAGAGGGTACAGAGAGCAGCTACGAGGATGATCCCAGGTTTGGAAAATTTGGAGTACCAAGAGAGACTCGAGAGATTGAATCTACCTACACTGGAACAGAGAAGGAAACGAGGACAGCAAATTCAGATATACAAATGTGTTATAGGTATTGACAAAATCGACCAAGAAAACTTCATAGAGAGGGATGGAGGTGAGAGAACAAGAGGTCACAGCTACAAACTGAAAGTGCCTAATAGTAAATCTGATCTGAAAAGTAAAAGATTTCCTACCAACTTGATTAGTGGGTGTAACAAATTCCCAGCCGAAGTAGTGTCTGCACCATCAGTGCATAGTTTCAAAGCACGGTATGACAAACATATCTTAGGAGGCGGGAATTAACGAGCATGCTCACTCCCGCAAATACAACTAGTGTGTAAGTACAACACACACAGTAATTATACCTTACATAATATCACACCTGTGTAACTATTCAACCACTGATATAGATTTGTTTTCATCATCAAGGTTAATATCATTAATTATTTGTAATTACTCCACAATCCCACCACTACTGCCGACTCATCACAACGGACTCACCACACCACATTTAGTATCATCACTATCATCACCACCACAATCCCTCATCACTCAGGGTTCCCACCACCACAGAATCATCATTATCACCACCATCACCACCACAATCCCTCATCACTCAGGGTTCCCACCACCACAGAATCATCACCACCACATCATTATCACCACCATCACCACCACAATCCCTCATCACTCAGGGTTCCCACCACCACAGAATCATCATCACCACCACATCATTATCACCACCACAATCCCTCATCACTCAGGGTTCTCTCCACCACTACTGCATCATCACCATCATCATCATCACCACCACTCAGGGTTTCCACCACTCCTGCCGACTCATCACAACGGACTCACCACAACATCAATTATCTCTCTCTCTCACGTCGTAAGGGGAGATGGGGCGTTTTTCTGTTCCCCCTTCTTCCTCATGTTTAGCCCCATTATTGTTTAGATTTGTTAGGTTTGACCTCATTAGTTGGCCGATTTTAAGATCTTTCGCTCCATTATTTTGCCAATATCAAGACCTTTCATTCAATGTAGGTGTTTTTTTCATGGCGAGCGTAAGCGAGCCTGTAATGTAAGAGTAATCGGCTGTCGGCCGGGACATTTCTCTATCAAAAAATGTACAATTTTTTTTTTTTTTTTTTTTGGGGGGGGGGGGGGATTTTTTATCGAAAAATTTACAAATTTACCTTGAAGGAGGTGTATATACTGTATATTATTTGTGTATTCTTTATTTTGTCATAATGTTTGCGTATATTTATCATGTGTTTTATTATAGATATGTTATATTATCCGTCATATATGTGCGTTTACTCCATATACTGTATATATATATACCGGTATTATCATCACCACAAAGTTGTTAATGCAGACAAATAACCTTGATTCATCTCACACTACCCACATGACGTCTCTTCCAACGTCTGTATCCTCCTCCTCTCACTACCTGGTCAACCACAAGTTCCCACCATCTGTCATGTACTATCAACCGCTAAATTGCATTGCCCCAACATGCCACTGTGTGAATTGAGATAGTCTTTACCATAGACTACAGTAGGTCTGGACTTGACACGAACATGCAACTTTGCAGTAAGGGACCCAAAATCGGAGAACGAACCCCCAAGTTCGAACCTCGAAACCGCGAAAATGTCACCGTCTCGCTATCGCTCGCCAGGAATAAATCGACACCTATATGGCACGAAAGGTCCTAATATTGACAAAGAAATGGTAGCCAAAACTCTCAAACGGATTATAATCTCCGAACGGAATAATAAACGGAACGAACGGATTATAATCTCAAAACTAATGGGGATAAACATGAGGGAGAAGGGGGTCCCAAAAAGCGACTACCTCCCCTTTCTATATCTCCATGATAGCTTATCGTAGAGACACTCACTATCTATCCTGAGTGTTTATTTCCTTTATTGAGTCGCTACATTCTTCTATAAAGCTTTTTACGCCTTCATTACTGTTGTCCCTATTCGGGCTCTGTCTTGAGTCGCCCCCCCCCCCTCCCCCCAAAAAAAAAAAAAAAAAAAAAAAACAGAAAACAAAAACAACAAAATTGAAAAGTGGGGAATGGGCCTGAGTACATACATACATACATGGCCGTTGACATCATATTATATTCTAGCATTTTAATTTTTGTTTACGATCTTATTCAGCTTAGGAAGGATGTCAACCCATTAGAAAGCGACAGACTATCTCTATGTATCCTTTCAGCTACCATTATATCCTTCCTAAGCTTCATAAAATCTCCTAAATTCCCCCGCAATGTCAGGTACAAATTGATTAACACCAAATATATATGCACAGGTGATTACATTCATTAGGATGTTGTAATGGGCAATTTTCTCGGACACTTAATATGGGAGCTAGCTATATTAAATTGGTACCGTTTATAGCCAATGAAATGAGAGAGAGAGAGAGAGAGAGAGAGAGAGAGAGAGAGAGAGAGAGAGTAAATACAAACAACCAGATAAACAGTTAAACAAAGCTATGATAATCAGGGCGGGTTTAAGCAAGCAAGACACCTGATAAATCAAGCCCCAGATAAGATAATAGGATGATGATACGAGTGGAGAGAGAGGTGGTGTGTGTGTGTGTGTGTGTGTGTGTGTGTGTGTGTGTGTGTGTGTGTGTGTGTGTGAAAGAAAGTGGGTTTGTGTGTGTGTGTATGTTTGTGTGTGGTTGTGTGTGTGTGTGTGTGTGAAAGAAAGTGTTTGTGTGTGTGTGTGTGGTTGTGTGTGAAAGATAATGTGTGTGTGTGTGTGTGCAATAGTTAACCCATTCAGTACCGGTGACGTCCCTTTCATCTTACTACTACTGTATTCAGCTTAAGAAGGATCTGTGGTAGCTAAAAGGATCAACTGAGATAGTTTGTCGGCTTTTAATGGCTAGAGGTCCTTCGTAAACTAAATAAAATCATCTAATAGTTGCCAGAATATAGTGAAGAGGACCTCACCGGTACTGAAGGGGTTAATGATCTCTATTAGCCTTTGTAACTTGAATCGTGAGTCATTTTCTAAGCTGAACCGAACGATCCAATGAGCGCCAGAACCCAAATACTCGTAGACCAAATGAGCCATCGTCTAACGGAGGGAGTAATAATAGAGTTCGACGTTTTCTTCCTATAGATGGCTGGTAGTGTGCCGGTATAGAGCCAATACTGTGTGATAGTGGTGGTGATGATGGTGATGGTGGTGGTGGTGGTGGGGGGGTTAGTAGTAGTGGTGGTGGTGGTTGTAATAGTAGTGGTGGTAGTGGTGACGGTGGTGAGGGGGGGGGGGGGGGGGGTGGGTGTGGTGTGGGGGGGGGGACTCTCACAACGGTCTACACAGTTAACTTCTCATTGACTGTTACGTGACTGGAGGAGAGGGAGATAACTGGAGTGTGGAATGTGAAGATGAGTGTTAAATGACTGGTAAGGGGGGGGGGGGGGGATAAATGGACTGCTGTTATTAAGAGATGACTTACGTGACTGTTATGAGGGTAATGGGGGGTGAGGGAGAGAGATAACTGGAGTGTGGGATGGGGAGATGAGTGTTAAATGGGTGGGAAGGGGGGGGGGGGGGAAATAATTGACTGTTGTTATGTGACTGGGAGGGGGGAGGGGGAGGGAGAGGGAGAGGGAGAGAGATAACTGGGGTGGTGGTATTGGGAGGAGGGGGATAAGTGGACTGTGATATTGGAGGATGATTGTTACGTGATTGTGAGGGGGGGGGGGGGAGAGAGATAACTGGGGTGGTGTTATTGTGAGATGACTGGTAGGTAAGAGTAGTGACTGGTTGACTGGTTGATAACTGGATTACAGTTGATGAATGATCGGTGTCTGACACATAGGAAGAGCCTGAAGATAGACTGCTGAAGATTATTATACAGTATTTTTGTTTCTATGTGCATGCAGGAAACAAAAGGCAAACCTTTCTGTAACAAGTGTCGCCCCCAAGGTTGTAAAGAATGACAGAGGGCCAAAATCAAGGTAGTGTACGTTAGAGGTAATTTAGGTGTGCTGGAAAGAAGTGTTGTGTGCTTGTGTAGTGAAACGAATCCGAGGAAGAGGTTTTTGCTAGAGTTAGCTGGATTACTTTCTGTGTAGGTGAATATATGAATGACTCGTTAAAATAGTTAATTGACAATTTTACTGACTAGTTGAGTGAATAATTGACTGCCTGACTGACTAACATTCCGGTATCAGGCCAAATTAAAGACGTTATCACCCACCAAGTAATTTCCTTCACCAACAAGGAAATCTCACTCTCATGATTGCACATTTTTCCACTCTTTTTGTTGGGGGGGGGGGGGGGGAGGAAAAGTTGGAAAGAGGAAGTACAGTGGTCCAACCTTTATATATTATATATATATATATATATATGTATCACTATTTCAACCAACTTCAATATGCACGTTATATGCTATTTTCTCATATTTGCACACTTTCCACCTCCAACATATAAATATTTTTGTTTTATATTTATCACTATTTCGAACAACTTCATTATGTAATTGATATGTTATTTGTATGTAGTAAATGTACAGTACATAGGGTTTGCATGTATGTATGTGCATGACTCCAAAGTATATATTGCATTATATGTATGTTGGTAAATACTAGTATCACAAGAAATGCATGGAATTACGAAACCAGATAAACACTAATATTTATATTATGAATTAATCTAAACGTTCCTCTTGCGTGTGTAGGTAAATACTAATATCATAGGACATATATGAACTTACGAAACCAGATAAACACTAATATTTATATTATGACTGTATCCAAACTTTCCTCTTGCGTGTGTTATAGACCACGGAGTAAAGTGTGTGTGTGTGTGTGTGTGTTTTTTTTTTTTTTTTTTTTTTTTTTTAAGTTCAGATTTATTAATAGTATGTGTTTTACCACCAACCACCTCTAAACACAATTAATGAAATCAACAAATACATGTGGCACTCCAAGGACTCGAACCTAGGATACTCGCATCGAAATTCCGCGCACTTACTGGATGCATTACGCTATCAAGACACAAGAGGGTAAGTGTGTACAGTAGCGCTAATAAGTCATGTCTCAGCTGTCATTACGTTTGGCTCCCTCTGTGTTGTATTAATGTCTGTCAGATGTTGAATAGGGTGGGTATGTGTAGGAACATGTTTATATATCTCACGCGACAGGAAGAAATCAAGTTTAGATATGGCTGATATCAATTATTGATCAAAATATACTGGGTGCCGAGACATCACTTATTTGGCCGACTGTACCTATTGATAACAGTGATAGTGAGAGCTGAGGACATACCCAGTACACCACACGATAATAAGCGCCCTCACATAAGTCACGGCTTATTACATAATAGCCGAAGTACAGACTGTTGCGTTCAGGGAAGATTTCCACTGGAGGGTCTTTTTTTCTAGACTCCTTTCTCTTTCATGTTTAGCCCCATTTTTTTTTTTAGATTTTAAGACGTTCGCCCCATTAGTTTGGCGATTTTAAGAACTTTCACCCTATTTCTGTCAATACTAGGAACTTTCACCTAATTTTGTATAGGTGAGAATTACATTGATTACCCTGTGCATTGAGAGTTACAGAGAATTGGGTTCACGATTTCTGACCTACCTAGTTATAATAGAGTAAAAGTATCCCCATTTGCTCTAGCCCTTTTTGAGTTACAGAGGTTAAGGTTCAGGATTTCTGGCCTACCTAGTTAGAACTGGGTGTAGTATCCCCAATTTGTAGTGTGACTGGACAGATGCTTGGTTGGTTGGTTAGGCCCCGCCCCACTTCTTGTTCCCTTCCCATAAGAGTCCTGGAGTGTGTATGTAAGTGTGTGTGTGTGTGTGTGTGTGTAGCCTAGTGTGTCTATTGTTACCCTAGTTGTCTTATCGTGGGGTAGTCTAGAATATTCCCCTCTCTCTCTCTCTCTCTCTCTCTCTCTCTCTCTCTCTCTCTCTCTCTCTCTCTCTCTCTCTCTCTCTCTCTCTCTCTCTCTCTCTCTCTCTCTCTCTCTCTCTCTCTCTCTCTCTCTCTCTCTCTCTCTATCTATCTATCTATATATATGTGTGTGTGGGTATATTCCCCTTACTAAAGAGGGTGTATGATAAAGTATGCCCATCCGTCCCATTTTAACATGGAAATCCCTATTCCTTAACATCCCATCCGTTGTTTGTAGGCTAACCTGACTGAAGGCGGTCATTGACACTCACTCTCTCATTCAGTACCCATGACTCCTTGGCGTTGTATTCTGGCACCTGGTAGACGGTTTTATTCAACTCATACAGTAATGCAAATAATGGACGCTCCTATGTAGACTGTATATAAAATGGCTTAGGATAAACAAACCAATAGGACGAACGCCTAGAAATTTCAAAACTAATGGGGCTAAGCAAGAAGGAGAAGGGTTTCCAGAAAAATAATAATTAGAACAGTGTGTGTGTGTGTTTTTTTGTTTTTGTTTTTTTTTTGTTTTTTTTTCGCTTCTGATCTATTAAATATTTTTGTTAGTTTCCTCCCTAGACCTCCATCAAACTTTAAAACAAAATCAGTTAGATCCCCCTTCTAAAATAATTTGTACAGTTTTCTGTAGACAAATGTGCCGGCCAAAGGCCGGTTCTTCGAAAATTACAGGCTCACTATCGTTCGCCAGGAAAACAATCAACACCTAAATAGCACGAAAGGCCTTAATATTGACAAGGAAATGGGGCGGAAGGTCTTAAAGTCGACACACGAATGGGGCAAACATCTTAAAATCTCAAACCTAATGGGGCTAAACATGAGGGAGAAGGGAGTCCAGAAAAGAAAAAGAAAAACGTAAAACATTGCCCTTTTGTGTGGCCAGTGATCTAGGCTCCACTCCTGCCCTCCCCCCAATCAGCCATTCAAGTGTTCTGTGGTCATATCTATTTTGGGTCTCACTGGTTAGTCATCTTATTCGGACTTTAAGGGCAGGTCTCCACTTGAGGGATTTTTTTCTTCTTGACCCCTTTCTCCCTCATGTTTAGCCCCATTGCTTTTGATATTATAAAACGTTTGCCCCGTTAGTTTAGCGATTTTAAGAACTTTCACCCCATATTAAGACCTTTCGTGCAATTCAGGTGTCGATTTTATCCTGGCGAGCGATAGCGAGCCTGTAATTTAAGAGGAACCGGCCTTCGGCCAGGACATTTTTCTACCGAAAAATGTACAAATTTCTCTTGAAAGGGACTCAAGGGGGTGTAATTTTAAGCTTGATGGAGGTCTAGGGAACAAACTAAATACCTCCCCTTAACCTTATCAGAGCTAACATGTTTGGCTTATACTTCTGTGATTGGTCCTTATATATTGATTTGTTTAGTTATTATTATTATTATTATTATTATTATTATTATTATTATTATTATATATAGAGAGAGAGAGACAGAGACAGAGAGAGAGAGGGTGTGAGAGACATAGATAAAGATTTTTTTTTTCCCGCTTCCAACTTGTTCCGAGCTGATTCCCATCATTCTTGAAGATGGAATGTGAAGAAACTGAGAGAGAGAGAGAGAGAGAGAGAGAGAGAGAGAGAGAGAGAGAGAATGCAGTGGAAACAAGAAGGGAGATTGAATGAGAGGAAGAATGAATCACACAAAAAACACCATAATTATATTCGCCTTGAAAAACCCAAGATTATAAAATAAGCTTGATAAATGAACGTGGTCTATATGGAGCTTTTCCGTGACCAACTTAATAATATCCATGATTAAATGATTGACCTGAACTGAAACATTTTCTTTGTAAATCAGGTTTGTCTTGACGTCTCATTCGATTTCTCCCCGTAGCCGAGTTATCTTGATGGAGGTCTAGGGAGCAAACTTTATAAATACTTAAATTAGATAATACATAAATATAAATGTCGCCCCTTAAACTGTCCTACTGGTTGAGTCGACCAGTCACCTGTCTAGCTTTCCCTGTCATCTTAACCCCGATCTGTCCACCCAAGGGGGGGGGGGGGCACGCACTTTCAGACTCATCCTAATGTGGGAGACACACCCGGTCAGTTATCCAGGCTTCTATTGTTCTGGCAGTTATCCAGGCTTCTATTGTTCTGGCAGTTATCCAGGCTTCTATTGTTCTGGCAGTTATCCAGGCTTCTATTGTTCTGGCAGTTATCCAGGCTTCTATTGTTCTGGCAGTCCGCTTTTGAATCCTATTTTATGGATTTTCGTCACCTAAAATCATCATCATAATTATTTTATTTTCGTAATAGGAGATAATACTGGAGATATTTAGATTGTTTATTAGTCTGTGTGTTTGCTTTCATTACTCCACCCCTCTACCACCATCATCCCTATCCAAGAAAAAAACAAAAAGTCGTGAAAGTTAGCATATAGCGTTACAGAGTTGGACAGGGACAAGGTATATGAGATGGTACAGCAGATGTCCAGTGTTGTTTATTAGTGTGGGTGTTTGCTTTCCTTACTCCACGCCGCCACCACCACCATCATTCATGTCGAAGAAGAAAGCAGCGAGTCATGAAGGTTAGGAGACATACCGTTACATGGGTTGGAGAGATACAAGGTACGGGAGATGATATAGAAGGGGTTTATATTATTTATTAGTGTGGGTGCTTGCTTTCATTACCCCAATCATACCTTTCCAAGAAGAGAGTAGAGGGTTATGAAAGTTAGGAGATACTATTACAGGAGCTGGACAGGTATAAGGTATAGGAGATAATACTGAAGATGTTCAGCGTTGTTTATAAGTGTGGGTGTTTGCTTTCCTTACTCCACCCTGCCACACCATCCCTTTAGAAGAAGAAACAAGAAGTCATGAAGGTTAGGGGATAATATCGTTACAGAGTTGGACAGGATATAATGCTGGAGATGTTTAGATTGTGTATTAGTGTCTTTCCTTACTCCACGCCACCACCACCATTCCTGTAGAAGAAGAAAGCATAAAGCCATCATAAAGCTTTGGGGATATACCGTTACATGGGTTGAACTACCGTAAGATAGGGTATAGGAGATAGTATAGAAGATGTCCAGTGTTGTTTATTAGTGTTGCTGTTTACTTTCCTTACTCCACCCTGCCACCACTACCATTCCTGTCGAAGAAGAAAGCAGAGTCATACAGGTTAGGAGATATACCGTTACATGGGTTGGACAGAGACAAGGTACAGGAGATAGTATAGAAGATGTTTAGATTATTTATTAGTGTGGGTGCTTGCTTTCCTTACTAGAACAAAAATAGAAGCTTCCTCGAAGTTATTTGTCTGTGAGACCTCCTCCTAAGCTGAAGAAAGTTTAAGAAACGTGTCTAATGTTAATCAGAGCAAAGCAGAACTGGCATCATCATACTGAAATGGGCTAACTTCTTTATACCTGGTGACAATTTGACATTTTCAGTTCGCAGACAACTTGATATAGATTCAGCTGCCGCCACATGAGTTCGTTCAACTTTATCAAAGACTCCTTGTTGACAAAGATAACAGGAAAAGGATGTCGTTCAAACTATCCAAGGGGCTTAGATAATGTGTTGTGGTAATGTGTACAGTATATGTGTGTCTGTATATACAGTATCTCTCTCTCTCTCTCTCTCTCTCTCTCTCTCTCTCTCTCTCTCTCTCTCTCTCTCTTTCTCTCTCTCTCTCTCTCTCTCTCTCTCTCTCTCTCTCTCTCTCTCTCTTATATTGATATTGGTTCAGGGGTAATTTATCGAGAGGACTTCCCTAGTGGTTAAGGCCCCATTAATTGCTCTTTCCATTCACATATGCATAGCCTACGTGAGTTGCAGTTGGGATGTGTGTACATGCTTAGATTGATATGCAGGATTCGAAGTTGCATACTAAATCGTAGGCAGTGTCCACCATCCTTTAACTGTCTTCGTGGTGCGATGCATAAGGTGTTGATTTTCGGTGTGAGCGTCCTGGGTTCGAATCCACGGACTGCCACATGTGTTTGTAAATGTCATTAATCGATTTTAGGAGTATAGTTGGTTGTTGGAAGGAACATAATAATATATATATATATATATATGTTTGTGTGTGTGTATGTGTACCTGTGTTACGCATGTATGTATGTGCTGGTGGGTCACTGGGTGTACAGTATGTGTGAGTGTTTTTATGTGTGTACATTATGTGTGCGTGTTTATGCATGTTTTACAGTGAGTGTGGCGCAGTAGAGCATGTATGTACAGTAGGTGCATAGTTGTATTGTGTGTGCAGGTCTCTTGTTTCGTGTGTGTGTGTGTGCTCTGTGGATGTTATTGTGTGTGTGTGCTGTGTGGATGTTATTGTGTGTGTGTGTGCTGTGTGGATGTTATTGTGTGTGCTGTGTGGGTGTTATTGTGTGTGTGTATGTGCTGTGTGGATGTTATTGTGTGTGCTGTGTGGATGTTATTGTGTGTGTGTGTGTGCTGTGTGGATGTTATTGTGTGTGTGCTGTGTGGATGTTATTGTGTGTGTGTGCTGTGTGGATGTTATTGTGTGTGTGTGCTGTGTGGATGTTATTGTGTGTGTGTGTGCTGTGTGGATGTTATTGTGTGTGCTGTGGGTGTTATTGTGTGTGTGTGCTGTGTGGATGTTATTGTGTGTGTGTGCTGTGTGGATGTTATTGTATGTGTGTGCTGTGTGGGTGTTATTGTGTGTGTGTGCTGTGTGGATGTTATTGTGTGTGTGTGCTGTGTGGATGTTATTGTGTGTGTGTGTGCTGTGTGGATGTTATTGTATGTGTGTGCTGTGTGGATGTTATTGTGTGTGTGTGTTGTGTGGATGTTAGTGTGTGTGTGTGCTGTGTGGGTGTTATTGTGTGTGTGCTATGTGGATGTTATTGTGTATGTGTGTGCTGTGTGGATGTTATTGTATGTGTGTGCTGTGTGGATGTTATTACAAAGGAGTACAAAGGAAATCAAGCAACAACAGATCTAGTGACCCTTCTAGGTTGCTTGTCCTCCAAAACACTGAGGATCAAGTGTCCAAACAGTGGTTTAGAGTGGGTAAGGGAACATTGGAAAGGGAATTACTGCCCTGGAACTAATGTCCGTGGCAGGATTAGGAAGTTAGTAGGGGACAGATGGGTTAGTAACTGAGGGGGGGATAAAATAAAGTTATTCATTTACAAACGCAGTCAGTCGCGGGTTTGATGCGAGATATTTGTCTAGGCGGAGTTTAAATGAATCAACGGTGATGCAGTCTATAACGTTTTATTGTGTGTGTGTGCTGTGTGGATGTTATTGTGTGTGTGTGTGCTGTGTGGATGTTATTGTGTGTGTGTGCTGTGTGGATGTTATTGTGTGTGTGTGCTGTGTGGATGTTATTGTGTGTGTGCTGTGTGGATGTTATTGTGTGTGTGTGCTGTGTGGATTTTATTGTGTGTGTGTGCTGTGTGGATGTTATTGTCTGTGTGGATGTTATTGTGTGTGTGTGCTGTGTGGATGTTATGGTGTGTGTGTGTGTGCTGTGTGGATGTTATTGTGTGTGTGTGCTGTGTGGATGTTATTGTGTGTGTGTGCTGTGTGGATGTTATTGTGTGTGTGTGTGCTGTGTGGATGTTATTGTGTGTGTGTGCTGTGTGGATGTTATTGTGTGTGTGTGCTGTGTGGATGTTATTGTGTGTGTGTGCTGTGTGGATGTTATTGCGTGTGTGTGCTGTGTGGATGTTATTGTGTGTGTGTGCTGTGTGGATGTTATTGTGTGTGTATGCTGTATGGATGTTATTGTGTGTGTGTGCTGTGTGGATGTTATTGTTGCTGTTGTGGATGTTATTGTGTGTGTGTGCTGTGTGGATGTTATTGTGTGTGTGTGCTGTGTGGATGTTATTGTGTGTGTGTGTGCTGTGTGGATGGTATTGTGTGTGTGTGTGCTGTGTGGATGTTATTGTGTGTGTGTGTGCTGTGTGGATGTTATTGTGTGTGTGTGCTGTGTGGATGTTATTGTGTGTGTGTATGCTGTGTGGATGTTATTGTATGTGTGTGCTGTGTGGATGTTATTGTGTGTGTGTGCTGTGTGGATGTTATTGTGTGTGTGTGTGCTGTGTGGATGTTATTGTGTGTGTGTATGCTGTGTGGATGTTATTGTATGTGTGTGCTGTGTGGATGTTATTGTGTGAGTGCTGTGTGGATGTTATTGTGTGTGTGTGCTGTGTGGATGTTATTGTGTGTGTGTGTGCTGTGTGGATGTTATTGTGTGTGTGTGCTGTGTGGATGTTATTGTGTGTGTGTGCTGTGTGGGTGTTATTGTGTGTGTGTGATGTGTGGATGTTATTGCCTAGCCCTTTATGAATGTTATGTACGTGTGTAATTAGTGTGTATATTTGTTTGTGTATGTGTGTGTATTTGTGTATATGTGTGTGTCTTAGTGTATATTATGTGTTTCTGCGTATATGTGTTTATCATGCAACTCTCCCACCTAAAAAATAAAATAGATAGCGAATCACATAAAGGATAATTCGGTGGGATAATAAGATGGCATAGATGAAAGGCACTGCAGAAGAAGAAGAAGAGGAGAGAGAGAGAGAGATTAGCCCAAGATTACGATAGATGACGATAGCCGGGTGTGTGTGTGTGATTACGGTGATTTGTTATCGTTTAGGAGGGGGAGGGGGGGGGGGGGGGGGGGGGGGGGGGTTAAGGGGAGACGGTTAATTTTTAGGTCGATATTTTCATTTATTTATTATTTTTCTAGTTTCCTCCCTAGACCTCCATCAAGCTTAAAACGAACATCCATTAGATCCACCTTCTAGATAAATGTATATATTTTTCGGTAGAAAAATGTCCCGTCCAAAGGCCGATTCTTCCAAAATTACAGGCTCACTATCGTTCGCCAGGAAACAAATCGACACCTAATAGGACGAAAGGTCTGAATATTGACAAAGAAATGGGGCGAAAGGTCTTAAAATCGACAAACTAATGGGGCAAACATCTTAAAATCTGAAAAATAATGAGGCTAAACATGAGGAAGAAGGGGGACTAGAAAAATGACCCCTCTCCCCTTAATGCTTCTCTCTCTCTCTCTCTCTCTCTCTCTCTCTCTCTCTCTCTCTCTCTCTCTCTCTCTCTCTCACTTTACCGTACATGTCTCAGGTTCCGAACTGGTTATATGTGAGTCATCCACTTCTGTAAGGGAGGACGGGTACACACACACACGCACACATTAACACACACACACACACACACACACATGTGAAAAGAGTTGAAATTAACACAGATATATGAAAAATATAGAGAGACAGTCAAACACCCACCCCAAGGCAAAATAGAGAGGCGGATGGACTTCATCAGGCCACAGCCATCCGCCGTAATCGGTTTTCTGTTATAACTGTGGCAAACCGGCTATCTCTATAATACCTGATGTAGAGTGTTTGCCCTAAAAGAAAAAGTAGTATAGTACTAATGAAATAGTCAACATCAGGGAGTTGACAAATTCGGAAAGTCAATTTTGTAGTCAGAAGTAGAGTAGACAAAATCAGTTAGTTCAAATTGGGGAAGTCACATTTTGTTGTCGGATATCGAAGAAGAAATCCATTAACTACGTCAAAAAGTATTGAAACATATTTAGCATGAGATAAAGTGAGGTTGAGCTCTGGGAGGCAGGGGACGCTCAACCCCCACTCTGACAGGATCAGCCCATCTCCTTGGCATCAACATTCTGGTAATAATACGTCGACATATTCAGTAGATGCAGTGTTTGGTAAATTCAATGACGTCATCATTATTAGCTGAGATGCTCTTCATAAATTTACTCATATCGTCTCTAGCAGTTCTAAGATGGTGTTTCTTGAAATACGTCACTTGTTATAATATTTTTTAATTTATTGTAGTTAAAATATCTAATTGGTAGTTTGTTAAAATGTATTTTTAAGAGGTATATTTCATATCCTTGTTTCAACAATGTTCTAATAAGGATCTTACAAGCCTCTAATAAGTCTTCATATTTTAAACAGACTCTACTATAGCGTATTATTTGGGAAGTAAAAACACCATAGCTTTGTCTTTTGGGGATATTTCCGCAAAGAAAGGGAAAGTTAACTATATGAAATTGGAAATCTGTTCGTTTGTCATAAAGTTTTGTTACAAATTTCTTATCAATTACTTCAATTTGTATATCGAGGAATGAAGCTTTCTTATCGGAGTCATTTTCTTTATTTAAAATAAGCTCATCAGGGTAGATGTCTGTCTTAATTTTATCAAATATGTCGCCACTGTTGTTGTTGTTGTTACTGTTGAACAATATTATATCATCAATATATCTTGAACACTTGCTTATTTGTTTGCATGTTCCGTATTTAGTACGAGTGTTATCTTGCATATAAAAGAACTCGTAATAATGAAGAAATAGATCCGCAAAATCTGGCCCTGGGTCTGTTCCCATTGGAATGCCTTATTTTGATTACATATGAAATCACCACATTTGAAAAATGTGTTATCTGTCAAGAATTGTATGCTATTCACACACACACACACACACACACACACACACACACACACACACACACACACACACACACTCCTTCCTTCTAGGGCTTACAATCCAACTACTGTAGCTAACATATTTGGCATACGTTTATTTGTTCCATGTTCTAGCCAACACACACACACACACACACACACACACACACACACACACACACACACACACACACACAGAAAGAATGAGAGTTAGAGTTAGATAGGTAAATAGAAAGATAGATACAGAATGAGGATAGATAGATAGATAAATACAAAGAGAGAGAGAGAGAGAGAGAGAGAGTGACAGTGAGAGTGTGTGTGTGTGTGTGTGTGTGCATGAGTGAGAGAATGAGAAGATGTATTAAATATATTAACTTGGCCGGTTAGTATTATGTATGCTAGTATTTATATGTACAATACCTCTGCATTATACTCTTAGCATACCTATATACCTGTGTGAATGATACCTGTATATGTCTCTTTCTGTCATTAACCCCTTCAACACGATGACGTCATTTTCATCATATTCAGGTTACCATTAGATGATTTTCTTTAGTTTATGATGTAATTCTAGGGCCCAAAGTGATTAACCCCTTCAGTACCGTGAACATCATTTTAACTCTATTCCACCACACATTATTCTTCAACTGCACAAAATAGTCTAAATATAGCTAGAATTAAATTAAAGAGACGTCGCTGGTACATAAGGGGTTAATACGAGCTCAATACACTCTCTGAATAACACAAGGCCTTCTTAAGCTGTATAATATTACCTAACTTTATCCTGAATCAAAGGCAAAAAAGGGTTAATGTTTTGGAAAACCTCATAATAATCAAGTCAATATTTACATGAAACTAATGATTGTGAGGTCTATCTAGAGCATATAGATAGATAGACCTCATAATAATTTTAAAGGGGGGGGGGAGTGTGTATGTGTGTGTGTGTATAAAAGAGAACACCCCCCTAACGTTTCAGCCTTATAAGCTCCCCATGTAAGGCTATCCCAGGAGTTCACTAAACTGCCTACCCTTACCTGGTGATCTCTCTCTCTCTCTCTCTCTCTCTCTGTGTGTGTGTGTAATAAAGAGAACACCCCCTTAACGTTTCAGCCTTATAAGCTCTCCAGGTAAGGCTATCCCAGGAGTTCACTACACTACCTAACCTTACCTGGTGATACTGCTACCTCTCTCTCTCTCTCTCTCTCTCTCTCTCTCTGTATGTGTGTAATAAAGAGAACACCCCTTAACGTTTCAGCCTTATAAGCTCTCCAGGTAAGGCTATCCCAGGAGTTCACTACACTACCTAACCTTACCTGGTGATACTGCTACCTCTCTCTCTCTCTCTCTCTTTTGTTGCATCACACTTTATTCGTTCATATCTTAACTCACTCACTCACTCTCTCTCTCTCTCTCACACACACACGGCCTTCTGAACGCTACATTAAAAACCCGTATTAGCGAGATATATAGAAATACTGTTATAATGATATTTGCTATGTATAATTTTCTTTGCGTATTAATACTCACTTCCCTAACCTTTCGGATTATATTCTCTTATAATTGTTACCACAATAATTAACAACTCCTTAAGTAGTGAAACGAGTAAAAGTCAATTGTTAGCTATAAGAAACGGGTGCTATCAATATACTGTATCTTTCATAAATTAGCACCCATTTCCTCCCCACTTAGTTCGATTTGAAATTGGCAACACCCTCTTAACCACTTTAGGAATATGATAATGTTTCATTCAGCATTTACAACGGCCCTCCCACATGATTGTAGGGATGAGGTTCTTATTTATTCACAAAACAACGATTCCACACCAAAAATACGTTAGTTATTCATTGACAAAACTACTACATAACCCCCCCCCCCCCGGCCCAACTAGGTATACGATTGTTATTCATTCAATGTCTAGACGACTGTAAACCCCCCCCCCCATTACTAAGAATACGGTTGTTATTCTTTGACAAAGCTAGTGTACCCTCACCCCCTTACTAAAAATAATACAGTTATTCATTGACAAAACTAGTGTACACCCACCCCCTCTTACTAAGAATACGATTATTATTCATTGACAAAACTACCCCCTCCCCCCCCCCCCCCCTCCCTTACTAAGAATACGATTGTTATTCATTACAAAACTCGTGTACTCCTCCCCGCCCCCTTACCAAGAATACGATTGTTACTCATTGACAAAACTAACCCTCCCCCTCCCTTGTCTTCCTATTCCGCACTCACCTCACTCATTTCCAGTTTACCATTCGTTCACAAATTTCCTCACATGGCCGCCTCACACGAACACTCATACTCACTTTCCTCTCACCTTATCATCCACCCACGCACCCTAGTTACTCGTCTGGGTAAAGCCGGTATCACACGAGCGTTTTTTTTCCTTATCACTTGAGTGCTATTTCCTTAAGATTGGTCTAGCAGCTTATCTGGTAGTTTTGTTTATATTTCCTTAAGATTGGTCTAGCAGCTTATGTGGTAGTTTTGTTTATATTTCCTTAAGATTGGTCTAGCAGCTTATGTGGTAGGTTTGTTTATATTTCCTTAAGATTGGTCTAGCAGCTTATGTGGTAGTTTTGTTTATATTTCCTTAAGATTGGTCTAGCAGCTTATGTGGTAGTTTTGTTTATATTTCCTTAAGATTGGTCTAGCAGCTTATGTGGTAGTTTTGTTTATATTTCCTTAAGATTGGTCTAGCAGCTTATGTGGTAGTTTTGTTTATATTTCCTTAAGATTGGTCTAGTAGCTTATGTGGTAGTTTTGTTTATATTTCCTTAAGATTGGTCTAGCAGCTTATGTGGTAGGTTTGTTTATATTTCCTTAAGATTGGTCTAGTAGCTTATGTGGTAGTTTTGTTTATATTTCCTTAAGATTGGTCTAGCAGCTTATGTGGTAGTTTTGTTTATATTTCCTTAAGATTGGTCTAGCAGCTTATGTGGTAGTTTTGTTTATATTTCCTTAAGATTGGTCTAGCAGCTTATGTGGTAGTTTTGTTTATATTTTTTATAAATAATGCTGTCAATTTGATTAGGGTGTGTTCACACTAAGGCCCGCAACCAGACATACTATTATGTAAAATGTCTATTGAAGTGATATTCCATTGAATTGTCATTATTGTACCTGTTTTTTTTTTTCTTTCTTTAACATTCACACCAGTTACGCTCTTCATAATAAACTACATTGGTTGTGTCCTTATTTTTATTTTTATTTTACTTGGCTTTTTATTTTTGGGGTATTTGAGGGTATCTTACACAAACCGTCGACTAGACATATATTGTATGACTTCTCATTTTGGTACAGTTGAACACAATAATACAATGAATGCCTAATTAAGGGTGATGGAGATCTGGGGAGCAAACTAAAGAACTCCCCTTTAACATGACCTTCCACTCGCTAGGTCGACGGTTTTACGCTCTTTAATACCATCACACTTTTTCTGTATATCATTATGCTGACCATTAGACGATTTCGTTCAGTTTGGGAAGGATGGGTGAGGAGCAAGGATCATATTCACCCCTTTGTCTCCCGGAGTTCCTTCCTAAGCTAAGTTAATTCGTCTAGTGTTAGCTAGAATATATTGTAAATTATGATATAGTATTGAGAATTTGAAAAATTCCATTCTTCCCTCATTTTCGAAGAGAGAGAGAGAGAGTGTGTGTGAGTGTGAGTGTGTGTGAGAGAGAGATAGATAGATAGAGAGAGAGAGAGAGAGAGTGTGTGTGCGTGTGTTCCTATCACACCTGAGAGAGAGAGAGAGAAGGTTGATGCAAGCAATCCCAAGCACAGAGTAGGGAGGGAGGAGGGAAAGCAGAGAGAGAGGGCGGGTGGAAAGGTATCGTGAATAGTGGAAAACCGATTCGACATGATAAATCTATTCACCCCACCCCGTTACATGACACTGCTCCCTCCAAGACCTTCAAGGGGAACAAGCAATATGCAACATGATTCTATATATTCATAAATGGCTGGAAATAAATTGCCAGAAATAATTGCAGTTGTCACTGGCCAAATTTAGAACTGTGAAACATATTTTATTCCCTTTGTGTTACCGACAGACAGGAAAAAGGTAAATAAATGTTAGGAGGCGAACGTCGGCAATATTCTGTTTCCCTTCAATCAAAAATGGTCGTTCTAATGTATTTCGGCCTTTTCGCCATCATTGATATTCCCGAATAGCGCATCTGTGTTCTTGGTACCGGTGTGTGAGTCACCGGAATAGAAGGAGAGAGCTTTGAATAAGACAAAAAATATATGAGGGAGGAAGAGAGAGGGTGGTATCTGGCAACGCGACTCTCTCCCTTCAAGTTGAGTCATCGGTTCTGTGCCGGCCAGTTGAGCTTGGGATATCACTGAGGTAGGAGGTGCATTTCTCTTCCAGTGATTTTACGTAACTCAAACAAAAGTGCAGTGGTATCTTAGACACCTTGATTGTGAATATTTGACACGATCATTTAGCTGGCTGCCATTTCCCGGTATGGTGTTTTGTATTTTATTATCTTGTAACGTGTATGTGGGACCCCAGAGCACAAAGCATCTGTTTCCATCCTTTCTTTAACATGTTCCCAAAACTCGCAATGTTCCCTCGATTTTTTGCGCGATGAAAACCGGCTATAAAGGAGGTGGCGTGAACAGATATACGGCGAATCGGTTCCTCTTCCGTTGCCATTTCTCTGTTGCCGAGGGAAAGAGAGTTTGAGATTTTGAAGCCGGCATCCAGGATAAGCGGCGTGAGGGTGTGGCAGGGAGGGGGGGAGGAGGGGGTTTGGGGGAGGGGAGGGAGGTAAGACAAAAGTTAAGTTTATCCACGATTTCTGACCCTTTACGTTTTGAAATGGATGTGTATGTTGTAATGTGCATATCTTTGACTTTGATAGGACACTGGTAAAATTATACCAAAAAGAGTTCGAGAGGAGGGATGGAGAGCGAGATGGGAGGGAGAAAGGTAAAGAGAGATAAAAGGGAGGAGACTGGAGAGAGGGAAGGAGGAGAGAGAAGTAAGTGGGAGGGAGGGAGACATGCAGAGATAAGGACAGATGGGACGGGGAGTGAAGAAATGAGAGATGGGAGGGAGAAAGATAAATAGGCTAGGGAGGGGGAGTGAATGAAACGGGAGAGATGGGAGGCAAATGAAATAGAGAGAGATAAGGGGAGGACGGAGATGGAACGGGGCGTGAAGTAAATGAGCGAGATGGGAGGTAAATGAAAGGAGAGGGAAGGAGGAAAGAAATAGAGAGAGAGAGAGATGAAGAGGGTTCCAGCTGGGTTGGGGGGTAAATACTTTCAAAAGGCTTAACGTGAAAATCTTTCCTTCCCTCCCCCTTCCTGTCTCTCTCGGTGAAGTGGTACCGGCATCTGTCAAAAAAACTTTACAATCTTTCAGGAACAAGAGTGCGGATATTTTGTTAATGTGTTTATCCCGACATTAAATAAGGAAATATAAAACTGTATACCGCCTTTTGGATTTTGTTTCCATTGCATTGTATTTTTATATTTTTTTTAGATTTGATTAATGCATGTCCTTACTCTGTACCGTATTGTATCTGACGTTTTTATTTTGTGATGTCTTATTATATTCAGATCTTCAACGTGTAGCCTATTGCTAAGAATGTTTTGGACATTTACTTAAAAGACAAGAAAAAACGGAAGTAGGCCTACCCTAAAAGACATGTTAACTATATATATATATATATATATATATATATATATATATATATATATATATATATATATATATATATAACTTTCTAATGTTTTGCATTTTCGGGCTCTGTCTTTAGTTAGCCACCTCCAGCTTTAAAACAAAAACAAATGGTAGGCTATGTGCCAGAGTATATAGATAGAACGTTTTGCATAGCTTTTGGGTAGTAGGTGGCAAGTGGGAGGACGTTCGAGAGAGAGGAGTGAACCATGTGGGTGCAACAACCAGACATAGGTATTGACCCACCTTGCAAGGGGTGGTAGTAGTAGGTAGCGTCACACACAGAGTTTGTTACTGGGGGAGGCTGTTGGTTGGACTGACTGGCTGGATGATTGAGAGGATCCACGAATTAATAGAAGTGCACGGCCAGCATATATATTATATATAAAGGATTTGGTAGCATTCAAGGAGACTACTGCAGGACGCTTCTTCTTCTTCTTACCTCTGACCGGGTATAGGCTATCCTAGTGTTTACTACCCCATACCCCTTTGAAAGGACATTAGCCTAACCTAACCTAGTATTATAGGTGGGGGCTGCCGCCCCCACACCCCCGCTTTGACTTAGATTTTTGGTGTATTTGTCTGTGAAGTGGGTATTTTTCAATTTGTTGATAACGAAAATCCTCCATGCGGACTATATGGGGAAAAATATGGCGTATCTATTGGTGCCTATTTTCCCTAATAAATTGTTTCTCCTAACGTCGCACTAGTGTCCTTGAATATTATCAAGGATTTTTCTATGATTAAGAATTATTCTTTACCATTTTAGCTTTTTATGACAAACAAACCGTGAAACCTTACTTCTTACTGATCGCTCGGTATTTTGAAGTGTATTACTGTATGTAGGCTAGCCGGCTATGTAGGCTATCCTGCAAGACTTGTTAATCCGTAGCGGTACTGGTATTACTGTCCTTTATTTAACCTTCGGAACAAAAGTTAATGTTGATGCCAACTTAATGATTGGCAGCTTACTGATGATGGGTTTGTGTAACTTGATGGCCCGGCTGGAAATGGGTGTGGTGGTGGTTTAATAGTGTGTGAGTGGGGACCAGGGGGTGACTGTATGACTGTAGGTTCGACTAGAGTACTAGACGGTAATGGGATGGGTGATGTTACTGATGTTGATTTGTATATAGGTGAGTATAAATTAGTGTTGGCGAATAACTTCTTACATAGGCTAAACATAATTTAGTTGATAATGACAGTTGGAGTGGTTGACGACAGAAGTAACAGGACAGTCAGGACTCAGACGGAGACTAGGCGGTTGGCTATCATTACGGTACCGTACCGATACCTTCTTCTTCTTCACCGAGTGTTTATTTGGAGGGAGGGGTCTGATATAATTAATAAGTTTACAACCTACCATCACCGTTAAATTCGTTAATACTCTAGTAGAGAATATGTGGGATTATTGCTGTATATTAATACTATATATATGGATATTGGAATAGTCTCAACTCTGACGGTGCCTGCAGCCTTCTCACTCTGAAATAGCCAGTTTGCAGTAAGGGCTAATTCACTGGTTAATAATATATTTCAATAGATTTGTAGGGAACGGGGCAGGAAGAGAGAATAGAAAATATATTGACAATTTGTTTAGCTTGACTAGTCCTGTGTCAAGATGTTCGGTAGGCTACAGTTGAAATGCGGGTTGTTGGAATTGTTGGCAGTTGTGATTTGTTGGGAGGGTGTTGTTTGCTTGTGGCGCCACACATACAAGGTGTCAAACAAAAGCCGATTAAATTAGGTTTAGTGTTTATTGTATATTATGTAAAGATTAAATTATGGTGTATGGTTCATATATGTCTTGGAGGCGATAATTTTTTTATTTCAAGCTATTTTTCTTTTATTCCTTCTCATATTATATTCTACTTTCCACACAATTGCTCTGGTTTTACACACCACACACACACACACACACACACACATCTGCCACGTGGAACACAAGGAGCGGCTCTGGGCTTGCAGGGGCGCCAGGGGGAGCTTGACTGGAAGCAATGTGTAATGCAACTCAGTTCTGTCCAGTCGTAACACTTACTAATAGTCTCGCATGATTAGCTCAACATCGATCGATAGGCCTAATGGGGAAAATAGGTTTTCCCGAGATTTCTAATTAATTACAAACACTGTATTAATGCAAATTAAAAAAATATATGTAATTATATAAAAAAACGCTTGGAACATTCGTGGTATTAAAATTACATTTTTCCGGTTAGCCTAGGTTTTGTTATTTGTATTAAAGGGGGCGGGGTCAGAGTGTCAAACCGGAGCAATTTTGTTTGATGACTTGAATGAATATGAGGAGGAATACAAGGACATTAACATGGAATAGCATTGTTATGGCCACTTTATCACTTCCACAGACATGATTTGAACTATAAACCACAATTTCATCTTTACATATAGGCTACACTAATTACGAATACAAATAATGGACTCTGCTTTGGTTTGACACCCTGGGGCCCGCAGGGTCACACATCTTAGCTTGCTGTACCCACCCATGCAACTGTAGTGGTTAGAGTAGTTAAACTATGTAGGACAGGTTCAAGAGGGCGCTTGTAAAGCTTCTCAATGACCAGTTTGTTCACATGGGGCTGAGCCACAACCAGGCCGTGGCTGAGCGGATTATGTGCTCAAACGGGATATTACAGGTTGGCTGGGATTAACGGATTAGTGTGTAGCTAACCTACATTGTTAATTGGGATTACCGGATAGTGGATACGCGGCTGCATTTAGTTCAGTATAATTACGTCGACGGTCGACCCCAATCTATAAACTTACATTTTCCCCTTTTCAAGCTAACTTCCAACTACTTTATTTAGCTGGGAAAACTAGTAGGCCTATTTTAGTCGAGGATTTGCACCAATAAATATAAAAGTGTAGGAACAACTTGGAAGCTATGTTGACGATTTACAGTAGTGGTCATGGAGAGTAGACTAGTAGCTTTTGTAGCTGTGGTAATCTGGGCGTGGCAGTGGTGATGGTACGATGGTTTAGGGACATGTTACAATATTAGTATAGGGTATAGTATTAGTATAGTATATGGAGTTATCCACTTGCGAGTTTCGGGCTATATGAAAGTTTAATCTGTAAACTTCAATATAAAGCACTATAATTGTAATGCGCACTTTCGTATGCAAGTAGGCCTACTAAGTAAAGCATCACCATATTATGCATTAATCATAAGCCCACATGTAATTGTAGGCCTATTTGTTAAATATGTCTACAGCTTGAACTCCCTTATATCTCCACTCACAATTGGTCAATTTACGAAATGGATCAAACACCTTCGTAAAAGTGACTTTATTATTATTATTTTTTTTTTTTTTGCCTAGAGATCATAGATTAAATTAATGGGGATAGGACACGCCCTTGAATTACCTTACACTGTTGCTTTCAATACAATCCATCATGACCTGTATGGCACTGTAAAAAAAAAAACCCCGGCGTCAGTGATTCTCCCGACAGATGCCCCCGGGTGACTCTAGTGCCCGCATGCTATAACGTCACCACCCTGGTATGTGATCCTCTCTTAACAAGCAGTCTATTATGTAACACCACAGCTCTCTCCCTGGCCCGTCTCTTGTCACATGTTCTAGCTTCGATTTGAAGCTGGAATATATATACCGGTGTCTGCTTCTTATCCTGCTATGAACTACCGGTACTACTTTGCATTTCGACTACCGGTATTTAACAGACTGAAATTAATCGGAGGACTTTTTATATTACCGGTATGTCTCGAGTCGGCCCCCCCCCCCAAAAAAAAATAAAATAAAAAAAATAATAAAAAAATAAAAATAAAATCATATATAATATATTGTATATAGGAAAAGTGGGGATTAGGTCTGAGTATATAGATAGATAGATGTGTTATAAATAATTTTAGCTCGTTCGTCTTCTCTCTCAATCAGTAGGAGTGGTGGTGTTGGAGTGGGTGACGTCGTGTTTATCTTGGTGTGATAGGGACGACATCCGCTTTGGCGCCACACACCACATTTTCTTTCTATACACACTGCTGACGAATTTCTCAACTAGGGTTCGTCAATTTAAAGCTCATTAGGGGGAACGCAGAGGGGTGTTCTTGGGCGGTATGATATGCAAGGGTGTGTGGGGAATATATTAGCATTGTATCATAACTTGGCTCGAACGTCCCTTGATTTTGGCCCTGTCATTTTTTCAACTATGGGGGAGGCACTCGCTATAGGCAGTTATGCCTTTTGCCTCCCTCAATCACATAGAAAAAAAATAACTGGTATTGCAACTACATAATTATAAGAACATAAGAAAATGGGGAGTCTGCAGAAAGCCGATTGGCCTAAGCAAGGCAGATCCCTGTCCCACACAACCCCAATTACAAAGCCCAATTATAGGCTCAACACTCTAATACCCTGAGGATCATCTTACCAAACCGGTTAGAGATTAACGCAGGATTACGGGGGTCTGCAGAGCGCTGATTGGCCCAACCCGGCTGATCCCCCTTCACACCCAACCCTTCTCGTCAATAAACCTATTCTACTTGGAGCCAAAACACCCTAAATCTGACATATTAACTGCACTACCCGATATATATATATATATATATATATATATATATATATATATATATATATATATATATATATATATTGGTTTATTTGCAGTTGTTGCGGGTTGATTGGAATGTCGCGCCCCAGGGTAGAGGGTGTGTATGTGTAAAACTCTACGGAAAATACACTCCAATTTACAACATTGATTATTTGACAACTGCCAAATGTTGTTCCGATTGTGTAGTATGTGTGCGTGTTTGCATGATGGTATCGTATCGTGTGTGTGCGAAATCGGGTATTGGTAAGAGAGTGGAGATGGTGTAGGGAGGAGGAGGCTGCGGGGCGTCAAAATTCCATGAAATATGAATCGGCTTGGCTAGTGGGTAGCAAGGGGTTAAAGGCGTCAGGTCGACTTCTCTTGCCTTTATTGGGTGAAAAAATCGTAGTTCTTGAAATCAACTGTGGTGCAGATAACATTCATTAATAGTCATCGGTTCCCGGACAACTCCAACCAGTTATTTTTAATTTCCAGTACCGTAGATGTAATCCAATATAACAAATCACTGCCAGAATATAAGCATAACCTTGCTCGACATATCCTAACCCAATAGTATTGGTTGACTTGTCTGGTCACCCTCTCTATTGCCACCTCATTTCACATCTTAATATAATTAATATCCAGTTCTTCTAAAAAATAACTAAACTACCTGATCTAGATGTACCGGTATAGATTTCAAAATATTTTTGTTTTCTTATTTATTAAAACTGGGTACCGTAGCGAAAAGACAAACGAAAGTAATAAAACATTGAATAGGTTATCGAGTTTACATCAGTTTTCTCAAGATATTCTCGAATAAAAGTGAAGATACCTTGAAAGACGACAAAGGCTTGATATTCCATTATTTCTTTTTCCCTGGCGAGTTTTACTTTTACCAAACGCATTTGTTGGAACAACCAACAAATTAATTGCATTTTGCTCAGGGTGTGAGTTTCTTCATAACAAACTTAAGCACCTGGCTAAAAAATGAATTGGAAATGGGGAGTGGATGGTCTACAGTTAAAGATCTAGAGTTGATTATGGAGGCTACAGAAAATGGATGGTGGGTTAATATTTTAGTAGAGTTGTTAAATAGGTTACATAATAGGTATGGGTGAGGTCAATGATTTAGTGAGGTTTGATAGTTATGTTAGGGCAGGGAGTGGAGTTGATTCATGATATAGAAGTGGGAGTAATGCTGTCCAATGGAGTGGAAAGTGTTGAATAATTTACACTTGGCCAAAAGGAATGGGAGATAACAGATTTGTATTGGTTTAATTAATGTTAACCCTTTGAGTACCAGCGAAGTGTTATATTTTATTCTAGCTATATTTTGACGATATTATGCAGCTTAAGAAGGATTTGTGGTAGTAAAAAGGGTTAAGTGAGATAGTTCAAGGCATTGTATTTATTGTAGGCCCTTTTTAAACTGAATAAAATAGTCTAATAGTAGCTAGAACAAAGTTAAAGGGACGTCGTCGGTACAGAAGGGGTTGAAGATGTATTTGGGCTGGGATAAGAAGACATCAGTACAGTTATAATTGGGATGTGGTTAAGGTGTGGCCATACCTTGTGACGGAGCTCAAAGTGTGATACCGGTACGATAAGGGACACTCTCTCTCTCTCTCTCTCTCTCTCTCTCTCTCTCTCTCTCTCTCTCTCTCTCTCTCTCTCTCTCTCTCTCTCTCTCTCTCTCTCTCTCTCTCTCTCTCTCTCTCTCTCTCTCTCTCTCTCTCTCTCTCTCTCTCTCTCTCTCTCCTTTCTTCACCTACAGTGTGGCGACAGAGTGGAATAAACTACCAGCGAGAGTGGTGGAGAGCGACACAATAAACGCCTTCAAGGGAAGGCTTGACCTCTATCTGCAGAGGGCTGGGGTGATATGAATGGACAAAAAAAAAAAAAAAAAAAAAAAAAAAGTATGTATATGTATGTGGGGGCACTGTACAGTATGGAAAAATATACTGAATATATGTGTGTATGTATGTATGTGTATATGTATGTGTATATATATGTATATATATATGTATATGTATGTATGTGTATGTGTGTATATGCATATATGCATATTATAGTTTGTAAGGCCAGACTGCCTAGTAAGGACCTTGGGGTCTGTGTGGTCTGTGTATCTATGTAGCTCTATGTAGCTCTCTCTCTCTCGCCGGTGTCCTGTCGCACAGCTGCCGCCCGATTTCCGTTGGCTGTACAGTCGGTCTCAAAACTATCCTCACAATTTAACGACTTTACCTTCCACTTATGATAATATATGGAACAGTATCCCTAAATAAAACTGAACAGGTCATTTAGTATATATATATAAAAACTCTTGACATGAGTGTAAAAGACTTTTTCAGTTTCATTAGAGAACCAAAATTGAAAACCCATGAAGGATAGGTAATACGACTTTTGACGTGACCGAACCGTGTTTGGAACATACAATATTGAACAGCTGACCACCGTAATTCTCAAGGGGTTAGTCTATTACGCTCATACTATAGTATGTTTTTCTTTCTAGTTGATGATAAATTGCCATGTCTTCTCGATTTCCCAGATATTACAACGTGTGTAACGAGATATGTGGTAAAATAGGATCACTTTGCCTTTTTTGTTTTAGTTGATTATAAATTGTCATGTCTTCTCGATTTCCCAGATATTACGAAGAATGCGTAGCGAGATGTGTGGTAAATTATGGTAACTCACTACATCCCTTCACTTGGTTCTAAATTCTAATACCGTACCGGTACTCGCTCTGTCATGAAATCCTACAGTACCTTGTGTGAGGCAATACCTCGCGGGCGAGACTGTTCCCCTAAGTTTGACTTGCATTGCTCCATCTAGCATTGGCAATAATCTAGTTTGTGTGAATTTTTATTTTGTTTTTTGTGTTTTCCCTATTCTGTCTCTGTATTGAGTGCCCCCCCCCCCCCCCCATAAAAAAAGGAAAGGAGGGAAAAAGAAAACACAAATAGGAAAAGTGGGGATTGGGCCTGAGTTGCTATATAGAATAGAATAGATGTGTGTGTAGCGTTATGGGGGCGTGTTAGTTAGTTCGTGCGGGGCCGCGATAGTTTATAATGCAACCAGGTTAGGCAAGAATTTAGATTTTATCAAGACCGTATTATTTAGATTATCGGTACTGTAAGTACATTGCTAATTTGCTTCCAATCAAATTGACACTTCAAACCCACAATATATGGTATATATTGGTATATACAGTATATATTTGTGTATCGAGTAAATTTATATGTATAAGCTATGAGGAAAAATTAACCTCTTACAGTACGATGTCGTCATTCAAATTATATTTTAGCTAGCACTATAATATATTATAATCCGCTTGGAAAGAACCTGACGGAATAAGTAGGCTACCGTAGGTATTAAAGCTCAACATGTTGACTGCCACATAGACTGTCTGACTACCCTATCTAAAATTAGCATAGTCGTATGATTGTATTGGTAACGAAAGTTTCAGGTAAATTAGACTGTTAGGTTATGGTGACTGATAAAGGCGGAGCCATATGTAATTATGTACCGGTACTAACTACTATATTCCCCATATTGGTTGCACAAAGCAGCTCGCGTGCATGACCAACTATTGCGCCTGGTTGAGTGTGCCATCTGGTTATCGTTGCCGTGTATAAGTCGACCTCAATCACCGCAAGTAACCGTACATGAACCACCTGTCTGGCCTCACCATCTGTTTGGGGGTCTGCTTATAACTACCGGTATAATGGCATAAAATAAAACGGGGTCCACGAATTTTTATAAGTGGGCTGTAGACTATGGAATCGGTGTACATATTCATTGTAATCTAGTACCGGTAACACTCAAAATGTTATTGGTAGATGTCAAGCCCGGGCAACTTGACCTAGCGATTCGTGACAAACGCCTACCGGTATTGTTCATGGCCGGGGTCGGGAATTATGGCGCCTAGCCAAAAAAGTCCTTCGAAACGTGACTTCTTGTCACCAGTTCAGTTTATTGCAGTTAACCCTTTCAACACCATGACGCCTTTTTACCCTTGATTCTGGCTGAAATTATATGATTGTATACGGCTTAAGAAGGACCTGTGTTACTAAGAGGGTTTATTGAGATCGCATTTACCAATGTGAGTCGTATAGGTAGATTATAAACTAAAGAAATTGTCTAATGGTTACCATAATATAATTAAATTTTCGTAATGGTGGTGAAGGGTTTAAACCTATGCTTCTGGCTGGACCGTACCTTGTGTGCGTGTGCCATCCTGTGTGACTGTAGGGTGATTGACCTGAGGGCGAGGCACTAACTAACTCGTACCCTGAGGCCACCGTTACCTACCCAACTCATGCCCTACATACATACATACATACATACATACCCCCACGAGCAATGGCAGGTTGCAGCTGATTGGATGTCTGGGTCCTCTGGGAGTGGAGGTGAAAGGGGGGGTTTGTGTGTGTCCAGAGATTGTTTGTTTAACCCCTTCTGTACCAGCGACGTATTTTTAATTATATTCTATCCATATTTAGACTATTTTATTCAGTTTAGGAAGGGCCTCCACCAAGTAACATGCTTCAAACTATCTCCCTTAACTATTTTTCTTACTACATATCCTTCTTAAACTGCACAAAATCGTCAGAATACAGATATAATAAAGTGATCAAGACCGCCGGTACAGGAGGGGTTAATTGTTTGTTGCTGAAAATGTGTGTAGATAGATTTTGTTTGTTACGGTACATTTGTTGCTGAACGTTGTGTGTGTGTGTTTGTGTGTTTGTGTGTATGCAGAGCTGAATAGGTGTTTGTGTGTATATGGATCTGTTCTTGTGTGAGTATTGATGAATATATGTACGAAATGTGAATGCATGTGTAGATTAAAACGCATGTACAGATGGTATTTGTGTAACTGAAAGTATATGTGTGTGACCTTCCTGTCACTCCTGTACCCCCTCCCCCCTCCCCCTTACCCACTTTCACACCTGCCTGCACAGCTGTCTAATATGTGAGTCATTTCACCCCAGCACACCTGTTTAACATGAGTCAGAGGTGATCGTGTACGTGTGTCACCCTAGGCGGAAGTGATAGTAGGGGTGAACTAAGTATTCCCCCCATCAGGTACTGCCATAGTAACCGTTTAGTACACAACCGCTTGAGTCTGTCCCACATACCTCACACCACCACCACCACCACCGGCACTACATTCCAGTACTATCACCTTACTACCCCCCTCCCCACCACCACCACCACCACCACATGCCACACTACCACACCACCACCACGGCACTACATTCCAGTACTATCACCTTACTACCCCCCTCCCCACCACCACCACCACATGCCAGTACTACCACACCACCACCACCGGCACTACATTCCAGTACTATCACCTTACTACCCCCCTCCCCACCACCACCACCACATGCCAGTACTACCACACCACTACCACACCACCACCACCGGCACTACATTCCAGTACTATCACCTTACTACCCCCCTCCCCACCACCACCACCACATGCCAGTACTACCACACCACTACCACACCACCACCACCGGCACTACATTCCAGTACTATCACCTTACTACCCCCCTCCCCACCACCACCACCACCACATGCCAGTACTACCACACCACTACCACACCACCACCACCGGCACTACATTCCAGTACTATCACCTTACTACCCCCCTCCCCACCACCACCACCACATGCCAGTACTACCACACCACTACCACACCACCACCACCGGCACTACATTCCAGTACTATCACCTTACTACCCCCTCCCCACCACCACCACCACATGCCAGTACTACCACACCACTACCACACCACCACCACCGGCACTACATTCCAGTACTATCACCTTACACCCCCCCTCCCCACCACCACCACCACATGCCAGTACTACCACACCACTACCACACCACCACCACCGGCACTACATTCCAGTACTATCACCTTACTACCCCCTCCCCACCACCACCACCACATGCCAGTACTACCACACCACTACCACACCACCACCACCGGCACTACATTCCAGTACTATCACCTTACTACCCCCCTCCCCACCACCACCACCACATGCCAGTACTACCACACCACTACCACACCACCACCACCGGCACTACATTCCAGTACTATCACCTTACTACCCCCTCCCCACCACCACCACCACATGCCAGTACTACCACACCACTACCACACCACCACCACCGGCACTACATTCCAGTACTATCACCTTACTACCCCCCTCCCCACCACCACCACCACATGCCAGTACTACCACACCACTACCACAACACCACCCACCGGCACTACATTCCAGTACTATCACCTTACTACCCCCCTCCCCACCACCACCAACACATGCCACTACTAACAAACCACGACCACAACACCACCACCACCGGCACTACATTCCAGTACTATCACCTTACTACCCCCTCCCCACCACCACCACATGCCAGTACTACCACACCACTACCACACCACCACCACCGGCACTACATTCCAGTACTATCACCTTACTACCCCCCTCCCACCACCACCACCACATGCCAGTACTACCACACCACTACCACACCACCACCACTTCCACCAGTACCGGCACCACATTCCAGTACTATCACCTTACTACCCCCCTCCCCACCACCACCACCACATGCCAGTACTACCACAACCACTACCAACAATCCACCACTACCCACCACCAGTACCGGCACCACATTCCAGTACTATCACCTTACTACCCCCCTCCCCACCACCACCACCACATGCCACTACTACCAACGCACTAACACACCCCCACCACTTCCACCAGTACCGGCACCACATTCCAGTACTATCACCTTACTACCCCCCTCCCCACCACCACCACCACATGCCAGTACTACCACACCACTACCACACCACCACCACTTCCACCAGTACCGGCACCACATTCCAGTACTATCACCACCACATGCCAGTACTGCCACCCCACCACCACCACCAGTACCGGTACCACATGCCAGTACTACCACCTCACTACCCACCCCACCACCACATTCCAGTACCGGTACTACTACCACCATTACCACACCACCACATTCCAGTACCGTACTACCACCCCACCACCCTACTACCATCCCTTTACTTCCCTCGCCTCTCACTCTCGCTAAAAGGCAGTCACACGAGTACCGGTACATATTCTGGCAACTTTTGCTCATAAATGTTGTCAACGTTGTGACGATATATACTGTATTTGTTTCCAGCTGACTGTTAATTGAATCTCTTATTAGCTGATTTCTCGATACTTAATGGAAATATATGAAACTACTATGGCTGTGTGTCATATTAATGCCAAGTTTTCAGAATAACCACCATCTTTCGCTACAAAATCTACCTTATAGCTGAGTAACAAAGATAGAAACATGACAAATTAGGCTCCGCTGGAAAACAATAGACTATAGTGTACTTTGGCATCGGTTTGAGCAGCGAATGTATTTTAGGCAATGTTTCGACAGATCTTGTAATTTGGTATTGACAATTCTACTAAAGCTAGATTGGCTATCATAGATGGTATAATTCTTGCCGTATATAATACCAGAAGCTGCCAGACTAATATTGCCGGGAAAATTGGTCATGTGAATCACAGTGCCCTACCCTCCCTTTCTCCTTAAGGGGATGGGGGGGGGGGGTCCCTCTCTCTCCTTAGACACCTACCTCCATGACCCCCTCCTTCCTTTCTCCTAGCCGCCCCCCTCCCTCCTTTCTCCTAGCGCCTCTCTCCCCCCCCCCCCCCCCCCCCCCCCCCCCCCACCCCCCCCCCCCCCCCCCCCCCCCACCCCACCCCCCCCCCCCTCTCCCTTTTTCCATGCCCAGCTGTTTGCTAGATACAAGCAGGAGAACAAAGTAAGGTGGTTTTGCAGTTGGTTATACTTCCCTACGACCACTTGCGCCACATTACCAGTACCAGACCGTAATACCGTGATGGGTTACGGGCGCCGGGACGACCAGACGGGATACAGCTGTTGAGGGTGGGTGGGTGGGTGGGTCGCTAGGCAGGTTACACGATGACTCACGGTAAGCCAGGTGTTAAGGGGAGGTTTTTAGTTGATTCCCTAGACTTCCATCAAGCTTAAAATTACTCTCCCTTGACCCCCTTTCAAGATAAATTTGTACATTTTTCGGTAGAAAAATGTCCCGGCCGAAGGCCGATTCCTCTTAAATTACAGGCTCGCTATCGCTCGCCAGGATAAAATCGACACCTGAATTGCACGAAAGTTCTTAATATAGGGTGAAAGTTCTTAAAATCGCTAAACTAATGGGGCAAACGTTTTATAATATCAAAAGCAATGGGGCTAAACATAGGGAGAAAGGAGTCAAGAAAAAAATCCCTCCAGTGGAAATCTCCCCTTAAGGCGACTGGTGGCTGGCATCGTAATCACTGTATGCCCTCTACTTAAACCCACGTGCCTTTTCACCCTCCAACCCACATACTCACCCGCTAGCATCTCCCAGTTTTCCATCACCCACCTACTCATCCACTCGTCACAACTCGCACTTAACACTCATCCTCTGACATCTCCCAGTTTTCCATCACCCACCTACTCATCCACTCGTCACAACTCCCACATAACACTCATCCTCTGACATCTCCCAGTTTTCCATCACCCACCTACTCATCCACTCGTCACAACTCTCATCCTCTGACATCTCCAAGTTTTCCATCACCCATCCACTCGACCACAACCCAGGGTGTCAAATCGGAGCTATTTTGTTTGAAGATTTAAGTGAATATGAGATGGAGCGCAAGAAAATTAACATGGAATGGCATAGTTTTGGCCATTTTATCATAGGCCTATTCAAAGATATACTTGGCACTATAAACCACATTTGTCTTTGTATAGCCTACAATAATAAAGACTTAGAAAGGACCGTGCTTTAGTTTGACAGGCTCACATTTCTCATTTTGTTCAACTTACACCCCTTCCCCAGATCGTAAGTTTGGGCCCTATAGCCCGCCGTTACTAGAATGTATCTGATCTCCCCGGATTTAAGTTTCCCATAACCCCACGCCTCTCTCTCTCTCTCTCTCTCTCTCACACACACACACACACACACACACACACACACACACACACACACACACACACACACACACACACACACACACACACACACACACTGCCTTATCTTTGTCTCCCACTTAACCCATATCTGTGTATGTCGAGCACCCATATAGCTCACATCAGTCTGTTCCCTCCCCACCACCCATATCTCGGTCACCTAGTCACCCCTATTCCCACTCTCCAGCCCCCGTCTATTTCCTGCTCCCCCTCTCCCCCCAACCCCCTCCCCTCACTTGCACATTATTGTCCACGAACACAATATGGAGGTTAGCAGGGAGTCAAACCAGAGTAATTTTGTTTGCAGACTTGAATAAATGTGAGAAAGAATGCACGAAAATGAACAGGAATAGCATTGTGTTGGTAATTTTATCTCTTCGAAAGACGTTATTTTAAGATCATAATTTTATCTTTGCATAGCCTATACCGGTACTGTAATAAAGTCAGACAAAAATGGATTCGGCTCTCGTTAGATACCTAGGATAAACTGCTTTGGGATTGAACACGGTCAAGATAATGTACAGGATATGAAACATTTTATTGGTAGTGGACAGTGTTATGGTTGATTTTGTTTTGTTCACCCCATAAATCACTTTCCATCACTAGTCCACCAATTCTTGTCAACCCGTCCACCACCTGTCAACCCAACCACCCCCCTCTCCCCCAACCACCAGTATTTCCCCATAACCCTGAGTGTCTCCCCGCCCTACCTCTCCAACCACCAGTATCTCTCTCCCCCCACCTCCCCAACCACCAGTATCTCTCCCTCACCTCCCAACCACCAGTATCTCTCCCTCCCCCCCTCTCCCGTTACCCAGAACTCAACACAGAGCACCCCCTCTTCTCACAACACGCCCCTTTAGTCTCTGTCTAGACTCTAGACCTTCCCCACCTCAGTCTCTAGATCTTCACCTCACACTGCCCCATTCTTGTTTCTCTCCTTTATTTTAGTTCCTTTCCTCGTAAGTCTCAACCCGTTTTTCTTGCAACACCTATTTCATACTTGATCCTCACCTCACACCGCATCATTCTTATTTCGCTCCTTAACTCATTTCCTCCTAAGTCACAACCCTTATCTTTAGAGAAGCATTGCTCCAGTCCTGACGCTATTCTTGACTTACAGTGTGTTGGCTTAATAATCCAGAAGGGTTGATAGCCTCTGAAGTCATATTTTCACTCTACCTTCTGACAACACACACCCCTGTATATTTTCATTCTAGACGCTCACCACACAACCCAATAATAGAAGCCGGACTGTTCGGAGAATTGGAGTGAATGAAATTAGGACATTGATTCATTTCTTAGAACTGTGTATACATGGCCCTGTACAGTATATAGGCTATTAAATCACTGAGTAGCTTATCTTATTCCTGGTAAATATTAGGCTTTCTTGACTTTCATCGAAAACATTTATATACCGGTACATTTATATTAAGTCTCACTGATTTGTTGAAACTTTATTATTGGGAATATTATGCAAACCCATGTATCGTATGTACGTATAGGTACCGTATATCGCTGTTGGTGTTAGTAGTATATTCTAAAAAAATACTTTAGTGTCAACCATCTGTAAAATTATCCTACTCATCGAGACAAAGGGGCGAGGGAACGCGAAAGTGGTCCCGGACCATAAGAAATGGAACTTTACAGGTTTCTGTTCGGCCCATCGGGCTTTGTCTCAAGTCGGCCACCCCCAGCAATGGGGTATGTGCGAGTATATACATACATACATATATATATCTTTAATATATATAATATCCGCCGTAATTGTTTAATCGAAGTCCTCTTTTTCTAGTTATTGAAAACGTATTCTATGATATATAGAAGCAATAGAACTGTTCAAATGACCTGGGAAGTGTATATTAAACCAAATACAAAACTTTGAATAATGAGGTAAGAGATATGTGTTTTTTATCACTTTTCAACCCAAGACCAGCGGGGGTCTGGGGGCAGCAGCCCCCAGGATGCCCAGGATGCCCAGGTTACCTTAGGTTAGGTTAATGACCAGCTATGTAAATACAGTAGTGAACATTTGGTTTAGTCTGTGCTCAAAAATTCATTTTCTTTAGGAGGCCATACACTACACAATTACCATATCCGCTTCCTGTGTGTCCTGTTATATTCATTAGGCGATCTTCATGTACGGTAGGCTAATTGATATTTATTCGTCGATCTTCGCATTTGGAAGTCATCCGAATTAGAATGGCCCTTTGAGTACCAGCGACGTGTGTTGTATTCTAGCTCTATTAGCCTATGCAGCTTAGGAAGGATATGTGGTCGTCAAAAGGGGTTGGTTGGGATAGTTTGAAGTTTTTGTTATTGCTAGAGGTCCTTCCTAAGCCGAATACAAATGTATAATAGTTGCCAGAATATGCCGAAAGTAGGACGTCCCTGGTACATAATTCGAATAAACAATATAGTTTAGTATAGGCTACCGAGATAATGCACTCACTCCAACTTGGGGACTGGAATAGCTTGGTGAAGTTCTCCCTGCCAACTGTGTCACCTGGGTAAACACTAGGCTACCACAATGAACCCCTTTGCCTACATTAAGGGGAGGATGGTTCACTTTTTGGCCGACTTTTGCATGTACCGGTATTCATTATTTTTCTAGTTTCCTCCCTAGACTTCCATCAAATTTAAAAAAAACATCCATTAGAGCCCCCTTCTAGATTAATTTGTTAATTTTTCGGTAGAAATTTTCCCGGCCAAAGGCCGGTTCTTCCAACATTACAGGCTCAATATCGTTCGCCAGGGGAAAAAATCGACACCTAAATAGCACGAAAGGTCTATATATTGACGATGAAATAGGGTGAAAGGTCTTAAAATCGACTAACTAATGGGGCAAACATCTTAATATCTGAAAACTAATGGGACTAAACATGAGGGAGAAAGGGGACCAGAAAAGCGACCCATCTCCCCTTAACCAGTCCAGGGTGACAAAGGAAAGGGAGTCATTTCTGTTTAGTCTTTATTGTATATGCAGAAGTAAAGTTGTGGTTTATAGTTCAAATTAATGTCTTTGGAAGTGATATAATGGCCATGACAATGATAGTCCATGTTAACCCTTTCAAGATCCAATACGCATTTCTTGTTTGTGTTCTGGTAATTATTAGACGATTTTATTCAGTTTAGGAAGGGTATATGGAAGTTAGAGGGTTGATTGAGAGAGTTTTTACCCTTTTAATACCCACATATCCTTCCTAAGCTGCATAAAATCGTCTAATGATAACCAAAATAAACTGCTAAAACGCGTCAGAGCTTCAAGGGGTTAATTTGCTTGTAATCCTTCTCATATTCATCCAAGCCTTCAAACAAAATTGCTCCCGTTTAGCACCCTGTTAACCACATTAATTACACTAACTTTACACCTGCGAGTGACTTCCGGACCTCTCACCTGCTTGATAACAGTATATTAGTTTATTTACATAGTAGGCTTCATTGCCAGAGGATTAAAACTACCCTGAGTACTCCCTTCAGTATAGTCATACCATATCTTGTTTTCTGGCTACTATTAGACGATTGTATTCAGTTTATAAAGGGCCTCCAGCAATTATCAGGCTTCGAACTATCTCACTTGACCCTTTCCCCTACCACAGATCGTTCTTCAAATGCACAAAGTCGTCTAAATATAGCTAGAATACTATCAAGAAGACGTCGCCGGTACAGAAGGGATTAATGAATTCGTAAATCCGGAACTGTATTTAGACTTACAACGGTTCTGGTAGTAAAATACTATTAATAAATATTCAGTATCTATGTAGTTCATGTTAAAGTTTTATAATTAGGGCATCATGACATGTTATTAATATATCTCATTAAAAGTATGATGTCGGGAATTGACCGTATATATAATTCCGTTCATGATTACCGGTAGTGATGTAACGATTACATTCGCTGCATATCAAGGAATTAAATATGTCAATTTTTATTTCGATTTAATTCGATGTACCGTATCTCGTTGATAAAATAAATTCAGATTTAATGGTCGTCATCAATGTAACCTAGAAACCGATGATGTAAAAAACATAAATACCATAATGTTGAACCGTCGAAATAAAGTTTTTTAGAAGAGAAAGTCTATAGTTAGTTTGTAAGTTAATAAGGAGTGTGAGGTTCTAAGGGTTGTTAGTAACTAAAATGTTCAATAAAATAAGAGTCTGATGAGAAGATATATAAACTACTATCCTCGGAGTGTGTATTAGGATCGAAGTTCTAAAGGAGAGAGAGAGAGAGAGAGAGAGAGATACACACATCTGTGGGGAGCTATACTTGGTTTCATATAATCTGACACTAAATTTCAACATCCTTACCTCAATTAGGCTACTCCTATTACGAACATTTTGAAATTAAGTTTTGTAAATTAAGAAAACTCTGTAATTAGATAATGCTGAGGTACTATCATACAAAAAAGTATCCTTACTAAAATGACACGCACCATTTAGACTCAATGGACGAAGTAATATGGAAACTATTGTTTGAGCTCGAATCGTACCCCACTTTATGAAACTCAACGTTCACGAGAGTAAGGTTACTTTTTTGTATGATACAATACATTCTGATTATTCCATAAAGTATAGAAACATCAGTTGGGTAAGGGATTCAGTTTGGTGCCAGGTGAAATGGAACCGACTATAGTTGAACCTGCCATTGTCTGGGGTCGTCAGTCTCTCTAGCCTCTACCTATTGAATGGTCCAAGTTCCTTTATGGCAGTTGTATTGTTCACTCCTGCTCTCTCTCTCAACTTAGCAGAGGGAGAGAATATATGTGTGTGTGGGTGTGGGTGTGTGTGTGTGTGTGTGTGTGTGTGTGTGAGAGAGAGGGAGAGAGAGAGGGAGGTAGATAGCTAATGTGTATGTGTGTGTGTGTGTGTATGTGAGGAAGAGAGAGAGAGAGCGAGCTAAAGCATGTATGTGTGTATGTGTGAAAGAGAGAGGGAGAACGTGTGTGAGGAAAGAAGGAAGGGAGAAAGAGAAGGGTATAGGGATTATAGGCCTACTATTTACCCCTCGGGTAGGCTAGACGTTTTATCACCATAGTGACTACGGTGTAGTCCATTGGAGTATGTTTGGTTAGACTTTAATCTCTTCATACCGTAATGGATGCCAGTAAGGTAAATACGGCTTTAAAGGATGATCAGGATAGTCCTCCCCGGAGCCATTCAATGTTAATGCCAGATAGGAAAATATATAAGTTTCATCATTTATATATTTCAGTGAAGTTGTCCCCGTATGATATATATATATATATATATATATATATATATATATATATATATATATATATATATATCTATATATATATATATATATATATATATATATATATATATATATATATATATATCTTTATATGTATTATATTATATATTTATACAGAGAGATAGAGAAAGATATATACCGGTACCGTATAGAGAGAGATGTGTGTGTGTGTGTGTGAATTTAGAACATGATATATACATTGAGTGTTGGATGTATATACGTATATTACTTTATTATTGTCTGGAGTTAATATAAGCTACCGTATACTGTCTGCTTTATTTTGGTAGGCTAAAAGTTTGTTAAAATACCGTACCCGTTGTACAATAAGTCCAAACCTGGCAACTCTATCCTAAACACCATACCATTTAATGTTAAGGTTGGAATTCATTTGGGAAGGAATTAAGATAAATATAACTAGTCAAACTGTACCTATTTTAGAAAATATCGCACTATGGTAGAGAGAAATGTTGGTGAAGCCTACTTGAACAGAGGAACATATAAAGGGATCGATCATATCACAAACTGTTGGCATGCGGGCCTGTGTGTGTGTGTGTGTGTTTTTTTTTTTTTTTTGGAGGATACAGTCACGCTCAGAAGTCTCCTATACGGTAGCCAATATAATACAATAGATTTTCTTTAGTATGAGGGAATACGTACACTACATATGATTATCTCAGAGGGGAAAGTCCATATAAAATAACTAATCTTCACAATGAAGATCTGCTTTACGGTTGATGTGAACTTGTGAAGGTAGCAGTGTTGGAGGGGTTTACAATGTTAAGGGGAGGTTGTGACCTAAGAGGGGTTTTTTCTGGACCCCCTTCTGCCTTATGTTTAGCCCATTTGTTTAGAGATTTTAAGACGTTCGCCCCATTAGTTTTTTAAGACTTGTGCCGTTTAGGTGTCTATTTTTTTCCTTCGGCAGAGACATTTTCCTATCGAAAAGTGTACAAATATAGGCCTACTGTATTTTGAAGAGGGGTCTTGAGTTATTTATGTTAAGCTTGATGGAGGTTTAGGGAGCAAACTAAATATCTCTCCATAACCTCTTGGTCGTACCTGCCACCACCACCCTGCTATATAACTCACTCCTCCTGCCCCTCCGGCGGTTATATCGAAGGGCAAGCCCCTCCGGATACCACCAGTCTCTTCCGCTTGGGTGCTCTCAATATCTACCGGTATATTCCTATAGATTTCGTGTACCGGGCACTGTGTGTTGTGAAGCAGATGTTTTTAAAGGTGAATTTGGGAACGATATCCGACCTATGTCGTGTGTCGATTTGTTAAATAGGCCTGTATGCCTACCTATGGACCAATGACCAATTGAAGTTGGTCATTTTTAACAAGCTAAATAACGTCAAACTGTTAAAAAAGAAATATATTCAATGAACTTTGTTTCACAAAAGAATGGAAAAAGGACACCCAATTCTCATAAAACATAATTCATTCGCCTAATGGTGTTCTCCAGTCCAGAAAAAAACTTATAGCCTACCAGATGGTTATATAACTGTTGTGGATTGAAAGATGGTGAAAGTGTACTCTGAAGAAGGGAGTTTCAAAGATGTTGTTTGGGGTATAATGAAATGTTGATAAGCAGGAGTTCTTCAATGTGGAGGAGTGATTGTCAAGTCATGGGTGCTAACAGATACCTTGGTATTAGATTAGCAAGTTCCAAGTTTCATGTTTGTCTTTTCCCACTTTAAGTTGGAAATATAGGAGATTATTCCCACCTTCTATAGCACTTACTTTATTTATGCAAGTAACGTAGATTATTTGTATATAATCCTATAATTCAAAGCCTCAAGTTCGGAATTGACGAACAATCTTTAATGTAATTGCGCAAGTCTGCTCGGGTGCTACAAGTGTGTGTGTGTGTTGAGCTGCACAGTCAGGAGGCCGTGTAGAATTAACCCCCTCGTACGAATGACTTGTTTACTGATTTTGTTCAGACTAGGAAAAACGTTCTATAATTTTTTTTTAAACTACGGTACCGTGAGCAACTCGGTAGTAGGTCTACCCTTTGATTTAAACTACGGTACCGTGAGCAACTCGGTAGTAGGTCTACCCTTTGATTTAAACTACGGTACCGTGAGCAACTCGGTAGTAGGTCTACCCTTTGATTTAAACTACGGTACCGTGAGCAACTCGGTAGTAGGTCTACCCTTTGATTTAAACTACGGTACCGTGAGCAACTCGGTAGTAGGTCTACCCTTTGATTTAAACTACGGTACCGTAAGCAACTCGGTAGTAGGTCTACCCTTTGATTTAAACTACGGTACCGTGAGCAACTCGGTAGTAGGTCTACCCTTTGATTTAAACTACGGTACCGTAAGCAACTCGGTAGTAGGTCTACCCTTTGATTTTAAGTAGGCCAGAAATCGTGACTTCTAACCTCTGTATCTCAAAAAACGGCTTGACCAAATGGGCTGTTTATCTCCACACTTATTCCCTGGATGACTCTTTCTAAATGGTAGAAATATTTACTGGATTAGTCTAGTCTTTTTTTTAGTTATAGAGGTTAATGGTCTAGAATTGTGTACCGTACCTAATTATAATGGATAGACTAAGTGCCCCATGAGTTATGTTATTCTGGCTAACAGTAAGCGCTTTTATTACGCACAATAAGGCATCCCGTAGTCCCGCGTATCTCCCAATGTGCGTGAGTGTAGGGAGGGCGAGAGTCGTGAGTGTAGTGTTGCGTGTTAACATCTCACACATGTACTGGGTCACGAACCAGACTGAGACACCCTCATTATTCTGGATGCGTGAGAAACTCCGAGGGTCTGATATTACTGTAGATTTATAACCCCAGGGCTCTCTACACCCTTTAATACTTTAAGTCTTACGTTAACCAGAATGCCACGGTAGAGTGTTTTTGTACCGGTACTCGAATGTATCCCTCGGATAGTTTTCCTAGAATAAACATTAATTAATTTGTCATTTTAAATCTTCGGACTCTCTCTTTGAGATGCAAATGGCTATGAATAGAAACTAACATTTCCATATAATTTTAGTTAAAGTTACGGTAGTTATCGATGACCTGTGCCTTATTGTTTGATTTATCTAAAACTTGTAAAACTGTCTTGATAGCGTAATGCATGGTGCGCGGAATTTCGATGCGAGTATCCTGGGTTGGAGTCCTATGAATGCCACATGTATTTGTTGATTTCATTGAGTTTAGATGTGAAGTTGGTTGGTTTAAGAAACAATAATAATGTGAATTGGGCTTAATGGTAGTTAGAACCCGCTCCCTGATTATTTAATAGGCAAGTCATGGTGTTCGTGATGTGTGAAGAGGGGTGGTCTTGTTAGAGCACACTTAAGGGAGCCCACCTCGCTTTTTGTTCTCATTTTCTCACTCTCTCTTTGGCTTGTATCCATTCGGCCCCATTCAGCCTACTGTTTTAAGACGTTTACCCCCATCCAGGTGTCCATATTTTCCTGGCGAGCGGTAGCTAGCCAGCATATATATATTTTTGTTTTGACAGCAAGCTAAATTTGTACATTTTTCGATAGAAAAATGTGTCCGGCAAAGCCGGATCTCTCCATACAATGCGGACTCGCTATCGCTCGCCTGGAAGAAATCGATACCTGGATGGGGATAAGGGTCTTAAAATAGTTGGCTGAATGAGGCCGAATGGATACAAGCCAGGGAAAGAGAGAAAAGGAGAAAAATGTAAAAAAAAAAAACCGGTGAGCCACCTTAAGCTCCAGTCATACATACATACGTACATGTAGCCTACATTACATAAGAACATAAGAACATAAGAAAATGGGAGTCTGCAGAAAGCCGATTGGCCTAAGCAAGGCAGATCCCTGTCCCACACAACCCCAATTACAAAGCCCAATTATAGGCTCAACACTCTAATACCCTGAGGATCATCTTACCAAAACGGTTAGAGATTAACGCAGGATTACGGGGGTCTGCAGAGCGCTGATTGGCCCAACCCTGCTGATCCCCCTTCACACCCAACCCTTCTCGTCCATATGCTTATCCAATTTTATCTTAAAGCTCCCTATCGTTTTTAATCCCACTATAGCACTTGGTAGTCCATTCCACCCATCTACAACTCTGTTACCAAACCAATATTTGCCTATATCTTTTCTGAAACGAAATTTATCTAATTTGAAACCATTGGTACGAGTTCTTTCGCTATCACTGAGCTTTAGTACATTTGTCATGTCCCCTTTGTTAATCCCACTAACCCACTTGAACACCTCTATCATATCCCCTCTAACTCTGCGTCTCTCTAACGAATGTAAGCCTAATTTCTTCAACCTTTCTTTATACAGAAGATTTCTATTATGGATCATTTTTGTCATTCTACGTTGTACTCTCTCCAATGAATCTATGTCCATTCTGTAATAAGGACACCAAAATTGAACAGCATAATCCATATGGGTCTCACTAATGACAAGTAAAGTTTTAAGATAACATCAGCAGTTCTGTTACTCACACTCCTTGAGATGAACCCGAGAATCCTGTTTGCCTTGTTTCGAACGCTTATACACTGTTGTCTAGGCTTCAAATCATTGCTAACAAACACACCTAGATCTTTCTCACAATTCGAGTTTTCTAATTCCACATTAGCTAGTTTATATTTAACATTTGTATGCATCTTCCCTATCTTAATACCTTGCATTTGTCAATGTTAAACTTCATCTGCCAATTTACTGACCATTCGTGTAAGGTATCTAGATCCCTTTGGAGGCACTCTATATCTCTATCTGAATCAATTGTTCTCCCCATCTGGTATCGTCTGCAAATTTACTTATCCTACTAGTTATACCTAAATCAAGGTCATTTATGTATATAACAACAACAGAGGACCTAATACAGATCCCTGGGGGACACCACTTTTGACTGCTCCCCATTCTGACTTCGTACCATTTATGCTGACTCTCTGCTTCCTACCAATTAGCCATGACCTAATCCATCCCAACAACGCCCCACCTATTCCATGCGCCTCAACCTTTCTCATCAATCTCTCGTGGGGGACTCTGTCGAAAGCTTTACTGAAATCTAAATATATTATATCATATGACTTGTCATTATCTACTGCTTCATATACCTCTGAGAAAAAACTAAGCAAATTAGTAAGGCAAGAACGTCCCTGAGTGAATCCATGCTGAGAAGAATTTATTAAATTAAATGTATCTAAGTGGTTTCTAATTTTACTAGCAATAATTGACTCTAGTAGCTTTCCTATGATTGATGTAAGACTAATGGGACGGTAATTGGATGCTATTGATTTGTCACCTTTTTTGAAGATCGGAACTACGTTTGCAAGCTTCCAAGCTTCTGGAACTATACCTGTCTCCAATGACTTGTTAAATAAAAATGTTAATGGGTAACTTAACTCATCCCTACATTCTTTTAATACTCTAGCATATACCTCATCAGGACCAGGCGATTTATGAGGTTTCAGTCTGTCAATTTCCTTAAGCACATCATTTCTACTTATAGTAACCGTACTTAACCTATTTTCTATACTATCGCTATATACCTTACGGACTTCTGGAAACTGTGCCAAATTTTCATTAGTGAAAACGGAAAGAAATTGACCATTTAATGTACTGCACATTTCTAAATCATTTTCTGTCATTTCTCCTATCGAAGTTTTAAGGGGACCAATTACATCTCTAACCTTGGATTTATATAGTTGGTAAAAAGCTTTAGGATTATTTTTTGAGTCATTGGCAACCTTAATTTCATAATTTCTTTTTTCTTTCCTAATATCCTTTTTTTACCTGTCTTGATAGATTCTGATAGTAAGCAAGTAGGTGAATTTCGCCTTTTCTAATTTTTCTATATATTCCTCTCTTTTGTCCTAGAAGATCTAATAGTCTATTATTCATCCATTTGGGTTGGTTCTGTGTTGATCTAAATTTTCTTTTGGGGATGTATTTATTTTGTGCATTGAATACTGACTTGATAAAATTATCGTATGTATCTACCAAGGTTGACGTCTCTTCCTGACTTAAGATGACAGGTGCCTGAGAAGGGGTACACTCATTTGGACACCTGGATCGACTTAATTTTTTGACCATAGGGTCCGCTAATAGGGCTCTTCTTAACCCACCATAATTGGCTTTTCTAAAGTCAGGTATTAATGTTGTATTCTCTCTGGTATTACCTTTCCATTGTATATTAAATACACAGAATTGTGGTCACTATTTCCTAGGTGGTCCCCTATCTCTACATTATTTACCATATGTTCATTGTTACTGAAAACTAAATCGAGAATATTATTACCTCTAGTCGGCGTATCTATGAATTGAAATAAAAAACTATCTTGTACTACCTCTATAAACTCCTCAGAATCAGAGTCTCCTATTTGATGCTGCCAATCTATATTCGGAAAATTAAAATCCCCCATAATGCACACATTGCTAAACCTTGATGCCATTTTAATTTCCTCCCATAATGACGTTCCGTCATTTCTACTCATATTTGGCGGTCTATACATAACTCCAATAACTATGGTCTCACTACCTTCGTTAACCTCTACCCAAACACTTTCATTATCGTTATTTAGTCTAATACCTGATTTAATACAGCTTTTTAATGTACTCCTGACAAACACTGCTATACCGCCACCCCTCTTACTTGTTCGGTCATATTTAAACAAACTATATCCTGGTATATCAAATTCTGCTAAAAAATGCCTGGTTTCTGTATTAATCCACGTTTCAGTTAGCGCTATTATGTCTATATTTTCTTTGCTAACAAGGGCTCTAAGTTCGTTCATTTTGTTACATAGACTCCTACAGTTTGTGTAATATACTCTCAATTTACTTCTTTTCTTTATACCTAATTTACCTTTGTTTTTAGCGACATTTCCATCTTCTGTTGCACCATCACTACTATTATTTGCATTATAGTCATCATTTTTAGCATGAGACTGAATATCCTTATCGCTTTCGCCTGACGCTAAAATTGTTCCAATTAACCTCTCATTTACACTCTCAATATTTCTGTTCAAAACCCCACAACCACCCTATCTAAAGAACTAGCTAATGTAGAAACCCCTAACCGTGAAAGATGAACCCCATCCCTTGCGTACATCCCATCTCTCCATAGAAACTATCCCAGTTATCAATGAATGGTATTGCTTTTTTCTTTGCAATATTTCTCCAAACGGCAATTGACACCAATCGCCCTGGATGTCCATTCCTTGGGAACTCCTCTTCTGGGTAGGATACAATGTACTACAGGGATCCCTCCCTTCATCCTAACTTTATCTAACACATCCCGATACTGCTGCAGCAGTTCCTCACTTCTACCCTTACCAACATCGTTACTCCCGGCACTGAGACAGATAATGGGGTTATCTCCACTATCTTCCAAGATGTGGTCCATCTTCTCTAAAACCCTCCCAACTCCATGGCCAGGCAGACACACAACCTTCCTAAGTTTAGTGCGGGTAGCCCTAACTAAATGTCTTACCATGGAGTCGCCCACAATCGACACAGACTTACCTTCTCGGGACACAGACTTACCTTTCCCTCGGGAGGATCCACTCTCATTGTTGGAACACATGGAAACTTAAAGCTGCACACATTAAATTGGCTACCGGTACATAATTGATAGTGTTAATGGTTTTGCTAGAATTTGTTTTAATTATCCATTTAATTATCCATTTAATTAAAAACGCCGTCTGGTTGAACATATTCATAATAAGGCTCTCTCTCTCTCTCTCTCTCTCTCTCTCTCTCTCTCTCTCTCTCTCTCTCTCTCTCTCTCCTCCTCTCTCTTTCCTCCTCTCCCTCTCTCTCTCTCTCTCTCTCTCTCTCTCTCTCTCTCTCTCTCTCTCTCTCTCTCTCCAGCCATTCGTCTTTGATTTAATTGGGACACGTTAAGTGGTGCAAGCATTAGGCACAGCGAATCAGCTAATGACACCAGAAAGAGAGAGAGAGAGAAAAAAAATAGAAAGAAAAATAAGGCAAGAGTGTGTGTGTGTGTGTGTGCAATAAGATAAATATATTAACTACAATCTTCCCTTTCTATTTCACCCCCAGCAATCTCCTCCTACCTCAACAACAGCAATGATGTAATAGGTCAATCGGGCCCCAGATAGTGTAGGCTGTAATAGGTCAATCGAGCCACAGTGACCTTTGACCTCCTCAGCTAGCTTCCCGTCGATAATGATGGGAGAGAGAGAGTCACAATAAAATCAAAGGCAAAGGGAGAGAGAGAGTCAATTATATCAAAGACGAATGGTGAAAGAGAGTGGGGAGGGGGTCATAATTAAACCAAAGACGAATGGTTAGAGAGTGTTAAGTCACAATTATATCAAAGACGAATGGTTGGGAACAGAGAGAGAGAGAGAGAGAGAGAGAGAGAGAGAGAAAACAACACCACTATACGACAATAACCCGTTGGTAGGACTGGTGGTGGTGGTGGTGGCGGCGGCGGCATATCCTGTTTGCTTTCTCTGCACTTCCTGTTGGTCAGCTGGGGAGAGTACAAAGGAAACCAAACAAAGCTAGTGTACTTCGGGTAACTTAGTAAGGGGAGATGGGTCCATTTTCTAGATCTCTTTGTCCCTCACGTTTAGCCTCATTAGTTTTCAGATTTTAAGACTCTTCAAACTCTTTAGGCACTCGTCACATGCAGTTTTGTCTGTTGTCTCTCTCATCCACATACGGTACAACAAATGTATATATACTAATATACCGGTATGCATATAATGGTCATTGGAGTTGATGACGTCAATTGCGTTTATCATTATGCTGCGTTATACACTTGTTCCTTTAGTTAGGTAGGTTAAATTGGTCATAAACAACCAAGTAAGGTTAATCAGCATTATAGAATTGTTGCGATATCAGCCGCTGTAAAGATTGTTTTTTTATAGTCATGGGATTGGGCCTTGACATAATAGTTTTATTTATTTATTTATGATTTTGAACCCTAGAACTTTAGACAATCAATAAGGAGGGTTGTAAGACGTTGAAGCAAACTATATTCATTACTTGGTATTGGTAATTTATGGTAGATTAAACAAAATTGGAGCCTAATGTTTTGTGGTCAGCCTACTGCCTAGCACGTAAAATATTTAGCTGGTTGTTTTCCCTCCATGGTCTCTGATTGACGTGCAGACTGCCACAACTTTAATTATCTCGTTTCTTTTGTTGACGTAATGGTGGGGTTGAGAGAATGTGTGTGAGCGAGTGTCTGTCTGTGTGTGTGTGTGTGTGTTTGTTTTTTGTTATTAGGTATTTGCTTGTAACTTTTTTGCTAAAATTATATTAGCGAAATATATAAAATACTAGTACTCATTCGGTAGGCTACTGTATCTCTCATTGCAGACGGGACACACATTACACACACAAATATTAGTCCTGGGTGTACTTTTGATATATTAACGGCAGTATTAAAGCAGTGGCCTCCCTCAATAGAACACTGTGACCCTGACCTTGCCGTGCAGTGTGTAGGGCTTCAGGCAACAGGGGTACTGGCCTTGCAACTTGTTTTTTCATCTTAAACTTGTGCCCTCACCCCGTCATTACCACCCATTATTTTAATATTTGTTAATCATTCCTGTGCCAGCGACATCCGATATATATATATATATATATATATATATATATATATATATATATATATATATATATATATATATATATATATATATATATATATATATGTGTGTGTGTGTGTGTGTGCGCAATTGAACATATACAGTATATGCAGGTGAAGCTGAGTGAGAAGTAGTAAAATGTCACCCCATCCAATACCTGTGTGGGCAGTTATATTATTTTATAAATTAACCCTATAACCTATTCCATTCCACGCACTTTGCTCTTTTCACCACTGACTTTTGACCTTTTCTTTTGATACCGCTGGGAGTGCGTCAGAAACCCACACATTCAATATTTGCAGCATTCGCTGAGGTACGGTTTGGGCAGTGGGCTTAAGGGGGGATGGTTCACTTTTTGGGCGATTTTTGCATGTATTCATTATTTTTCTAGCTTCCTCCCTAGACTTCCATCAAATTAAAAAAAAAAAAACATCCATTAGATCCCCCTTCTAGATTAATTGGTACATTTTTCGGTAGAAAAATGTCCTGGCCGAAGGCTGGTTCTTCCAACATTACTGGCTCACTATCGTTCGCCAGGGAAAAAATCAACACCTAAATAGCACGAAAGGTCTAAATATTGACGACGAATTGACGCGAAAGGTCTTAAAATTGACAAACTAATGGGGAAAATATCTTGACATCTGAAAACTAATGTGGCTAAACATGAGGGAGAAAGTGGTCCATGTCCCCTTAAAGCAGTTGCTAATTTTGTGTTCAGAGATAAATGGCCCCATCGATTAAGTACATATCTAAATTTGTATGTTTACCTACGTAATGGTTTCAAACTTTATTTAGCAATGGGTCTATATACATTTAAAGGTACCGTAGCTAAACTATAAAGTTACGGAGCTTTAGAGCTGTGTACACGTAGGTACGGTACTTCAGTTTGATAAGTCTGATATTGTCCACCATGTAATTAAATTTTATAGTTTGATGCAATTTGTCCTGTAAGCCCGTTAAGTGTGTGTGTGTGTGTGTGTGTGTGTGTGTGTGTGTGTGTGTGTGTGTGTGTGTGTGTGTGTGTGTGTGTGTGTGTGTGTGTGTGTGTGTGTGTGTGTGTGTGTGTGTGGTGTGTGTGTGTGTTGTGTGTGTGTGTTTGGTGTGTGTGTGTGTGCGCGCGTGTGTGTTTGGTGTGTGTGCGCGTGTATTTGGTGTGTGTGTGTGTGTTGTATACTTGTGTGTGTGGTGTGTGGTGTGTGTGTGTGTGTGTGTGTGTGTGGTGTGGTGTGTGGGTGTGTGTGTGGTGTGTGTGTGTGTGTGTGTGTGTGTGGTGTGTGTTGTGTGTGTGTGTGTGTGTGTTTTTGTGTGTGTGTCAGCGAGGAGAGAGATTTAAATTTGTCAGAAAATTTATGTCAGGGAGAGAGGTTAAATTTAAGTCTGAGAGAAGGAGAGAGAGAGACATTCACTTTAAGTGAGAGAGAGAGAGAGAAGGGGGGGGGGGTGGAGAGAGAGAGAGAGTTGGGGTGGGGGTATAATACGTAGTGGCTAAGTGTAAGGTAAACACACGTTGAAGGGGGTGCAGGTGTGGGTGAATGAGGAGGAAAAAGAGGTCGCTTGGGAGGTTGGGATATGTGTGCAATCATGGGAAAGAACTTGGATTAACCGGTGACAGTCTTTTATTTTTATTTATTTTGTATTTTTTCTTCTAACAAGTAGATACGAGCTTAGGAAGGATGCGTGGTAGCTAAAAGGATTATTGGAGATATTATGTAGCCTTTTCATTGGTGATGTCTTTCCTAAGCTGAATAAAATAGTATAATATTTGCTAGCGACAGGCCTGTGATTTAAGGCCTGTAGAAAATGAATTACCTGTAAATTCTCTCTCTCTCTCTCTCTCTCTCTCTCTCTCTCTCTCTCTCTCTCTCTCTCTCTCTCTCTCTCTCTCTCTCTCTCTCTCTCTCTCTCTCTCTCTCTCTCTCTCTCTCTCTCTTCTCTCTCTCTCTCTCTCTCTCTCTCTCTCTCTCTCTCTCTCTCTCTCTCTCTTCTCTCTTCTCTCTTCTCTCTTCTCTCTTCTCTCTTCTCTCTCCGTGACCTGGCTATTTACTCTAAGGCTTCTAGTTAATCCCCTTTCAGAACCTAGCTATTCGTCTAGGTTAAGTCAAAAGTCAGATTTTATCCTCGCATTGCTCTATTGATAAATTTCTTGGTAGTTCTGCTTGTGTGATTTGGCTTAATGAGTCATATTCGCATTTTCCGAATACTTTCGATCGGTATATTATCCTAGCAACAGGTTTTATTTTTTATTTTGTGTATTTATTTTTATATATATACCGTATATATATATATTTTTTTTTTAGTGGATGAGGGAGTCAAAAGGCAAAACTGCCTGTAATGAGTGCCTCCACCAAAGTTGAAAGAGTGACCGGGACAATATCAAGGAATGTTCGAGCAGTTTGGGGAACTTTATACATTGGTTCATCACTGTGTCGCCAACTAGACTAAAAGTCGATTACCGGTAGCATATGTAGCTGAATTGTTATATAATTTGAGTTCAAGACCTTCCAGAAGATAAGATGTTTGACAAAAAAAAACATCATAGTAAAGTGGCCAAAAGATAAAGAGACTTTACCTGGCGACTTTAGTTCTTGAGTTTACCCCCTTGAGTACCAGCGACGAGTGTTATATTTTTCTAGCTACATTTAGACAATTTTGTGAAGTTTGGGAAGGATCTGTGGTACGGTAGCTAAAAAGTGTTGGTCGAGATAGTTTGAAGCTTTATTATTGCTAGAGGTCATTCCTAAGATGAATAAAATGGTCTAATCGTTGCCAGAATATGATGAAAAGGACGTCCCTGGTACTGAATGGGTGGATTCCCGTACAAAACTTCACACCTCTACCAATCCCATGAACTTGAAAGCTTATCTTGATCCCTTGTCTCCTATCACTAACATCTGATGGTGACGTGGGCTATAAGGACCTACAGGTATTTCCTGGGGGGTGATTGTGTTATCTGACGGCATATCTGTCAAATTGAGATAACATCTCTTATAGTTACGCTGACGTGCTTATTTAGGGGTAAAGACAAAGTGATTCAAGTTTCATTCAAAACTTATATAATTTATGTGAAATTTGGAGAAAGGGAATATTAACTCGACACCAGCCAACTTGGCAGCCAGCTAAATTTTAATTATACCTATCTGTGGATTTTTAGACACCATGTATAATCTTATGTAACATGATATACAGTACTTTATGTATTAGGACTTAGTACTGTCATTTATTCTTATGGCCTCAAACTACTCTCTACAATGGCAGACAACATAGGTGCTGTAGACCAGGTTTACATTTACAATGCAGAGGTGCAGTGCCGCCAGTACACCAGTTTTACATTTACAGTGTGAATGCTTGCACCTGTTCAGCATTTGGAGTGGATTACACTGGTTACAGATAACACTCACAACCAAAGCCACTCCAACAGTAAAGTAACAATTAACATACACTTCATACATTACACACAAACTGGCTACTTTGCCTAGGCAGGATATGGCTTTAGAATGTAAAGCAAAAACATTCCTACTGTACTTGTTTTAGGCAGTTTAAGTTTATATATACTGTACTATACTGTATATTGTATGCATTACTGTACTGTACAGTATATTGTAAGTAGAGTACTGTACTGTACTGCAGCTGAAGTTAGTACTGTAGTTCAGTAAGCCCTATAAGGCCTATATATATTATTCAACTATTTTTACAATCGACTGAATTATCCCTCTTCTTTCAGTTTGGCCATTCCTCCTCCGATCACCACAACCACCACCACCACCACCACCACCACCACCATGAGCACAGACGCCGCACAGCTCAAGGACTTGCCAAAGGTCGACAGTGTCCTAAAGGGAGAGCTCGAGACTTTTTCTCCAGACAAGCTAAAGAAGACCGAAACCTCTGAGAAATCTGTGATGCCCTCAAAGGAAGGTGAGACTAAAGTGGAAGAGACAAATCATTGATTTACAGTACCGATTGAGTACTGTAGCTGAATAGGTTTGACGTTGCGAGTTCGGTAAATAGATGTAAGAGATATGATTGGACTGTAACTTGATAATTATATACTGTATGATGTATATATAAGTACATGTATGCTGTACTTATGAAGTATACTGTACCAGTACAGTGTAATTAATGTATAATGGTACTGTACATTGTTAATGTACAGTAGGTGATATGCTAATTTGCTTCTTTATTTCAGAGTATCTTTATTCTTTCTTTATTTTATGCATCCCAACAATCTGATATAGGTTAAATAGTGCTTGTCTGAGGTACAAGTTTGATCTACTTTTATTGATCAACCTTAAAAAAAAGACAGCATCATTAGAATTGTAATGTGATTTAATTGTAGGGTTTAAAGTTAATTAGTTGACAGAATAGATTAACTTCAGTTGAGATGGATGTACTGTATAGGTAGCGCCAACGAACTTGAAAATAATATTGATCCCTGACCTCTCTGTATCTCAGGGCCTAGAGCAAACTGGCTGTAAATATCCAAACCTATTTTCTGGTGAACTCTTCCCAAATGATAGAAACGTCAGCGCGATTGCTTGCATTCGTTTAGAGTTACAAGAAGGGGTCAAGATTATTGTCAAGTTCGCTGGCGCTACCTACTGTATATTCCTAAAGTATAGTAATTGGAAGTATAAAATCCTTACTGAGTGATCTTTGCAACATTCAATATAGGCACAAATTAATAACTTTTGTATTACAGTAGACCATATTAGACAATAGGTTATAAATAGATGCATACTTTCTGAAAGCTTAACCTCATCAATATAGCTTTTCTATGCTTCACGACTTGTTTCAGTTTTCATTTATCTTGCTTATATTTAACACCTTTATCTTCATTGTTCATAATAACTCTTTTGCTCTTATTTGTTTTCTTGTTTTCTTCCAATACTAACGAACCCAGTTGTATCAATGAACACAGTACAGTATTTACAAACAAGTGAAAGAGTCTATTTTTTATGTTACTAAAGCAGGATTATTTTACTGTAGGATTAATTTAAATTACTAGATAGTTTTGCAGGATATATAGAGTCCGATATGGGAAAAGTCTGATATTAATTCTACTATGCATGCTTTCAAAACGATTCAACAAAATGCATTAACAAAAGGAGATGTCTTGCTATAAATTGACTGAGGACATGTTGAAGGTTGTACTGTAAATGTGTGTATGATGCCACAGAGAAATGGTTGTAATTTATGAGGCCAGCTGTCTAAGAAGAGTCAAGGTGCATGGATACCAGCATAGCATTGTGGAGATGGTCTCGACTAAAGGCAATTTTCACATGAGCATTTTGTCCCGCAATTTTGTTATCGCAGCTTGACTCGATGGGCCACATTTTCGGGATGATTGTTGCAGTAGTAGAATATTTACAAAACTTTAATCCCAAATTTGCCAGAAACAAATTGACTAATTCCCTGAACGTGACGATAGTGCGTTGTTATGTGTGCAATTAGTTTGCTTGGGAATCAGATTAACTTGCTCATGTAGTAATAATGTACACCTTATGTGGTGGATTGTGTTCTTTCATTTCATAAATTTTATTTTAGTAAGCGTTGTTTCCACGTAGCGATTTTGATATGTTGTTTTGACTTTATATTATCTTTGTCCCAGTTTTGGTTTGACATTGTTTGCAAGTTTTACATTTTAAAATATAAAAAGAAAAGAATGCTGGAACAAAAGCCCCTATGCCATTGCCTTAAGAGAATGATGAATGTGCACAATGATGGCTGGGTAATCACTAAGTGTGACCCTGTAGCTCCAGAGAATGGCCAGCTTGTAATTTGGCTTCTATATTGGTGACACAACCTAGTACCTATTGTATGTTTTGTAATGAATGTTATTTTAGGGTACAGTAGTCCATAGCTATTATATACTTTACAAGGCCTACAGTACATATCCATCCTTATTATCTACATATTGCTACTGATATCACCTACCTACCCCCAGAAAAAAGTAAAGAAAAAGGGTATACGTCTGAGTAGATAATAGACTAAATAGATAGAACCTACCTATATAGTACGATAATGAATGGCTAGCAATCCCGGTATCGCCAACCTTGGCTTGATGTACGGTTTGTAAAGAATCGCTATTGTTGTGCGTTGTTTGGGTATTCCCGCAACTTAGGAAATTAGTGCATTGTGACGTCAAGAAACGAGTGAAGTTTATCAAGGTTTGAATTGTAGGTCTGCATCCAGGAATTGTTAGTAGCGTTTGATTTATTGCATTGTGAAAGAAAGGGAAGGCAAATGGCATTTATCCAAGCTTGAATTGTAGATCTGCATTAAGCAATTGTCAGTAGCATTTGAAGACTACAGTACTAGGTATGGCCTTGCCACTTTATATGTAGATAGCATGTATTTCATGCATTTACAGTATTTGATACTTGCAGGAATTGAAATAGGAGTTGCATTATTAGGATGTAATGTAATTATTTATTTCTGATATAATAGCTGTAAATATTTGGTACATAATTATTCTTACAATGTTTCGTCATGCTGTACAGTATATATTTTATGTATAGTAACATCGTCTCGACACTTGTGTATCCCAGCTCATTTCTCAAGTAAGCCGAGATGTTTACTTTTTATGTTAATATTGTACCATTGTCCATGTATAATATTGTAGCTACCGGTACTTCATCTACAGTATAATATTATGTGTAAGTTGAATATCTCTATATGAATACGGTGCCCAAAGACTTATCGATATGCATTCAAGAGTCTGATATACAGGTAATACCAATTTTGATCAGTGAAACATAGATATTCCTCCGTAGCAGGAATAGTTGAATGTACACCCACAGACAAAAGTAGTGGCCCACCATCGTAACTTCAATTTTTTGTATCCTCTGTTGGTTTAATACAAAAATACTTCTGAACAACCCTTGAATATATAGCTTTCTATATATCCATTCAGGGTATTTTCACTAAACAAACTATGAATACTGTATAAAGGGTTTGTTTTTATCGGTTCAGAGGATTTTTCACCGATAGCTGAAGTCATAACCTTTGGAATTATGGAAGTAGGACATGACTTTAGACAGTGACTGTAGCATGAGCTTGTTTTGGTTGAGAGGGTGGTTTTCTTTTATTAGTATGCTCCCCAGACTTCCATTAAGCTTTACACAAAATACCCCCAAGAGCCCTCTTCGAGCCACATTTGTGCATTTTTTGGTTGAAAAATGCTCCGACCAAAGGCGTTCCTCCTAAACTGCAGGCTTGCTATCGCTCGCCTGGATATAATAGACACCTAAATGGCACGGAAAATGTTGAAATTGCCAAACTAATAGGCCGAACGTCTTAAAATCTCTAAATTAATGGGGATAATCATAGGGAGAAGCGAGTCCAGAAAATTCATCCCTTTAAGTTGATAGTTGTCGAGGGGAATATATTCTCGGGACGCTTTTTATTGGAAACCCTTTTCTTCGGTATGAGGGTAAGTAAAGTTTGATTTAATTTTTGTAACTTGGTTTTCTAACGTTCTGTACATTGTTCTGTATGGCATAAAATGTTTGGTTTGATTTGTATTAGTTTGTAGTTTTAGTGGTTTTTGATTTTTGTGTTTTATTTTGTGTATTAAAACTAATAATCCCACTGACTTTGTATGCATGTAGGTGTATGTACTTTCTCAAGCTCTAATAGATTTGTGTAGGCTACTCTTAAAACTGGATTTATGATCTTTTCAAATAGTAGCTAGACTAATGTGTAGCCAGTAGTACTTCCTTTATAGGGCCAAATAATGTGTAGCCAGTAGTACTTCCTTTATAGGGTCAAATGGTAATTTTTCCGCGAACGGTGATTTTTGCTCAACAAAAGACGCCACATTTAGCATGCAACTTAAAATTTGTATTGCTTTATCTATACATTTAGGTTTTTTGCTAAAAAGACCTATAATCGTTTTTGTCAAAACATTTATTTGGACCACACCACACATTTTGGTAAGGATGTAGTATTTGAACGTATCGCCCGCTTTGTTTACATTACTTGTACGCTCGCAATCACGTTCCCATCTATTTTGACTGCTGTGGGATACAATAATAGGTTAAGAGGGGGCTTTGCCCCTCCTCACCCCCCCCCATGACTTATCATCGTTGTTGTTGTTGTTCCTCAAGCTGCCTTGCCGAACAGCCCCAAGGCCCCGAATAAGGCCAAGGCCATAATCGAGCGCCCCCAAAGAACCCTCCCTGCCGACCACAATAAAGCCTGGGTGACCGAAGCCACTCCATGGCGGGGAGCTAAGGAGGGTGCGGAAACGCCCAGGAAACCAAAGCCCCACCCAGGGCCCTGTGCCCCTCAGCAATTATGAAGAGAAAGTTGAGGGGCAAAGGAAAAATGTGACGCTTTGGCTTCCAATCATGGTAGATTGGGAGGTCAATCCACGGAAGAGACGCCGTCACTTGAGATCTAGAAAATATATAAGTAAAAGGAACAGTCAGAGTAAGCTATGGTTGTTGTTGTTGTTCTTGTTCCTCAAACTTATCGTCGTCATGTACAGTATATTGCCAGCAAGGGGGCAATTAACAAAAAAAATAAAAAAATAGACGGGAATGTAACCGCAAGCGTAGGCCTACAAGTAATGCAAAGGAAGCGGGCGATACACCCGGATGCTACATCCTTCCGCAGATTTTTTTTTAAATACAGTAACTACTGTACCTCAAGGCGAAATTACCCTGCCTGACGGAACATTTCGCCTTTATCTTTTCTACTCTATTATATTGTAATTTCATTCATAGTTTACAGTTTACATTACACAATTACTGTACTATATTTCCATTATAAACTCCATCCCTTTCTAAGATTAACATTATCAGGAACTTGTTTCTACACAATAGGTTAATCAATGCAGTAAAATATTGTTAGTTACCAAATTGTTAATATTTGACCTAGTCTACATCTTCAAAGAACACAGGGTACTGTATCTGACATATTTTGGTTAGTTTTGCATGCATTTCCTGGTTTGATGTCTAAAGTACTAACTTGTCGTACTGTACATGTTTTTCTCAACCTTAATCTATCCTCAGAGTACAGTACTTTATCCTTGGTGTACAGTACTAACAAAAATCCTTTACTAAGATTGGAGTCACGAAGGCTTTTTCTGGCATATATGATCAACTTAATTCTGGCAATTTTAGAATCTTATATGGTAACTGTAACTAAACAGAAGATTAACCACTTCAGTACGGGTGACGCCATTATTCTTTATTGCAGCTTAGTAAGGACGCCTAGTAATCAGAGGTGTTATATCTCCATGAATTCGTTGAGTACCGTATCATAAATCCTTCCAAAACAGTAATAACGTTTAGTGATATAATGTAAAACTTGCAAAATATACAAACCAAAACAGAGACGACACCATATAATTATAGACAAAAGAACTTATCAAAATCACTGGAAATACCGGTAACGCTTTAGCCAGAATATAAAACAAAAACAAATTTACCCATACTGAAAACGTTAACTATCATTGGTTGTAGACTATAATATACAGTATGTTCAAGTTCTTACCAAATTTTAGTTTAGAAGCTGCCACACGGGAATTGGCAAAATATAACTTGCTAAAAAAGCACAAGTGTGACTGTCTTAACCTTCATGCATGCTTTGACCTTGTTGCAGCCCTGACAGGTTTTAAAGACCCTGTAGGTGTGACCCTGTATATGCATGACCCCAGTATAAGCTTGACCCTTGTATATGCATGACCCCAGTATATGCATGCCTAACTTGGTAAATTGCCTGGTGAGCAGACGTGGAGGCTGAGAAGCGTCACAGTGGGCTGTTGCAAGACATTAGTGGGTTCCGCAGTGATCGGCTGAAGCGCACCTCCACCTCAGAGCGTATCGTCCTGCCAACTAGTACAGGTAGAGTCAAACACAGGTACCTGAAGGGAGAAGATTGTTCTAGTTTGACATGCATATATCGGTAGAGTAGACAACCAAATTTGTATGCGGTAGTCCATTGGTACTGAAATTATCTTTTTTGCCAGACGCCGTAACTCCTGAGAAGGGGTGGCCATGAATATTAGGCGTTTGTCACAAATCGCTATGTCAAGTCACAGTGATTACATAATAAGGCAGTGTTACAGCAAGACATTATTGTACTCCACTCCAACTGCTAAAAGACATCCCTGTCTTGAACCTTTACAGTGTAATGGAAGATGGCATTAAACTATTGTATGTATGCATAGTATAATCAACATTGCATACTTTATTATAATGTAAAACTTTCAAACTAAACTGACCACTGCATAAGTATTGGCTTATCTATCCTATACTGTAACAACGAGATACTGAAAAAATCTTGACTTCTAGTTGATTTTCTAGTTTATGCAATAACCAGTATTTCCTCCTGTGTACGTTAGTACTGTTGAATGAGGACTGGTGCTTAATATATTCGATAGAAATTAAAATACTATTAAGTGATAAACGTAAATAATATTTAAATGTAGAAACTGTTATAATGTAAATATCTCGTATCCATTGCTTGTCATTTTATTAAGCATGTAGAAGACGAGCACAATCTTCTCGCTTCAGTCACCTGTGGGTTAAGGTAGGAGCCCTGGGGTAAAGAGAGACTAGACATTTACACCGCGTCCCACCATCATTTTCAAGCTAGTTACATGTACCTCAGTGGTCTGGTTAAACTATGTATTAAAAATTAAATAAATAATAATAATGGTGTGGGAAGGGGTCGAACTTCTGAAAGTTCACTTCCTCTAAGTAACTTGCCACCCGCCTTCAATCCACAACCGTCCAAATACACCTGTTGCTATTAATCTTTATGAATCTATAAAACCATATGGTCTGTGGAGTTTGTCTCAATTTGAATTACTTTTCCTTCGTCTATTCTTTGATGTTCATAAGGGAAAAAATGGTGGAAATGTTCAGCCTCTGTTTACTGTCTGGCATCTACGGCAAGGACTCAAAAATCGACTGCAGCAAATGGATTTTCTCTTGCTTTGCTAATACAGTATAAGCACGGCAAATCCCACAATTCCAGCACTGTAGATTTCAACGAGTCTATAGGTAGCGCCAACGAACTTGACAAACATCTTGATCCCTGACCTCTACGTAACTCAAAGGGGCCTAGAGGAAACTGGCTGTAAATATCCACACATATTTCCTGGTGGATTCTTCCCAAATGATAGAAACGTCAGTCGGATTACTTTGATTAATTTGAACAGTAACTTTTGAGTTAGTTTAAGTTTTATATTTTAATATAATTAATTTTGTGATTATTGTCAAGTTCGCTGGCGCTACCTATAATGCGTTTGCTGCTCTGCGTGTTTATAGATTTATACTTTTTGTTGATTATTGATTATTTGTGGATGTTGATCATTCAAATTATAACCTTATCAGTTCTTTATTGTTTGCAGATTCTGACTATTTTTCATTGTTTTGTACTGTAATTGCTTTGTAGGAATTTATTACTTTGAAATATTTGTTCCTATCTTGCACATTCCTTAACCATGCTGCCTTATTTTCAAATATATTTAGTACTGTATGTCCCATTGAAATTTTGATCGGAAATGTAATTTTTTTCAAAGGACAAATTTGTGTTTTCTATCTTATCTAGATGATTCCCGTTTTTAAAGACCCAAAAATCGCTGTGTTATGATCTTTTGCCTCCTAATTACCTTGGCTAACAAACTGCTCCAGGTGTTCAGTTTATGGCTATATAAGTTATTTGGAAAATGTGATATTTTCGCGGTTTCGAGGTTCGAACATGGGGGTTCGTTTTCCAATTTTGGGTCCCGTACTGCAAAGTTCCATTTTCGTGTCTAGTCCAGATCTACTGTAGTCTATTATCTATATGAACCTGCGTTATCACACACAGATTTATAAACCCTAACTATTACACCATCCAAGACGGTTTAATAATTGCCCACTAAGTATCGAGAAATTAGCTGCTAAGGGACTCAATTTACTGTCAACTGAAAAGAAACCGAGTATAGTTATGCTGTGATTCTGTACCCACTGCAAGGTCATTAATTTGAGTTGGTTTCATAGCGATTTATTTATTTATTTATAGATTTATTGTTTTAGAAACTTTGCATGATGGTGTGAACTGGGCTTGTGTTATTAATTTGATTGGTTAATACAGTACTGCTATTTCTTTCAGGTATTTCATTGAAGCTTATTGGTATTTGAAGTAGTTTGTGCTGTAGTCACCTGGTGCAGTCATTTATTTTACCTGGTAGCTACGTGAATTTTATTGTTTATGATTTTACTTATAATATTGCTTTATATATTACTTCTTTATATGATTGCTTTTACACTGTACTTAGGTGCATGTAACCATATTATATATTATTAATGACTGAACTTGGCCTATTGATCATGCTCGGGTTATAATCTTTCAAATTATGTTAACGTTTTCATGTAGTCTATTAGCCTATTTCATTATTATACATCTTAGTAGCTAGAGAATAATAGAGTACATCATATGAATTTTGTTTAGACATTGTAATACATTGAAAGTTAAGTTTTATTGGTTTAAACTAAATATAAGAATGTTACAAGTTAAGTTTTAATTTTACATTTTAATTTATTGGCTTAATCTAAATATAAAAATATATCGAATAAGTATTTTGGCAGTTCCAAGTTCAGTTTAACTTTATGCCTGAGTTTGGCTTTTAGATTTGTATCACTGCTCCCTTATTCCACCACCTCAACACATGTACCACTCCCCCGGCACTTTGTTTTGGTTATTTCCCCATGTTTTGTCAATTGCCGACTTGCGAGTTTCGTTCTATAAGGAAATTGGAGCTTTAAACATCGATTTTTAGCCGAAATACGAGCAAATATAAGACTGCAATACACACAAATACATTAATTCCATATTAACATAATTTCCTTTCATTAAAAACCCATTATTTCTGACAAATATCAATGTCTACACCTTGAACTTCCTTATAAACCGAAACTCGCAAGTGACCAATTCCCCATGCCTAGTATCCCTATTATCACTCCCCAAATTATTGTTGCTTTATGCTTCACTCCTACCTTCCTATTCTTCCCTTTCCCCTTCCCCTCGTCAAACCAATCCCTTTCTTCCCCTTTGTTGTATCATAATTCCCTATCCTCCTTTAACCCCTTCTGTACTAGCGACGTCTTTATATTTTTATTCTAGCTCTATTTAGACGATTTTATGCAGTTTAAGAAGGATCTGTGGTAGTGAAAAGGGTTAATTAAGAGAGTTCAAAGCCTGTTAATTGCTGGAGGCCCTTTTTAAAATTAATAAAATAGTCTAATAGTAGCCAGAATAGGCAAAAGGATGGCACCTGTACTGAAAGGGTTAACCAGAATAATCTATTCTCTTCCTTTAGTCCACCCAATCTTTCTGTTCTTGTCTATCCAATCTTCTCATTCATCAAACCTACTCCTTTTCTTAATTTCCATTGTTAAGCCAATTATTTCCCTTCGTCCAGTCACTTCCTTCCCTTTGTCCAACCAATTCCCCCCCTTAGTCTTTAAGCCGGTATCACACGAGAGCTTTTATACTCTACATTCGATGATCAACATTTTTCTGACAACATTACTGGCATATTTTGCACTGGTATCGGTTTGTTTATTTTGCAAGTTTTACAATTTAATCAGAAACTAGACTGACGATAGATGAATTTAGGTGACGGTAATATTTTAAATGTTGACCTTATAAGCTGCCAAACCAGTGTTGAGGATAAATGTTCAGGGAAAAAACGCTAGTGTGATACCAGCTTAAGTCAAACCAAACTTTCCTTCCAATACACAAATCCAGTCCCTTGTCTACTTTCATCAATCAAACCCTTTTATTCCCATGACCAAACCATCTCTTTCCATTCCCTTTCTAGCCATTTTCTCCCATCTTCATCAAGCTGCTACTCCCCTTTCCTTCAAACAAATGCCCTTTTCCCATTTTGTTGGTTCTCTCCCTCCTTCCTATTCCTTAGTTCCCTCCTTCCTCACAATTTTGTCCTTCTCTCCCTTCTCCCAATTATTTCCTTCTCTCCTTCCTCACAATTCTTTCCTTCTTTACCTCCTCCCAAATCCTTAGTTCCCCTCAATTCTTTCCTTCTCTCTCTCTCCTCCCATTTCCTAAGTTCCCTCCTTCCTCTCAATTCTTTCCTTCTCTCTCTCCTCCCAATTCCTTAGTTCCCTCTTTCCTTCCAATTCTTTAGTTCCCTCCCTTCTCTCCCTCCTCCCAATTCTTCCCCACCCTTACTCCCATTTTAAAGCCCCCCCCACCCCACCCCATCCCCACCCCCGACCCTCCCAATTTCTTTGTGCATGACTTCTGCATGGTGTGGTATGCTTGCTTGCAGATGTGGCGGCGGAGAAGAAAGCCCAAGCGCATCTGCAGGCGGTAGAAGGCTTCAACGCCTCCAAGCTCAAGCACGCCGACACCAAGGAAAAAATAGTCTTGCCCGCGAAGGAAGGTGGGTGTGGGTGCATGTTTTCCCGTTTTCTTTAATTGGAGATGTTGGTGTAGTATTATAATTTTGAATAGTTGTTACTCATTCCATATGGAGTATTGAACTATTTTGATTTGAATGGTGTATTCTTTTTTATATTGAATGGTGTATTACTTTATTCTTTATTGATGGACGGTACTTTTGTAGTAAGAGTTAATTGTGATAAACACCTGATATGTTACGAGGTAGGTTACTTACTGTACAACACTTACTTATGGTACAGGTTAATTTTGAATGCAGGTAAACCATTTCAAAACTTTTTAAAATGTGTGTTAAAGCTGGTCTCTGTTTCTATAGTTCTTTGGTGTATAATGTCCCGGTGGATAATTTTATTGGCAGATATTGAAACCGAACGAACGCATCAGAGCATATTCCAAGGCGTCACAAAGTTTGACAAGTCTTCCATGCGTCACGCAGAAACCCAGGAAAAAATAGCCCTACCAGCCAAAGAAGGTAGAAGATAAATTACCGTTAATTTGCTTCACCATCTAAAAAAATTAACCTAATTATCCACTAATCGATAATAAGTAACAACCCGTTCTTAACATTAATCATCCATTACAAACTTCAATGTACTTGAATAAACTAATGAAACCATAATATGGTCCGCAGATCGGGAAGATAGAATTTACTCTAATCCATCTCGTTAGTTCCTGAATTCACTCTATATTTGGTATATTGGCTGTAATAATTGTTGTACTAGCAGTTTTAACTTAAATCATAGTACTTGCATGATTTAAAGCACTGCATCTGCAATTAATTTGGAAGAGGTTTGCCATCAATCGGGTAAATGTTAACTAAGCAATATGTGGCTTAATACGACTAAACTGACAACGTAAATATTAATGTGGTTACTAAACCGCAATTAACCCGTGGAGCCCCGGCTAGTTCTGTAATGTTTGTTCACCAGAACCCGGCCGGTTTTCAAAAAATGGTTTTATTCCAGAAACAATAGCGAATGGGTTAGGAATGAAGGAAAAACCCCGAAAAACCGCTCAAAAAGCTTAATGAATGGTCCTACAGAGCCCCCGAAAACTTATTTTACAAGAGTAAAAAATTGAAGGCAATTACCCCAAAAAACAGGTTATTGCGCGCTCACGCGCACGCACGTGGACTTTGAGAGTTTTCAACCATCGGCACGGTTGCGTGGGATACGTACACAGTTCCCATACAAATCTGAGCCCTCTTGAGTGGCTACACCTGAAGTTACGGTCGGCGCAATTAGGGTGACGCGTCAGACGCGTCTCTGGGGCTGTGCGTTACATACATCGCCGACGCGTCAGACGCGTCGCTGGGGCTGTACGGGTTAACACTACGGTACTAGTTTAACCCCTCAGACCTGGTTGGGCTCTGAGGCATCCATAAAAAAAACCCGCGGAACCCGGAAGGGCTCTGAGGCTCCGGCAGCTTGAAAGCCTGTAAGCTTGGTGTGTGAGGCGTCCGTCCGACGCATGTAAACAACAGCCGGTTGGACTGACGCCGCGCATCTCCAACCACAAGAAGGAGAGGAGTCCTTGTTCGTGTGTGCCTGTATGTTATAGTTAAGTAGTTAAAAGTTGTTGTTCCCCAGGCTGTCTGGCCGAACAGCCCCAAGGTCTCGAGCAAGGCCAAGGCCATAAATGAGCGCCCCCACAAAATCCTCCCTGCTTACCACTAACAAAGCCCGGGTGACCGAAGCCACTCCAAGGCAGGGAGCTGAGGAAGGTGCGGAAACGCCCGGGAAACCAAAGCCCCACACAAGGCCCTGTGCCCCTCAGCAATTATGAAGGGAAAGTTGAGGGGTAAGGGAAAAATGTGACTCTTTGGCTCCCAATCTGCCAACTTCTAGGTTGGCAGTAGGGAGGTCAATCCACGGAAAAGACGCCGCCACTTGAGATCTAGAAGATATATAAGTAAAAGGAACAGTCAGAGTAAGCTATGGGTATGGCAGAGATCGCTCAGTTCTCACTCGGATAGACCAGCCCATCACCACAGTAGTTAAAAGTAGTGTAAAGTGGCTGATATCTCCACGGAAATCGTCATCACAACTGAACCAGTTGACTTGGAGAGCTCTACTCAACGCCATTCTACAGGTACGAAACACATCTACGCTTGGGGATGTGCGGGAATGCGGAAGCAGTCAAAATAACAAAGATACGGTAGCCTAGGCGTAGACGTTTTTCGGCCAAAACCCCCGGGTTTCAGTATGGAATACATAGCCGGGTCTGATGGGTTAAAGATCATCCATTTGTTTTATGAAAATCCATTAGTTTATTGCTTTTTCATGTAAAGTACCGGTACTCTAACCCCTTACCAATTGACTTCAAAAGGTCGTCAGAAAGCGTTGTTCCCTTACGAAATGCAGGTCTCCCTCACTATCCGATTATTAGCAGCAAAAGCACGCTCCCCAATGGCTCTGGTCTCATAGAGGCGATATGGGTCTTCACCACATGCGCAATTTCACATTTGATTCGTGTTGGAAATAGATGATTTAACAAATACTTGGGCTCACCAAACCTCAGCACCCTAAATGTCGGTAAGCAATTTTTTAACTCTTATTCTGGCCTTGATGGGAAGCCAGTGTAGATCTATTGGATAATAAGTGGTGGGAATTCTGGGTGGAAGTGAAAACATTAGTCTAGCACACCTATTGAGAACAGACTGGAGTTTCTTCAAGTAGTATTTTTCATTTTATTCTAGTTATATTTAGAGGATATTGTGCAGTTTAAGAAGGACCTGTGGTAGTAAAAAGGGTTAAGTGAGATAGTTTGAACCCTGTAAATTGCTGGAGGCCCTTTTGAAACTGAATGAAATTGTCTAATAGTAGCCAGAATAAAATGTAAAGGATATCGCCGGTACAGAAGGGGTTAAGCTTGGTTTAGCTACTAACATACATTCTACATTAATACTGCAGTACTGTTCTGATTTACTCTTATGATATCATTATTTTCATTATTATAGAAAACACACTAGCGGTCTGTTTATTTCCAACTGACGGTAAAATGCATAGTTCACATCAAGATTTCTCAGTTATTTTGAAGATTTTGTTGTGAAATATGGTGCTAATTATGTATACTTAGTCTTAGTATGATGCAGAGACAGTTTCATATTTTCCCATCAAGTATCGAGTAATCAGCTGCTAAAGGACTCGATTTACTGCCAGCTGAAATAAAACAGACTATAGTGGCTATGCAATTCTGAGATTTTCTTAGTCTAGAAATCTGTACATATGTTTTTGGTGAACATACATTGGTGGGTGTAAATGTACAGTCGCGCTAATAACTCATGTCTCGGCACCAAGTATGTTTCGATCAATAATTGGTATCCGCAATATCTAAGCTTCATTTCTTCATATCGAGTTAAATATACAAAAACTTACCCACCCTATTCAATATCTGACTGACATTAATACAGAACAGAGCAAGCCAAACATAATGACAGCTGGGATATGACTTATTAGCGCTATCATACTGTTGCCCACATAAGTTTTGTTCCTCTCTGTGATCTTATATATGCAAATATAATGCACATGATTGAATTAAGAGTGTAGTTTCTTATGCAGGTTAACTCAGCTGACAAGTCCACTAATAATAATAATAATGTAAAACTTGCAAAAGAAACAAACCAAAACAGGGACGACACAATACAAAGACAAAAGAACTTATCAAAATCACTATGTGGAAGTAACGCTTTAGTAAAATATAATTATTAACAAAATAAACCACACTTGCAGTTCATTCATACCAATTGTATCGTCATACGTAAGATCACGACGAGGAACAGAACGTACGTCGGCAACTGTAAATAGTTTATATAATATATATTTTTACTATTTTGGTCCAATACTCGTAAGCTTGTGTCACACGAGTGCTTTTTCTGGCAATTTTCGACGAGCAATTTTTTCTCGCGATATTTTAATATTTTTTCACCTTGGGATCGGAAACTAGACTGAAGGTAGATTATGTTAGGTGGCTGATTTATGATCTAACTGAAATTTTAAGCTTGCCAGACTACAAATGCTCGTAAAAATTGACTGAAAAATCGCTCGTGTGACACCGCCTTTAGTCAGCTAGCCTTTGGGTTCCTCGTCCATAACGGTATACAGTACAGTAGTGCTTTATGGCATTTCAAAACATTTTGTCAGGATTTTTACTTCAAAGTATTTTTAGTTTATCTTCTGGTTTTTTTTTTCGTTTTTTTTAAGTTTTCCAAATTTTTAAGTAATTTGAGTTTATCTTCAGTTTTTAAAGTTTTCCATATTTTTGTTTTTGTCTTGTCTGGGTGATGGTACAGATATCCAGCAAGAGAAGACCCACCTGAGTATAATCGAGGGCGTGACTGGGTTTGACAAGTCCCAGATGCGACACGCGGAGACCGAGGAAAAGGTCACGCTACCGGCCAAAGAAGGTATTATACTCGGGAGGATGAAGAGAGGGACTTTAATCTGTGACGTCTCTCCTTGTGGTGTTGGGCATAATGTAGTTAGGATATTGTGTCGTAGTTTGAGGGGCGGTGGGGGTTGTGGCGTAACGGGTATAGTTTGAAGTCTCTCCTTGTGGTGTTTGGCATAATGTAGTTAGGATATTGTGGCGTAGTTTGAGGGGCAGTGGGGGTTGTTGCGTAACGGGAATAATCTATTCGTTGTAAGTAGGCGATAAATTATGGCCTGTATCCTCTGTAACTCAAAAAGGGCTAGATCAAAATTGTCTGTAAATTTCCACATCTATTCCTTGACCGACTCTTCCCAAATGGTAGAAATATTAATTAGTTTAATTACTCTAGTCGTTTATTAATTAGAGAGATTAGAAGTCGTTGTTACTCGCCTACTTACAGCGAATGGACTATAGCTATGCTCTCTTCAAATTAACCGGTCAGCCTTACCCTCAATCAATTTTGTTTTCTATATCTATCTATCTATCTATATACTCGGTCACATTTTCTTTTTTTTTCATTACTTCATTGATCTTTTTTATTTATCATTTAACTTCATTATTAATTTATCTTTATTGTTTAGCTTCAAGGGCTACTGCACACATGACGGCCAGCCAATCATGGGGTGAGGATTTACTGTTGGGTTGATTTGAAAGGTGTATAGTTTGGTTGCTTGGTGTAGTGTGGAGACATCTGTAGAGGGAGTTTTGTCACCTTTGGTTTTATAAGTTTGTACTACCTGTGCTATAAGTCTCCAAAAAAATAATTATTTATTATATCAGAAACTTTAACAATTATCCTTTGTTTTCTCTTTTTTATTTTGTAATCCACACAAGTTAACAATGAAGGTACCATACTGTATATAACGAGGCAGGTGTTACAAAGAGGTTGACAGAACTTCCCCTATAGATGGCCGGTATAGTGGTGTGTCGGCTAGTGTCTCCTTTGTTTACGGCCTTACCCTCTTCAATCGGATGATGTCGGTATTTACTTTAAAACACCCACCTCCAGACGATTATATACAACTTAACAAGAACCTGTCCAAGTTAAAGGGTTAATTTGAGATAGTCTTTAACCCTTTGATTCCCAGAGGTCTTGTCTGAGTAAAATCTTCTGGTGGTAGCATAAATAAAATAACCTGTCTGATTCAAAGTTATAACTGTATCCCAGCTACCGGTAGTGTTGAAGTACAGTATATGTATTGACTAGAATTATCATGTCAAATGCAGTACAGTACAAGTATTTTAAAGTACAGTAATTCTGAAAAATATCAGTCGGTAGAGCATCGGCTGCTGATCAAAGGATCAGCGGAACGAGTCCGTACTGTCAAAATATTATTAGCACGGTAGATATCAAGCCTGCGATTCGTGACAAACGCCTAATGTTCATGGCCATCCCTTCTCGGGAATTGCGGCGTCTGGCAAAGAAAATACAAATATTTTTTAACCAATTCTACAACAAGCTGGGATTCCGTTCTGGTTTGTATTTCTTGTATCGGTTTTTGGGGGTGTCTTTGTCTTGTTAACTCTCCTCTATTTATGGAACGTGTATAAAGTGATAATTAGGACCTCTTAAAAAGGCACCTGTAACACACAAAACAATACCTGAAACTGTTTCAGATACTGTATGGCGGAAACTCGGGGATATGCGTAGTTTTTCTTATTTAATTTATTTTTTATTTTTTTCAACATCTCACAAGCTTTTCAATGATATTATCACGCTTTCGATACACCAGCGGGTTTTGGAGAAAATTGGTGAAACTGCTTTTTTGCACCCAGTATATAATCAGCGACTCCCTTTTCCATTACCGTTACTCACTTCTGACTCTGAATAGTGTTCCTTTTATTGATCTTACCAACACCACTACCTTATGATGCACCTATTTTAAGTTTATATGATTTGTTTGGATTCTTGGATTAACTTTTGCAGAGATGTCCATGATGGTGCACAAGACTATTAGTATTAATTAACAAATAATATCCCCAACTTATTAACAGATTTATATTTTGTTTCCGCACATACTGTACTATAATTTTTCAAAAAGTCAAAGAAAAGTACCATATATTAAATCCACAATGTTTATTTCAAGTTAAATAACTACATTGTTGTGAGGTGGATATTTTGTTTTACAGAATATAATTATATATTGTATAATTATCCTACTCGACGAGACAGAGAAAGGGGCGAGGGAATGTGAAAGTGGTCCCGGACCCTGAGAATGGGAACATTAAATGTTATCTCCGTTCGGGCTCTGTTTCGTGTCGGCCACCCCCAGCAATGGGGTATGTGCCTGATTATATACATATATACACTGAATATATGTACAGGTGTATAACTAGTATACAATAGTAAGGTCATACTCTTATTATTCACGTTATAGGATATGAAGCATAGAACCGTAAAAAATAATGTGTGTGTATATACACCGATATATATATTGTATCCAGAAATACTCGCATGACGTAAAATGATTAATGTGATGACAAAAGTTTAGACTCTTTCTAGAGTACTACATTTGGTTATCTTGCAGTACTGTGGGCCGTTCCTTTAAACATCGTAAAAGCTTTCCCTACGACCTCTCCCGACCCAGATTGACCCTTATCGTTTATCTGTACAAGGGTCAATCTGGGTCGGGAAAGCTTTTACGATGTTTAAAGGAATGGCCCCGTATTGTCAAAGCATTTTATGGTTACTGGTATCGTGGCCATTAATAAGAGTGAAGTACAGTAATTAGCTGTAAGTTAAGGTTCCTGTTAAATATAGACTAACAATTGTAAATACTGTACTGTAGATGATTAGATATATAATTGGTACCTGTAGTTAATTTATGAACCTAAAAATTGTATGCCATAACGTATTGTAGGCAGTAATTTTATTATCGTGAATATTGTGTGCAGATACTGTTCTTGTCCTGTAGATTTATTACTAATCCCTTATAGCTAGTCTAATTTTTATTTGTTTTAATTATTGTTTATCATTATGTTTCTGGTTTTTAACCTTCTTCAACTTAACCTTTTCATTAATTTCTTTGTTCAAGTTCTTATACTTTTATAACTCTTTCCTTACATGAGTGAGACAGACTTATTTTGTCAACTTCATCCTTTTATAGATTCTTTTACTACGGAATACTATATACCGGTAATTTTTGTTCACATTGTTTTCCTGTTATAACGGTTTCCTTGCCGTCGACATCCAGGTACTGTATAGAACAAGAGTCTTTATATATTGCCTTTTTATTTATTTTATTTTACAGATTCTTATAACTTTACTGTATAACTTCCATTCCCATTGTTCCGCTATAACGGTTTCCTTGCTGTCGGTACTCAGATATAGAAGAAGAAAGAAGGCACCAAAGACACTGCCAGAGAATCACATCTTTTGACAAGGGTGAGATGAGGCAGGTGTCCGTGGAAGAGAAACAGGTCCTCCCCAGCAAGCAAGGTGAAGAAGCGGTCAACATTACCACCAACCCGGAAAATATTACTACCATTACCATCACTGCTAACGATGTGGAAAACTCTGCTAACGATGTGGCAAACTCTGCTAACGATGTGGCAAACTCTGCTGACAAGACTACCATCAATGCTGACAATTTGCCTACCAGCGCTGATCATATTATCACCACCACTGACAATGTCGTCACCATTAGCTTCACCAGTGATCTATTACCACTGCAGCCATTGCTAACAATACCAGTTGACTCACACTTATAATAATACTGATATATTGATATTCTTCATTGGGTACTCCACATGACCGTATCACTGGGATTGGATTCATATTAGCACCAACCCACCAATTAACTTACGAATAAGCCTAAATAATGAGACTAATGAATACATGTGGTACTCCAAGGAATCTAACCTAGGATACTCACACCAAAATTCAGCGCACTAACCATTACGCTAGCAAGACGGTTAAAGGTTTATGCACAAGCTCACGTTAAGATCTACTGAACGTTTTGGCAGATAGCTAGATGACCTGGCTAAAGGCAAAGATCAAAATTTGCTTTGATTGTTAACTCTGCTATAAGGAGGACTCCATGATCTTCAGTATACATACACAAATTTAAGGACCGAGTGCTCCACACAAAGTATTCTATATGCAAACTTCCTAATGAACCATGATAATCTTGTTACAAATCTGACCAATTGAAAAGAAAGAAGTGGAGTGTTCTTATTTGAAGATAATTATTTATGTTGTACTGTTCAATGTTTGTATTAATGACTTTAGAAGCTAGTCCGCTTTATTAATAGATAGTACTGTAGTGGGAGATATTGAGACCATTATAATAGATAGTACTGTAGTGGGAGATATTGAGACCAATTATAATAGATAGTACTGTAGTGGAAGGTATTGAGACCATTATAATAGATAGTACTGTAGTGGGAGATATTGAGACCATTATAATAGATAGTACTGTAGTGGGAGATATTGAGACCATTATAATAGATAGTACTGTAGTGGGAGATATTGAGACCATTATAATAGATAGTACTGTAGTGGAAGGTATTGAGACCATTATAATAGATAGTACTGTAGTGGGAGATATTGAGACCATTATAATAGATAGTACTGTAGTGGAAGGTATTGAGACCATTATAATAGATAGTACTGTAGTGGGAGATATTGAGACCATTATAATAGATAGTACTGTAGTGGGAGGTATTGAGACCATTATAATAGATAGTACTGTAGTGGGAGATATTGAGACCATTATAATAGATAGTACTGTAGTGGGAGATATTGAGACCATTATAATAGATAGTACTGTAGTGGGAGGTATTGAGACCATTATAATAGATAGTACTGTAGTGGGAGATATTGAGACCATTATAAGTTTAGATAACAATTACGATAAGATAGTTTGGATTTTCTGAGTAAGAGTACAAAGTATTGAGTATTTTCTGTTGGTCAATGAATTACTGTAATTTTGTTCAACATCTCCCATTACTGCCATTATGAACTGATCCATTCACTAGTTTCACCAATACATATTTTATATATTAGGAAACTAATCTATAGATGTGAGATTTTAACTATACCAGTTTCAATTATACCCTTGAGCTGAGGTGACAACTACATACACTGATACTGACTTGCTTTAGCTTCTTGTTATAGTTGTCATGGGATATTTAACATAGCTAATGTGATGCATTTTAAACTTAAATGTTTAGTTTTAAAAGCAAATTTAAAATATATCGCTTTGTATAGCTGTAATAAATTGAAATATGATTTATAGTGAGTATTTTAATTATAACTTGATTGATCATGAACATGAAGGCTTGCAAGAAATACGTTAGTGGGCAGTTTGAACATGAATGTCAGTTGCCATTTTATTATTTTATGTGATATATTCCCCAAACTTATACTGTACAATGCCAGTTCAAATATCTGTGCGGCCTATCTTTGAACGTCGGTATATATTTTCCCCAAACTTGCACTGTACAATGCCAGTTGAAATATCTGTGGTACCTATCTTGGAACGTGGGTATATACTCGTCAACAGATATAGAGATGGAGCGGGCCCACCAGGGTATGCTACAGCGCCTCTCCTCCTTTGACAGAAGTGAGATGAAGGCCACCAAGACAGTGGAAAAGAACCTATTGCCCACAAAAGCAGGTCCAGACCAATGGTTCATTATTGGGGTGATGTGGACCACTAATAACTTAACCGGTTTCTGATGTGTATTTAAGTTTATACATCTTTTTTACAATCAATTTTTTTCCTGATTTATTTACCAAAAGGAGCATCTGTGTGTGGAGTTTGAATATTTTGAAGGTGTGATTTTTACTAATATTTGGTCCAGTGTTTTATACATCTTTAATGTTGTTGACGTATAGTAATCAGTCCAAAATTCTTTCTGGCGAGTGCCCGTGGTGTAGTCGGTAGTGCACTTGTTTCACAATAAGAGGATCCGGGTCCGAGCCCAAGCAAGTGCGTCTGTTCACCTAACAGCTTCCAGAAGCACATCCATACTCACATCACTCGCCGTTCCATCACGTCAATCAAAGTCAACACGCAGCTGCAGGCACAACCTCCCGAAATCCATCCTTCCGAGTCTTCCTTTCCTCGCGAGGACAGAGTCCACCTGGCCAGACTGAGATGTGGGCACCATCCAGCTCTTCTGAGTTATCAGAAGAGAGTGGATGACTCCGTTGGCGACGCCTGTCCAGGATGTAACACAGCACCCCATACTATCAAACATATCATAGAAGACGGCATTCCACAAAATCACTTACACCAACAAGCAACAACACAATCTACACTCATCGAGAGCCCTGTGGTGGGAATGCCCAATCTCGGCCATGGCCTTCCTTAAGGACTCGGGGCTGTTTGGCCAGGCAGCCTAGGGAACGACAACAACAACAACCTGGAGTTTGCAGACTTTTGTGACGTCCCATTTGGGTACTAGTTTGCCGTTATAAGCATTCCCAGCGATAGTGAATTTCTTGGAGAATAGATAACGGCACTTGATGAAAGACCTAAGATGATGATTATTATTATTTTTATTTTTATTGGAATAGTTGGTTTTGTGGAGTTGAAATAATTGTGTTGATTTGGAGATCTAACATTATATTTGACTGTGTGTATAATCTTGTGATAATATGACTGCAACAATTAACACATTTCCTTGTGAACCGCCGCATACAGTTTACTATAATAGTTTTATTTTATTTATTTATGTACAGTATTAATTTATTTTTTAACTAATATTGGATATAGAAATTACTGCATGGTCAACCTTTTGGATATGAATTTGTTAACTATACTTTGTTTCTTTCCAACTGACGGCCAATTGAATCTTTTATCAGCTGATTTCTCGATACTTAATGGAAATATAGGAAACTACTATGTCTCTGCATCATACTAAGACCAAGTTTATATATTTAGCCCCATATTTCACTACAAAATCTTTCAAATAACTGGGAAATCTGGATAGGAACTTTGCAATTTACCATCAGTTGAAAAGAAAGAGTACAGTGTATAGTGAAAGATACTGTTAACTATTTAGCGTTTTTTGTACTGTACATACAGTATAAGATATCATGGTACAGTTTAGACATTGTGGAATTGAATACATTGTTTTTACTTGAGATATAGTAGAGAAAGTTGTGTAATGGATTGATAGTTAAAGTTCTTAACATAATATATTACCTGATGTTGGTTTTGGGTAATTGATCAATAGGTATATATCTTGGGTAAACATATTCCTGATCCTTCATTTCCTGCCCCCGACCCCATGCCGTACGTCCGGTCCAACAGATATAGAGCTGGAGAAGACCCACCAGGGAGTGATACACCGCCTCTCCTCCTTCGACGCCACCGGCTTGAAGGCCACTAAGACGGTAGAAAAGAACCTATTGCCGACTAAAGAAGGTGGAGAAATGTGTGGATTGTTCTGTGCCATACTAACCGTTTTATAGGTTTTTAAGTTTTATTCTTTCAGTGTATCGTGACGCAAGGTGGAGAAGTGTGTGGAGCATTATAGGTAGCGTCAACGAACTTGACAATAATCTCGACCCCTTAACTTCTTATACCTCAATATGAATGTAATTAATTGGGCTGAAATTCCTATAATTTTAGATTATTTAGATTATTTTGTCTTTTTACTGTATACGTTTTGGTTTGTTTATTTTGCAAGTTTTACATTATAATTTGGGAAGAGTCCACCAGGAAATAGGTGTGGATATTTACAGCCAGTTTGCTCTAGGCCCTTTTGAGTTAGAGGTCAGGGATCAAGATTTTTGTAAAGTTCGTTGGCGCTAGGCTACCTACTGTATAGTAGTTAGGTGCAATGCTAACCGTTATTAGGTTATTTATTTATATTCCTTCAGTGTATCGTGATGCATTCTTTATCTTCTGGCTACTGTTAGATTATTTTTTGTTTAGTAAGGATCTGTGAGAGTCGGGGGAGTACCTGTGATCATGTTTATCCCTTTGATTGCTCTAGATCCTTCCTAAGCTGTATAAAATTGTGTAGTAATAGCAAGAATATAATGATGATGCCATGTTACGGAAAGTTAAGGATAATTTTGTTTAAGCTGTGCTTTATCAAATTTAAGTTGGTATCACATAAACCGTGTATTAGTCGTTAAGTTGGTGCTGCGCTAACTTACTTTTTTTTATGCAAATTTTGTAAACTGAGCCTTTTGAATTTTAAGTATCCGCTTGACTCAAATACCGTGTTGGCATGTTTGCTTATATATACTGTATATATATATACAGTATTTATTTATTTATTTATTTATAATCCCAGCCGGGATCGAACCTCTGATATTCCGAACGAATGTCCAAGCTTTTAATCCACTTCACCACGGTGTGATATATCACGCTGTGGTGTAGTTTATTTAAAGCTTGGACATTCGTTCTGAATGTCGAAGGTTCGATCCCAGCTGGAAGTATATAAACATTTATTAGCTCACATGTATTTGTGAGATATACTGTACTTGATATACAGTACTGTACTGTATATATATTTATGAAACTTTGACCGAACACTTTGGTTTGATAATTAATATAATTGACAATCCAGCACATTCTGGATTACCAGTACAGGACTTAAGCCCATGGTGGATTACCTGTACCGGACTTTGACTACCTGGTGTCCAACAGATATAGAGATGGAGAAGGCCCAACAGGGTACTCTACAGCGCCTCTCATCCTTCGACAAGAGTGAGATGAAGGCCATACAGACAATAGAAAAGAACGTATTGCCCACACAAGCAGGTGGAGAGACGAGTGGATTGTAATAGTGACGTAGAGTGGACTAACATAGGATCTGTTTTTATACTCACCGGTATATACAACTGAAAGGATAAATTTGTCTTGCCAGTTTTGCGTGTTTATTATATAGTATTGAAATAGTTAAAATTTGATATTGTGCTAACACTTTTTTTTTGTTTTTTTTTGGTATTTACGTTTCTTGACCAATAGCAGCCGAGTTAATGATTACTTAAAAACTGTAGGTCTTGTTTTCTGTGTGTATTTTACTGGTTTATGAACTTTGAATTATTGTGATTGTGTGGAGTTCTGTATTAAAATTAAATTGTTACTGATGTGTGCTAAAATGTCTTTAAATGTTTGTATGCCAGTAGGTATTTTACTAATTACAATAGTGTGATTTACTGGTTAATTTTGTGGAGTTCTTGTATACTTTTTATGTACAGTAAGTTAATCATTAATAATACTGCATATGACTGCCTTAAGAATATGGTATGTCATTTAACAATAATTTTATTATCAACAAATCCTGCATCACCATTAGTCCTTTCAACACGATTACACATATTTACCTTTAATTCTGGCTACAATTTGACAATATTTATGAAGTTTAAGAAGCTGTATGTTATTCAGAGTTTTTTTGTTTTTTTAATTGTAAGCTGTAATTTTCATCATATTCTGGTTACCATTAGACCATTTTCTTTAGCTTATAATCTATGTATGTACCAGACTATATACATACATTGATAATAAGCTAAAGAAAATGGTCTAATGAGTAATGGTAACCAGCATATGATGAAAATTACATGATTGTGCTGAAGGGGTTAATTTATTATGTGTGTGGAACTAATCTCTTATTATATTATTGACTTTCCTGTATTACAGTAATGTTTGTGTTATTCAGATTGTGTTTAATGTCTTTATACAATGTTTAGCGTCCTTTTACTAATTTGTTTTACCAACCTATAAATATACTTGTGTGTTTAACTGCTTTACTTTTTTCATTGCATGAAGTGTGTGGAATTTGTATCTGTAATTACAGAATATTTGATGTGAAGTACTTCATAAAATGTGAAATTCCCCTACATTACAAATTAAGTCTGAAAAATTAGATTACATAATTTATGTATATAAATTATACTAATGAAAGTTTTAATTACAAATGCAGCTGTGTAATATTATAATTTATCTTTTAATATTTAGTTGAAGAACAGAAATAAGTACTGTACTGTATACTACTGTATTTGATAAAGAAGACTGCTCGGAATTTGTTTTTGTTTTTCCAGGATTGACTTCTTTCAATGCATATGCTTCTTAGGTAGCCAAGCCTCCCAAAATGTAAAAGATTAAACCAATATGAGATTTCTGTGACGTCCAGTACATATTCCGCGTTGGTATTCAAACCCCCCCCTAAGAATTGAGAATAAACCAGTGTGAGGTTCCTGTAACTAACATGTTATTTTTCCGGCAGATATTGATGCGGAGAAGGGCCAGCAGGCTCTGCGTCAGGGCATTGAGGGCTTCAACCCATCCGCCCTCAAGAAGACCGAAACACAGGAGAAGAACCCACTACCCACCAAGGAGAGTAAGTAACATGAGGCTTAGTTGAGGTGGTGAGCAAGAGATTAGAAGAGAGTGATAGGAAGAGTAAGAGTTCGTAAGAAAGTGTGTGTAAAGAGCAAGAGAGTGCGTAAGAAAAAAGTGTGTGAGAGCAAGAGAGTTCGTTAGAGCAAGAGTGCATTGTTATTCTCAATCTTTCTTCTATTCAACAGCTGAACTCTGGAACTCTCTCCTAGAATCAGTTTCCCCCATCCAATAACTCAAATTGCTTCAAACTCTTTGTGTCCAGGCATTTTGGCTCGAACGTCCCTTGATCTTGGCCCTGTCACTCTTTCAACTCTGGGGGTGGCACTCATCATAGGCAGTTCTGCCTTTTGTCTCCCTCGCATAGAAAAAAAAAAAAAGTGTGTAAGAACAAGAGAATGAAAGCACTAAAGAGAGAAAGGGGCATAATACATCCTCTGTATTTGTGGTGTGTTAGGTCATAGAGGACTTCAAATCATCTGCCCTCAAGAAGACCGAAACATAAGAAACTAACCCACTGCCCACTAAGGAGAGTAACAGGATGAGGCTTTTGTTGAGTCAGATAATTATAATGTAAAACTTGCAAGAAAGGCTGGGAATTATACAGTAATGTAAAACTTGCAAGAAAGGCTGGGAATTATACTGTAATGTAAAACTTGCAAAATAAACAAACCAAAACTGGGACGACACTATATAAAGCCTGAAGAACTTATCAGAAGTATTTTTGTGTAGTAAATATTAGGCATAAGCAAGGAGGAAAAGTAAAACTATGGAAAACACAGCTGGAATAATTTGCTCTTTTTGCATTTTTTTGTGCCAAACATTTCAATATAGGATATTTGCTTTGTCATTTTAAGTGGTCAGAGTGTGTGACCTGAGAAAATATATAATGTTGCTCATAATAAAAGTTTCTGTCAAGATAAGCTTGACTAATTTGCTATTTCTTTGTAGCTAAAATATTACATACATACAGTACTGTACATAGATTTGTTTGTAGCTAAAATATTACATACATACAGTACTGTACATAGATTTTGTTTGTTTCCTTCTATATATTATTATTTTTTTTTTACTGTACATAGATACAAGTTTAAAGACCACTTCATCCACAGAGAGCTTGGTTTTAGTCTCTTTACTGTAGTATGGTACAATAAAGAATTGCCACTACACAGCCCCATCATGTCATCACAGTGGCCGATGTTGGTATTGCGCTAACAGCTGAACTAATGTAAATTCTTAAACAGATTAACTTGCTCATGTAGAAATGTACACCCTATGTGGTGGATTGTGTTTTTATTTATATAGTATTATTTTACTGAAGCGTTGTTTCCACATAGCGATTTTGATTAGTTATTTTGTCTGTTTACTGTGTTCGTATAAGTTTTGGTTTGTTTGTTTTGCAAGTTTTACATTTACTGTATACTTGATCAAAATTAATGCAAAGATAAACATTACTAATTTGTATTTTGTCTTTGCAGCTATCGAGCAGGAGAAGACAGCCTAAGGTGTGGTGATGAGCGATTGGTGCGCATGATGTCAGTGATATATCCTCTACCCCTTCCCTCCTCTTCCTTCTCTCTCCCCAGGACCCCCTTCTTCAAACTATTATCCATTCTCTTACTTTCCTCGGTCATCTCTTATTCTCCTAAATAACTTCTCTCTCTCTCTCCCCCTTCCCTCCTTCTTCTGACTTTTATTCATTATCTTGCTTTCCTCGGTCATCTCCTTCTAATTACTTCTTTCCTCCCCCCTCTTCTTTGCCTCCTACTTCTTTTACTTTCTTCCTTTCCTTTGCTTCACCTTGTCATCCTCTCCTCTTCATCTCATCCTTTTCCTTTGTTCTGTGTTGTACTTCCCACTTCTCCCTCCCATGTCCCACTATTTAATACCTTTTAATCCTATCCTTCCTTCTTCCCTTATTCTTTTCCTCCCTTCTTTCCCCTCCCTTTCCTCTTCCCTATTTCTTTTCTCCCTTCTCCCCTTTCCCCTGTGACAAGGGTCCTGTAAGCCAAATTGTTTTGTATTTTGATAAACTAAGTATATAAGTAAAGATATACTGATTTGTAACCCAGTAACATGCTATCGAGTCATTTATAATATACTATATAGATATTTTTTTTTGTTCTCTTATATCTTGCCCTAAGGATGTCTTTATTATCATTATTATTATAGAAAGGTGCTGAGTTTCATGGCAAGAGACAACTTCCGATTATAGTTTATATTTTGTCTTCACACCTGCTTTGCTCTCTCATGTCCTCAATGCTAGCGGACCAAAATTCCCCGAACCCATCGCTTCCGTCTCGTTCTCTACCAACGCAATTTGCACCGACCAGCCGCAGTCGACGAGCTTCATCCTCCCTCCACCCATTGGAAATTTTGGGAGAATTTTATCTGCAGTTTTGTCAGTCTAGTTCTCCAGGTACTGTTAGCAAAAGTATTCTAGATTAGTGAAAGTATACCGGATTCATTTTTGCCGTTTTTTAGAATGTAATCTGTGGTGTGGAGTTGAATTTGATCGCAGTTGGTCAAGGCAAGATGCGATCCTATTTGACGTGAAGGTTTGCCGGTAATAAGAGAACTGCCAGACTGTACAACAACAACAAGAACAACAACACTTCTCATAGTTTTCTACTGATAGTGAAATATGGTTAACGTGTTGGTATTTTAATCATTAGCTCTGTCAGCCATTTTTGAGCAGTTTCTCATTTTCTTAAATTATTTTTTTGCTTTTTGGGGGCATCCAAGTATACATGTGATTTTGGGAGTCAATAAAATGCTTTTGTACAACTATGTTTTATTATGTCATCCATTGTATTACTGTAGCCTTTAAGTTACCCAGTTGCACCTGGGAATGATACATATAATAATATGTATATGAATAATGTTTGTATGATACAGGAGTATATGACTTTGCACTACCAAAGCATCTGGGCTTCTAATTTAGCTGAAACACACCACAAGACTTTGCAGACCATTCAAACCAAAGCCCTAAAAATCATCACAGTCTGCACAGCTACTACACCTACAGATCGCCTTTTGAGATCTCAATAAACCAAAGTCCTCAAAGTCAAAGGCTACCTAGATATGAGAGGCACTCAATTCCTGGCTGCAGCCTCCACACACCAACACCACCCACTACAATACATGGCAGCACACCCACGGACACCAAGGAATATCAAAACCACACCCAGCACACGATATCACACACAAATACTGTCATCTATTCCTCCCTGCCCACCCCAAACCAGCTTCCAGAAGCACATCCATACTCTCATCTCTCGCCGTTCCATCCAATCACTCGACGACCACATACAGCTGCAGGCACGACCTCCCGAAATACACCCTTCCGAATCCTCCCTTCCTCACAAGGACAGAGTCCACCTGGCCAGGTTGAGATGTGGGCACCATCCAGCTCTTCTGAGCTATCAGAAGAGATTGGATGACTCCGTCGACGACACCTGCCCGGGATGTAACAGCACCCCATACCATTAAACACATCATAGAAGACTGCATTTCACACAATCACTTTTGGTCACATTCTTTCTTGCCAATTGGAATTGCAAGAAATAATGCATGGAGCAACTATGAGTAGCCTACCCTAACACTTTAAGTCTCATCAAAAGGCCATATAAAAAAAGGAGTCTTAACAGTTTTCCTAGATTGTTGTTTAGTAGCCTCAAGCATGTTCTATACGGCCACAGTTTTGTCCCTCTTGGATTATGTATGTATGTATATACTGTACTCTGGTACCCTTTTGGATTATGGGTGTGCTATTTATGGCACAGCTTCCCAGACCACGCTCAAAACCTTGGATCCTGTCCATCATCTTGGTATCCGACTTAGCACTGGAGCTTTTAAGTCCTGTAGCATTAAGAGTCTTCTCGTAGAAAGTGGCCAGCTCCCTCCATCGATAGCTCACAAATTCTGCTCTACAGTTGCTCTCTACTGATTCACCTGCGGGCAACTTGTTTGAGAAGGTGGGTGAGAATGAATTCCCTTTGGCATTGTTACCGTCTTTTCTGGTTTTGGCCCACAGACTCTTTACTCAACATGATTTACCCATGCCCCTTATCAAGACGGCTGATTCCTCCATCCCTTATTGGCTTTTATCATCACCTATGGTTTGTATATTTCTTGCTCAGGGTCCTAAGTCTTCGCTCCCTGCTGTTCAGAGGTGTGTCGCCCTTCAGCATATGCTAAGTCATGCCCCTGCCCGTGTCATATACACTGATGGGTCTAAAAGGGATGGGAAAGTTGGTTGTGCTGCGGTTTCGAAAGCTTCTGTTTTTAGCTTGGCTTTATCCTCATATTCATCTGTTTTCACTGCTGAATTGCATGCATTGTTGGGGGCAATTGATATGGTCCCTTCCTTTCCAGTCAACCCCCTCGGGTAGTTATTTATAGTGATTCCTTGAGTGCCTTCATGGCATTAAAAGATATTTCTAAGAGCGATCCGCTTATTTTCACCTTTCTCTGACAAATGTATGACCTTTCCTTGGCCAATAGGAAAATCCAGTTTTGCTGGGTTCCTGCCCATGTTGGCATAGCGGGTAATGAAAGAGTGGATCGGCTCTCTGAAACAGCCTGTCTCAGTCCAGGTGCGGGTCCTCTCTTGCGCCTGTGTGATATGAGAGCAGAGGTTCGAGAAGTCATCTCTCGTGCATGGCATCGTGAGTGGTCTTCGTAGCCCCTTGCCATCCATCTTCGTTCTATCAAAGATGTGGTCTCCGTGTGGCCTTCCTCTTTTCAGGACAAGCGCAGGGATCAAGTAGTCCTCACTCGTCTCCGTATTAGTCATACCCGCTACACACATGGGCACTTAATGACCACCCCACATGCTTCTCCTCCATGGTGCACTACTTATGACACGAGTATTACTGTGCGGCACTTTCTCATTGACTGCCCACTGTATGCTCTGCAACGATAGTGTTATTTTTCTTAAGTTTACCCTGTCTGACCGTCCTTCCTTTGATATTGTCAAACTATTTGTTCTTTTATTTCAAAATTTGATTAAAGCGATATTTCCGCATAGCGATTTTGACAAGTCCTTTTGCCTTTATATTGTGTCGTCCCTGTTTTGGTTTGTTTATTTTGCAAGTTTTACATTATTATTCCTTAAAGAAATTTAAGTCTTTCATCTGATGTAATATTTTTTTTTCTTCCAGTCATATTTTATTCTCTTTTTTTTTTTTTTTTTTAATATGGATTTATTTTTATTTTTTTATGGTGAACATGTTTTATTGATTTTACCACTTTTATTTATATTTGTTTAACCCATTTCCACTTTTACACCCTCTCCTGCTTGTGTTTGACCAGTAGGCTGTTGACTAATTGTTTTTGTATGTACTGTATGTATTTATATACTCAGGCCCAATCCCCACTTTTACTGTACTGTATTATTATTAGCCCCAAAATGCCCTGTATGGGAATCCCACAGCATCCAGGTAGTCCCAGGAGCCGCACCTTCCTGGGGGTAGGTATAGTTTAGTGAGATTGTCTGTGAGGAGACCGCGGGGGAGGAGGTCAGTTTCCTCCATCCACAGCTCTCCCAGGAGTGCCACCGTTGCAGGCGGATCTCATAGATGCGTTATTCCCCCTTTTAGTTGCCTTGTATGACACGCAGTAGGATACATGAGGCATGTTCTGTTCCTCCACTAAATATGGAGGACCCCCTTAACCCCAGGGGGATATTTTTGTAGATAAACAGGTTATACTGTACATCATTTACTGTTATTTGTTTCCACATAGCGATTTTGATAATTTAATTTGACTTTATATTGTCCTTGTCCCAATTTTGGTTTGTTTAGTTTGCAAGTTTTACATTTTAATTTAGCTCTCAAAGTTACAATCATAGATAGGAAATTCTGGGTATTTTTTGAGCCACAATTATGATATACTGGTAAACTATTTTGAGCCACAAAGATCAAATTGCTTGGATTAACTAGTTAACACTTGCTGTCTTGTGTTTATCATAAGGAGGTGGATAAGTATTCATAACCATGACTGCAGATATTCATTATCACTTTGTTTAACAGCGACGTGTTGTATTTTATTCTAGCTATATTTAGACGATATTATGCAACTTGGGAAGGATTTGTGGTAGTTAAAAGGTTACTTGAGATAGTTTGAAGTTTTATTATTGCTTGAGGTCCTTCCTAAACTGCATAACATAGATTAATAGTGGCTAAAAGATAATAAATAGGTTGTCGACGGTGCTGAACGGGTTAAGATATGCTAGCTGAAATTTTTATTGGTTATCAGGTTTAAGCAGAATCCCCTTTATTTGGATTTTTTATCCATCAACTCCTTTTGGGAGTGAAGGATATAACAAATGGATCAAAGTGTTGTACCATTTTACTAACGGTAGTACAGTAGGGTCCCGCATAAAACGTGTTCGCATAAAACGACCGAGCTAAAATATTAATATTTAATTTTCGATCAGAACGAATGTGATCACATAAAACGAGTCCTCCGCCAAAGTGGGGCAAATCCGAGGAGTTTTCATATAGAGCGCCGAAATATCGTACAAAACGTACGAAATATCATAAGTTTTGAACGAAAATTTACGTTTACAGTGAACATTGACGATATTGGGCCACCAAAATGCTGTGTTCACATAAAACGAAATCACATAAAACGCCCTCGTTTATCGACCATATACTCGTTTTATACGGGACCCTACTGTACTGAGGGGAAGTTATCTTGTTATTTTTCTTGTGTACACTGACCTGTATCTTGTGAGCTTGTTTCGGTGTGTGCGCATTTTGAAATACATGTACAATTGCCTGCACTATATATACAGTACTGTTTCTTTTCAACTGACAGTAAATTGCAAAGTTCACATAAGTATTTTGACGATTTTGTAGTAAAATATGGTGCTAAATATATAAACTTGGTCTTAATATGATGCAGACACATAGTAGTTTCATATTAGCTGCTAAGGGATTCAATTTACCGTCGGCTGAAAAGAAACGGAGTATAGTAACTGGTACACTACTCTAGGATGAAGTTGATAGGGAATATTAATTGGGAAACATAAAGTCTGGCATGTGTAAGGGAAATGTTTGAAAATAGTTAATTGTTAGAATTGTTCAATTAATTTTGTACCACCTTTCACTGCAGCCGATTTTACATGCACATAAGCACCCGTTTGCCCGTTTGTATCCCGTGATGGTGTTTTGTCTTTTTATTCATAAAATTTTATGATTTTGAGGGTTTGTTCATTTGTCAAGGTAAATAATGCAGACGACAAATGCCATCTATGTACGGTCGCGCTAATAAGTCATGTCCCAGCTGTCGTTACGTTTCGCTCGCTCTGTGCTGTATTTATATCTGTCCGATGTTGCATAGGGGTGGTAAGTGTAGGAATATGTTTGTATATTTCACTCGATATGAAGAAATGAAGCTTCTATATTGCTGATACCAATTATTAATCAAAACATACTTGGTGCCGAGACATCACTTATTAGCGCGATTGTACACTAGCTAGACAGATGAGATACTGTAATAATATTGTTGTAGGGAAACTATGTACTGTATGAAACACTATCACAGGGGAACAGAGTCAGCACAGGGCCTCCTCCTGGATTAACTAGCAGCTGTGAGGCGAACAATTTATAAAACGAAAAACTAATACTGTAAAGCGTTATTTCCACAGCGATTTTGATAAGTTCTTTTGTCTTTATATTGTGTCGTCCTTGTTTTGGTTTGTTTATTTTACAAGTTTTGCATAATAATCCACAAGAACAAGAAGCTCTAATTTCATTGCAGAGATGCTGAAATACTTGGGTAAAATTAGACTAAGGTCTGGTATGCCTACACTTCTTATGAACTCATTCATGGTACATACAGCAATTAACTTATTTGCCTTTAACCCTTTGTTTACAAATAGAGCAAGATTATTTCCCACTTTATTATGCAGTGTGCCATGCCTTGTGTTTTAAACTTTGTCTTGCGTTTATTCATTTTTAGCCCCTTATCAACCATCTTGTCCTGTGGCATTTTTAGCCCCTTATCAACCATCTTGTCCTGTGGCATTTTTAGCCCCTTATCAACCATCTTGTCCTGTGGCATTTTTAGCCCCTTATCAACCATCTCGTCCTGTGGCATTTTGAACAACTCACATTCTACTGATGCAATTTTGAGGTCACCTACTACAGGATCAGAAATTTAAGCAATCTGATTGCACAGTACACCCAAGAAGTCAACAATTGATTGAATGTTTACACTTTAGATCCTTGTGGAGTGCCAGCTGGAGATTTGAGTGACTGCACTCAGTTTGTCTATCTCAAAAAGCATTTGACTCGGTACATCGTTAGGAACTATTGAAACTGCTGCTATTCTATGGAATACTTGCAACAATCATAAATCTGGTGTCTGGAAATTATATAGGAACAGAGTGATGTCAAATGTGGTGGGCAATTGACCACTTGCGAGTCTCGGGCTACTGTATAAGGAAGTTAGAGCCATGAACATCTATATTAAAGATAAATGCAATAATAATGTGGGTTTCTGATGCATTAAAAGTATGGTCAATTTGTTTCTAGGTATTTATATACTGTATGTATGTATTATGACTGTATTATAGCTGATAATATTGCTAAATATTGATGGCCACGGCTCCAACTTCCTTATAGACCAAAACTCGCAAGTGGTCAATTCCCCCTTCTTCTTTTTGAACTCAGGAGTGAAATAGGGGTGTGTGCTATATCTCTTGTCACTTTTCAACACTTGCATCTACTGGTTACTGGGCCGGACAGTCAGTCTTGGCCAATATGGAGTACTTGTTCGCATTTTTAAGATCACTGACCTTGGTTTTGCAGATGAGTCACTGTAAATTCTCGTACTTGTTCTTGAGGCATTCCACAAGGAGTCTGAGTCCACTGTTGCAAAAGACTATTCCCCGACATTCATCTGAACCCATTAGATAGCTTATTGGATGATGCAATGCAGTCTGCAAGAGGAAAAATGGATTTATCTTGGTAGTGAGGTCAGTAACAGTGGGGAATTACACCAATTGTAGTTTCTTTATTCATACAGAATTTAGTAAAATTTACCAGAACATCCCGTACTTCCCAAACTGACTAATTCCTTGAACATGACGATAGTGCATTGTTATATGTGCGATTAATTTGCTTGGGAACCAGATTAACTTGCTCATGTAGTGATGTACACCCTATGTGGTGGATTATGTTCTTTTATTTCAAATTTTATTTTATTAAGCGTTATTTCCACATAGCAATTTTGATTAGTTCCTTTGCGTTTATCTTGTGTCGTCCCAGTTTTGGTTTGTTTATTTTGCAAGTTTTACATTATAATTAATGTACTGTATAGGGTTATAAGCTCCATCTAAAAAATTATACAGCACTTTTGATATCTATGCAAAAGTACAAAGTTGTAGATCTTCAAGACTGATGCTCCCAGTCTTGTTACAGGTCTCCCTCGATTTACGATTGGATTACGTTCCTGAAAACCCGATATTAAATAGAATAATCGTATAGTGAACCCTAGATAATAATGGAGTAAATGGGGATGCGTTCTCGGTCCAGCCAAAACCCAAACACCTAAAAACCTATTAGATATCGTAAATCGGGGCATTGGATAGTGTGGGAGACATGTATATGTTTGCAAGACCAAGGACATTCAACAGTGATTTGGAGAGACACATCAACTCTTTTAGTACCAAGTGTTTTCACATAATCATGAGGTACTATTGGTATAACTATATATCAAGTCGGCATTTACTTATTAAAAATGTATGTATGTTTGTATGTTTGTATATACTCAGGCACAAACCCCATAGCTGGGGGTGGCCGACTCGAGACAGAGCCCGAACAGAAACAACATTTAAAGTTCCAAATCTTAGGGTCCGGGACCACCTTTGCGTTCTACCCTTTCTCTATCTCGTCTAGTAAGTGAATTTTACAAGGGGAGGAGGATTCCTAGCCTCCTGCCCATTGCTTGTATAGTTCGTGAATTAACATTATTGTCGTATGACCAAGCCGATCCTCGAACCCGGTCCTGTAGCATAGCAGATCAACACCAAACTGACTAGACCACCAAGGAGCTATAAAAGAGATGGTATCATATGGAACAATTTCCATCCACTACCACCTGCTCCGAATCGTGGTCACGTAGCCAAATGTCGTTCACACATACAGCCTTACTCAAACACTAGCAGCTAAGTACTATAGTCCATTTATCTGAGGTAGGCCAGAAATCGTATCCACTAAACTCTATAACTCCACACACTGGTGATGGGCTGGTCTATCAGAGTGAGAACTGAGCGATCTCTGCCATACCCATAGCTTACTCTGACTGTTCCTTTTACTTATATATTTTCTAGATCTCAAGTGACGGCGTCTCTTCCGTGGATTGACCTCCCAATCTACCAAGATTGGAAGCCAAAGCGTCACATTTTTCCTTTGCCCCTCAACTTTCTCTTCATAATTGCTGAGGGGCACAGGGCCCTGGGTGGGGCTTTGGTTTCCAGGGCGTTTCCTCACCCTCCCCAGCTCCCCGCCATGGAGTGGCTTCGGTCACCCAGGCTTTATTGTGGTCGGCAGGGAGGGTTCTGTGGGGGCGCTCGGTTATGGCCTTGGCCTTGCTCGGGGCCTTGGGGCTGTTCGGCCAGGCAGCTTGGGGAACAGCAACAACAACAACAACTCCACACACTTCACACCTCCAAGGTAATATTTCTACCATTTGTGAAGAGACAGGTAGGGATTAGGTGTGGAAATTTACAGCCCATTTGCTATAGCCATTTTTGAGGTACAGTATAGAGGTCAGGAGCCACAATTTCTGACCTACTTATAATGAATTTTAACTTGGGACACTTTCCATGAATGGCCTCGCTTAGTATACAAATAGAGCCATAAGGAACTAAAAAAAAATGCCATATGACCAGGCCGGGCCTGTAGTGTAGCAGACCAACACCAATCCAACTAGACCACTGAAGAGCTATAGAAGTGATGATATAATTTGACTATGGCAATACAGGTCTCCCTTACTATCCAATGCCCCGATTTACGATATTGTTATAGGCTTTTAGGTGTTTGGGCTGGTCTGAGAACGCATCCAAATTTACCCCATTAATTTTAGGGTTCGCTATACGATTATTCTATTTAAGATCGGGTTTTCAGGGGCGTAAGCCAATCGTATATCGAGGGAGACCTGTATGTGCACATGGCTTGTCTTCTTGATGTTATCCTTGCTCATGCGGTGATATCGGTGGATGACGACCCCGAGTACAGAAAACCTAGGGGAAAACCACACGCCTCTTGGCTGAAGCAAGTTGAGCGATCATGTCCAGTATTACTTGGGATGGAGCGAGTTTTGGCCTTAAGCCTAGACCAGTATGACCCCCAGCAGTGAAATCGAAGGGTGAGTACAGTTACACACCAAGTGATTAATTCCCCTTATCTTTTGCTTTTTATTTATTCTAATTATTTGCTTACTTTGATTGCTCCTCTTATATTTTACCCTCATCTCATTCTTCCTTATTTATCGTCCTTCACTCCATCCTTTTCATCCTATCTTTGTATTGTTTTTCCTCCCCTCTCATTCTCTGTCTTATTCTTTATTTCATTCCAATTATAGTTTATTCTGCCCCCCCCCCCCCCCCCCCCCTCTTCTCTCTCTCTCTCTCTCTCTCTCTCTCTCTCTCATTCATTCTTTTTCATTTCTTCCCTCCTTCCATCTAAATAAATGGTTTCCTTTGTTATTCATCATTATAATATTTGTTCTCGCCTTCTTCCTTTTTTCCATCTTTCCCTCCTTCCTTTTTCATTAATTCTTACCTTTGTTATTCATAATTTTCTTTGTCTCTCCCTCTCTTCCTTCTTTACTACTTTCCAACTCCTTTTCCCTTCTTTCCTGAATTATTCCTATTTTCTCCTTCTCTTTCTCCTTCACACCTCTCTTCTTCTTCCATAGTTTGATCTTCTAATTTACGTCTTCTTTCTCATTTTCTTCTTCCTCTTCATTCTGTTTTTCCTTCCTCCCTTCTTCTGTTCCCACCACCCTTGCCTCTCCTCCTCTTTCTCCTCTTTTCTTCTTCTTCCTCTTCTTTTTCCTCTTCTTCCTCCTCCTTTCTTCTTCCTCCTCTTCCCCCTCCTCCTCCTCTTGTTCTTCCTCCTCCTCCTCTTCTTCCTTCTCTTTGTCCTCCTCCTCCTCCTCCTCCTCATGTATCTCGAAACCACCCCCTTCAAACTTCCGGTTGACGCCCACTGCTCTCTTTATCATTCTCTCTCTCTCTCTCTCCATTTCTTCTTATTTTACTTCTCGTATTCTTTTTCTTTTCTTATTTTGTTCCTCCCTCCTTCCTCTTCTTTTTCTTTGTTCTTATTATAATTAATAATAATTTATATATATACTGTGTATATATATATATATATATATATATATATATATATATATATATATATATATATAGTATATTCTTTTCTATTTCCATATCTAAGACCCATATGTTACTCAATACTTTTATTAATACTTTTATTAATCTGATTACTTTAGATAAATATCATAGTATTCCCCCTCACCATATTATACCACACTTCCATTTTCCTTCACTTATCTTCCCCTATCCTCTACACCGTAATTAATTTTAAGCAATTAACACTGAGGATCGATGACGCACTTCTGTTCTGATTTCTGGTTCTCTCTCTCTCTCTCTCTCTCTCTCTCTCTCTCTCTCTATCTATCTATCTCACACACACACAATCACTCACATACACACTCACTCTCTCCCTTTCTCTCTCTCTCTCTCTCTCTCTCTCTCTCTCTCTCACACACACATACACAGACTGTAACATAGTACACAATGTGCACTCAGTACACCCCACTCTCCTGTCCCTCCCTCCCACCCCTTGTAGTCCAGCCATTTGTGTGCCTGGCGAGTCGGGGTGGTGCAAGCTGTGTCCTCTACTTCCCTACCGACTCTCACAGCACAGAGGGGGTGGCTAGGAGGAAGAAAAGGACAGTAAGGAAGCAAGGAAGAAAAGAAGGGCATTAAGGAAGGAAGGAAGTGAAGAAGGATAGTAAGGAAGGAAGAAAGGACAGTAAGGAAGAAAATAAGGACATTAATCTATTGAAGAAGGAAGAGAAGGACAGTAAATAAGAACGGTAAGAAAGGAAGGAAGGAAGAACAGTAGGGAAGGAAGAAAAGAACATTAAGAAAGGAAGAGGAGAAGGACGGTCAGTAAAAAGGAAGACGAAGTGGGAACAGCAGTAACGAGCACGGAACGAAGACAAATAAGGGAAGAAATAAAGAAGGAAGGAAGGACACAAACTAAGGAAAAAACAAGAAAGAAGCTAAAGAAGTAAGAAATAACCATAAAGAAGAGCAGAGAAGAAAGCGAGAGGCAGCGCACGCCATTGAGAAGACAACAGCTAAAGTCGGAGGTGGTCTGAGTGAGGAAGAAAAGGGTGAAGACAAGAAGAAGGGTGAAGACAAGAAAAAAGGGTGAAGACAAGAACAAAAAAGGTGAAGACAAGACGATAATAAGAGTGAAGACAAGAAGACGAGAGTGAAGACAAGAAGAAGAGGGTGACAACAAGAAGAAGACGGTGAAGACAAAAGTAAGGAAAATATAAACAAGGGAAACTAACAAAAGAAGAAAATTTGGAACCAGGAAATTTGAAAGGGGGAGTAGAAGGAAAAGAAGGTGGGTGTTGAGGACTTAGTGAGAAAGAAAAAGATAAATAATAAAACCAAAACAAATATAATGTAAGATCAGACAGTGCTAAAGGAAATCAAAAGTGAAGAACTGGGAGACCAAATGTGATCTAATCGTAATCTGAAAAGCAATCACAAACAAGGAATCAACCAAATTAATAGTTTCTGTATAACCTGAACCGAAGAAAAAGCATAATTGTTATATAGTAAACATAATAATCTGTTAGCATATATCGAGGGAATAACAGTCTAGTGCGAAGATAAAAGTTTGTGATAATCAAATTAGAAAGAGTGTAACCAACTATTCAACGAGTAATGAGTTATACCTGGAAGACAAACTGTATATCAATCATAGAAGCGACACATGTTCTTCGAAGGGACGTCTGAACCTGGTTTATAGCAGCTGTGTAAACATGATGCTGATTCTTTTCTCAGTGTTGATGGTGAGTATACATTTATTCAGTATACCTGTATTGAGTATATAATGTTAAATGTATATACCGGATATATATATATATATATATATGTGGATTGTGGGTGTGATTCTTTCCCCAAACCCAAATATCACCAACAAATATAAAAAAATCACACGTTCAAGGCTCGTCAAAATTCTTGGACAGCCTTTCAGTTGATAAAGCTCCAGGTTGAAAAAATAAATCCTGCATAAAAGAAGAATATATGAATCCACAGGACTATAAGCCTTTCTATCTATTGTACGTGTTTGTTCATTTATATTTACTGCTTCTTAGAGAGAGGCTAGCATTTATCCGATTCCAAAGATAGAAAGTTTGTTTTCATGCATTTGATCAATAGGCGAGCCCACACGTATCATATGTCTGCATTTTTTTCCTATGTATTTATTTGTAATTTTATTTTATTATTATTATTTTTCTTTTGTCTGATTTGTTTGATTGATGGCTAATATATGGGCCATAGCGGACACTAAACATCTTACCAGGGTCCATGAATACCATATATAATCCTGACTGTTCTTACCTGTTGATCGTGGATGACGTCATTGAACAAAGGCAAATTATGTAATAAGGCCATAAAGTATCCTTGCCGCATATTAAGTCACTTATCACATGACTCTATCAACCCTTCAGGATTATTCCGCCAGCACACTGTAAGTCAAGAATTGCGTCAGGACTGGAGCCCCCTTTTCGAGAACTCCAGTCCCTTGATTTAATAGATATTCACCCCTCTTCCTGTATCGAGATTTGTGGTATATCCGTTATGCTAATCCAAGTTGGAAGTCTCCCGTTAGATATATAGCTTTAAAAAAGAAAACAAAAAACACACACACACACACAATATATATTTCATTCTTCATTGCTAAAAAAAAATAAAAAAATAAAAACATGTAACACCCACAAACTATTTTATTCTTTGCCGAGTTGTGTCTTTTTCACTGACGAATACTGCTCCGAAATATACAAAAGGCTCGCAGTTTCCCCAGTTGACGTATTGCTGGCATATATATATATATATATATATATATATATATATATATATATATAGCTCCAACTTTCTTATAGCCAGCAACTCGCAAGAGGTCAATTAGGGTTTATTACTGTACGCTGTTTCTTTCCAGCTCAAGGTAAATTGGCATGGCTTCCTCTTGATTTCTTACCTATTAGGAAGAAATAGTAGATTCTTATTTTTCCATTAAGTACTAAGGGATTCAATTTAACGTCAGCTAAAATGAAATCTACTATAGACTCCGTAGTAAATATAGCAGTATGTGTGGATATCATTCAACGACTTTCTTCAGCTTAGGAAGGGCTTGTGGGAGTCGAGGAATTAATGACATGCTTACCCCTTTCATTTCTCGAGATCCTTTCAAAGCTGTATAAAATCCTCTAGTGTTGGTCGGAGTGAAACGCAAATGGCGCCATGGGTTAATTTGCATATAGGGCCTACTCTAGATGATGAGCTGCAGGATTAAAAATTCCGTTCTGGTAGAGATTGAGATAATTGGAAAACCAGTGTAGGTATGGTATGATTGAATCCTGGGACTCAAAGGAAATTCGTCGTGTGTGTGTGTGTGTGTGATGATTCGTACCCAGGCCATGCAGGGTTCGAATCATCACAGAGGATGTAGTGTAGCATTTACTGTATATATGTAACACTTTTATTTCTCTGTGACTTTTGAATTTATAATGGAGATCACAACATCCAATTTACCTTGTGGACCATGATATTATATATATATATATATATATATATATATATATATATATATATATATATATATATATATATATATATACAACAAAGTAAATAAGATAGAAGAAATAAATAAATTAAAACAAATTATAAGATAAAATAAATAAAGAAATACATAAATAAAATAGCTTAATAAATAAATTAATATATAATAAAATGTACACTCTCTTTTATTCCCCTTCAGGTGTTGGTGTGTGAGGGTGGAGTGGGCGGGGTGGAGGTAGTGTGCCCGAGGGAGTGTACCTGTGAAGAGGCGCCCATGAGAGCAGCGCCCTTCGTCCTCACCTGGATGACGTCATGGGGGGAAGAGGACCTGCCGAATATACATCCCAATAGCGTAGGTGCTGTGTGTGTGTGTGTGTATGTGTTTATTGCTTTTACTACTATTAAAATTTTTGTTTTAATTTTATTTGTTTATTTTTGAGAAAGATAGAGATAGAGCCATATCATTTGATTAGTATTTATATTTGTTCACTGTCATTGGAGTACCACATATATTCATTAGTTTCATTGATTTAATTAATTAGGTTTATTTGTAAATTAATTGGTGGGTTGGTGAATAAATATGAATACATATATATACTGTATATTATTATTATTATTATTATTATTATTATTATTATAGTTATTATTATTTTATATTTTTCGAGAGAGAGATAGAGCCACATAAGATAACGAATAGTGTACCGTATCTTTAGTACATATTTATACTCCTAATTTTATCAATGGAAGTAAGCTCAAACACCAACCTACTATAGTCTATTCGCTGTAAGTACGCAAAAAATCATGACCTAATAACCTCTGTAACAAAACAAATTACTTGTTAAATCGAGCTAATATTTCTACCATTTGGGAAGAGTCAGTCAAGAAATAGATGTGGAAATTTACAGCCAATTTGCTCTAGCCCTTTTTGAGTTACAGAATATAGAGGTCATGATTTCTCGCCTACTTACAGTACAGCGAATAGACTATATCTAACGCACCCGTAACTCCCGCAGGTCCTGGATGGTGGAGCCCTAGTGAGCTCCGCCGCCGCCCTTAGTGCCGGTGTCAACGTGGATGTCATGGGTATACACGCCACCTGTGCCCTTCTGACAGAGACCAACCTCACCACCCTCACCCACACCCTACCCAAGGATACTATGGTCAGTGCAAGGGGTATAAATGGGTAGCACACAAGAACATTTGGCCTCATAATTTTTCGGGCAACATTTTAGGGATATTTTGCACTGGTACCGGAAAGTAGACTGGCGATACATTAAATTAGGTGACGAAATTATCTTAATCGTCCGATGATAACCAGAAAAGCTGTCCACATTAGGCATACTCCTCAAAGGGTTAAGTCCTAGTGCACCAACGGAATAACCTACTATATGTAATAAGCTTTACACACACACACACACACACACACACACACACACTCACATACGCACACAGCCCGTAGCCTAGTAGGTAGAGCTCTCGTCTCACACACGAGGGGTCGGGGGTTCAATCCCCGGCCGGGCGGAGACAAATTGGGCTTGTCTCCTTTCATGTGTTAGCCTCAGTTCACCTAGCTGTAAATAGGTACCTGGAATAAGTGGACGACGTTGTGACGTCCCATCTGGGGTTGGCAAAAATGGTACAAGGCGAGATGGGTATCATATGGTTCACCTAAGCTGATGGCTACCTAAGCCTTCGGGCGAGACGGTACCGTCTATAGTGAGAATGGTACCATACAGATCCACCCTAAGCCTTCGTTTCCGATGTCGCCAATTGGCTAAAATACAGACTACACACACATCCACAGCCATTCCAACGATACATATAACACCTACACATTATAGGAGGCGGGAAATAACGAGCATGCTCACTCCCGCAATACAACTAGAGTAAGTACACACACACACATCCATTTTAGAATGGATAAGATGTGTGTGTGTGTTTGTGTGTGTAGGTGTGAATCACTTAGGACCGCACGGGGATAGGGAGATGAGAGGGGGGAGGGGCTGTAGAACAGGTGAATGGGGAAGGGGGGGGGGGGGGGGGGGTTCTAGATGAGGTGAGAGGGGGCAATCATTGGGGCCTGGAGGGAAGGGAATGGGGCCACAGGAAACAGAGGGCCTGGGAAATAATGAGACCCTTAGATTCTATAGGGCATCTCAACTGGAACCTGAGAGCGAGAGAGTGTGTGTGTGTGTGTGTGTGTGTGAGTGAGTGTGTGTGCGTGAGAGAGAGAGTGAGAGTGAGTGTGTGTGTGTGTGAAAAAGAGAGAGAGAGAGAGACGAGCTACAAAGTATGGTTCACATGTCAAAGGCCTTGCTGTCTATTCCAGGAAGATATTCCAGGTAAAATAAGAGATGTGTAGCGCACTACACTCATTGCAGGCTGTGCATAACACTGTCTATTCTCTTTTTTTAGCTGCTCTTCTGGAAAACTGTTTAAAGATACTGAGGGGAAAAAATCCAAAGTAGAAAAGATTATATGTGACTCATATATTGTGTACTTAATGCATTCTGATATTTTTTTACTGATCGAGCTAATAGCGAGATTCTTAGATTCTGTGGGGACATCTTATATATAATGAATATAATGAGATGCTTTATTAATATATCTTCTATATGGCATCTCAGTTAAAACGAGAGTGAGTGTCAGTGCTTAAATATAACACATATTCTCTGTATTCATCTGTTTTCTGTGATATAAAGAACCATACATTTAATCTCCTTCTCTACCAGGTGCTGACGGTGCTTCAGAGTATAGGCGGTGGTGTGGTGGTGGTGGGGTTGGAACAGTTGGCACCACTGAACCAGCTGCGAGCCCTTCACCTTCAGGGATACGCTCGGCGCCACATCACTCAGGTCTCCGGTTACTTCCCCAACACTATAGCAGGCATGGTGGCACACAAGGAGGCTATCATGGCGGCCGCAGCTGAAGACGCAGGGGAAGGTGAACTGCAACTGGCGGTGACCGAAGATGCATTGAATTCACTAACCCGCCTGCAGCTTTTGGATCTGCAGTATGTACGGCTGGTAGCTGGCTTAAGTGAAGATGGAAGTCGTCTGCGTCGCCAAGTACAACCGGTCAACTCCGATACTCTCCTCGACTTGCCGCTCCCGTACTTCCTCTCTTTGACGCAGAAGCTGAAGGATGTTGACCTACCACCAGAGCTGCTGGCCCTTCTGCCCCGCCCCGCCCCACACGTGGAAGTGGTGGTGATGGAGGAGGAGGAGGCTGACTTGGTGCCGTATGAGGTGTTGCGAGCGGGTGGTGGTCATTTAGAGGCAGAAGGGGAGGAGGTGGTGTTGGCACCATTCTCTACCCAAACAGAACTACGGTATCTGCGAGTGGCCCATGCCAGGTTAGACCGAGTAGGTGGTGAGCTGCTGGGTGGGTTGGGAAAACTGGACACACTCACGCTAGAGCATAACAATATAAAGGTGCTACCACCATCAATGTTCGCAGCAACACCTCAACTGCGTCATTTATCACTGGCACACAACAACCTCCTAGCCTTGGATGCCACTAGTTTGACCGGGCTTGAACATTTAGTTACCCTCGACCTTGACCACAATCAACTAGAACAGCTTGGTCCAGCCAGCTTCCCACCACTACCAAGTCTGGCCACACTGAGACTGTTAACTAATCCACTGACTCATGTTTTTCCATTCACTTTCTCCAACATGAATGCCACAGAAACCCTATTAATTGGGTCTCGTGAGGTGGCTGTTGAAGTTCATGAGGACACTTTCAGCACATTAACAGGACTCACAACACTCAGACTGGACAACACCTCTCTCAGCAGTCTCTCTCGTTCCATGTTGGCTGGAATGCCACGTCTCCGTGACCTCACTCTGCATGGAGACATACCTTCCATCGACTATGATGCTTTCACCGCCACTCCACTCCTACACACCCTCACCCTGAGCCACTGTCATCTTGATCGTCTGTCTCAAGATGCCTTCCTTGGTCTGCGGGAGTTGCGCTTTTTGGACTTAAGTCATAATGAGTTAACACGCCTAATCCCCGGCACCTTCGATTATCTTGTGTCTCTTCGTGAACTATATCTCCACCACAACCTCCTGACTTCTCTCCCACCTGCTGTATTCCACTCAGTGCCCATTAAGCTGATACAGTTGCACCAGAACCCATGGCATTGTTCTTGCCGCCTCCTGCAGTTGGCTCCAACAATTACCAATAAGGTAAACAAACTGTTCTACAAACTTGTTGTCTATGATGAAAATTGATTGATATAACTAAATTTGTGCAATTTAGAGTATGTTCACAACTTTGTTTTTATTTCATATACAGTAATGTATATATTTGGGTTACATAATTTATTTCCATTCCTACAGGTGCGGCAGCCAGGGTATACGAAGTGCCGGTGGGACGAGAAGGCTGGCACTGTGTGTGTAGTGCCAGATCCAGTGCCACTACGCTTTGATTCCCGTGTGGCGCCTCTCTGCGCCACGCCATCTACTCACCGCCACTTTGATGTCTTCCATGTCGCCACTCGTCGCCTCAAGTGCTCCAAACGGGAGTGGGATCCTCGCTTCACACACAGTACTACGCCTGTTGTCTCTGTAGTTGAAACCAGAGAAACACAGGATCCAAGCAACATGCTAGTGAACTCTGGCACACCAGTCGAATCCAATAATCCATCTTCTGAAATCCAAATAAATTCCCAGACAAATGGTGGCCTTCCAGTGGTGGAGGAGGAAACAGACTGGGTACCTCTCACTGCCTTCTCTTCCCCACGACATCAAGTCAAGGATTTACTTGAGATAGCTGAGGCGGAGATGCCAGCGGAGGCCTATGCTCCAATAGAGTATGAAGAGGAGGGAGAGGAAACCAGAGAAAGCAGTCCTCAGTTAGAAAGACAGTCAGAAGAGAGAGGAGAATCTGGTCAATTGGAGAATGGACAAAATGAAAGCGAAGAAGAGGAAATTGATAACGAGCTCTCAGTGATACCGGCTGCAATTCAAGAGGAAGCTATCAGCAGTGAAAGAGAAGCAACGATAGAAGCGAATATGATCAGCGGGATACCGGCAAGCAATCTAGGCCGAACAGCGTACTTGCAAGAAAAGCAGAGAATCAGAGAGAGCATGGCAACCGAGAGGAGACAGCAACAAGGGGAAATGATAGACAGAAAACAGAGCTACTGGAGGAGACTAGCGGAGGAGAAGAGGAGGGAGAAAGCGCGGAGAGATCAGCAGAGGCAAGCAATTCAAGAAACGAAAGAGGCTCAGATGGAGGAGTTCTTGAGAGAGCAAGAGGAATATCGTCGGAGAATGGCAGCTCAGCAGACATTATAAGTCCTTCGCACATCATATTATACTGTACAGTATAGTATCTAGTGGCCATTATATTTTTCAGCATTGCACTTTGAGACTGGACGTAATGAAATCATATTTTCAAGTAATTTTTAAATAATTAAGCAGATATGTATGTATTAGAAAACTATTTTCTGAATAGAACCAGATTGGCAATTCATTGTTTTCTGTGTTTAGGTCTGTGTCAATATTTGCATCCTGAAAATGGCTATTGCATAAATGTATGTAGCTTACATCACTTTAGTTAGCTATAAATATTAGCATTAATAGTCCTTCTTCAAGTTGCTGCGCAACAAGTATTGCAGATTATACCTGTGTACCGTCGTCAAGCATTTTTTGTACATACTTAGATTTATATTACTTTGGAATTATTTGGCTGGTAAATTTAGATTTATTGGTGTTATCAATAATGACATGCCATATTTAGATAAGATTAGATAGCCTTTGACTACTTGAATATTTTTTTGTTTTTGTAATTATTGAAACTGTTTAAGATTACCTAACCTTTGAATCGTTGAAAATAAGTCCTTGTAATTATTGAAACGTTTCGTAAAGTGTTAAACTGGAGCAATAGGATATTGTTTGAAGACTTGAACGAATATGAGAAGGAATACAAGAACATTAACATGAAATAGCATTGTTTTGGCCATTTTGTCACTTCCAAAGACATAATTAGAACTATAAACCATCATTTTATTTTGGCATATACAATAATAGACTAAACAAATAATGGATTTGACTCTCGTTTGACTCCCTGGTTTCATAATACCTTAATGGATTTGGCTCTCGTTTGACTCCCTGGTTTCATAATACCTTAATGGATTTGACTCTCGTTTGACTCCTTGGTTTCATAATACCTTAACGGATTTGGCTCTCGTTTGACTCCCTGGTTTCATAATACCTTAATGGATTTGACTCGTTTGACTCCCTGGTTTCATAATACCTTAATGGATTTGGCTCTCGTTTGACTCCCTGGTTTCATAATACCTTAATGGATTTGGCTCTCGTTTGACTCCCTGGTTTCATAATACCTTAATGGATTTATTTTGGCATATACAATAATAGACTAAACAAATAATGGATTTGGCTCTCGTTTGACTCCCTGGTTTCATAATACCTTAATGGATTTGGCTCTCGTTTGACTCCCTGGTTTCATAATACCTTAATGGATTTGACTCGTTTGACTCCCTGGTTTCATAATACCTTAATGGATTTGGCTCTCGTTTGACTCCCTGGTTTCATAATACCTTAATGGATTTGGCTCTCGTTTGACTCCCTGGTTTCATAATACCTTAATGGATTTGGCTCTCGTTTGACTCCCTGGTTTCATAATACCTTAATGGATTTGGCTCTCGTTTGACTCCCTGGTTTCATAATACCTTAATGGATTTGACTCGTTTGACTCCCTGGTTTCATAATACCTTAATGGATTTGGCTCTCGTTTGACTCCCTGGTTTCATAATACCTTAATGGATTTGACTCTCGTTTGACTCCCTGGTTTCATATACTTAATGGATTTGGCTCTCGTTGACTCCCTGGTTTCATAATACCTTAATGGATTTGGCTCTCGTTTGACTCCCTGGTTTCATAATACCTTAATGGATTTATTTTGGCATATACAATAATAGACTAAACAAATAATGGATTTGGCTCTCGTTTGACTCCCTGGTTTCATAATACCTTAATGGATTTGGCTCTCGTTTGACTCCCTGGTTTCATAATACCTTAATGGATTTGACTCGTTTGACTCCCTGGTTTCATAATACCTTAATGGATTTGGCTCTCGTTTGACTCCCTGGTTTCATAATACCTTAATGGATTTGGCTCTCGTTTGACTCCCTGGTTTCATAATACCTTAATGGATTTGGCTCTCGTTTGACTCCCTGGTTTCATAATACCTTAATGGATTTGACTCCCTGGTTTCATAATACCTTAATGGATTTGACTCGTTTGACTCCCTGGTTTCATAATACCTTAATGGATTTGACTCCCTGGTTTCATAATACCTTAATGGATTTGACTCGTTTGACTCCCTGGTTTCATAATACCTTAATGGATTTGACTCCCTGGTTTCATAATACCTTAATGGATTTGACTCGTTTGACTCCCTGGTTTCATAATACCTTAATGGATTTGGCTCTCGTTTGACTCCCTGGTTTCATAATACCTTAATGGATTTGACTCCCTGGTTTCATAATACCTTAGCTGACGGTTAATTCTATTGATGATCATCATAACAAATAAGGTTTCAAAAGAATTAATGGAATAATAATAAAGGAAGATGATATTTGGCAATAATCACAAGACACAATTGTATTGTATTATAGAATTGAAGGGGTAGCCCATGTGCCAGAGTATATAGATAGATAGATAGATAGATAGATAAGTTGGCAGTTATGATTATACCGAAAGAAATATAATAGCTTGTCTATCTAGTCTGTGTAGGCTATGTATAAGAAAAGGCAGTTATAATTGTACTGTACCGAAAGAAATACGAGGCAGCATTTTGTAATATAATACTATGTATAAGATTGCTTTTATTCTGTGAGCATTTATATGTTATGTTCAAATGTCCTTAGCTCACACAAGAAATGTCCCATGGCCCAGCAATAGGACACCACTATACTATTCCCTGTTCCAAATTATTAGGCCAGAAATCGTGAACACTAACCTCTATAACAAAACAGATGGGGCTCATGCCATGCTATGTTTTGGTCACTCACAAAAATCGTGAACCAACTACGTTTTTCTTTATGCAAATAGGTATCCATTGGGATTGATTTTGACACGATATGTGTTGTATAATTATAACTAGGTTTTTATCATTAATATATTCAAAATTACATCCACAGATCAGCTTGTATACATATACCCTGCATAATGAAAACACATGAGGTCCACGAACGTTTATAAGTGACTGTACAGATTGCCCCAACTCATTACAATAACTCATACAAATAACAAGCCCGGAAGCCAAGGTCAGGTCAGGTGAAGGTATTGAGGGATAAGCCTTTACAACGGCAAAGGGGTGTTGGAGAGAGAGGAAGCTGTTGGAGTGGCTTTGTTATGTGTGTTATTACATATTAGTCTGTATACGTCGTTGAGGTGTCCCCCAACTGGGTCCTAGCATGTGAAACATGCTAGGACGTACTACAACACCCAATAAATGTCTGCCTCCGGTCGTGATATTCTAGGCTCTTCACCCAAGTCGTAAACCAGCTGGCGCTAATAATCCTACTGTCTATGAGGCACTGTACTATCATAATATAGCCTAATATTATATGGTCGAAGTTGTAATAAAGTACAAAGACAAACAAATTACTATCAATGTCACTCATTCACTTCCGATACTTGCATTGATGTCTGTTCCATTCATATTCTACTTGTATTTCATTTCATTTTGCGTAATGCAGGATCGTAAATTTAATTGACTGTAGCCTATAGTTTCCAAGAAATTATAGCTTAATATTTTGTTTCTCAATACGATACATGCAACCAATATTTTACTGGACAAATGATGTATTTATCTATGCATTGTGAGTAAAATGAAATACCTCTTTATATCAATGTATTCAAAGTGTATGAATCTCGCAGAATTACTAAATAAAGTCCGCTATAGGTAGTAAGTATAAGCCAAATCGATAGAATAACGTCACAATGGCTAGAATATCACTCTAAACTGGCTCAAATCTCCAGAATGTCGGCAGAATTCATGTTGCTATATTTAAGAATTTGTCTCTAGATCGAAGTAAATATCTCCAGATCTAGCGGGAAAGTAGCTAAATTGGCAACACTAGAATCTCAAGCAACTCGCCGTTTGCATCCCTTCTCGATAGATTTGTACAAAGCAAACATTTACAACCAAGTAAAGATATGCGTATGTTGGTGTATTGTCTTATTTTATTATGGTATTTTATAGCATCTTATTTTATTATGTCAAACGTGTATGATCAGCTGATTTTAGTAGCTGACTGACGTCTCGGATTCTCGGATTCTCTACCTTTAGTACAATTTGATATTTTCCATAGTACGGTATTATAGTAAGCAACATTTATTTTATGTATCCTATTGACATGATAAATAATCTTCCAATATTATTATATGGTCACAAGGTTAAGTGTGCTCTTTACACTATAAAAGTTAACAATGAAACATTGGGATACTGATAGATGCGCATGGTTACAAAATCGAATCTGGCAACTCTGCATGTTGTCACGTGTCAGTTTGGAGTACAAGTGTCGGGGTGCTGAAATGGCGAACATAAATTGGATATTATACGCCTTGTGTGTGCGTTCGGGTCTTTTGGACATTTGGATAACACGGTGAAGGGGTGGAAGCATTGCCAGCATTAGTTAAAGGTAAGCCAAGCAATGTTTTAAGTGACATATAATGGTTTGTTTCTACGCCATCCAAGTCGAGTGAACGCCATTGTTTACCTAAGCGTCGGGAACCCGTAGACTGGCGGAGCTGCAGAGATATTCTTGGGCAGCATCATGTGTAGCCAATTACCGGTTCACCACAGGGTCAGGAGAAGAATTAGGATTTTAGGAATGTTTGGTGATCCTAGCCAAGAATACCGAAAGCTTGGGAAATTATTCCACTTTTGGATGCTGCAAGGCAAGATGAAGATAGGCCTAAAGCCTGGCCTAGGCTAGGCCATTATGGTAAAGTTATGGTTACTATAGCGGTTAACGGTACTACTACTTATCACCGAAACTACCACTAATGTTTCTCAATATTTGAAGGCTAGGTTATTATAGAATAATGATGCTGCAAAGATAATTTTTATATTATAATTTTATAATTTTATAACCACCGGAGTAAAATTTGACAATCCGGAGATGCTTTTTGTGTGCATTAGCCTAGCCTAGCCTATATAAAGCACTGTAAACAAATATTGTCCCTATAATTCTCCCTATTGGCGACGGTAGCACTCTTATTAAGCCCCTTGCTGTCAAAATAGATGCTGATTTCAATAAGTCACGGATGGGTGAGCTGGTGAGACCGTGACCTGACGACTTTAATTAATATGAGAAGGAATGCAGGACAAATTAGCATGAAGTACCATTGTTTTGGCCATTTTATCACTCCCATAGACATAATTTAAACTTAACCTAAAACTTTATCGTTACTCATTCAATAATACATCCTGTATCCGAAGGCAAAATAGCCTAGGCCTACAGTACAGTGTGTTTTTTTTTTTTTCTGAATTTTGAGTCTGAAAATGACATATCGGTACATCTGAATGTGTTAAGGTCGTTGGACAATGGAACAAAAAAAAACATTGGTAAGGGTTGTGTTAGCGGGCGGTATCATAGTTTTGTTTACATTTATAAGTCGTACGCTCGCAGTTACCGTACGTTCGCATCTAATTTGACTACAACATTAGCCAACAGCCAGGTGGTATTTGCTGGAACAGTAGGCTGCTAAGGCTAAGCTTCAAGACGTGTAGGGTACTGATGATGTGGGTTAATATTTTCGATGACATACTCTATTTAATCTATTATTACCTGGATGATTATTACAATTTATTAGTAGTGTTCATGTACGAATCTATGAATAGTATGATGGGTGAGCATCAGTGTGAGTTTCAATCGTTCTTATAATTATTATCTTTAATATTTTGAGCAGAAATATAAAGTGGGTGATGTTGGTAAAGTTATAGTTTTTACGTCGTTAGGCTAAACTTTTAACCTTACTGTATAATTATATATACTGGTATACAAATTGTATATATATATATACCGGATATATATATATATATACAGGAGAGAGAGAGAGAGCGCGCGCACGCACGAGCACTCACACAGAAATGCACTGGTATTATATAGATTTTCCCATTTATATTTTCAAATGCTATTTCCATAATCCTAAACTAGCAAAATTAATTCAAGCCATGCCTAGCCAATTATTTTTCCGTCTCTCTCTCTCTCTCTCTCTCTCTCTCTCTCTCTCTCTCTCTCTCTCTCTCTCTCTCTCTCTCTCTCTCTCTCTCTCTCTCCACTTGGTCTGATTTATTACGGAGTTTACGATTAATTTTTATTGCAGACATTATTATTACCGGTATAGGTATTATCCTCTTGAACTAAAAGAACGGCTAGGCTACAGTAATCAAGTTATAGTTCTACCATTTGGGAAGAGTCAGCTGGGAAATAAGTGTGGAAATTTACAATCCATTTGCTCTAGCCTCTGAGTTACGAGGTTAGGGGTCAGGATTTCTGGCCTACTTATAATGAATGGACTATAGTAATATTTGTAATTAATATAGTTATAGCTATCAGTATTGGTGGTTGGTGATCGTTGAAATTACGGCATTAATTTAAATGACCTACAGTGTTGCCATTTATGTGACTGCACATATAAGGGGATCATCATTTTAACCCATTCAGTACCGGCGACATCCTTTTTTATTATGTTCTGTCAACTATTCGACGTTTGTATTCAGCTTAGGAAGGACGTCTACCCATTGAAAGGTTACAGACCAGGCTATATCCATTAATCCTTTTAGCTACCGGTACCATATATCTTTCCTACGCCTCATAAATGCGTCTAAATGTAGCTGAAACCAATAAAAACAAAAAAAACAAAAAACGATACAGGAAGGGTTAATACTAAATTTTGTTTGACGACTTGCATGAATATGAGAAGGAATGCTGGACAATTAGTATGACCTAGCATTGTTTTGGCCATTTGATCACTTCCATAGACAATTTAAAATAAAACGTAACACATGTAACAATAATAATAACAATAATAATAATTATGAACTCCGCTTGCGTTTGACACTGGTTAATCCATTCTGTACCGAGACGTAATTTTAATTTTACTCTTGCTATACTTATACGATTTTGTGCAGCTTAAGAAGCCTGTGAGGTAGTAAAAGGGGTTAAGTGAGGTAGTTCGAAGCCTGTTAATTGCTGGAGGCACTTTTTGAACTGAATACAATTGTTTAATACCGGTATTAGCCAAAATAAAGTTAAAAGGACGTCACCTATACAGTATGGGTTAATCGTAGGGTAATATCAGGCTAGAAAGCGCACATACGCTAACTCGACAGGTTCCGAAGGGCAAAGGCAAGGACATGCACGTCGTGGTAAAGTGCAAGCAAGTGTACGCTCCCCCTCCCCCCAGATAGATAGATAGATAGATAGATACATAGATACATACATGCATACATACATAGATGGATAGATACATAGATGGATAAAAAAAAAAAAAACACAGCTTTTAATATTAACACTCACAGACACTTTTTTTTTTTTTTTTTTTTTTAGAGCCTATCTTTGACTCGTTCTGGTCCTTTCTCTTAATCATTCGGCTATTCATAAGGCAGTTGGGTGCAGTACATGATTAAATTGATATCCAGTGTTCTATAAATGGATATGAATCGTGATCATGTACTTTTGTACTTTTGTAGATGTTTAGGTGACAATCACCACGGTCGATCTGGGGATCCGCCGCTATTGAGCTCGTCCTGGAATCTTTACGACTCTGAATCTTACGATTCTATACAGGACTGTCCATGCCATTTGTATCGGCACTAGCTCAGAGAAGAGTGTTGAGAGGGGAGAAGTGGTGTTGGAGAGAGAGGAAGGTGTTGGAGTGGCTTTGTTATGCGTGTTTAGTCTGTATATGTCGTCAGGATGTCCCCTGACTGGGTGCAAGCATGTGAAACATGCTAGGACGTACTACCACACCCACTATGTGCTGAAGTTTTTAACTGTCTTGATGGTACAGTATAATGGTTAGAGTGTTTAAGATATGTAGGCCTATGTGGCAAACGGCCAGGTTCGAATCCTGGTAGGATCACATGCTTTCATACATTTCATTGGGTGGTGTTTGGTGTGAAATTAATGTATTAAATTATCTTAGTAAAATCGACTAGGCCTAGTGCTAACCAGAATACAACAAATTTGACCCCATCGTATCGAAAGGGATGAGCCGGATTCACACGAGCCATTTTAACAGTGGAGGAGTATCGGAATATGGTATCGACTACGGATTATCAGATAAAGCCGGAATCCCACGGGCGGTATTAGGCTAGCGGCGGAATGTACACTGGCATTTTCTGAGTCTGATGAATAAAAATTACATTTCAATAAAACCAGATCTTATAATATATATATATATATATATATATATATATATATCGTGCGATACCGTACCGTATTATAAATTAAACTATGGTGCTACGATTGCAAATGCAATACGGGTACTGGTACCGGTACGCAGTTACGTGATTACGGTACGGTGTCGGGAGTATCACTAGATAATGAGGAATTCGTAAAGTCTCTTATTTAGTCTGTGTCATTGTGCCTTTAACCCGTACAGTACCGGTGACGTCCAGAAAAAAGCGACTACGGTACCTCCCCCTTAAGGGACTGAATTTACTGCCAGCTGAAATTAAATAGACTATAGCTATCAATCAAAGGAATCGGACAAATAATTGCTACGTGTGAGCCTGCCCATTAGCACAAACATAATGATAATTCTATTCTATATATGCAGGCCCAATCCCCACTTTTCCTACTTTTTTTTTATGTTAATAATAATCATAAACATCTGGACCTCGATACCGGTACTTGGCAAAATTCGGCCGGTCTGGCAAACACATTAGATACCCGGTATTTACGATGCTCGACTGTTTTTCTGGCTAGTGTTTAATTAATTGGCTGTACTTAAGAACACCAGTATTTTTAACCCCACACTGAGTATTTAGCTGAATTTATGTATTGGTATATTTGTTTATTAATACTTTTCACCGTTATATATATATATATATATATATATATATATATATATATATATATATATATATATATATATATATATATACGGTACCGGTACACACACACACACACACACACACACACACACACACACACACACACACACAAACACAAACACGGAGTTGTTATTGTTGATCTTTTTCGTGAGGGAAGAAGCATTTATTAATTTATTACATTGATATGTGTTGTGCATAGGCCTAATACGTACCGGTACCGTATTATATGTCAATATGTTATGTTATGCATTGAGATTTTAGCAGGAACAGCAATACCAAGGTAGGTAGATTTATATAGGTAGCGGTACCTACCATTGGCACTGTGGCTAAGGGGCCCTTGGTAGGCTAGTATTACCGGTAGATCTTATAATAGTCAAAAACAATGTGGCGAAAGGATTTCAAATGTCCAAACTAGTGGCGCGAACTTCTTAACATTTACAACACGCTTATATAGATATAGCTCAGAAGGTTACAAGCACAAGGGAGAGAGAGAGAGAGAGAGAGAGAGAGAGAGAGAGAGAGAGAGAGAGAGAGAGAGAGAGAGGGGGGGGGGGGGAAGTGGAGGGAAAAGAATATAGGGCACGATTCCCGTTTTTAAAATTCTGTGGTGAAATGTGAATTTCAGCAGCGTCTAACAATTTCCTTCCCCGCCT
>CM064548.1:8545895-8562638 GCA_032716605.1 Paralithodes platypus | reverse complement strand
TTAATTTAACCTCTTGCTATACTCTTATACGTAAGGTTGTGGTGGCACGCTTAAGAAGCCCCTGGTATGGAGTTAAGTAAAAGGGGTTAAGTGGAAGGGTGAGTTCGAAGCCCCTGTTCCTAATTGCTGGGAAGAGGAGGGCCAAACTTTTTTGGAAAAACTGAAAATACAATTTGTTTTAAAAATAATACCGGTTTTAGCCAAAAAATAAAAGTTAAAAAGGGGGACGTCCCCCACCTAATTACAGTAAAAATGGGTTTTTAATTCGTGAAGGGTAATATAATGGCTAGAAAACGGCCCGCACCATAACGCTTTAACTCCGACAGTTTTTTCCCGAAAAGGGGGACAAAAGGGCAAGGGACCATGCCCAACTTGTTTCCGTGGTAAAAGTTGCCTCAAAGGGCAAGTTGTACGCCCCCCCCCCACTCACCCCCTCCCCCCAGATAGATAGATAGAGAGTAGTGATAGATATGATACATAGATCCATTACATGCCATAACAAATACAAATGTACATAGATGGGATTAATACATAAGATGATAAAAAAAAAAAAAAACCAACAGCTTTTTTTTTTTCAATATTAACACTCCACTAGGACACTTTTGGTTTTTTTTTTTTTTTTTTTTTTTAGAGCCTATCTTTTTTGGAATTCGTTCTGGTTCCCCCCTTTTCCTCTCTTAAATCATTCGGCCCTATTCATTAAGGGCAAGGGGTTTGTGGGGGGGCAGGTACGAAATGAGTGTTAAATTGAAATATCCCAGTGGTTTTGTTTATCCCAGTATAAATGGGATATGAAAATCGGTGGGAATCATTGGTACTTTTTGTACTTGTTTGGTAAATATGTTGAATGTTTAGGTTGACGTGGCAATCCCACCCACCGGTCGCATCTGGGGATTATTCCGACCCGCCCGCTATTGAGCCACTCGTTCCCTCCCCCTGGAATCTTTTACGGTCATCCATGCAATCTTACGATTTCCTATAAACAGGACTGTTCCCCATGGCCCCCCCATTTTTTGTAAATCGGCCAACTTAGCTTCAGAGGAAGATAGTGTTGCGAGGCGGAGAAGGTTGGGTGTGTGTTTGGGAGAGAGAGGAAGGTTGTTGGGAGTGGCGTTGGGTTTTAATGGCGTGTTTTAGTCCCTGGTCAAATTGTGCCCCGGTCCCCCAGGAATGGGTAATGGGTCCCCCTGAACTGGGGTTGCAAGCATGTGAAAAAACATGCTTTAAGGACGACTTAAAATACTACCACACCCACTAAAATGATGGGGTCTTGTAAAGTTTTGTTCAACTGTCCCCCCACATTGTTGATTTTGTGTAGCCGTAGGTAAATTGGTTAGGAGTGTGTAAGATAGTTGTAGGCTCTAATGTGGCAACACCGGGCCCCAGGTTCGGGGGGAATCCTCGGGTAGGAAATACATCAATGCTTTCATTGGAACATTTTCCCCATTGGGTGGGGGTTTTGTTTTTGGTGTGGAACAATTAATGTATTAAAATTATCTTAAAGTGAAAAAATCGGACTATGCCTAAGTGCTAACCCAGAAAATTACAACAAATTTGTGACCCCATCCGGGTAATCGAAAAGGGATTTAGGGGGCCGGAATTTCCCACACGGATGCCCCATTTTAACAGTGTGGATGAAGTACCAATCGGAATATGATGTAAAAACAGACTGACGGATTATCAAGATAAAAGCCGGAATTCCCACGGGGGCGTGTATTAGTATGGCTTAGCGGCGGCAATGATGTTACAACTGGACATTTTCTTGGAGTCTGGGAAATGAAATAAAAAATATTTAAATTTCAATAAAAAACCAGATCTTTTAATATTTATATATATATAATATCTTGCGATACCGTACAGTATTATAAATTAAAGCTATTGGTGCTTACGAATTTGGCAAATGCAAGCTTACGGGTACGTGGACCCTGTTACCGGTTACGCCCAGTTAGTTACGTTGGATTTTTACCCCCCCCCCCCGGTTAACGGTGGGTCGGCGGAAGTTATCACTAGATTAAATGAAGGAATTTGCGTAAAGTCCCTCCTTATTTAGGGTCTGTGTTCATTGTTGCCCCTTACAACCCTTACAGTTCAAACCCTTGGGTGACGCTCCCAGAAAAAAAAAAAATGCGTAGCCTTGACGGTTAAACCTTACCCCCTTAATGGGAACGTGAATTTTTTACTGCCAGCGTGAAAATTAAGATAGACTATAGCCTTATACCAAATCAAAGGAAATCGGGAACAAAATAATTTGGCTGACGTGTGGGAGGGCCTGGCCCCATTAGCACAAACATAAAATATTGATTGAATTCTAAATTCTTATTATATGCCCCCAGGCCCAATCCCCACTTTTTTCCTACTTTTTTTTGGTATGACTGTAATAAATAATCAATAAAAAACATTCCCCTGGGTACATCCGAATTACCCGGTAAACTTTGGCAAAGAAAATTCGGCGCCGGTATCTGGGCCAAACTACTTGAGGATACGCCCCGGTTATTTTTAACGATTGATTCGTAACTGTTTTTTTCTTCCTGGCCGTAGTGTTTAATTAAATTCTGGCTGTTACTTACGAACAACTCCAAGTAAGTTTTTTAACCCCCACAACCTGAAGTTTATTTCAGCTGAAACTTTTATTGTAATTGGTACCTATTTTTTGTTTATTTCAAAAAAAAAAAAAAAAAGAAAAACAAATTAATTACTTTTCCACCGTTAGTATATATACTATATGATATATATATATAAATATATATTAATAGATAAGAATATATATATATATATATATACGGTAAACCGGTACACACACACAACACCACAACACCACACCACAACACACAACCAACCTAACCACACACCACCCAAAAAAACAACACCAACCAAACAACCCACGGAGTTTTTTGTTTTTATTTGTTTTGATCTTTTTCGTGAAGGGTGGGACAACAGAATAGAGGGGTCATTTATTAATTAATTTAACATTTGAATTTGTGTGTTTGGGGCAATGTAGGGGGGGGCCTAATACGTGTCACCTCGGTACCCGTATTCTATTGTCCCAAAGAATGTTATGTTTTAATGCAATTGAAGATTGTTAGCAGGGAACAGGGCAATACCCAATAGGGTAGGTAGAAAATTTTATAATTAGGTAAGGCGGTAAGCCTTACCATTGGGGCACCGGGTGGGCTCAAGGGTGGCCCCCCTTGGTTAGGCCCCTAGTAAAATTACCCGGTAGAATATCTTATTAATAGTCCCCCCCCCAAAAAATAAGGGTGTGGCGAAAAAATGGATTTTCAAAAGTGTCCAAAACTAGTGGCGCGAACTTCTGTAAACAATTTCCCAACACGCCTTTTATATAGATATATCCTCAGACAGGTTTTTACAAGGCACAAGGGAGAAGGAGAGATGAGAGAAGGAGAGAGGAGTAGGAGAGAGAGAAATATGAGGAGGGAGGAGAGAGATGAGAGAGGGGGGGGGGGGGGGGGGGGGTGGAAGTGGAGGGAAAAAGAATATAGGCACACGATTCCCGTTTTTAAAATTCTGTGGTGAAATGTGAATTTCAGCAGCGTCTAACAATTTCCTTCCCCGCCTCACTACCCCTGGTCCACAACTCTCTCTCTCCTCTTCTCTCTCCTCCCTCTTTCTTCGTCTCTCTCCTATCTCTCTCCTCTCTCTCTCTCTCTCTCTCCCTCTCTCTCTCCTCTCCTATCTCTACTCTCTCATCTCTCTCTGTTCCCTCTCTCTCTCTCGCTTCTCTCTCTCTCTCCTCTCCTCTCTCTCTCTCCCTCATCTCTCCTTTCCTCTCGATCCCCCTTCCGTCCATTTTTTCTCAGGGTTGCTATCTATATTAGGATTCCATGCCCCCTCGCAGGGATATTAAGATCTGTTCCCCAGTGTTTATTCCTCTCCTCTCTATCTCCTCTTTCCCCCCCCCCCCCTCCCTTCCTCCTTCCCTTCTTTCCTTTCCTTCCCTTCCTTCCCTTCCTTCCTTCCTTCCTTTTCCTTTTCCCCCTTTTCCATTCCCCTTCCTTTTCTTCCTTCCCTTTTCTTCCTTCCTTCCTTCCTTCCTTCCTTCCCCTTCCCTTCCTTTCCTTCCTTCCTTTCCTTCCCCTTCCCTTCCTTTCCTTACTTCCTTCCTTCCCCTTCCTTTTCCTTCCCCCTTCCATTTCCTTCCCCTTCCTTTTCCTTCCCCCTTCCTTTTCCCTTCCTTCCTCCTTCCTTCCTTTCTTCCTTCCTTCCTTTCCCCTTCCTTCCGTTTCCTTCCTACTTCTCTTCCATCCTTCCTTCCTTCCTCCGCTTCCTTTCCTTCCTTCCTTTCCTTCCTTCCCTTTTCCTTCCTTCCTCTTTTCCTCTTTTCCGTCCTTCCTCCCCTTCCTCCCTCCCTTTCCTTCCTTCCTTCCTTCCTTCCTTCCTTCCTTCCTTCCTTCCTCCCTCCCTCCCTCCTTTATCAGACAGACATAGCCTATACGATCAAAGAAGATAATTTAGCGTGGATCGACAATTTATGCCCCGGAAAGTATATGAATTATTGTAAGAGCGGCAACAGCGGGATGAAATTTTAACCATGTGTAAATTGATAAGGAAGTCTTCGGGGTGGGGTTGGGGAGGGGGGGGGGGATTAATGATGGAAAAAGGGGGGGGGGGGGGGGGGGTTAGAGGGGTTATATAAGATGATGAGGTGTGTGTGTGAATGGAGGGGGGTGTGGGGTGATTACAGAGGGAGAAGGGGTGCACGGGTGGGTGGGGGGGTGTGGGGGGGGGGGGGGGGGCGGTTAGTGGGGTTATATAAGAAAGTAAAGGTGTCTGTTTGTTAGGGTGGGAGGATTTAAGATGGAGAAAGGGGGAGAAGGTGTGTGTATGTGTGGGGGGGGGGGGATAATACAATGAATTGTGTAGGTGTGTTAGGAGGGGGGGGGGGTGATTAAAGGGGGAGGTGTGTGTGTGGGGGGGGGGAGGGGGTTAGTGGGGTTATATAAGATGATGAAGGTGTGGGTGTGTTGGGAACGAGGGGTGGTGGGGTTGGAGATGGTGTATAAAGATGATGGTGGGGTATAGAAGATAGTGAAGGAGGCATGATGTATAGTGATGATGGTGATGATGCAGTGAACTATATGGAGAGTGAGAGATAGAGAGAGCGCGCGCGAGAGCGAGCATAACTCCTGCTGAAATATGCAAAGAGGAAATTGCACTTTATTTTTTTGGCCTAAGCTTGCAAGGCCAATCCTGTTAAGCTGGAAAAACGAGCTCCGAATATGATAGTGTGAGCGTTTATTGGATCAGGAACTATAACATTCTCGAGGATTTATTCATATTTAATTATTTATACATCTACTGTAGGTTAACCCTTTCTGTACCGGAGATTTATTTTTTAATATTATTCTAGCTATATTTAGGGGATTTTGTGCTGTTCAAGAAGGATATGTGGTACCGTACCGTAGTAAAAAGGTATAGGTGAGATAGTTCGAAGCCTGTTAAATCGTCTAATACTAGCCTGAATAAAGTTAAATAGACGTCGCCGGTACAGAAGGGGTTAAGTACAATTTACCATCGTCACCGCTCTAACCTTTTGAGTGGCGTTTTTTTTTTTTTTTTTATTATAACTATTCTTAGACGATTAGGCTATAAGCAATTTAGGATGAATCTGTGATAGTTAATGAAACTAATTGTGATAGTCGTTATGATATTAAATACAACTTATTGTGATAATCAGTCGTTGTGATAGTCGTTATGAATTATGATAGCATTTCGCCTTATCGACTCACATCCTCTTACTAGGTCCTTACAATCTTTTTCTACACGCCGCAATGTTACATCTCTTTCACTCTTCTATCGCTATTACAACAATCAAGTGTTCTTCAGAGCTCTCTCAGTGCATACCCCCTCCTTTGGGCACTCGCCTTTCAACACAGTTCCACCCCCTATTCTGTCAAACTCTAACCCAGGAATTGCCGAATTTGATCAGTATAGACTTTTCCTTTGTGAGAATAGGGTAAATTATTATTATGTTTACTAAATGTTATAGGCCTACGTTTGTTAGAATAGTGTAAATTATCTTAACAATGTTCAGTGTAAATTCCATAGGCCTACCTTTAAGGGGAGGTTTTTAGTTTGTTCCCTAGACCTCCATCAAGCTTAAAATTACACCCCCTTGAGTCCCTTTCAAGATAAATTTGTACATTTTTCGGTAGAAAAATGTCCCGGCCGAAGGCCGGTTCCTCTTAAATTACAGGCTCGCTATCGCTCGCCAGGATAAAATCGACACCTGAATTGCACGAAAGGTCTTAATATGGGGTGAAAGTTCTTAAAATCGCTAAACTAATGGGGCAAACGTTTTATAATATCAAAAGCAATGAGGCTAAACATGAGGGAGAAAGGAGTCCAGAAAAAAAAATCCCTCAAGTGGATATCTCCCCTTGACAAGCTAGTGTAAATTTATGTTCTGGACAAATGTTGAGTGCACATTTGTTTACGCCTTTCTTTGTGCGAATAGTGTAAATTATCTACGGTAATTAAATGTTGAGTGTAAATGTGTGTTTAGGTCTACGGTACCTCTGATACAGTAGCCCTTTTCTATATACCGGCGACGTCTGTTTCGTTTTATTCTCGCTATATTTAGACGATTGTGTGCCGTTTAAGGGGAGGTATTTAGTTTGTTCCCTACGTTTTCATCAAGCTTAAAATTACACCCCCCTAGACCCCCTTTCAAGATAAATTTGTACATTGTTCGGTAGAAAAATGTCCAGGCCGGAGGTCGGTTGCTTTTAAATTACAGGCTCGCTATCGCTCGCCAGGATAAAATCGACACCTGAATGGCACGAAAGGTCTTAATATGGGGTGAAAGTTCTTAAAATCGCTAAAGTAATGGGGCGAACGTTTTATAATATCAAAAGTAATGGGGCTAAACATGAGGGAGAAAGGAGTCCAGAAAAAAAATCCTCACGTGGAGATCTCCCCTTAAGGTGCATACAATCGTCTCAATATAGCTAGAATATAAGACAATATACGTCGCCGGGACAGCAGGGGTTGACAGTGTTGGCATGTAAATAATATCCCGGTAACTGGGGGCAGAAAAGGAAACCAGAAGAAAAGAGAAAAAAAGAAAAAAAAAGAAAAGAGAAAAAAAAAAAAAAAAGAGAGAAAACAAATCAATCTGTGTTCCAAACTTCCAATCCCTGTGAGTGGGGTACAGCGACGCCGAGGAGGAGATATTTTCTGGGGGTGTGGTGATGGAAGGTGGCATGGGGTGTTGCGTCTCACACCTGTAGGGTACGAGGGAGATACCTGTATGTCGTTTTTTTTTTTTTTTTTTTTTTTTTTTATTATCCCCCCCCTACCCTCCGTTTTCTTTCATGTTTAGCCGTATTAGTTTTGAGTCGATTTTATGACCTTTTGCCCCATTTCTTTGTCAATATCAAGACCTTTCTTGCCAATTAGAGGTCGAATTTTGGGAGGATGTTGTTTTTTAAGCTTGATGGAGGCCTAGGGATGAAACTAAAATAATAATAAATAAATAAATAAATATATAAATAAACGAATGAATAACACCTACCCCCTTACCACCTGTGGAATGACTGTATGGTATGGAAGGCGTAGCTTACCACACCTCCACTGTCTGGCTTTCATACTGTCCTCAACATTCATTCCACATTCACAAACGGACAAAATATCACTTTCGCTTACCATACACATTAATTCTCAGTTTCCCACATAAGTCTACCATACTCTCACATTCACTGTCTTGCTTCCATGCTGTCCTCAACATTACTTCCACATTAACAAACCAAAAAAACGTTGCTTTCTTCTACGTTACCGTACACATTAATTCCTCTTTATAAATGTTCTCTACATGTTTCCCTCATTCTTCCTTTTCACACCTTCCCTCACATAAATTATCATATTCATATATATATATATATATATAACACATACGGTACCGTGCAGATTCGTAACAGTTATAATATGTTATTTAGACGAACCGGTATGTGTTCCCTTAATTTCAATACATTTCCTCTCCATTCCACATATTGAACTGCCTCACAGTCTACCTGTCTTCCCACTTGAACTAAAGTGCCGTACGGTACCTGTTATAATAATAATAATAATAATAATAATAGTTCTTAAAGCTAGCGCATGCTAAGCCAGCTAAGGATAGCCCAATAAGGCCGATTAGGCGTATTTCCATTGGGGTCCTGTACTACTACCCCATCCCCTTGCTCATGAGGGATGGAAGCGACTCAGTGCTTGTGAAAAATCTTTAATGCGCCGAGCGTGGGCGCGAACTCGGGCCTTCTGGGTGGAAGTCCAAGACGCTAGTCACTACACCAGCGAACCGCTACTACACCAGCGTTATGCACTGCTCTCTCTTTCTCTCTCTCACACACACACACACACACACACACACACACACACACACACACACACACACACACACACACGCGCGCACGCACGCACGCACGCACGCACGCACGCACGCACACACACACACACACTTACCCTCCACGCACATAACACACCCCATTCTCTTCACACACTTTGACCAAACACACACACTCACACTCCCCCCTCCTATCTCCTCCCCCCACCCCACCCCACCCCACCCCACCAGCCTTGAGCCCTTGGTTGAAGCAGGAGGAGGAGGAAGGGTATTAGTGTATTAAACCCCCAGGCCCTTTGTAGATGCATGGACACACGAAGGGGAGGGCTAACACCTTCGCTAACCACATCATATCTCACTATCTTCACCCTAACACATATCTCTCTGTAATTTATTTTAACCAAAACACTACCTAAGTCGACGTTTTGGTCAGTGGAGTGAGTGTGTGACAGTGAGTGAGTGAGTGAGTAAGTTAGGTAGTTAGTTAATTAGTAGTCAGTCAGTCAGTTAGTTAGTATATATACAGTATACTGTATATATATATAGTATATGTGTGTGTGTGTGTTATTGAGAATTATGATTGGTTTACTAGTTTTTGGGCATATTTTTTCCGACACACATGTACTGTATCCGGTACTAAACCTGTACAACACACCACTACACCTGTACACCATCACACCTGTACAACACTACACCTGTACACAATCCTCCTGCCTGCAGCGAGCGTAATTAGATTTTGCTCAAAGTTGGTATTGGTAATTAGCTCCCCGCCTTATTAGTACCGGCCGCCACCGCTAGAGGACCCCACACGCGCCTCACGGACATAGCCATCTATTGGTCAACTATGCCAACTCTCCTTACAGTATCCACTATCCGGTATAATGCCTACAGATTCCATAGGTGGTCGCAGATTTATCCTGCGAATCGTCGTTTTGCCACAATACAATTTATTAATCCAAACTTGGCTGGGCTGTAGGGATTGCCAGTTTCTTACCTCTCAGTGTGTGTGTGCGGCGGGGGGGGGGGGGGGGGGGGGGGGTGTGACTTGTGAGTTCCTGGAGGCCAAGTCAGAGTGTCAAACGACAGGCTATTGAAAACAAAGTGACTTATTTTTAGTCATTTTTATAAATACAACGTATAATTTAGGTTTTACAGTTCCTATTATAATTTTAGCAATTATTTTGTAATCTATACATATTTTTAGTTTAGTTTCCTCCCTAGACCTCCTAAATATACCCCCAAGATCCCCCCTTAGAGATAAATTGAATCCACACTTTATCATATTATCCTCTCTGAGAAATTATTGGGCGCAAAAACAGCAGTAACTTAGAGAGCAAGTAACCTCGAGGGGGCGCAATATCTGTTGTTGCTTGATTTCCTTTGTACTCCTTTATATTATACCGTTACTGTATTTTCCACTTATAATCTATGTAGGCTACTGTAATTTCCACTTGTAATCTGTCTCCTATAATTTCCACATATAATCTGTATCCTGTAATTACAAAAATACTGTAATTGCCACGTATAATCTACTGTATTTGCCACTTATATAGGCCAATTTCCTCTCTTTGATGCCACTTCTATTCAGGCCTAGTTTATTCTCGGTACGACCATTTAATATTTTTATTTTTTATTTTGTTCTTTATCATTTTAATTAGGCCGGTAGCTCCTTTTGCCAGAAATGGAAAAGTCTTCTCCCTTAATGAAAGTTGAGATACACCTTTATGATCTCTCTCTCTCTCTCTCTCTCTCTCTCTCTCTCTCGCTCTCGCTCTTTACAACACACACACACACACACACACACACACACACACACACACACACACACACACACACACACACACACACACACACACACTTCCTTTCTATTCATTTATTTGTCAGCTTACCTATCTATCTATCTATCTATCTATCTATCTATCTATCTATCTATCTATCTATCTATCTACCCGCCAACCATCGACCCCCGCACCCCTATCGCTAAGTTCCCTTCATCAAGTTGGGTAGAATATTCCGCGCGAACTACTTTCCCGGGAAGAAGAAGCCCACGGTGATAATAAGTTTATTATTATTATACATTTAGAGTCCTCCTTCTTCTTCTCCTCCTTCTTCTTCTCCTCCTTCTTCTTCTCCTCCTTCTTCTTCTCCTCCTTCTTTTCTTCGTCTTCTTCTTCTTCTTCGTCTTCGTCTTCGTCTTCTTCTTCTTCGTCTTCGTCTTCGTCTTCGTCTTCTTCTTCTTCTTCTTCTTCTTCTTCTTCTTCCATAATCCACAAATCAAGCAAGCTTGCGTGAGACAAATCCCCCACCCCCCACCCCCCATGTGGGAGTAAACCCCGGATCAAGGGACTAACAACAAGCCACTCCACCACACCGTGCCTCTCCCTTTCTTCCTCATTCTTCTTTATCTCTCCTTCTTCGTTATCTCCTTATTCGTCTTCTTCTCTCATTTCTCTCCTAATTCTTATATTCTCCTCTCTTTCCTCTCCTAATTATTCTTCCTGTATCCTAATTCTTGTTTATCTCCTACTTCCTCTCCTAATTCTCCTTCCTATCTCTTAATTCTTCTCAAGTCTCCCTTCGTCGATTTATGCATTTTTATCGTCTTATTCTTTGTTTTAAATTTATCTCTTTTTATTCACCTACTTTATGATATTTATTTAGAGTAGCCTATGTCATTGTCATTGTTATTGTTCATTATGCTATCCCTTCTCTCCCGTTAATTTATCTCTATTCTCTCTGTCTCTATTTCTCTATCTTCTCCATCTCTATTTCTCTATCTTCTCCATCTCTATTTTTCTATCTTCTCCATCTCTATCCTCTCCATCTCTATTTCTCTATCTTCTCCATCTCTATTTCTCTATCTTCTCCATCTCTATTTTTCTATCTTCTCCATCTCTATTTCTCTATCTTCTCCATCTCTATCTTCTCCATCTCTATTTCTCTATCCTCTCCATCTCTATCTTCTCCATCTCTATTTCTCTATCCTCTCCATCTCTATTTCTCTATCCTCTCCATCTCTATTTCTCTATCCTCTCCATCTCTATTTCTCTATCTTCTCCATCTCTATTTCTCTATCTTCTCCATCTCTATTTCTCTATCCTCTCCATCTCTATTTCTCTATCCTCTCCATCTCTATTCCTCTATCCTATCCATCTCTATTTCTCTATCTTCTCCATCTCTATTTCTCTATCTTCTCCATCTCTATTTCTCTATCCTCTCCATCTCTATTCCTCTATCCTCTACTACACTGTATTAAGTTCCCATCCCATTAAGCGACCCCACTCACTCTCTCTCTCTCTCTCTCTCTCTCTCTCTCTCTCTCTCTCTCTCTCTCTCTCTCTCTCTCTCTCTCTCTCTCTCTCTCTCTCTCTCTCTCTCTCTCTCTCTCTCTTTTTTCATCTACTCCCTCTGTTAATTTCCACCCTGTGTCCCTCTGAGAGAGAAAAAAAAAGGTGGTGAGGTGGCGTCGTGGGGAATTCTAATTATCACAGCGGCCAAGTTTGAGAGGGGGTGGGGGGATCTAATTACGAGTGGAGGGGGAGGGGGAGGTAGGGGGGGGAGGGGTAGGTAGGAGGAGGTATGGAAGGGGAGGGGAAGGGAAGGGAAGGGTAGGTAGGGGGAGGTATGGAAGGGGAGGGGAAGAGGATGGGAAGGGGTAGGTATAGGTAGGGGAGAGGGAAGGTTAGGTAGGGGAGGGGAATGGTAGGTAGGGGGAGGGGAATGGGTAGGTAGAGCCCAGGGGTAAATAGGAGAGGGGAAGGGGGAGGTATATAAGGGGTAGCGAGGAGGAGGGGAAGAGGTAGTTAGTGAATGGGGAGGGGAAGGCGTAGGTAAGCGGGGGGGGGGGGGGGGGGGAAGGGCTTTGGTGTCATAGAAAGGGGGGCGTTAATATCCTAAGGAGGAGGGGGGGGGGGGGAAAGGGGGGTACGTAGATAGAGACGCTAGTGTTCCGAAGGTGTGTGTGTGTGTTGTACCCTGTTCCAAGTAAGTAGGCCAAAACTCTTGAACATTAGTCTCTATAACTCACAGGTGACTGGACTAATCGAGCTGATATATCTACCTATTGGGAAGGGTCAGCCAGCAGGGAATACGTGTGGAATTGTACAGCCCATTTGCTCCAACCCTTTTTTTTAGTTACAGAGATTTAGGGTTACGATTTCTGGCATACTTATAATGAATGGTATATAGTAAGGGGTGATATGATTCCAGGTTGGATGGGGGGGGGGGTATTATTTACTCTTTCAGTACTGGTGACGCACTTTCCATTTTATTCTGGCAACTGTTAGACGTTTTTATTCAGCTTAGGAAGGACTATTACCATGAAAACACACAAGATTATCTCACTTAATCCTTTTAGCTGCCACACATTCTCTGTAAGCTTCATAAAGTCTAAATGTACCGGTAGCTGAAATGTTATAACAACACCTCACCGGTACTGGAAGGGTTAGAGACTTAACAAACTTGATTATAGTTGCAGTAGCCTACCGTAGTGGATGTGCATTATTATAACTTCTAATTTTGAATTAGATGAAAACGCGGCTAACTATGAGAGTTACGCATAATTTGTAAAGAGTGTGAAGACTTATAACACACACAGCTAAGTCACTCCAACAGCTTCCTCTCTCTCCAACACAGTCACTCCAACAGCTTCCTCTCTCTCCAACACAGCCACTCTAACAGCTTCCTCTCTCTCCAACACAGCCACTCTAACAGCTTCCTCTCTCTCCAACACAGCCACTCTAACAGCTTCCTCTCTCTCCAACACAGCCACTCTAACAGATTCCTAGCTTCCTCTCTCCAACACAGCCACTCTAACAGCTTCCTCTCTCTCCAACACAGCCACTCTAACAGCTACACAGCCACTCTAACAGCTTCCTCTCTCTCCAACACAGCCACTCTAACAGCTTCCTCTCTCTCCAACACAGCCACTCTAACAGCTTCCTCTCTCTCCAACACAGCCACTCTAACAGCTTCCTCTCTCTCCAACACAGCCACTCTAACAGCTTTCCCTCTCTCTGAACACCTCTTCTCCCCTCTCAACACTTTTGGATAATTAGATACGAGGTTCCGTTGTAAAGGCTTATCCCTCCACACCTTTACCTGTCTTGTCCTGACTGGTGTAATTATATACGAGGTGCTGTTGTAAAGGCTTATCCCTCCACACCTTTACCTGACTTGTCCTGACTGGTGTAATTAGATACGAGGTTCCGTTGTAAAGGCTTATCCCTCCACACCTTTACCTGTCTTGTCCTGACTGGTGTAATTAGATACGAGGTTCCGTTGTAAAGGCTTATCCCTCCACACCTTTACCTGACTTGTCCTGACTGGTGTAATTAGATACGAGGTTCCGTTGTAAAGGCTTATCCCTCCACACCTTTACCTGTCTTGTCCTGACTGGTGTAATTATATACGAGGTGCTGTTGTAAAGGCTTATCCCTCCACACCTTTACCTGACTTGTCCTGACTGGTGTAATTAGATACGAGGTTCCGTTGTAAAGGCTTATCCCTCCACACCTTTACCTGACTTGTCCTGACTGGTGTAATTAGATACGAGGTTCCGTTGTAAAGGCTTATCCCTCCACACCTTTACCTGACTTGTCCTGACTGGTGTAATTAGATACGAGGTTCCGTTGTAAAGGCTTATCCATCCACACCTTTACCTGACTTGTCCTGACTGGTGTAATTAGATACGAGGTTCCGTTGTAAAGGCTTATCCCTCCACACCTTTACCTGACTTGTCCTGACTGGTGTAATTAGATACGAGGTTCCGTTGTAAAGGCTTATCCCTCCACACCTTTACCTGACTTGTCCTGACTGGTGTAATTAGATACGAGGTTCCGTGTAAAGGCTTATCCCTCCACACCTTTAACGACTTGTCCTGACTGGTGTAATTAGATACGAGGTTCCGTGTAAAGGCTTATCCCTCCACACCTTTACCTGACTTGTCCTGACTGGTGTAATTAGATACGAGGTTCCGTTGTAAAGGCTTATCCCTCCACACCTTTACCTGACTTGTCCTGACTGGTGTAATTAGATACGAGGTTCCGTTGTAAAGGCTTATCCCTCCACACCTTTACCTGACTTGTCCTGACTGGTGTAATTAGATACGAGGTTCCGTTGTAAAGGCTTATCCCTCCACACCTTTACCTGACTTGTCCTGACTGGTGTAATTATATACGAGGTGCTGTTGTAAAGGCTTATCCCTCCACACCTTTACCTGACTTGTCCTGACTGGTGTGTATATACGAGGTGCTGTTGTAAAGGCTTATCCCTCCACACCTTTACCTGACTTGTCCTGACTGGTGTAATTATATACGAGGTGCTGTTGTAAAGGCTTATCCCTCCACACCTTTACCTGACTTGTCCTGACTGGTGTAATTATATATATATTGTATACACTGGTGTAAGGGGAGATGGGTCGTTTTGTAAGCCTATTTATTCATGTATTCCTTTATTTCTTAGTTCCCTCGCTAGACTTCCATCCATCAAGCTGTAAATAACACCCCTTGGAATCCCCGTTAAGATAAATGTGTACATTTTTCGGTAGAAACATGTCCCGGCCGAAGACCGATTCCTCTTAAAATTTCAGGTTCGCTCTTGCTCGCCAGGAACAAATCGAGCAATTGTTTCTACCATTGGGGAAGAGTCAGGCAGGGAATGGGCGTGGAAATGTACAGCTTATTTGCTCTAGCCCTTTTTGAGTTACAGAGGTTAGTAGAGTTCAGGATTTTTGGCCTACCTACTTGGAACAAGGTATACCGTAGTACCTGTATATGTTACTCTTGACAGGTTACCATGGTTACCTCGTGAGTTTCAACCCTTTGATACAAGCAGATAGATTGAGAGAGAGAGAGAGAGAGAGAGAGAGAGAGAGAGAGCATAAGCCGAGTATTGTGTAAGGTGGTTATAAAATAGTCAGAAATCCATTTGGCAGTCTAGATACAATTTATATTAGTTGAGAGAGTGTGTGTGTGTGTGTGTGTGTGTGTGTGTGTGTGTGTGTGTGTGTGTGTGTGTGTGTGTGTGTGTGTGTGTGTGGGTGGCTATGTGTTCTACAGGTTCACCCTTACTAGATACGAAGACTAATTTCCTTTCTGTTTTCTGGCTATTACTAGACGATTATATTCAGATTAGGAAGGGTATATAAAGTCAGAGGGTTATTTGAGATAGTCTTTACCCTTTTCATTCCCACAGATCCTTCCTTAAGTAGTATCAAATCGATTAATGGTAGCCAGAATGCGACCTAATCTTCAAAGGGTAAAGTCTATTCACTGTAGATACGCCACCAATCTTGACCACTAACCGCGATAACTCATAAACGACTAGAGTAATCGAGCTAATGTTTCCACCATTTAGGAAGAGTCAGTCAGGGAATAGGTGTGGAAATGTACAGCCCATTTGCTCTAACCCTTCTTGAGTCACAGAAGTTAGAGGTTACGATTTCTGGGCTACCTTTAATGAATGGACCATAGTAATGTGATCTTACAAGTGATCTTACAAGTTTATTCTTATACACCATATACCGGTACCTATAGTCTGTTCGCTGTAAGTAGGCGAGAAGTCATAACCTGTATCCTCTGTAACTCAAAAATGGCTAGAGCAAATTGGCTGTAAATGTTCACATCTATTCCTTGACTGACTCTTCCCAAATGGTGGAAATATTAGCTCGATTACTCTAGTCGTTTTTGGGTTACAGAGGTTAGAGGTCATGATTTCTCGCCTACTTACAGCATCTACTTAATGTGCAATATAATACTTTGTGCAGTTAGCCATAAATACCTCTCTCTCTATTTGTACACCCATTCCCAACTAGTTACGAATATGTTAATGGATTTAATCAAAACTTGGTGTGCATATCATGAATTCGAAATGCATTCCCGGTTGGCTACCTACTTTAAGGGGATGATAGTCGCTTTTTGTGGATCCCCTTCTCCCGCAAAAAGTGAGTAGTGCCCCCTTAATTGGGGATGGGCGTATTTATTTGCTTACTTATTTATATTTTAGTATTTTTTGTTAGTTTCCTCCCTAAACCTCCATCAAGCTGAAATAAACACTTCCAAGACCCCCCTTCAATAAACACTTCCAAGACCCACCTTCAATAAACACTTCCAAGACCCCCCTTCAATAAACACTTCCAAGACCCCCCTTCAATAAACACTTCCAAGACCCCCCTTCAATAAACACTCCCAAGACCCCCCTTCAATAAACACTTCCAAGAGCCCCTTCAATAAACACTTCCAAGACCCCCCTTCAATAAACACTCCCAAGACCCCCCTTCAATAAACACTTCCAAGACCCCCCTTCAATAAACACTTCCAAGACCCCCCCTTCAATAAACACTTCCAAGAGCCCCTTCAATAAACACTTCCAAGACCCCCTTCAAT
>CM064548.1:8508395-8543395 GCA_032716605.1 Paralithodes platypus | reverse complement strand
CTGGTTCTATGGCGACCATTTCAACCAGTGCCACCTAAACACACACACACATGCACGCCTACACAGTGCACACAGACTCTCTCTTTCTCTCTCTCCCACACATGCACGCCTACACGGTGCACACAGACTCTCTCTCTCTCTCTCTCTCCCCCCCCCCCCCCCCCACACACACACATGCACTCCTACACAGTGCACACAGATTTTCCCCCAAGAAACCCCCTCCCCTACCTCCTCCTCCTCCTCCTCCTCCTCCTCCTTCTCCTCCTCCTCCCCCACACACACAAAGTACTCACTCACTCATAACATAAGCGGACACAGAAGTGGTCTAGTGCTGCTGTTGAGAACTTGGTCTCATAGGCCACAATTATTCATGCATATTCTGTGGTAGAATAACTCTTTCTAGGATACCATTAAGGGGAGATTCGTATTTGTTTGTTTGTTTATATATTTATTTCTTCTTATTATTATTGTTATTATTAGTTTATTTTTTAGTTTCCGATTCCTCCCTAGATGTCCATCAAGCTTAACAAATACCTGAAGACCCCCCTTCGAGATAAATGTTTACGTTTTCCAGTAGAAAAATGTCTCCGTTCATAGGCTGCTTCCTCGGTATCCTATCGCTCGCCAGGAAAAAAATCGATACTTAAATGGTACAAAAAGGTCTTGTTATTACCACAGAAATAGAGCGAAAGGTCTTAAAATCGCCAAACTAGTGAGGCGGCTTAATATTCCAGAACTAATGGGTCTAACTGTGAGGGAGAAGGGGTCCCCCTCCTCCTCCCCTCCCCCCCCCCAAAAAAAAAAATAATAAAAATAACAAGAAAACAAAATATATATACCGGTATATACCGTATATAGTATAAAATCCTCTTAAAATTCTTATTCTCTGAGAGAAAGTTTAATATGTTTTTTGTTCGGAATAATCATGTGTGTATGTGACTGGGAACGTAATATGATATTATTGTACAAAAGGTGTTGTCGAAATTGCAAGAATACCGAAAAATCCGAGTCTCGAGAACGTATGAAGAGGGGGTAAAGAGGACTGATATAGAATGTGAAAAAGAGAGAGAGAGAGAGAGAGAGAGAGAGAGAGAGAGAGAGAGAGAGAGAACGAGAGAGAGAACTCCCCCTATAACTATCCGGTAATTCACAGTATTTGACAGGGAATGTGAATGTATCCGATCAAGAACACCATGACACACTATTTGGAAAGTTGGAAAAGGGAAGCTCGCGAAAAGAGAGAGAGAGAGAGAGAGCGTGTGTCCAAATATGCACGGGCGAAATACAGGGAGGGAAATATGGAAAAGGTGGATACGAAAAGCCGAACGCGTGAATGGGAAAGTAAATTACCCTAACACGGGGAAAATTGATGGATAGGGAAAAATGTACCGAGGAAATGGTTGAGGGTGGGGAGAAGATGGGAGGATTTTTATATATAGTGTACAGTATAATTATATATATATATATATATATATATATATATATATATATATATATATATATATATATATATATATATATATATATACGGTATATATATCACAGATACTTGTGAGGTGTGAGGGAAAGGAAGATAAATGGGTGAGGGTAAAAGGGGGATGAATGAGTAAGTGGAGAGGGGATCAATGGATATACAGAGAAGGATTTATGGCTGAGGGGGAGGAGGATGAATAAGTAAGAGGAGAGGGGGATTAATGGGTATGCGGGGTGGGGGATTATTAGGTGTGGTGTTGGGGATTACTAGGTGTGGTGTGGTGTGAGGTGTGGTGTGGTGTGGGGGATTACTAGGTGTGGTGTGGTGTGGGGGATTACTAGGTGTGGTGTGGTGTGAGGTGTGGTGGTGGATTACTAGGTGTGGTGTGGTGAGGTGTGGTGTGAGGAGAGAGGGAGGGTGGATTACTGGGTGTGGTGTGAGGGGATTAACGAGGGAGGTGCGAGGAGAGAGGGAGGGAGGGGGGATTACTGGGTGTGGTGTGAGGGGATTAACGAGGGAGGTGTGAGGAGAGAGGGAGGGAGGGGGGATTGCTGGTAGTGTCTCTCCCCCCCCCCCTCACGGTGTTCACCCAACCCAGAATACCAAAGCTGTTGACGTGTATGTGTGTGTGTGTGTGTACGTGTGTGTTTGTATGTGTAATTATTGTACTGTATTGTGTTTAGTCAGTTATTAAGTCAGTCAGTCAGTCAGTTAATCAGTAATTCAGTCAGTCAGTTAATCAATCAGTCAGCCAGTTAATCAGTCAGTTAGTTAATCAGTAATTCAGTCATTTACTCATTCAGTCAGTCAATCAGTTAGTTAGTCAGTCAGTCAGTTAATCAGTTAGTCAGTCAGTCCGTCAATCAGTTAATTAGTCAGTCAGTCCGTCAATCAGTTAATTAGTCAGTCCGTCCGTCAGTCAGTAGCCAATCCCAGGATCCCAAAGGAGGAGCACCGTAGTAATATAATAATAATAATACTGATATTCAAAATTCCAATAAATACTGTGATAGTCTTTATATTAAAACAATACGGCCTCCCGCTGAAAATACATGCACATAAATATTAATAGTTGTATTGTATTCTATTATGTATGTATATTTTGTTTACAGGAGGCTAACATGAATACCGGTATTATATATGCATAATGTTAAAGCCAACCCTTTGAAGATTATGACGAATTTTGACAGTTTATTCTGGCTAGCATTAGACGATTTTATAATGTTTAGGAAGCATCTGTGGGAGTTATAATGTTTAGGAAGCATCTGTGGGAGTCATAATGTTTAGGAAGCATCTGTGGGAGTTATAATGTTTAGGAAGCATCTGTGGGAGTTATAAGGGTAAACCCAATCACATATTATAATGTTTAGGAAGCATCTGTGGGAGTTATAATGTTTAGGAAGCATCTGTGGGAGTTATAATGTTTAGGAAGCATCTGTGGGAGTTATAATGTTTAGGAAGCATCTGTGGGAGTTATAATGTTTAGGAAGCATCTGTGGGAGTTATAAGGGTAAACCCTATCACATTTTATAATGTTTAGGAAGCATCTGTGGGAGTTATAATGTTTAGGAAGCATCTGTGGGAGTTATAATGTTTAGGAAGCATCTGTGGGAGTTATAATGTTTAGGAAGCAGCTGTGGGAGTTATAAGGGTAAACCCTATCACATTTTATAATGTTTAGGAAGCATCTGTGGGAGTTATAATGTTTAGGAAGCATCTGTGGGAGTTATAATGTTTAGGAAGCATCTGTGGGAGTTATAATGTTTAGGAAGCATCTGTGGGAGTTATAATGTTTAGGAAGCATCTGTGGGAGTTATAATGTTTAGGAAGCATCTGTGGGAGTTATAATGTTTAGGAAGCATCTGTGGGAGTTATAATGTTTAGGAAGCATCTGTGGGAGTTATAAGGGTAAACCCTATCACATATTATAATGTTTAGGAAGCATCTGTGGGAGTTATAATGTTTAGGAAGCATCTGTGGGACTTATAATGTTTAGGAAGCATCTGTGGGAGTTATAATGTTTAGGAAGCATCTGTGGGAGTTATAATGTTTAGGAAGCATATGTGGGAGTTATAATGTTTAGGAAGCATCTGTGGGAGTTATAATGTTTAGGAAGCATCTGTGGGAGTTATAAGGGTAAACCCTATCACATTTTAACCCTATATGACCTCTGAGACCTTTCGCATGATATTTTTGCCAGTATTAAGACCTTTCGTGCCATTTAGGTGTTGCTTTTTTCCTAGCGAGCGATAGCGAGCCTGTAATTTTTTAAGGAACCGGCCTTCGGCCGAGACATTTTTCTATCGAAAAATGTAAAAATTTATCTTGAAAGGTGGTGTTTTTATATGGTTCTCGGAGGTTAGCGAGGACAAATGTATTTTTATATTTATATATAAATATAGTAATAGACCAAAAAACAATCACCACCCCCACAACCCTTTTAAGACGCGTTTTTAATTTTATTATGGTTATTATTATGGCTATTATTATGGCTATTATTATGGCTATTATTATGGCTATTATTATGGCTATTATGGCTATTATTATGGCTATTATTATGGCTATTATTATGGCTATTATTATGGCTATTATTTTGGCTATTATTATGGCTATTATTATGGCTATTATTATGGCTATTATTATGGCTATTATTATGGCTATTATTATGGCTATTATTTTGGCTATTATTATGGCTATTATTATAGCTATTATTATGGCTATTATTATGGCTATTATTATAGCTATTATTATGGCTATTATTATGGCTATTATTATGGCTATTATTATGGCTATTATTATAGCTATTATTATGGCTATTATTATGGCTATTATTATGGCTATTATTTTGGCTATTATTATGGCTATTATTATAGCTATTATTATGGCTATTATTATGGCTATTATTATGGCTATTATTTTGGCTATTATTAGACCAATTTATGGCTCGTAGAAAGGATCTTTAGGTATCAAAGCTGTATAATCTATCTCAATAAACCCTCAGAACTCCATGTAGGGTATCATACGAAAGCCAAGTCCATTGTTTGTAGTCTTTATTATGGTACATAATATATAAGATTAAAGTATGGTATATACAATAGTTCTTATTATGTCTTTGGAAGGGATAAATGGTCAAGACAAGGCTATTTCATGTTAATTATCTTGTATCCCTTCTCATGTATTCATTAGTTTCATTGATTGCATTAACTTGGTTTATTTGTAAGTTGATTGGTGGGTTGGTGAAAAAATATGAATTCATTCAAGTCTTCAAAACAAATTGCTCCGGTTTGACACCCTGCCTCCATGATGCCTTCCTAAGCTACCGTACATACAATCGTCTAATGAGGGCCAAAGTAAAATATAGAAACGCGTTGATCTTCGTGTGTTTGCGTGCGTGTGTGCGGAGTGACCCCCCTCCCCCCCCAAGAGAAGTGGGTTGACTACATTGAGCAGGTCCCCCCCCCAATACATGGACAGGGATGGCCTCACAAACACGGCCTAGTGGTGATGTGTGAGAGAGAGAGAGAGTGAGAGTTAGTTAGTTAGTTAGTTAGTTAGTTACTTAATTCTTTATTTCATAAAAGGTTGCATGGTAACATTTTACATATATACAGATAGATTCAGACTCAAATCTTTATTTCATAAAAGGCAACACAATTAACTTTTGTATCGCTTCTAAGCGTAGTAGGGAAGGTATACAGTAGGGTAGTGATTGAGAGAGTGAGAGTGAGAACGGAGAAATGGATAGGCGACGAGCAGGGAGGTTTTAGGAAGGGAAGAGGATGTGTAGATCAGATTTTTACCCTGAATTGTGTTGTGGAGAAGTATCTGGAGAAGAAACAAAAGGTGTATGTTGCCTTTATGGACTTGGAGAAGGCCTATGACAGAGTGGATAGAGAAGGTTTGTGGAAAGTACTTAGAATATACGGAGTAGAGGGCAAGTTGCTGAAAGCAGTGAAGAGCATGTATGAGGGTGCAAAGGCGGCAGTACGTGTGGAGAGTGAGCAGAGCGAGTTCTTTGACCTGAATGTTGGTTTGAAACAGGGGTGTGTGATGTCCCCGTGGTTGTTTACTGTATATATGGATGGAGTTATGAAAGAAATACTATCAAGAGCAGTGGATGTTGGTGTATCGCTGAAAAGGGAGGGAATTGAGTGGAAGCTACCTATACTGCTGTTTGCGGATGATACAGTTCTGATGAGTGATAATGAATGGGAGTTGCAGGGTCTGGTAAATGAGTTTGGAACAGTGTGCGAAAAACGGAATTTGAAGGTAAATACGGGGAAGAGCAAGGTTATGGTCTTCGAAAGGGGTGAAGTCACAGAGTGTGAGGTGAAGCTGAACGGTCAGGCTATGGAGATCGTCAACTCTTTTAAGTATCTGGGCAGTGTGTTGAGTAAAAATGGGACTATGGATGAAGAGGTGCGGGAGAGGGTACAACAGGGGAAGAGGGTTGTAGGAACGCTAAAAGCAGTAACAAAAAATAGGGTGGTCAGTATGGAAGTGAAGAAGTCCTTGCATGACAGTGTGGTAATCCCGACACTGACTTACGGAAGCGAAGCATGGACGTTGGTTGAGAGACTCAGACCAAGAGTGAGAGCAGTGGAAATGAATTACTTAAGGAGTGCGTGCGGAGTTACATGGAGGGATAGACAGACTAATGAGGAAGTAAGAAGGAGGTGTGGTGTGGAGGTAGATGTGCTGGAAAGTGTGAAAAGGAACAACTTGAGATGGTTCGGCCATATGGAACGTATGGAAAGCGAGAGAATGACTAAGAGGGTGTATGAGAGCGAGGTGGAGGGACAGAGGGGGAGAGGTAGACCGAATATGAGGTGGAAGGATGGAGTGAGGAAGTACATGAACGAAGGTGGTGCTGGTTGGGGGGAGGGGCGTCGACTGACTGGGGACAGAGGTGCATGGGGCGGTTCGTTCGTGGCCACCCCTTCGGGGATCACGGCGTCAGGCAATAGATAGATAGATAGAATTAACTTTTTACATATAAACAATAGAGATAACAGTAACCTCATACATTACCGCATTCTAGGTTCATGGTTTTGTACAAACATAATTCTTGAATCTTGACTTGGGTTAACTTCCTTTCCTAACGATAGGTATTCATCAAGGTTTAATAAACATTTCTGTAAAAACTTGCAAGGTTTTAGGAGACATTTGTGAGCAAATCTAATTTTTAACCAATTCATTAAATGATTAAATGTCATTAGTCCAGCCAATTCACATGCATGATGATTACTTTCCCAATATTTTAATTTCAGCATTTTCTTTATTGCTTTGTGGTAACCAATTGCAAATTGCTTAAGAGGAAGTTTGCACTTTTTGTTATAAAACCATAATTCAGAACCATAATAACCTGAGCAGTAACTTTGGAACAACTGAGTAAAAACCCTAACATTAACATTAGAAAATTTACGTAAAATACAATTAAATTCATTATAAAACTTGTTACGACACCTAATTACGTCTTTGTCATTATTTAAATTATCATCTATTATAAACCCTAGATACATTTGTTAATTAACAACATTCAATATCTCTCCACATAGCATCAACTTTGGCTTTAAGTTTTTATAGATAGATAGATAGATAGATAGATAGATAGATAGAGCATGGTAGACCGTGTTACTCATTCCATGTGAGAGCCAACCTGACCCGACCATCGCTGAATTAATAAACCTTTTTCCCCACACCATACTGACAAACGTCAGTTTGTCGGTCTGACAGACAGACCGAGAAATGAGATACTGTACCAAACCAGTACTAATTAACCATGTACAGTTGCCCACATAAATTTTGTTCCCCTCCGTGATCTTATACATAGAAATATAATGCGCATGATTGAATTACGAGTGTAGTTTCTTATGCCGTGGCTAACTCATCTGACTATACTCTGTTTCTTATGCAGTGGCTAACTCATCTGACTATACTCTGTTTATTATGCAGTGGCTAACTCATCTGACTACACTCTGTTTCTTTTGCAGTGGCTAACTCATCTGACTATACTCTGTTTCTTATGCAGTGGCTAACTCATCTGACTATACTCTGTTTCTTATGCAGTGGCTAACTCATCTGACTATACTCTGTTTCTTATGCAGTGGCTAACTCATCTGACTATACTCTGTTTCTTATGCAGTGGCTAACTCATCTGACTATACTCTGTTTCTTATGCAGTGGCTAACTCATCTGACTATACTCTGTTTCTTATGCAGTGGCTAACTCATCTGACTACACTCTGTTTCTTTTGCAGTGGCTAACTCATCTGACTATACTCTGTTTCTTATGCAGTGGCTAACTCATCTGACTATACTCTGTTTCTTATGCAGTGGCTAACTCATCTGACTATACTCTGTTTCTTATGCAGTGGCTAACTCATCTGACTATACTCTGTTTCTTTTGCAGTGGCTAACTCATCTGACTATACTCTGTTTCTTATGCAGTGGCTAACTCATCTGACTATACTCTGTTTCTTATGCAGTGGCTAACTCATCTGACTACACTCTGTTTCTTTTGCAGTGGCTAACTCATCTGACTATACTCTGTTTCTTATGCAGTGGCTAACTCATCTGACTACACTTTGTTTCTTTTGCAGTGGCTAACTCATCTGACTATACTCTGTTTCTTATGCAGTGGCTAATTCATCTGACTATACTCTGTTTCTTATGCAGTGGCTAACTCATCTGACTACACTTTGTTTCTTTTGCAGTGGCTAACTCATCTGACTATACTCTGTTTCTTATGCAGTGGCTAACTCATCTGACTACACTTTGTTTCTTTTGCAGTGGCTAACTCATCTGACTATACTCTGTTTCTTATGCAGTGGCTAACTCATCTGACTATACTCTGTTTGTTATGCAGTGGCTAACTCATCTGACTATACTCTGTTTCTTATGCAGTGGCTAACTCATCTGACTATACTCTGTTTCTTTTTAGCTGACGATAAATTGAATTGCTTAGCAGCTAATTTCTCGATACTTAATGGAATGTTATGAAGCTACTATGTCTCTGCTTCATATTTAGACCAAGTAAGGAGGAAGCATTCAAACGGTACCGACGCCTTAAAACTCAAGAATCTCATTCTTCCTATGTTTCTGCCCGGAATCAAGCCAAATCTGTTCTTCGACTTGCCAAACACTCTTTCATCAATAATAAATGCACTGAACTATCTAACTCTAGCTCTTCCCAAGCTTTCTGGCATCTAGCCAAAAACCTCTCCAACAATTTCTCTTCCTCGTCTTTCCCTCCCCTTTCCCACTCTAATGGCACAACCATCACTTCTTCCTCTGACAAAGCTAAACTCTTCGCTCAAACTTTTGCTAGAAACTCCACCTTGGATGATTCCAGTGCTATTCCTCCCTCTCCGCCCTCCTCTCTCTTACTTATGCCTAATATCCTAATCTCTTCTAAAGATGTACTTTGTACCCTCTCTGGGCTTAACACTAATAAGGCGTACGGTCCGGATGGTGTTCCTCCTGTTGTTCTCAAAAACTGTGCTTCCGTGCTGACTCCCTGCCTAGGCAAACTCTTTCGTCTCTGTCTATCCTCTAACGTCTTCCCTTCATGCTGGAAGTTTGCTCACATTCAACCTGTCCCAAAAAAGGGTGACCGCTCTCAACCCTCCAACTATTGTCCAATTGCTCTCATCTCTTGTGTTTCTAAAGTTTTTGAAACTATTCTTGCTTCCAAATTTCTTAAGCATTTCTCTTCTCATAATCTGCTCTCAGATCGCCAGTATGGCTTCCTTAAGGGTCGCTCTACTGGTGATCTTCTTTCATATCTTACTAACTCTTGGTCATCCTCCTTTCGGGACTTCGGTGAGACTTTTTCTATTGCACTAGACATATCGAAAGCCTTCGATAGAGTCTGGCATAAATCTTTAATTTCTAAACTACCCTCCTTCGGTTTCTATCCCTCCATCTGTGCCTTTGTCTCTAATTTCCTTTCCGGCCGTTCCATAGCCGCGGTTGTGGACGGCCATTGTTCACTTCCTCACTCTATAAACTCCGGTGTTCCTCAGGGCTCTGTCCTATCTCCTATTCTCTTTCTAATTTTTATAAATGATCTCCTTAACTGTACCTTAATTCCCATCCATTCATACGCAGACGACTCAACCTTACACTACTCCATTAGTTTTTCAGAACGCCCCAGCCAGCAATTCCTCAACGACAAACGTAATGAAGCCATAGAACTCTTAAATTCTGATCTAAATACTATTTCCAATTGGGGCAGAGAAAACCTTGTTAACTTTAATGCTTCCAAAACCCAATTTCTCCATCTATCTACCCGTCAGGATCTCCCAGCGGACTATCCCTTATTCTTCAACAATACAAAAATCAACCCTTCATCTTCTCTCAATATTCTTGGTGTCTCTTTTTCTTCTGTTCTCATTTGGAAGGACCATATTACCAGTCTTGCTAAGGCAGCCTCCCAGAAGCTGGGTGTGCTCAACCGCCTTAGGGGGTTCTTTTCCCCTGCACAGCTTCTTGCTCTGTACAGGGGCATAGTGCGCCCTTGTATTGAGTATTGTTCACATGTGTGGGGAGGTTCCTCTCACACCGCTCTCCTAGACAAAGTTGAAAGGAAGGCCTTTCGTATCATTAACTCCCGTCCACTCACCAACTCTCTGCAGTCTCTCTCTCTCCGCCGCAATGTTGCATCTCTCTCGCTATTCTATCGCTACTATAATAATCAGTGTTCCTCAGAGCTATCCCAGTGCATACCACCTCCTTTACGTAGGGCACGTGGTACCCGTCTTGCAACTCAATCCCACCCCTACTCTGTGCAACTCTCCAACCCAAGAGTGAAACGTTACTCTCAAACTTTCTTCTACTCAACAGCTGAGCTCTGGAACTCTCTCCCAGAATCAGTCTTTCCCTCTTCCTATGACTTAAATTGCTTCAAACTCCGTGTGTCCAGGCATTTTGGCTCGCACGTCCCTTGATTTTGGCCCTGTCACTCTTTCAACTATGGGGGAGGCACTCGCTATAGGCAGTAATGCCTTTTGCCTCCCTCAATCACATAGAAAAAAAAAAAAAAAAAAAAGTTTATATAATTAGCACCATATTTCACTACAACATCTTGTTTAGTCCTATTAGTTTTCAGATTTTAAGACGTATGGCCCATTAGTTTGGCGAATTTAAGAACTTTAGGTATACGTGGTGAGGGGAAAGGGGGAGGAAATACGAGGGAGGGGGTGGGGGGGGGGGGGGGCGCCTGTTGTTGTCATTACCTGGGAAGACCGGATGGGCACCCAGAATTTCCCCGGGGACCTGAGAAGGGGGACTTGTCTGATAGGGTGCTGGGAGAGGTGTGGTCAAGTTGTTGTTGTTGTTGTTGTTGTTGTTGTTGTTGTTGTTGTTGTATAGTTCTGTGATTGATTTATATAAATTAAGTAACACCCCGTTCTTAACATTAATCACCAATTCCAAACCCCAATGCACTTGAATACACTAATGAAAACATATGGTCCTCCCGGGATTCGAACTTGGGACACCACACCAATAAACTAATGAAAGCATATGGTCCTCCCGGGATTCGAACTTGGGACACCACACCCAGAACATAAGCATCAACACACTAGTTCGTGTCCAGAGTTATACTTCCATAATTTGAAACTGGATAAGTCCACGAATATTTATGAGTGGGTTAGAGACTATGGCATCCGAGTGTACAGTAGCGGTAATAAGTCATGTCTCAGCTGGCATTTCGTTTGGCTCTCTCTGTACTGTATTAATTTCTGTCAGATGTTGAATAGGGTAGGTAGGTAGGTAAAAAAAAAAAAAAAAAAAAAGGTGTAGAAATATGTTTGTATATCTCACTCGAAAAGAAAAACTCAGGTTAAAATATTGCCGAGACCAATTATTGATCAAAACGTATATACTTGGTGCCGAGACATCACTTATTTGGCCGACTATACACAAGGTCTACCGGGTGCTGCATATTGGCCAGGTCACCACAGTTAAGGGGGAGGGTGTCGCTTTTTGTGGACCCCCTTCTCCATCATGTTTTAGCATATCAGTTTTAAGATGTTCGTTCCGTCAGTTTGGCGATTCTGAAACTTTTCGCCCCATTTCTTTGTCAATAATAAGACCTTTCGTGCCAGTAAGGTGTCGATTTTTTCCTGACAAAAGATAGGGAGCCTGTAATATTATTTTTTATTAATCTCACCACCACACTCCCAATGAAATTAATTAAAGTATATATGATCCACCGGGATTCGAACCCGGGTTATCACACACATATTTTTGCCACCTTAACTTAACTTAATATTAGAAGGAACCGATATTTTTCTACTGAACAATGTACAAATTCATATCGAAGGGGGGTCTTTGGGATGGCATTTTTTTAAGCTTGATAGAGGCATAGGGAGCAAACTAAAAGAGAAATATACGCACATTAAGCAGTAATATTGCTTTATATGATAAATATAAGGAATGTTGTCAGAATTGAAGTAAATTACTCTGCATGCGCGGCAATTCCTCGGGATAAGTGTGGTGTAGTGGACAATATTAGAGTTATCTGGTGGTGGTGGTGGTGGTGGGCGGGGGGTACAAACGAGTGCATGTGGGGAGGTTGAATATAAACACACATACATACACATATACATACATATTCACACACACACATACCGGTACACATAATATATTACTCCAGCTTCCTCTAGATATAAGGTTAGTCTCTACTTTAAGACGTCCATGATTGCGAGAGAGAGAGAGAGAGAGAGAGAGAGAGAGAGAGAGAGAGAGAGAGAGAGAGAGAGAGAGAGAGAGAGAGAGAGAGAGAGAGAGAGAGAGAGAGAGAGAGAGAGAGAGAGAGAGAGAGAGAGAGAGAGAGAGAGAGAGAGAGAGAGAGAGAGAGAGAGAGAGAGAGAGAGGGAGGGAGGGAGGGAGAGGTAAATAAAAGCTATCGAGGGTGGTTTATTGGTGTGGAAGACAATAGGAGTGGAGGGAATGGGAATGGCTGAGGTGTGGGAGAGAGAGAGAGAGAGAGTTGGATTTTTGAGTTCAGTCTAATGGAGTGTGAGGCATTTGGTAGGAAGAGAAGTAGAAGAGAGATAGGATTTGGGTTCAAATGACCTGCTTCTTTCTAAAATTAAAGGCTCGCTTGCGCTCGCCAGGAAATAATCGACACCTAAATGGCACAACATTTCTTAATATTGACAAAGAAGTAAGGCAAAAGGTCTCCAAATCGCCAAACTAATGGAAGAGCGTCTTAAAATCTGAAAACGAATGGGGCTAAAGATGAGGAAGAAGGTGGACGAGAAAAACGGCCCCTCTCCCCTTATAATGAATACCGGTACATTTATTTATAATGAATACCGGTACATTTATTTATAATGAATACCGGTACATTTATTTATAATGAATACCGGTACATTTATTTATAATGAATACCGGTACATTTATTTATAATGAATACCGGTACATTTATTTATAATGAATACCGGTACATTTATTTATAATGAATACCGGTACATTTTATTTATAATGAATACCGGTACATTTATTTATAATGAATACCGGTACATTTATTTATAATGAATACCGGTACATTTATTTATAGTGAATACCGGTACATTTATTTATAGTGAATACCGGTACATTTATTTATAATGAATACCGGTACATTTATTTATAATGAATACCGGTACATTTATTTATAATGAATACCGGTACATTTATTTATAATGAATACCGGTACATTTATTTATAATGAATACCGGGTACATTTATTTATAATGAATACCGGTACATTAAAACTAATGAATACCGGTACATTAAAACTAATGAATACCGGTACATTAAAACTAATGAATACCGGTACATTAAAACTAATGAATACCGGTACATTAAAACTAATGAATACCGGTACATTTATTTATAATGAATACCGGTACATTTATTTATAATGAATACCGGTACATTTATTTATAATGAATACCGGTACATTTATTTATAATGAATACCGGTACATTTATTTATAATGAATACCGGTACATTTGTTTATAATGAATACCGGTACATTTATTTATAATGAATACCGGTACATTTATTTATAATAAATACCGGTACATTTATTTATAATGAATACCGGTACATTTATTTATAATGAATAGCGGTACATTTATTTATAATGAATACCGGTACATTTATTTATAATGAATACCGGTACATTTATTTATAATGAATACCGGTACATTTATTTATAATGAATACCGGTACATTTATTTATAATGAATACCGGTACATTTATTTATAATGAATACCGGTACATTTATTTATAATGCATACCGGTACATTTATTTATAATGCATACCGGTACATTTATTTATAATGCATACCGGTACATTTATTTATAATGCATACCGGTACATTTATTTATAATGCATACCGGTACATTTATTTATAATGAATACCGGTACATTTATTTATAATGAATACCGGTACATTTATTTATAATGAATACCGGTACATTTATTTATAGCCCCCTTTGTGAGTGGCAGAGGTTTAAGTTTCACGATTTCTAGATGAATGGACTAAAGATTCCATTGTTCTGTACTTATTTCCAAAAAGATATAGACAAGCTAGAACGAGTTCAACGTAGAGTTACCAAAATGATACCTAGCCTAAAGAACAAACCATACGAAGAGCGTCTTAGAGAATTAAATCTATTTCCTTTAACCCAGCGCAGATTAAGAGGCGACTTAATTCAAGTGTTCAAAATCATCAAAGGCATCGACAATATGAACTGTAGTAAGTACTTCACTATCGACCAATCTAATTACACGCGGGGAAACGGGTGCAAAATTATTGATAAATCTTTTAACTCACACGAAGCTAAAAATTTCTTCTTCAATCGAGTTGTCAACTTATGGAATGGGCTTCCCCGAGATGTTATAGACTGCAGCACCGTTGATTCATTTAAACTTCGCCTAGACAAATATCTTGCATCAAACCCGCGACTGACTGCGTTTGTAAATGAATAACTTTATTTTATCCTCCCCTCAGTTACTAACCCATCTGTCCCCTACTAACTTCCCAATCCTGCCACGGACATTAGTTCCAGGGCAGTAGTTCCCTTTCCAATGTTCCCTTACCCACTCTAAACCACTGTTTGGACACTTGATCCTCAGTGTTTTGGAGGACATGCAGCCTAGAAGGGTCACTAGACCTGTTGTTGCTTGATTTCCTTTGTACTCCTTTGTACTATACTTTTATTTAATTACTAATTTTTGTAACCAGGCAAGTATAATAACTAATATGTTTTCATCCTTCTTTATAGATCCGAGGTGTGGATTTTCGGTGGATTTTCGGTGGATTTTCATGGATCGCTGTAATCAAGGTAAAACAATGCTGTGCAGTTCATATTGTTTAACCTTTTCAGGTTCCGGTGACGCATTTCTTTTCTGTTTTCTGGCTATTATTAGACGATTTTATTCAGATTAGGATGGGTATGTGGAAGTCAGAGGGTTAATTGAGATAGTCTTTACCCCTATAATTCTCACAGATCCCTCCTAAGCTGTATAAAATCGTCTCATGATAGCCAGAATAATCCGTCAAAGTGCGTCATACTCTCCAGAGGGTTAAAGTGCGTCATACTCTCCAGAGGGTTAAAGTGCGTCATACTCTCCAGAGGGGTAAAGTTTATCATTAATTTGTCCTCATTCATTTGAACCTGTGTAAATACTATCTGCCTTAGGAATGTGCAGAGTCACTCATAAGCATTCCTATCTATCTATCTATCTATCTATCTATCTATCTATCTATCTATCTATCTATCTATCTATATATCTATCATCTATCTATCTATCTATCTATCTATCTATCTATCTATCTATCATCTATCTATCTATCTATCTATCTATCTATCTATCTATCTATCTATCTATCTATCTATCTATCTATCTATCTATCTATCTATCTATCTATCTATCTATCTATCTATCTATATATATATTGCCGGACGCCCTACACCCCTTTATGAGGGTGGTCATACACAAAACGCCCCCAGGCGGACCTGTCCCCCTGTGAAAAGGACCGCGTGCCAGTTTATTCAAGGACTCACAGGATTGACCAGTCAACTTAGGATCCGTCCGACTTCGTGTCCCTCTATGTATCTTTTTAGCACTATTTTGTTTACAGCGGTAGGTGGGTAGTCCATCTGCCAACCTGCTTCACCCCTCTAGGTGAGCAGTAAAGATTCGTATAAGGCTTACTCCCCTAGACGAGTTGCCGGCCAAGGCTGATGAGTCCCATCCACCCATCGTGGATCTCACTTTTGTTTTAATTATAAATGCATACCAATGGAAACTAATGTATGAATGTAAATTTATTTCTAAGATCACTGTCTTTCAAGACTATATACAGTAGACTAACTAATGAAAAGCAATGTCCATCTAAACACCAGTCTAGATGATTGCATTTTTTGTTCTATGTGATTGAGGGAGGCAAAAGGCAGAATTGCCTATAGCGAGTGTCTCCCCCATAGTTGAAAGAGTGACAGGGCCAAAATCAAGGGACGATCGAGCCAAAATGCCTGGACACACGGAGTTTGAAGCAATTTAAGTCATAGGAAGAGGGAAAGACTGATTCTGGGAGAGAGTTCCAGAGCTCAGCTGTTGAGTAGAAGAAAGTTTGAGAGTAACGTTTCACTCTTGGGTTAGAGAGTTGCACAGAGTAGGGGTGGGATTGAGTTGCAAGACGGGTACCACGTGCCCTACGTAAAGGAGGTGGTATGCACTGGGAAAGCTCTGAGGAACACTGCTTATTATAGTAGCGATAGAATAGCGAGAGAGATGCAACATTGCGGCGGAGAGAGAGAGATTGCAGAGAGTTGGTGAGTGGGCGGGAGTTAATGATACGAAAGGCCTTCCTTTCAAATTTGTCTAGGAGAGCGGTGTGAGAGGAACCTCCCCACACATGTGAACAATACTCAATACAAGGACGCACTATGCCCCTGTACAGAGCAAGAAGCTGTGCTGGGGAAAAGAACCCCCTAAGGCGGTTGAGCACACCCAGCTTCTGGGAGGCTGCCTTAGCAAGACTGGTAATATGGTCCTTCCAAATGAGAGCAGAAGAAAAAGAGACACCAAGAATATTGAGAGAAGATGAAGGGTTGATTTTTGTATTGTGGAAGAATAAGGGATAGTCCGCTGGGAGATCCTGACGGGTAGATAGATGGAGAAATTGGGTTTTGGAAGCATTAAAGGTAACAAGGTTTTCTCTGCCCCAATTGGAGATAGTATTTAGATCAGAATTTAAGAGTTCTATGGCTTCATTACGTTTGTCGTTAAGGGATTGCTGGCTGGGGCGTTCTGAAAAACTAATGGAGGTAACGTAAGGTTGAGTCGTCTGCGTATGAATGGAGGTAACGTAAGGTTGAGTCGTCTGCGTATGAATGGAGGTAACGTAAGGTTGAGTCGTTTGCGTATGAATGGAGGTAACGTAAGGTTGAGTCGTCTGCGTATGAATGGAGGTAACGTAAGGTTGAGTCGTCTGCGTATGAATGGATGGTAATTAAGGTACAGTTAAGGAGATCATTTATAAAAATTAGAAAGAGAATAGGGGATAGGACAGAGCCCTGAGTAGGCCTATATGTATACAGAAAAAAAATAGAGAGTCCAGGATTTGTTGTGAGTGACTGTACTCTCCTCTCGCTGGGTAAGACATAATTATACAGTCGTGGTTCTTAATACAGTCTATAAAGTTGCCAGATTAATTGTATCTCCAATTACTTACGTGTTATCTACATTCCGGAGGGTTAAAAATTTATGATTTGAGCTAGCGATTGTAGATATATATATATATATATTTTTTCAATCGTTTATTTTGGGTAATGGTATAACAAGACAGATTGAGATACCACTTCCAGCAAGACTGTCCGTGTCTCCTTGGCTGACCTTTCTTCTCTCTCTTGTCTACCTGTGACTCTCGGGGGTGGGTGGGGGGGGGGGGGGATGATAAGGTATTTTCGTAATTGCTGGAAATACCTTAGGGGGAATAGTTCGTTTCTCTAGACCCCTTTCTCGCTTGTGTTTAGCCCCATTAGTTTTGATATTTTAAGACGTTCGGCCCATTAGTTTGGCAGTTTTAACACCTTTCGCTCCATTTTTTTGTCAATATTAAGACTTTTCGTGTAATTTAGGTGTCTATTTTTTCCTAGCGAGCGAAAGCGAGCCTTTAATTTAAGAAGAACCGGCCTTCGGCCAGGACATTTTTCTATCGAAAAATGTACAAATTTATCTTAAAGGAGGGTCTTGGCGGAGGTATTTTAAAGCTTGATGGAGGTCTAGGGAGGAAACTAACTAAATTATAAAAGGATGCATAAATGAGCAAATAAATACGCCCATCCCCCCTTAATACGCCCATCCCCCCTTAATACGCCCATCCCCCCTTAATACGCCCATCCCCCCTTAATACGCCCATCCCCCCTTAATACGCTCATCCACCCTTAATACGCCCATCCCCCCTTAATACGCTCATCCCCCCTTAATACGCCCATCCCCCCTTAATACGCCCATCCCCCCTTAATACGCCCATCCCCCCCTTAATACGCCCATCATCCCCCTTAATACGCCCATAATCCCCCCTTAATACACCCATCCCCCCTTAATACGCCCATCCCTCCCCTTAATACGCCCATCCCCCCTTAATACGCCCATCCCTCCTTAATACACCCATCTCCCCTTAATACGCCCATCCCCCCTTAATACGCCCATCCCATCCCCCCTTAATACGCCCACCTCCCCTTAATACGCCCATCCCTCCCCTTAATACGCCCATCCCTCCCCTTAATACGCCCATCCCCCCTTAATACGCCCATCATCCCCCTTAATACGCCCATCATCCCCTTAATACGCCCATCATCCCCTTAATACGCCCATCATCCCCTTAATACGCCCATCATCCCCCCTTAATACGCCCATCATCCCCTTAATACGCCCATCCCCCCCTTTAACTCTTGGCCATTTCTTCTACTGTTCGTGTGAATAAGAACACCGATGAACACCGTGGAGCTAAATAAGAACACCGATGAACACCGTGGAGCTAAATAAGAACACCGATGAACACCGTGGAGCTAAATAAGAACACCGATGAACACCGTGGAGCTAAATAAGAACACCGATGAACACCGTGGAGCTAAATAAGAACACCGATGAACACCGTGGAGCTAAATAAGAACACCGATGAACACCGTGGAGCTAAATAAGAACACCGATGAACACCGTGGAGCTAAATAAGAACACCGATGAACACCGTGGAGCTAAATAAGAACACCGATGAACACCGTGGAGCTAAAATATAACAAAACGTCTGGAAGCTAATGGGGCTAAACGTGAGGGAGACGGAGGGGCCAGAAAAAATAGACCATCTCTCCCCTTAAGCCAGTGTTAAGCCTCAGGTTTAGCCCCATTATTTTTGATATTGTAAAACGTTCACTCGGTTAGTTTGGTTATGTTAAGACCTTTCGTGCCGTTTAGGTGTCGATTTTGTCCTGACGAGCGATAGCGAACCTGCAATTTAGGAGGAACCGGCCTTTGGCATAGGCATTTTTCTACCGAAAAATGCACAAATTTATCTCGAAGGGGGTATTTTTAAAAGTTTGATAGTGGTCTAGGTAGAAAGGAAATCAATATACGGTAATGTAAACCAATATACGGTAATGTAAATTAATATACGGTAATGTAAATCAATATACGGTAATGTAAATCAATATACGGTAATGTAAATCAATATACGGTAATGTAAATCAATATACGGTAATGTAAATCAATATACGGTAATGTAAATCAATATACGGTAATGTAAATCAATATACGGTAATGTAAATGAATATACGGTAATGTAAATGAATATACGGTAATATAAATCAATATACGGTAATGTAAATCAATATACGGTAATGTAAATGAATATACGGTAATGTAAATCAATATACGGTAATGTAAATCAATATACGGTAATGTAAATCAATATACGGTAATGTAAATCAATATACGGTAATGTAAATCAATATACGGTAATGTAAATCAATATACGGTAATGTAAATCAATATACGGTAATGTAAATCAATATACGGTAATGTAAATCAATATACGGTAATGTAAATCAATATACGGTAATGTAAATCAATATACGGTAATGTAAATCAATATACGGTAATGTAAATGAATATACGGTAATGTAAATCAATATACGGTAATGTAAATCAATATACGGTAATGTAAATCAATATACGGTAATGTAAATCAATATACGGTAATGTAAATCAATATACGGTAATGTAAATCAATATACGGTAATGTAAATGAATATACGGTAATATAAATCAATATACGGTAATGTAAATCAATATACGGTAATGTAAATCAATATACGGTAATGTAAATCAATATACGGTAATGTAAATCAATATACGGTAATATAATCAATATACGGTAATGTAAATCAATATACGGTAATGTAAATCAATATACGGTAATGTAAATGAATATACGGTAATGTAAATCAATATACGGTAATGTAAATCAATATACGGTAATGTAAATCAATATACGGTAATGTAAATCAATATACGGTAATGTAAATCAATATACGGTAATGTAAATCAATATACGGTAATGTAAATCAATATACGGTAATGTAAATCAATATACGGTAATGTAAATCAATATACGGTAATGTAAATCAATATACGGTAATGTAAATGAATATACGGTAATGTAATCAATATACGGTAATGTAAATCAATATACGGTAATGTAAATCAATATACGGTAATGTAAATCAATATACGGTAATGTAAATCAATATACGGTAATGTAAATCAATATACGGTAATGTAAATGAATATACGGTAATATAAATCAATATACGGTAATGTAAATCAATATACGGTAATGTAAATCAATATACGGTAATGTAAATCAATATACGGTAATGTAAATGAATATACGGTAATATAAATCAATATACGGTAATGTAAATCAATATACGGTAATGTAAATCAATATACGGTAATGTAAATGAATATACGGTAATGTAAATCAATATACGGTAATGTAAATCAATATACGGTAATGTAAATCAATATACGGTAATGTAAATCAATATACGGTAATGTAAATCAATATACGGTAATGTAAATCAATATACGGTAATGTAAATCAATATACGGTAATGTAAATCAATATACGGTAATGTAAATCAATATACGGTAATGTAAATCAATATACGGTAATGTAAATCAATATACGGTAATGTAAATCAATATACGGTAATGTAAATCAATATACGGTAATGTAAATCAATATACGGTAATGTAAATCAATATACGGTAATGTAAATCAATATACGGTAATGTAAATCAATATTCGGTAATGTAAATCAATAAATGTTAAGGGGAGATTATCCACTTGAGGGATTTTTTTCTTAGACTCCTTTCTCCCTCATGTTTAGCCCCAATGTTTTCCTAATGTTAAGACGTTCGCCCCATTATTTTGACGATATTAAGAAATTTAACCCATTTCTGTCAATTTTAAGACCTTTCGTGCCATTTAGGTGTCGATTTTATCCTGGCGAGCGATAGCGAGCCTGTAATTTAAGAGGAACCGGCTTTCAGCCGGGACATTTTTCTACCGAAAAATGTACACATTTATCTTGAAAGAGGCTCAAGGGGGTGTAATCTTAAGCTTGAAGGATATCTACGGACCGAACTAAAAACCTCCCCTTAAATACCAGTACACAAATATAAGTTTGCCCTTTAACACCTGTACCGGCAACGTCTGTTTCATTATATTGTGGCTACTATTAGACTATTCTATCCAGTTTAATAAGGGCCTCCAGCTATTAACAGGCTTCCTCCAGCTATTAACAGGCTTCGAACTATCTCGCTTAACCCTTTTTACTATCGGTACCACATATTTTTGTTAAGCTCCACAAAATCGTTTAAATATGGCTAGATTAAAATTGAAAAGACGCAGCCGGTACAGAATGGATTAAACGGGATATGAATGGATTCATTAACTGGATTAATGAAGAGGTTATGTGAAGGTTAAAGGGCGGTGGTGGAATTACTGATGACTATGAAACATGGAAAGGAGGGGGTGGGGGGGGGGGGGGGCATTAATAGTCTATATACCCTGTTCACAATAGATAGGAGGCCAGAAATCGTGAACCCTAACCTCTGGGGGTTTATTATTTGTTTCTCAACTAATGCTGTTAAGGTGGTGTCACACGAGCCCTTTTTCGAGCAATTTTTACGGGCAATTGTGGTCTGGAAGCTATAAAAATGGCACTTTATCAGAATTTATCCGGCTAACATAATCTACCGTCAGTCTAGTTGCCGATAGAAGTGCGAAAAAGTCCTGAAATGATAAGCGAAAAAACTTGCTCCTGGAAAATTGACGGAAAAAGCGCTCGTGTGACAGCAGCTTTAGGGTCGGTTAAGAGGGGATGGGCTGGTTTTTGTGGCCCCTTTTCCCATGTGTTTAGTAGCCTTATTGGATTTTAGATTTTAAGACGTTCGGCCCATTAGTTTGACGATTTTAAGACTTTTCTCCCAATTTCCTTGTCAATATTAAGACTTATTGTGTCATTTAGTTGTCGATTTTTATCCTGGCGAGCGAAAGCGAACCTGTAATTTAAGAGAACCCAGTCCGGGACATTTTTCAATCGAAAAATGTACAAATTTATCTTGAAGGAGGGTCTTGGGTTTTTCTTTTTAAAGCTTGATAGAGGTCTAGGGAGGACATTAAACAATCATTAACAAATCCATATATGAGCAAATAATGACGCCCATCTCCCATTAAGTTAGGATTCGTGGTTGGTCCTGGTTGAATTGGTCCTGGTTGAATTGGTCCTGGTTGAATTGGTCCTGGTTGAATTGGTCCTGGTTGAATTGACACTGGTTGAATTGGTCCTGGTTGAATTGGTCCTGGTTGAATTGGTCCTGGTTGAATTGGCACTGGTTGAATTGGTCCTGGTTGAATTGGTCCTGGTTGAATTGGTCCTGGTTGAATTGGCACTGATTGAATTGGTCCTGGTTGAATTGGTCCTGGTTGAATTGGCACTGATTGAATTGGTCCTGGTTGAATTGGCCCTGGTTGAATTATCCCTGGTTGAATTAGCACTGGTTGAATTAACACTGATTGAATTAGCACTGGTGGAATTACACTGGTGGAATTGACACTGGTGGAATTACACTGGTGGAATTGACACTGGTGGAATTACACTGGTGGAATTACACTGGTGGAATTGACACTGGTGGAATTGGCACTGGTGGAATTACACTTGTGGAATTGACACTGGTGGAATTACACTGGTGGAATTGACACTGGTGGAATTGGCAAAATACCAATTAAGAAGGGGGTAAGACAGGGCGATACAATTTCACCCAAACTGTTCACAGCTTGCTTGGAAGAAGTATTTGGGAAACTTGACTGGGACAATAAGGGAATACATATTAACGGATAATACATATTAACGGATAATACATATTAACGGATAATACATATTAACGGATAATACATAGTTAACGGATGATACATATTAACGGATAATACATATTAACGGATAATACATATTAACGGATGATACATATTAACGGATGATACATATTAACGGATAATACATATTAACGGATAATACATTAACGGATAATACATATTAACGGATGATACATATTAACGGATGATACATATTAACGGATAATACATATTAACGGATGATACATATTAACGGATGATACATATTAACGGATAATACATATTAACGGATAATACATATTAACGGATGATACATATTAACGGATAATACATATTAACGGATAATACATATTAACGGATAATACATATTAACGGATAATACATATTAACGGATAATACATATTAACGGATAATACATATTAACGGATAATACATATTAACGGATAATACATATTAACGGATAATACATATTAACGGATAATACATATTAACGGATGATACATATTAACGGATGATACATATTAACGGATAATACATATTCACGGATAATACATATTAACGGATAATACATATTCACGGATAATACATATTAACGGATAATACATATTAACGGATAATACATATTAACGGATAATACATATTAACGGATAATACATATTAACGGATAATACATATTAACGGATAATACATATTAACGGATAATACATATTAACGGATGATACATATTAACGGATGATACATATTAACGGATAATACATATTAACGGATAATACATATTAACGGATGATACATATTAACGGATGATACATATTAACGGATAATACATATTAACGGATAATACATATTCACGGATAATACATATTAACGGATAATACATATTCACGGATAATACATATTAACGGATAATACATATTAACGGATAATACATATTAACGGATAATACATATTAACGGATAATACATATTAACGGATAATACATATTAACGGATAATACATATTAACGGATAATACATATTAACGGATAATACATATTAACGGATAATACATATTCACGGATAATACATATTAACGGATGATACATATTAACGGATGATACATATTAACGGATAATACATATTAACGGATAATACATATTAACGGATAATACATATTAACGGATAATACATATTAACGGATAATACATATTAACGGATAATACATATTAACGGATAATACATATTAACGGATAATACATATTAACGGATAATACATATTAACGGATAATACATATTAACGGATAATACATATTAACGGATAATACATATTCACGGATAATACATATTAACGGATGATACATATTAACGGATGATACATATTAACGGATAATACATATTAACGGATAATACATATTAACGGATGATACATATTAACGGATGATACATATTAACGGATAATACATATTAACGGATAATACATATTAACGGATAATACATATTAACGGATAATACATATTAACGGATAATACATATTCACGGATAATACATATTAACGGATGATACATATTAACGGATGATACATATAACGATAATACATATTAACGGATGATACATATTAACGGATGATACATATTAACGGATAATACATATTAACGGATAATACATATTAACGGATGATACATATTAACGGATAATACATATTAACGGATAATACATAACGGATAATACATATTAACGGATAATACATATTAACGGATATACATATTAAGGATACATATTAACGGATAATACATATTAACGGATAATACATATTAACGGATGATACATATTAACGGATGATACATATTAACGGATAATACATATTAACGGATAATACATATTCACGGATAATACATATTAACGGATAATACATATTCATGGATAATACATATTAACGGATATACATATTAACGGATAATACATATAACGGATAATACATATTAACGGATAATACATATTAACGGATAATACATATTAACGGATAATACATATTAACGGATAATACATATTAACGGATGATACATATTAACGGATGATACATATTAACGGATAATACATATTAACGGTAACTAGATATTCACGGATAATATATATTGGATGATACATATTAACGGATAATACATATTAACGGATAATACATATTCACGGATAATACATATTAACGGATAATACATATTAACGGATAATACATATTAACGGATACATATTAACGGATAATACATATTAACGGATAATACATATTAACGGATAATACATATTAACGGATAATACATATTAACGGATAATACATATTCACGGATAATACATATTCACGGATAATACATATTAACGGATAATACATATTAACGGATAAACATATTAACGGATAATACATATTAACGGATAATACATATTAACGGATAATACATATTAACGGATAAATACATTAACGGATAATACATATTCACGGATAATACATATAACGGATAACATATTCACGGATAATACATTAACGGATAATACATATTAACGGATAATACATATTAACGGATAATACATATTAACGGATAATACATATTCACGGATAATACATATTAACGGATGATACATTAACGGATGATACATTAACGGATAATACATATTAACGGATAATACATATTAACGGATGATACATATTAACGGATGATACATTTAACGGATAATACATATTAACGGATAATACATATTAAATAATATATAACGGATAATACATATTAACGGATAATACATATTCACGGATAATACATATTCACGGATAATACATATTAACGGATAATACATATTAACGGATAATACATATTAACGGATAAACATATTAACGGATAATACATATTAACGGATAATACATATTAACGGATAATACATATTAACGGATGATACATATTAACGGATAATACATATTAACGGATAAACATATTAACGGATAATACATATTAACGGATAATACATATTAACGGATAATACATATTAACGGATAATACCTAAGCAACCTCAGATTTGCTGATGACATAGTTCTTTTCAGCAACTCAGGGGAAGAGTACAACAAATGATGGAAGATTTGAACAGAGAAAACTAAATTGACAGCTAAATTGCACGAACAGTCTTAATATGGACAAAGAAATGGGGAGAAAAGTCGTAAAATCTCCAAACTAATGGGCCGAACGTCTTAAAATTTGAAAACTAAAGGGGCTAAACATGAGGGAGAAGGGGGACCAGAAAAACCAACCAAACACCCCCCCTATAAACTTCGCCACTCACCCCATCACTATGCCAGACAGGTTGAGAGAGAGAGAGAGAGAGAGAGAGAGAGAGAGAGAGAGAGAGAGAGTAGTTCGATATTGTTCCATTACGTATAAACCAATTAGATGCTAAGAGACTCCATTTATCGTCAGCTGCAGAACAAAACGAGTATAGTATATAATACTAAGAGAGTTGTCTAGGAACACGGGCCACATACGGACAGATGGTTTGGGAAATAATTAAAGGGAGTGGAGTTCGAGAGAGAGAGAGAGAGAGAGGGAGCGAAGGGGGGGGGGGGGGGGAGTGGAGTTCGAGAGAGAGGGAGGGAGCGAAGGAGGGGGTGGGGGAGTGGAGTTAGAGAGAAGGAGAAAATGGGAGAGAGGAGAAAATGAGTTAAGAAAGAGATTGTAAGTGTGAGTTTGGATACAAACAATGTTTATAAAAAGTTTAATTTAGATCTCTCACTCTTAACTTTGGGGGGGTAAACGACCGACACATTAAATCCGAACCCAGCCAGACAGGTTTAACTATTTAGGATACAGCGGGGGTGAAAAGGGGGGGGGGGAGTAGAAGTTTGAGAGCGGACGATTGGCTAGATGGAGTGAGAGAGAGGATGACAGGGGAGGAGTGTGAGAGAGATAGTTGTTACAAAGGAGTGCAAACTGTAACAAATCTATTGGTCCTTACGGGGCAGTTTGGATATCTAAAACTACTAATCTACTGACTACGAGGTAGAGAAAAGGATAGCAAAGAAGAAGGCTCGTCCCCACCCACCACGCCATCCAGCTAATGCTGGAGAGAGAGAGAGAGAGAGAGAGAGAGAGAGAGAGAGAGAGAGGAGAGGAGAGAGAGAGAGATAAGAGAGAGAGAGAGAGAGAGAGAGAGAAGAGAGAAGAGAGAGAGAGAGAAGAGAGAAGAGAGAGAGAGAGAGGAGAGAGAGAGAGAGAGAGAGAGAGAGAGAGAGAGAGAGAGAGAGAGAGAGAGTTGATAAGCTTGAGTGAGTGGGAGAGTGTTGATAAGTGTTAGTAAGTAGAGTACAAAGGAGTACAAAGGAAATCAAGCAACAACAGATCTAGTGACCCTTCTAGGTTGTCCTCCAAAACACTGAGGATCAAGTGTCCAAACAGTGGTTTAGAGTGGGTAAGGGAACATTGGAAAGGGAACTACTGCCCTGCCACTAACGTGGCAGGACTAGGAAGTTAGTAGGGGACATATGGGTTAGTAACTGAGGGGAGGATAAAGTTATTCATTTACAAACGCAGTCAGTCGCGGGTTTGATGCGAGATATTTGTCTAGGCGGAATTTAAATGAATCAACGGTGCTGCAGTCTATAACGTCTCGGGGAAGCCCATTCCACAAGTTGACAACTCGATTGAAGAAGAAATTCTTAGATTCGTGCGAGTTAAAAGATTTACCAATAATTTTGCAACCGTTTCCCGCGTGTAATTAGATTGGTCGATAGTGAAGTACTTACTACAGTTCATATTGTCGATGCCTTTGATGATTTTGAACACTTGAATTAAGTCGCCTCTTAATCTGCGCTGGGTTAAAGGAAATAGATTTAATTCTCTAAGACGCTTCGTATGGTTTGTTCTTTAGGCTAGGTATCATTTTGGTAACTCTACGTTGAACTCGTTCTAGCTTGTTTATATCTTTTTGGTAATAAGGGCACCAGGATTGAACGCAGTATTCCAGAAGAGGGCGGACTAAGGAATTGTAAAGGGTTAGGATAACTTCTTTGGATTTATGCTCAAATGACCTGCCTATAAAGCCAATATTTTGTTTGCCTTCTTAACAACTTCTGAACATTGTTGACTCGGTTTTAGGTTACTCGATATTGTTACTCCCAGATCAGTTTCTCTGTTTACATTCTTAAGCTGAGTGCCATTCATCGAATAGTTTGCTTTCTCATTTAGGTATCCGATATGTAGTACTTTACATTTATCCGCATTGAAACTCATTTGCCAAATTTGGGCCCAACATGACAATTTATCTAGATTGTGTTGCATATCGTCAACTTGTTCTTTTGAGAGTACGCTATTTGCAATTTTTGTATCGTCAGCAAATTTTGAGATTGTGCAGGTGAGACCCTCATCTATGTCGTTGATGTAAATTAGAAAGAGAATTGGTCCTAGTACCGAAGTAGGAGGAGAGTGAGTGGGAGAGGGTTGCTTAGCTTGAGTGAGAGAGGTCAGTGAGTGGGAGAGGTTTGATAATCACAGGAGGGGGGATATAACGAGGGTAATGGAATACTGTATTAAGCCGGTATCACACGAGCGCATTTTCACTCCACATTTTCACTCCACATTTTCACTCCACATTTATCCTCAACACTGGTCTGGCAGCTTATGAGGTCAACATTTGCAATATTTCGGTCACCTAAATTCATCTATCATCAGTCTAGTTTCCGATACCAGTGCAAAATAGTCCAGAAATGTTGCCAGAAAAATGTTGATCATCGAATGTTGGCTGTAAAAGCTCTCGTGTGATACCGGCTTTTGCGAGTGGGACAGAGAGCGGGGAGGGTGTTAAGGGGAGGTTTTTAGCTGATTCCCTAGACTTCCATCAAGCTTAAAATTACTCCCCCTTGACCCCCTTTCAAGATAATTTGTACATTTTTCGGTAGAAAAATGTCCCGGCCGAAGGCCGATTGCCCTTAAAAAACAGGCTCGCTATCGCTCGCCAGAAAAAAATAGACACCTAAATGGCACGAATGGTCTTAAAATTGATAGAAATGGGGCGAGGGTTCTTAAAATCGCCAAACTAATGGGGCGAACGTCTTAAAATCTCAAACGCAATGGGGCTAAACATGAGGGAGAAAGAGGTTCAGAAAAAAATCCTCCAGGTGGAAATCTCCCCTTAAAGAGGACAGTGCTGTAGCCTAGATTATAAAGAGCACTGTGGCGTGTGGAGGGTAGAAGATGAGGTACGGTAATCATGTAGCGAGAGTGGAGGCCTTATACTCAACCAGTAGAACAGTTCAACCAGCGGATCTCAACCAGTGCCAATTCAACCAACACTGTTAGCTTAGATTAGGTTAGCTTATGTTAGCACTGTTAGGCCCGGCGCATATACAGTTTTTATTTCCTATGTGAATGAGGGAGACAAAAGGCAAAACTACCTGTAACGAGTGCCTCCCCCAGAGTTCAAAGAGTGACAGGGCCAAAATCAAGGACTTTTCGAGCCAAAATGCCTGGGCACACGGAGTTTGCAGCAATTCAAGTCATAGGATGAGGAAAAGTTGCAGGCAAAGCAAGCGACGCAGCACAGTTATTCAAATTAGAGTAGGCTTGCGCTGCCCTGCGTTTTAATGTGCTCACTCGAATTCGAAATAAGTATCGCAAGCTCTGTTCTGTTTCACCAGTGTTCCCTGCGACTCAATGTGATTCGGGCCTTCAGGTGGTGTCACACGAGCGATTTTCCCGTCAATTTTTACGAGCAATTGTATTCTGGCAAGCTTAAAATTTCAGTTATATCAGAATTCAGCCACCTAACATAATCTACCATCAGTCTAGTTTCTGATGCCAAGGTGAAAAAGCCTCAAAATATCACGAGAACAAATTTGCTCATCGAAAATTGCCGGAAAAAGCGCTTGTGTGACACTGACCTTATAGTTGGCCCTGGTTGTGATAGGCAGATTGAACTGAACGGAAAAAGGAATGTATTTTTAGGAAGAAAGGGAAGATGGAATTTATTGAAGGAGAGAACTAAATTAAAGGAAGACTGAATGGAAAAGGGAATTCATTGAAGGAAGAAAGGGAAAGATGGAATCAGATGGAATGTATTGAAGGTGCGAAAAAGGGGAGAATGAACGGGAATGGGAATTAATTGGTTCAAAGGAAAAAGAGTGTCATTACAGGGAAGTCGTCTAATGATAGCCAGAAGAAACCATCAAAATGCATCGTCATAATCCTCAAAGGGTTAAATAAAGAGAGTGTCCATTTCCGGGAGGGCAAGGAAAAAAGAGAATGTAGCGAGTTGAGCGACAAGGGAACGTGTGTTGTCAAAATACAGGAGTGAGGAATGATGAGAGAGAGATTGCAACACGGGGCACTAAAAACAACAACACCAGGACACGAGATCAAGAGCCTGAAGAGGATGTTAGTAGGTAGGTAAGTGGGTGGGTAGGTAGGGAGGCAGGTAGGTTGGTAGGCAGGTAGGTAGGTAGGTAGGTAGGTAGGAAGGCAGGTAGGCAGGTAGGTAGGTAGGAAGGGAGGGAGGGAGGGAGGTAGGTAGGTTGGTTGGTTGGCTGGTTGGTTGGTAGGTAGGTAGGTAGGTAGGGAGGGAGGGAGGGAGGGAGGGAGGTTGGTTGGTTGGTTGGTTGGTAGGTAGATAGGGAGGTTGGTTGGTTGGTAGGATGGTTGGTTGGTTGGTAGGTAGATAGGGAGGTTGGTTGGTTGGTAGGTAAGTAGGAGGGGAGGAAAGTAAAAAGGTCAGTCAGACAAGGAGGAGGAGGAGGAAAATATAGATGTGTGTTTGTGGGAAAGAGGGGGGTGGGGGAGGGGAGTGAAAGATGAAAGAAGGAAAGGGTGGGGTGGGGGTAAGTGAGAGTTGGAGAGAGTAACATAAAATGGTGGTTATTCTTGTTCCATGTCCATTCTGAGAGAGAGAGAGAGCGAGAGAGACAGACAGACTAGATAATGAGAGAGAGAAAGACAGACATACAGAGAGATAAAAGTGTCCTAGGAAATCATAATGTACCAACTTACTTTTACCTCTACGAGTGGAAAGGGGGAAGTACGGAATGGGCACCAGAGGCTGAAGTACCTGTAGTTAAGGGGTAGTACGGAAAATGGTGCAAAGAGGAGGAGCAGTAGCTAGATTAGTAAACGATAGGAGAGAAAACAAAGTAGGATACTGTATATATATACCAATTTTTTATCAAGACATACTTGGTGCCGAGACATGACTTACTAGGCCGACTGTACAACGGACAACATAACATCGGGTATCACAGCAAGGGTTATTATGTCGAATGATTATTGCCATTGTTAACGGGGACATAGTAACAGACAGCCATCGTAACAGTAACTGACATGACCAACAGTGGACCTGATAAACGAGGACATCGTAACAGGACAGCCATCGTGACCATGATAGTAAACTATTACCGGTATAGGACACCACCGCATCCCTTCCTCTCGTTGTTCACGCCACTAACAGGACTACCGGGGGGGGGGGGGGGGGGGGGGGGGGGGGGTCGCTGGATACATTTACCGGTGGGGGGCTGGTGGAAAGGGGGGGGGGGGGGCTGATCCCTTTTCATTTGCAGCCATCGTGAACACAAAAGTTAGCGTAGGTTATGGAGTATGGAGGAAGGGGGGGGGGGGGGGGGGGGGGGGAGATTGAAAGTAAACCGTTTTAGTTGAGTGTTGTGTTGTGGTGGTGGTGGTGTTGTGATACCGTATATGGGAAAGGGGGTGCCAAGGGGGTTCACACACGTGAACAAGGAGAAGAGACTCAGGCCCTGTTTCGAGGCATATTGCCAAATGTAAAGATCCTTCAGGAGCTCCAGCAAACCCTATTAGGTTCCCCACTAACTCTGGCAGTAATCCCACCAGCACTTCAAGTTAAAAAGGAGGAGCTTCAACGTCTCGTGAGTCGCCTGATACACATCGATGCCCACTCAGCTCTGGCCCTGCTCAAGAACTGTTTCTCCATCCCAAAACTCCAATACCTCCTGCGCACATCGATGACTTACACGAACAATGGTGGCCTCCAAGAATTAGACAGCATAATCCGAGAAGCAGTGACCAGCATTACCAACGTGGAATTTAAAGAACGGGCCTGGACACAAGCCACCCTTCCTGTCCGCCTCGGGGGCTTGGGCATACGGAGAGCCTCGGATATTGCCTCCCCAGCCTTTATCTCTTCCCTCATCGCGACCAACGACCTTGTAGTATCCATCCTTTCTTCTCAACCCGGAAAAATGGGGACGTAACAGCAGCGATTAACACCTGGAAGGGAAGTACAGGAGTAGAGGAGGAGCCTCAGGGTACCTCCAGGAGCAAGCAGAAAGCGTGGGATACCATCTCGGCGAAGAAAACTCAAGAAAATATCCTAACCAATGCAGACCAGGTTGCAAAAGCACGCCTCCAGGCAGCCGCCCGTTCGGAGAGTGGCTTGTGGTTACACGCCATCCCCATCCCACCTCTTGGAACTCACTTGGATGCTGAAGCGCTCCGGGTTGCCATCGCGCTCAGAGTGGGTGCGGCAGTTTGTCACCCACACACTTGCAAGTGTGGTGGGGGGATGGATGCTCAAGGTCACCATGCCTTGTCATGTAATTACAACGCAGGCCGCCTGCCAAGACACTCTGCACTAAATGATGTCATAAAACGGGCCCTGCAGAGTGCTAACCGTGCATCAATCCTCGAACCACATGGACTTCACAGAGAAGACGGCAAACGGCCAAGATGGGATGACCACTTTCCCTTACAAGAATGGTGGTGCCTCGTGTGGGATGCCACATGTGTTGACACTTTCTCCACAACCAACATCGCCAGAAACGCCGACGAAGCAGGTGAAGCCGCCCGGATAGCAGAAAATAAAAAGCGAGAAAAATATCAAGCCATCGCCAGAAATCATCAGTTCGAGCCCCTGGCATTCGAAACTTCAGGAGTCTTCGGCCCTACCACCCTTAAGATGGTGAATGAAATAGGCCGTAAAATCAGAGAAGTTTCAGGAGAACCCCGGGAAACCCTCTGGCTCAAGCAAAGACTAGGGATGGCTATCCTCCGGGGCAATGCCACCAGCGTCATGAGCTCAGTTCGACAGGACTGGGTCATGCCACTGTGTGAGGCCGGGCAGGAGTGGTGTATCCGTAGTCTTTCCACAGTAGGGTAAAACAAAAACATAAACTTTATTTGTATGTAACATGTGTGATGCACATAAATAAAAGGGGATGTGTCGGATGGTTGAAAGCCACAGTTGCTCGCGCGTTTGGGGCTAGCAACACGTATTATGAAAAACATGTATCCTCCTTCATTCACTGTCCCCCCTTCACTCACTCAACCCCACAATTTGCCGGAGGATAACAGGTTTTCACAATACGTAGACGGAGGTCTTTTTAAAAACAAAACTTTGTGTGGTTTCATTGTTATTGGTCTGTTTGTCGTCTGATCGAATCAGTACACATAACAAGTGATTTCCATGCTATGTATTTTAACGTACTCATACAACTCTCTCTCTCTCTCTTTCTCACTCTCACTCACTCTCACTCTCTCTCCCTCTCCCAACTTTCTCACCATGTGTCAGGGATCGTCTCTACGTTTCCGTGTTGGACATGGCCTTCCTCTCTCTCCCCTCTCTCAAAGTTCACACACCTCTCCCTCTTGTCCAAACCCCTTTTCACCTTTTAGTCCTTATCCTCTCAATTATCTTCATTATTTTCCCCTTCCATAGATTCGTCCACTTATATTCTGTGATATCCGTTTCTCTCTTTCTTAACACTTCCCGTTAGGGTGTCAAACCTCTCCCACTCACTCCCACTCGTTCCCCTCTCCCCTCTCCCTCCCACTCGTTTCCCTCTCTCCCTCCCACTCGCTCCCCTCTCTCCCCACTCAGCTTCCGCCTCTCTTCGCTCCCCCACAATGGGAGCTAAATAGTTGAACCTGCCTGGCCTATTGAGAGAGAGAGAGAGAGAGAGCGAGATAGATAGATAGATAGATAGATAGATAGAGAGAGAGAGAGAGAGAGAGAGAGAGAGGGGGTGTGTGAGTGAGTGAGTGACGGGCCCTAAAGTTGACAGGTTGAGGAATTTGGTCGAGAGGGGGAGGGGGGGGGGAGTTAAGGTGAGATTGTATAATGATTTATTGATATAGTTAGCTATTCGTGTATTTATTGATATAGTTAGCTATTCGTGTATTTATTGATAAAGGGGGAAGGGTTGTCGTGGTGGTGATAGGTTGGGGAGGGGGGGGGGAGTTAAGGTGAGATTGTATAATGATTTATTGATATAGTTAGCTATTCGTGTATTTATTGATAAAGGGGGACGGGTTGTCGTGGTGGTGATAGGTTGGGGGGGGGGGGGCATTTTGTGTTTATTTATGTATTTATACATTTATTTATTCATAAAAGGGGACAATGGAAGCTAACTAGTTGAACCTGCCTGGCCTTGTGATTCGGGGGGGGGGGAGGGAGTGGCAGTCAGAGAGTTCATTGCGCTACGGTAGTCTTTACCCTAATAAATTCCCACTGTTCCTTCCTGAGCTGTATAACATTCTCTAATGGTAGCCTGAATATACTGTCAAAATGCGTCATAATCTTCAAATGGTTAACCCCTTCCTTACCGAGGGTGTATTTTGTGTTATTCCAGCTATATTTAGATGATTTTATGCAGCTTAGGAAAGATTTGTGCTAGTTAACCCTCTCCGACATATGACGCGATTTTGAGCCTATTGGGGATACTTTAAAGCCTTTGTTACCATCAGGGGAATTTAGAAACCTTTAGTTTAGTTACTTCAACCTCTGCAGTTGTCTTTGAGTTAGCTGTGTTGAGCCTATTAGGGATACTTTAAAGCCTTTGTTACCATCAGAGGTATTTAGAAACCTTTAGTTTAGTTACTTCAACCTCTGCAGTTGTCTTTGAGTTAGCTGTGGGCAGAAAACTAATTTTGGAGAGGTAATTATAAGAGTGAGAGAACTCTATTTCTTATTGCTAATCTGGCAACCTCTGCGTCATAAATGCGTGAAAGGGTTAAAAGGGTTGCTTGAGATAGTTTGAAGCCATATTATTGCTAGCGGTCCTTCCTAAGTTGA
>CM064548.1:8480497-8508295 GCA_032716605.1 Paralithodes platypus | reverse complement strand
ATGTTGGTAGATGGCAGGGAATGTTGAAATAAAGTGTTGGAATTCTATAGTTTATTGCTGTTAATTGTTCAGTGAAAATGTTTTTAGTGCGTGACAGATGTGTAGGAATGTTGGTAGACCACTATAAATGTTGATAATGCTTGAATAATGCTGATAGCGCGTGAGTAATGTTGATAGACGTATGGGAATGTTATTTAATAGAAGCCGTCCAATCACACTCACTTTCTCTCTCTCGGCGGAGCTCAAAGAATGTTGTTAGGATACTAATGATGATCTATATGTGAGAATGTTCATATGGAATTGCAGAACATTTTACATTATTGATAGAACGTTAAAATGTTAATAGGCGCTTGACGTTGGTAGACGGTGGTAGGTGATAGTAAAAGAATATTAATAAATGGATGTTGGTAGATATTGGTGGTGGTGGTGGTGGTGGTAGGTGTGATGGTGGTGGAGGGAGGGAGGATATAATATCATCATCATCACGGGTAGTCTGTTAATAGCCCACGCAGTGCCAACTTCACCACTATTTTTCACACCCCTGATGTTGGTGGCTGCAATGTTGGTAGTTCAATTCAATTCAATAACATTATTTCGTATTATACAGTACATAAGATTACATACATTACATATACATTTGAAATATATAAGTTTTAAAAAGTGTGATACGCTACTTCCAATAATAATTAATTTCTTCATAATATAGAATTTGCAATCTTAAAATAATTGCTTAACTCAATTCTGGTACTTCTCAATAAATTGGTAGTGGTTCCAATGTTGGTAGTGGTTGTAATGTTGGTACTGGTTGTAATGTTGGTAGTGGTTAGTAATGTTGGTAGTGGTTGTAATGTTGGTAGTGGTTGTAATGTTGGTAGTGGTTGTAATGTTGGTAGTGGTTCCAATGTTGGTAGTGGTTGTAATGTTGGTACTGGTTGTAATGTTGGTAGTGGTTCCCCATGTTGTAGTTGGTTGTTTAATGTTGGTAGATGGGTTGTTAATGGGTTTTTTTGGTAGTGGTTGTAATGTTGGTAGTGGGTTCCAATGTTGGTAGTGGTTGTAATGTTGGTACTGGTTGTAATGTTGGTAGTGGTTCCAATGTTGGTAGTGGTTGTAATGTTGGTAGTGGTTGTAATGTTGGTAGTGGTTGTAATGTTGGTAGTGGTTGTAATGTTGGTAGTGGTTCCAATGTTGGTAGTGGTTGTAATGTTGGTACTGGTTGTAATGTTGGTAGTGGTTGTAATGTTGGTAGTGGTTGTAATGTTGGTAGTGGTTGTAATGTTGGTAGTGGTTGTAATGTTGGTAGTGGTTCCAATGTTGGTAGTGGTTGTAATGTTGGTAGTGGTTGTAATGTTGGTAGTGGTTGTAATGTTGGTAGTGGTTGTAATGTTGGTAGTGGTTCCAATGTTGGTAGTGGTTCCAATGTTGGTAGTGGTTGTAATGTTGGTAGTGGTTGTAATGCTTGTGTAGTGGTGTATGTTGTGTATTGGTTGGTAATGTTGGTAGTGCGTTTGTAATGTGTGGGTAGTGGTTGGTAGTAATGTTGGTAGTAGTTGTAATGTTGGTAGTAGTAGTAATGTTGGTAGTAGTAGTAATGTTGGTAGTAGTGGTTGTAATGTTGGTAGTAGTGGTTGTAATGTTGGTAGTAGTGGTTGTAATGTTGGTAGTAGTGGTTGTAATGTTGGTACGTGGGGTTGTAATGTTGGTAGTGGGTTGTAATGTTGGTTATGGTTTGGTAATGTTGGTAAGTGCGTTGTGTAATGTGGTAGTGTTCACTGTAATGCTGGTAGGGGGTGTAATGTTGGTAGTGGTTGTAATGTTGGTAGTGGTTGTAATGTTGGTAGTGGTTCCAATGTTGGTAGTGGTTGTAATGTTGGTAGTGGTTGTAATGTTGGTAGTGGTTGTAATGTTGGTAGTGGTTGTAATGTTGGTAGTGGTTCCAATGTTGGTAGTGGTTGTAATGTTGGTAGTGGTTGTAATGCTGGTAGTGGTTGTAATGCTGGTAGTGGTTGTAATGTTGGTAGTGGTTGTAATGTTGGTAGTGGTTGTAATGTTGGTAGTGGCTCCGATATTGGTGGCTTGAATCCTACCTATTAATTTGACTAAAGTAATTTGGTTGATCTAGATTACTTAATTAGCTTTTCAGGATAAAGCGACTTGTTGGGTTGGCACTTGGCTATTCGTGTGTGTGTGTTGGTGTATGTGTGTGTATTGTGTGCATGTGTGTGTGTGTTGATGTATGTGTGTGTATTGTGTGTGTGTGTGTGTGTGTGTGTGTGTATTTGTTTGTATTGTGTGTGTGTTAAAGACGTAAGTCATAATGATGATGGTGATGATTGGGAGAGGGATGGTGATAGTTAGTGTGATGGTGAAGATGTGATAATGGTGAGAGTAGTGCAGTGATGGTGATGCTTAATAGTGATGAGGGTAAAAGGGAAAGGGGAGATGGTATTTTTGTAGTGATGGTGATAGTGATATGTATTGTGGTGCTGATGGTGGTGGTGGTTATAGTGGAGATGATGATGGTGGAGGTAGGGATGAATATAGTGATGGTGATAGTGATTGATGGATTTAGTGATGGTGATGGAGATAGTGATGGTGATGGTGATGGAGATGTCATAGTGATGGAGATGGAGATAGTGAAGGAGATGGAGATAGTGATGGTGATGGTGAAGGTGATGGAGATAGTGATGGTGGCGTGGGTTTAATATAATCCTTGAGATGGTCTTATGAGGCTCTTGCTAGTGCCAAGATGTCGCTAACACTACCCCCCCTCCCCCCCCCCCTCCTTCTCTCTCTCTCTCTCTCTCGCTCTCTCTCATAATATAACTGTATTTCTTGACCATTTCATTTGCCATTTCCCAATTATTTCTTGTTATCGTAATTTATATATTCTATATATATACAGTATATATATACCGGTATATATATATATATATATATATATATACAGTATATAAATCATCATCCGTATTAATATCGCTATCATCTTTATCATACTTATCTTAATATCGTCCCTCTTATCATCCTCTATCCCCTTCTACTCCCTCCCCCCCCCCCCCCTCTCTCTCTCTCTCTCTCTCTCTCTCTCTCTCTCTCTCTCTCTCTCTCTCTCTCTCTCCCCCGTCACATGCCACCCCCTTAATTGAAGACATGAAAGTGATGGGTGATGTAAGGGTGGAAGGGTTAAAGGGCTTGATAAAGAAGGTAGGTAGGTGAAGGTGGTTGATGGGGGGGGTAGGGGGTGGTAGCAGATAAGAGAGCGAGAGCGAGCGATGAATACGTATAGTAGATAGGGAGGGACGAATATAATAGATAGGGAGGGACGAATATAATAGATAGGGAGGGACGAATATAATAGATAGGGAGGGACGAATATAATAGATAGGGAGGGACGAATATAGTAGATAGGGAGGGACGAATATAATAGATAGGGAGGGACGAATATAATAGATAGGGAGGGACGAATATAATAGATAGGGAGGGACGAATATAATAGATAGGGAGGGACGAAATATAGTAGATAGGGAGGGAACGAATATAGTAGATAGGGAGGGACGAATATAATAGATAGGGAGGGACGAATATAATAGATAGGGAGGGACGAATATAGTAGATAGGGAGGGACGAATATAGTAGATAGGGAGGGACGAGTATAGTAGATAGGGAGGGACGAATATAGTAGATAGGGAGGGACGAGTATAGTAGATAGGGAGGGACGAATATAGTAGATAGGGAGGGACGAATATAGTAGATAGGGAGGGACGAATATAATAGATAGGGAGGGACGAATATAATAGATAGGGAGGAACGAATATAGTAGACAGGGAGGGACGAATATAGTAGATAGGGAGGGACGAATATAATAGATAGGGAGGGACGAATATAATAGATAGGGAGGGACGAATATAGTAGATAGGGAGGGACGAATATAGTAGATAGGGAGGGACGAATATAGTAGATAGGGAGGGACGAGTATAGTAGATAGGGAGGGACGAATATAGTAGATAGGGAGGGACGAATATAGTAGATAGGGAGGGACGAATATAGTAGATAGGGAGGGACGAATATAGTAGATAGGGAGGGACGAATATAATAGATAGGGAGGGACGAATATAATAGATAGGGAGGGACGAATATAGTAGACAGGGAGGGACGAATATAGTAGATAGGGAGGGACGAATATAATAGATAGGGAGGGACGAATATAGTAGATAGGGAGGGACGAATATAATAGATAGGGAGGGACGAATATAGTAGATAGGGAGGGACGAATATAATAGACAGGGAGGGACGAATATAGTAGATAGGGAGGGACGAATATAATAGACAGGGAGGGACGAATATAGTAGATAGGGAGGGACGAATATAGTAGATAGGGAGGGACGAATATAGTAGATAGGGAGGGACGAATATAGTAGATAGGGAGGGACGAATATAGTAGATAGGGAGGGACGAATATAATAGACAGGGAGGGACGAATATAGTAGATAGGGAGGTACGAATATAGTAGATAGGGAGGGACGAATATAATAGATAGGGAGGGACGAATATAGTAGATAGGGAGGGACGAATATAATAGATAGGGAGGGACGAATATAGTAGATAGGGAGGGACGAATATAGTAGATAGGGAGGGACGAATATAATAGATAGGGAGGGACGAATATAGTAGATAGGGAGGGACGAATATAGTAGATAGGGAGGGACGAATATAGTAGATAGGGAGGGACGAATATAGTATATTGGGAGGGACGAATATAGTAGATAGGGAGGGACGAATATTGTGATAGGAACATGATTAAGGGGAGATTTCCACTTGAAGGATATTTGTCTTGATCCCTTTCTCCCTCATTTTTAGCCCCATTGCTTTTGAGATTTTTAGACGTTCGCCCTAGTAGTTTTGACATTTTAAGACATTTTGCCCCATTTCTGTCAATTTTAAGACTTTCCGTGCCATTAAGGTGTCGATTTTTTCCTGGTCGGTAGCGAGCCTGTAATTTAAGAGGAACCGGCCTCTGGCCGGGAAATTTGTCTACCGAAAAATGTACAAATTTATCTTGAAAGGGTGTCTAGGGGGTGTAATTTTAAGCTTGATGAAAACGTAGGGAACAACCTAAATACCTCCCCTTAAAAGACATACCTTGGTGCTACAAAGAAAAAATAAATAAAAATAATAACATTTTGCACTTAACGAGAAATGCACTAAGAAATGTAAAGTATATTGCTATTTATATATTAATTGTGTGCGTCTTTTGGAACTTAAAATTAGGCCGAGGTGCGGAATAATTATAGAACAATAAGACAACATGAGGCTATGACAAATAATATAAAGAGTGACGAATGATACTGATATGAGGGGGCGGGGAACTGTTATAAGGTGAGACAGAGAGACAGACTTAATCAAATATATATTTTGTTTAATTCGAAGTCAAATATGTTAAATCCAATTCTCTAGAAAACATAATGCCTCAAGTAATTATTTTAAGTTTAGGATAAAGTTATTGAAATGACACCAATTAATTACTTTAATACGATTAAAAAAAACGCTAGAGAGAAGGAGAAGCTGTTATATGAGGGATTAGGAGATACTCTGATAATAAGGAGAGGGGAGGCGGAGGAACTTTAATATAAGGAGGAGAGAGAGAGAGAGGGATTAGGAGATACTCTGATAATAAGGAGAGGGAAGGAGGAGTAACTTTAATATAAGGAGGAGAGAGGTATGAGGGATTAGGAGATGCTCTGATAATAAGGAGGGGAGGAGGAGGAGGGGAGAATGGAGAGAGAGAGAGAGAGAGAGAGAGAGAGAGAGAGAGAGAGAGAGAGAGAGATTAAAAATAGAGGAGGTGAATATATAAGAGAAGAACAGAGGGGCAGACAAGGACGAAAAAGGAACAGGCAAAAGGGGCGAGAAAGGGAGAGACAGTGGAATAGAAGGAGGAGAAAGGGGAGGAAGAGAACACGGAGGAGAAGAAGAAGAAGAAGAAGGAAAGGTGATAAAGTAAGGAGATGATGAGGAATATAGATGATGTTATGAGAAGAGAGAAGTGGAAGAAATAAGTGAGGTAGAAAAACAAAATGATAATAATATAATTTATTAAGTTCACTCCCAACACCAAACACCTCCCAATGAAATTAATGAAAGTGTGTGATCCTACCGGGATTCGAACCTGGGTTACCACATACAGATCTTAAACACTCTGACCATTACACCATCAAGACAGTAATAGGTTAAGTACATGATCACGAAATTAATAGAGTATAGGAGATGAACGGAAAGAAAGAGAGCATAAGAGACAACTGAATGAAGAGAAGAGATAATGAAGGTGATAAAAAGAGGAGAAGACGAGAGCAAGAGAAGAGTAGTGGAAGAGAAGGAAAAGATACCAGAGGACATAATAAAGAAGGCTGGCAAGATAGTTCAAGCGGGGAGATGATGAATTTGGAGATATTTCGAGATTGGCAGATATACGAGAGGCACGATTAAGAAATAGAGCAGGGGAGAGATTAAAAGCATGTGGTGTGTGTGTGTGTGTGTGTGTGTGTGTGTGTGTGTGTGATGGAAAGGGGGAAAGTAATAAACGTACACAGGCTCTAGTTGCTTGAGACACTGAAGGAAGGGAGGTGACTGACTTACTAACAGCTAAATGGAGAGATAGAGAGAGAGAGAGAGAGACGAGGGAGGGGGGGGGAGTTGACATATGCAAGGAGAGGATGGAAGAGAAGGGAGATGGGGGAAGGGGGGTTGACATATGCAAGGAGAGGAAAGAAAGGAAGAGAGAGAGAGAGAGAAAGAGAGGGATGGGAAGGGGGTTGACATGTGCAAGGAGAGGAAGGAAGGGAAGGGGTTAAAAAGAGGAGGTAAAAAGTGTGAAGTATGGGAGAGGTGGAAGGGGAGAAGCTTTAGAAGTGAGTGTGTGTGTGTGTGAGAGAGAGAGAGAGAGAGAGAGAGAGAGAGAGAGTATTAATTAAGGTTCAGTGACATTAATTATTTACACCACCAATACCATGCCCTCATTTTACAATTGATTCTATCCAACAATTCACGATTTTTTAAGGAGAGACTATTATAGATCAAATGGGTACAAGTTATCTTAATTGACCACATGCGAGTTTCAGGCTATCAGGAAGTTGGAGCCTTATACAAAAAATATTCAGAAATACAATAAAATAAGTTTGTGATTGATAGAAAGTAAGTGTGAATTGGGGTTTCATGTATTCATAAATGCACTACGACCGTATTTTATCTGCTAATTCTGCTAAATATCGATGCCTACAGCTCCAACTTCCTTATAGAACGGAGCTCGCAAGTGGTCAATTTATCTTCCGACTCTAGATAAACTGCAGATGAGCGGTGCGGAAATGTATGTAGTTGAGGATGAGAATGTGTGAAGTTTGAGACTGTGTGTGTGTGTGTGTGTGGTTATATATGTGTTGGTGTAGTTATGTGTGTGGTTATATATGTGTTGGTGTAGTTATGTCTGTGTGTGTTTTATATATGTGTTGGTGTGGTTATGTGTGTGTGTGTGTGTGTTGAAAAGGTTAGGTATGAGTGTTATAATTGTAATGGATTGAGTCTGGGTTAGGGCGTAGAATGGGCGTGGGTGAGAGGTATATGGTGGGTGGGTGATAAGAGGTATATGGGCGGAGGAGGGGGGGGGGGGGGGGTGACGACGGTCTGAGGTATGGGGGGAGGTGGGATAGGGAGGGAGGGGGAGAGGGCGTATATAGGGATTTTTGGCGTACTGTTAAGAGCAAGGATCGTATTATGTATGGCTCTATCGTGTGTAGGAGAGAGAGAGCGAACAGTCCATAGTTATCCTCTTCCCACTGATCACAAATAATAATGTTAATACTAATAATAAAAATAGTTATTATTATTATTATTATTATTATTATATGGGATTGTTCAGGGAGGGTGAAGGGGGGGCAATTGAGAGGGAGGGGTTGTGGAGGGGGCAATTGGGGGAGGGAGGCAATTGGGTGGAGGGGTGGGTATGGAGGGGGGCGTAGAAGGGGGGGGGGGGGTCAACAAGTGTCACCATAATGTAGTGTCGAGGTGACTCCCTTGGCACCATCCGTCTTGTTACACACCCATACACACATGCACACATACATGGACATACACATACACACAGACATACACATATATATACACACACACACACACACACACACACACACACACACACACTTACACACACATACACAAATATATATATATAGAGAGAGAGAGAGAGCAGGTGAGGCGTTACAGCGTTGTCTCCGGGGAAAAAGCCGATGATTTAGGGAGCCTGAAAGAGAGTAAATGTTTTCAAATGTCACCCATAAACAGCTGGGGGGGAGGGGGGGGGGGGTATGAGAGAGAGAGAGAGAGAGAGAGAGAGAAGAATAATAATAATAATAATAATAATAATACGTTTATTTCCACTAGTTATTTTTGTTACATTATTTACAATATATACAATATGTATTGGAGAGTGAGCGAGCTGACATACAATTAAAAAGACGTCGCCGGTACAGAAGGGGTTAACATCAATCTATCTCAATCTCTATCTATCTCTAACATCAATCTCTTCACAAACAAGGCCATTATACCAAGTGCCTTCCCAGTTTACCCTCACCCCTTTTATCCTCAGTATTATTCATTCCTTACTCTTCCCTATTCTTCTTACACTTCCTACCTTTCCTTTTCGCCATCTTCCTTCAATCTCTCTCTCTCTCTCTCTCTCTCTCTCTCTCTCTCTCTCTCTCTCTCTCTCTCTCTCCCCCTTCACGGCGCTTGCTACCAAACGAATACTATGGGCATGATGAGCGTTCTTTACAAAGAGTATGTGGAATAATATTCCCATTTCTAAAGGTAACTGCATGTTTTAAAGTTATAACACACATGACAAAGCCACTCCAACAGCTTCATCTCTCTCTCTAACACCCCTTCTCCACTCTCTACACTCTTCAGAAAATAGGAATGAAAAAGTAGCTACGAGGTGCCGTTGTAAAGGCTTATCCCTCAATACATTCACCTGACCTGACCTTCGTCCATATAGTCTTATTTTGTTCTTATCTCCCCTCGTCCAATAGTTTTCCCTCAATTCTTTATTTATCTTCCCCTTTCTTATTTCCAAAGTCTCCTTAATCTTCTATATTGTCTTTCTGGGTCTTTTTTCCGGTTGTATCCATCTCTTCTATTCCTCACTCCTTGTACGGTATGTATTGATTTTCATCATTATGTCTTCTTTCCGTAGTTTCTCTTCTAAAATGTCTTTAAACTTGCTTCTTCGCAACTATATCATGACCCTCATCTCGCTTGCCCTCTCTCTCTCTCTCTCTCTCTCTCTCTCTCTCTCTCTCTCTCTCTCTCTCTCTCTCTCTCTCTCTCTCTCTCTCTCTCTCTCTCTCCTTCCTTCCGCCCTCACCCCTTCTTCGCCCTTTCTCCCCCCCCCCCCCCACCCTTCCCCTCAACAATGGCGTCTCCGGTTCAGCCACGTCGAAGTGCGAAATTAGGCGGGAAATTTGAATCACGGGCGGGTGACGGGCGCTGATTGGTCGGCTTAAATGTGGCGGGAAATTTAAACGCGCGTCTCTGAATGGTGGCGGCACAACGGATCTGATCATTTGCGCGCGTGCCAACTGGGCTTTTGGTTCTTTTGTCAGTTTTTTTCCGTAATCTTTGTTTCTTTTATTGAGCGGAGGGAAGGTTTTGAGTAAAGAGAGACTCACTTTTTTTTCTCTTTCTTTTGGGGAGTTTTTGTTTCGAAAGGAGCGGGATGGGATTTGAGTTCAACCATTTATTCTCTTATTGTTTATTTGCATATTCCTCTCAATTGTTTCAACAAAAATGAAAATAAGGAGGAGAGAGAGAGAGAGAGAGAGAGAGAGAGAGAAAGAAATGAACTCCAAGGAGGAAAGATATAACAAAAACGACTATAAGGAGAGAGAGAGAGAGGGAAAAGAGTGTGAGTGAGGGAGAGAGACAGACAAAAACTGTGATGGTGTGGGGAAATGGGTGTAATGACTCTGACTTGTGTTAATGATGGGGGCGGAGGAAGAATGGGGGGCGGGGGGAGGGGCAATGAACGTATGAAGGGGGCAATGAACGTATGGGGATGTGTGGAGGGGGGCAATGAACGGAAGGGGGTGGTGTAAGAATGGGGCAATGGTCGTATGGGGGGGTAAGGATGGGGGTAATGGTCGTATGAGGGAGGGTAGTAGAGAACTGGGGAAAGGATAGTATAGGAGAAGACTATACAGTATACTGTACAGTCTCTATCCTTCCACTTCGAGTATCTCCCCGGAATGGACCGCACGATCTGAGATGCCAACTATGCCTTGTAACTCTTTGTAACTCTCTCTCTCTCTCTCGTTTGTGTGTTAAAGCCGTGCCTTTGGAAATAGTAAAGCCATAAGTAAGAGAATAAAACTAATAACTATATAAATACAAAACTAGAGTATGTATAGTAAAAATAACTGTTTATATCGCTCAAATGAGATGATAATATGTAAATTCGAAAAAAAAAACGAGAAACCGCACAATATAAAGAATATGGACACACGAACTTATACACATCACAGGGGTAACTAACGCATTGAAGATTTAGCATACCAATATGATGAAAGTAGAAAACATAAGAAGCGAATATATAATGCTAGAAAAATGGGAATTCAACTGTTCGTGATCGTTTAGGACATAAAAGCAAGATCTTAATTTAAATGCACCATGTATTAATGATAAGACCGACACTTGTGGCCATAATATTCAGTATACCCCAATAATGTGAGACTAGCTAGCTTCCTAGAATTACCCCCTTCTCCCTAATGTTTAGCCCCACTAGTTTTGAAACTTTAAGACGTTGGCACCATTAGTTTGGGGATTTTATGACCTTTCCCCCCATTTGTTTGTCAATATTAGGACCCTTCGTGCCATTTAGGTGTCGATTTTTTCCTGGCGAGCGATAGCGAGCCTGTATTTTTAGGAGGAATCGGCCTTTGGCCGGGAAATTTTTCTACTGAAAAATGTACAAATCTATCTAGGGTGTGTTTTTCTAAGCTTGATGGAGGTCTAGGGAGGAAACTGAAAAAAAATAATAATAATAAATGAATTAATAGACCAAGCAAACAGCCACTCTCCCCTTAAATGCAACATCGCAATGATATAAACCTGATAAGAACGACACTTGTGGCCATAATATTCAGTGTACACCAATGTGAGACTAGCTAGCATCCTATAATTACTACTAGAATATATGAATAAGAAAGTAGTAGTCAGGGGTGGGGGGGGGGGGGGGGGAGGGGATCATGTAGTTTGGGAGGAAATGATTGATCGTAATAACAGAGAGGGTAGTCATTTGTATAACCGAGGTTTATTTGGTTTGTCGAATAGTGCACGGAAAACTAATGATATAACGGGAGCGAAAGATATATTAGCTCTTTAGAAATGTATGTATGTATGTATGTACTCTGGCACATACCCCATTTGTGTGTGTTTTTTTTTTTTTTTTTTGGGGGGGGGGGGACTCGAGACAGTCAAATTAATAGGGAAATAGCGTCTAGTTAAATCAAATTAACTTATAATTACTGAATAGTGAATTACAAATTAATGATATAACGGGAGTAAGAAAGTTAGTTACTAATAAATGATAAGGGGAATAGCGTATAGTTAAAACATGGCACTAATAATTACCGAATAGTGTATGAAAACAGTAGAATGAAGGAATTGAGCTAAATGTATATAATGGTAGTATGGAAGAGAGAGAGAATGGTAATAATGGTAGTATGGGAGAGAGAGAGAATGAAGGAATAAGGGTAAACGTTAATAATGGTAGTATGGAAGAGAGAGAATGGTAATAATGGTAGTATGGAAAAGAGAGAGAATGGTAATGGTAGTATGGAAGAGAGAGAGAATGGTAATGGTAGTATGGAAGAGAGAGATAATGGTAATAATGGTAGTATGGAAGAGAGAGAATGGTAATAATGGTAGTATGGAAGAGAGAGAGAGATAATGGTAGTATGGAAGAGAGAGAGAATGGTAATAATGGTAGTATGGCAGAGAGAGATAATGGTAATAATGGTAGTATGGAAGAGAGAGATAATGGTAATAATGGTAGTATGGCAGAGAGAGATAATGGTAATAATGGTAGTATGGAAGAGAGAGAGAATGGTAATAATGGTAGTATGGCAGAGAGAGATAATGGTAATAATGGTAGTATGGCAGAGAGAGATAATGGTAATAATGGTAGTATGGCAGAGAGAGAGAATGGTAATAATGGTAGTATGGCAGAGAGAGAGAATGGTAATAATGGTAGTATGGAAGAGAGAGATAATGGTAATAATGGTAGTATGGCAGAGAGAGATAATGGTAATAATGGTAGTATGGAAGAGAGAGAGAATGGTAATGGTAGTATGGAAGAGAGAGATAATGGTATTAATGGTAGTATGGCAGAGAGAGATAATGGTAATAATGGTAGTATGGCAGAGAGATAATGGTAATAATGGTAGTATGGAAGAGAGAGATAATGGTAATAATGGTAGTATGGAAGAGAGAGAATGGTAATAATGGTAGTATGGAAGAGAGAGAGAGATAATGGTAGTATGGAAGAGAGAGAGAATGGTAATAATGGTAGTATGGAAGAGAGAGATAATGGTAATAATGGTAGTATGGCAGAGAGATAATGGTAATAATGGTAGTATGGCAGAGAGAGATAATGGTAATAATGGTAGTATGGAAGAGAGAGAGAATGGTAATAATGGTAGTATGGCAGAGAGAGATAATGGTAATAATGGTAGTATGGCAGAGAGAGATAATGGTAATAATGGTAGTATGGCAGAGAGAGAGAATGGTAATAATGGTAGTATGGCAGAGAGAGAGAATGGTAATAATGGTAGTATGGAAGAGAGAGATAATGGTAATAATGGTAGTATGGCAGAGAGAGATAATGGTAATAATGGTAGTATGGAAGAGAGAGAGAATGGTAATGGTAGTATGGAAGAGAGAGATAATGGTATTAATGGTAGTATGGCAGAGAGAGATAATGGTAATAATGGTAGTATGGCAGAGAGATAATGGTAATAATGGTAGTATGGAAGAGAGAGAGAATGGTAATAATGGTAGAATGGAAGAGAGAGATAATGGTAATAATGGTAGTATGGCAGAGAGAGATAATGGTAGAATAGAATGAAGGAATAGGGGTAAACGTACATAATGGTAGTATGGAAGAGAGAGAGAATTAGTAAAAATGGTAGTATGGAGAGAGAGAGAATGAAGGAATAAGGGTAAACGTTAATAATGGTAGTATGGAAGAGAGAGAATGGTAATAATGGTAGTATGGGCAGGAAAAAGAGCGTCTCGGGAGAACATTTGCTGCCTCATAAACCCCCTTGTTCATTTCTTTCTCAGACCACCTCTTTTTTTTCATCTCTTCTTCATTCCTTCTTTCTCTCTTCTTTCTTCTGCTTTTGTTCTTTCGTTTTTGTTGGTTTTCCTTCGTTGTGTTTAATATTTTGTTTTCATTGTTTCTTTCTTTGCTCTTGTTTTCATTTGTGTTTCTTCCTCTGCTTTCCTCTTTTCTTTATTTTGTTTTTCTTTATTCTGCCTTGTTCATTTCTTCTCAGACCAACTCCTCTTATTTTTTTCTCTTCATTCCTTCTTTCTCTCTTCTTTCTTTTGTTTTATTGATGCTTTCCTTCCATTCATCTTCCTTGTTTATTTCTTCTCAGACCAACTCCTCTTTTTTTCTCTCTTCATTCCTTCTTTCTCTCTTCATTCCTTCTTTCTCTCTTCTTCTTTCGTTTTGGTTTGCTTTTTATTTTTCCTTTGTTCGGTTGTCGTTCTTTTTTCTAGATTTCATTAGGCTATTTTTCCTCTGCTTTTTTTTTGTTTCCTTTTCATTCCTTCTTGCTCTTCTTTCTCTCTTCTGCTTTTTTCTTTTTCTTTCATGTCTGTTCCCTACGTTCCTTTTTCTTTGTTTGCTTATGTTTTACTTGTTCTTGCTTTGTCTTGCGAAAAATATATACATTATATATATATACTGTATATACTGTATGTATGTATATATATATATATATATATATATATATATATATATATATAATATATTCCAATATGTCTCGAGGTGTTACGAATCTGTAACGTTTAAAAAGGGGTGAGGGGATATCAGCGTAAACACTAACGAACGGCTACTAATTGAATTAAATATACTCTTGGATAGCACAGTCGGCCAAATAAATGATGTCGCGGCACCAAGTATATTTCGATCAATAATTGGTATCAGCACTATATAAGCATTAATTTTATTATATATATATACTGTATATACTGGAGGCTATATTTGTATTCATAAGTGTTTTATTTACTTTGCTTTAATCACCGTCGTCTTTACTATTGTTTATTTGTTTACTTTATTATTGTATCATATTGAGTTAGTGTATGTTGTCCAATTAGAATAGTTTTGTTTCTTATACAACATTTAGTAATTTGTTTATTATTCCTATTATTGCACACACACACACGCACACACACACACACACACACGCACACACACACACACACATACACACACACACACACACAAATATTACACATGCACATTCTACCCTCCCAGAAACGCACACACGTTGTCAAAGCTAACCCTCAAAGAGACAGACATGCCGAATTACACACACACACACACACACACACACACACACACACACACACACAGAGTAACCTTTGTATTAAGCCCCTGTACTGAGCCCCATGTTATGCCTGGTGGTCCGCCCTACAGAAACATTCCCTTATTGTCCTGGTCTATAACACTACTACTACACATATATACACACACACACACACACACACACACACACACACACACACACACACACACACACACACACACACACACACACACACACACACACACACTACAGAAACATTCCCTTATTGTCCTGGTCTAAGCCTGGCCCCTCCCTGGTCTTGTCTGCCTGCTTGGCCTGCTCTGGCCTTTTACTGCCTTTTCCTTAAACCCTTGCAGTTCCAGGTTTATTATTATCTTTCAGATTTATGTAGACAATTGTGTCTTCATTTCAATCATTTTAGGAACGATAAGATATTTATTTTTATTTTTAAATACAAATATATTTCTCAACTTCCTAGAATAAACTACGTGTTTGTTATTGTCTAAACCACGTGATACTTGCTTGCAGTGTTGCTAATTAGCTACTTTACCGCTTAATCTACAGGTATTTACTTCAATCTAGCGGCAATTGCTTACCTCTATAGAGACGTAATTCCTAGCGAGAATTTAGATATTTAATTTTGTTTAGTGTGTACCAGGTCAGATGAAGGTATTGAGGGATAAGCCTTGACAACAGCACCTCGTAGCTACTTTCTACTTTTCCTATTTTATAGATCCATATTCTATAGATTGTAGCATTATTCTAGCGAGTTTGGACATTTATTTACTATCTAGCAACTTTTGAGAACGGATCTAGCGGTATTTTGTGTTTTAATTCGTGAACCCTGCTTGATCGTTATGTTATCATCTAATTTATTTATTTCACTCCAACACCAAACTCCACCCAATGAAATGTATGCTAGTTAGTTAAAATAGGACTTCAGAGGCTATCAACCCTTCTGGATTATTAAGCCAGCACACTGTAGCCTAAGTCAAGAATAACGTCAGGACTGGAGCCTCTATTCGAGAACTCCAGTGGCCCTTCCTTAAGGGGAGGTATTTAGTTTGTTCCCTACGTTTTCATCAAGCTTAAAATTACACCCCCTAGACCCCCTTTCAAGATAAAGTTTTACATTTTTCGGTAGAAAAATGTCCCGGCCAGAGGCCGGTTGCTCTTAAATTACAGGCTCGCTATCGCTCGCCAGGAAAACAATGGCACGGAAGGTCTTAAAATTGACAGAAATGGGGCAAAATGTCTTAAAATGTCAAAACTACTAGGGCGAACGTCTTAAAATCTCAAAAGCAATGGGGCTAAACATGAGGGAGAAAGGGGTCAGGCAAAAAATCCCTCAAGTGGAGACCTCCCTTTAATGAAAGCATGTGATCCTACCGGGATTCGAACCTGGGTTACCACATACTGGAACACTCTTACCATTACACCATCCGTTTGTCTAGCATCAGGACTTTTCGTAAAGTAATGAACGAACCGAGATGAAACGTCGCCACTACCTTATCATGTATCTATCTACTTATACTGTCTGTGTATAACCAACATCATATTTCACTACAAAGTCTTCAAAATAACTGAGAAATCTTGATGGGAACTTAGCAATTTACCGTCAGTTGAAAAGAAACAGTTATAGTCATCTAATTTGTATTCTCTCTCTCTCTCTCTCTCTCTCTCTCTCTCTCTCTCTCTCTCTCTCTCTCTCTCTCTCTCTCTCTCTCTCTCTCTCTCTCTCTCTCTCTCTCTCTCTCTCTCTCTCTCTCTCTCTCTCTCTCTCTCTCTCTCTCTCTCTCTCTCTCTCTCTTCCAGAATAAGCTCCTCCCCCTGTTAGTACGTGTTTGGCTAAATGATTTGCGCTGATAGAGTTGGGGGGGGGGGGGCAGGCTGGGGCAGAGGCATTATGACCCTTATCTCCCGGTGCTATAGGGGTCAGAGTTGTTGTGGGGCTGTTTGGTGGTCAGGGTGGTTGGGGAGGAGAGAGAGAGAGTGAGTATGTGTGTGTGAGAGAGAGAGAGTGAGTATGTATGTGAGAGAGAGAGTGAGTGAGATTGAGAGAGTAGAGAAGGACATGCGGAGAGAAATAACATATACAGTTCATGTTTACATTCTGAAATAGTCGCAAGGATCCGTTCTATATAACGGATACATAAAGCTAGTCTAAAGGTAGAGGGATAGACAATTCTGAAGGGGGGTGACCTGTTTTTTTGTATTTCTCTCCTTTTCTCTCTTTCTGTGGCTTGTATCCATTCGGCCCCATTCAGCCAACTGTTTTAAGACGTTTATCCCCATCCAGGTGTCGATTTCTTCCTGGCCAGCGATAGCGAGACAGCATTGTATGGAGACATCCGGCTTCGCCGGAGACATTTTTCTATCGAAAAATGTACAAATTTAGCTTGCTGTCAAAACAAAAACTATATATATGTTGGCTCGCTACCGCTCGCCAGGAAAATATTGACACCTGAATGGGGGTAAACGTCTTAAAACAGTAGGCTGAATGGGGTCAAATGGATACAAGCCAGAGAAAGAAAGAAAAGGACAGAACAAAAGCAGGTCACCCCCCTTAACCCATACTGTACCGGCGACGTATTTGTATTTATATTTTAGACATATCATTAAGCTCAAGATGGATAATATTTTAGACATATCACTAAGCTCAAGATGGATAATATTTTAGACATATCATTCATTAAGCTCAAGATGGATAAGACAGTATTATGGTAGCTGAAAAGATAGATGGATATAGTTGGTAGCCTTTTTAATTGCTAAACGTCCTTCCTAAGCTGAATAAAATCGTCTAAATATAACTAGACAAATAAAATGACGTCGCTGGTACAGAAGGGGATGATACAATTGATTAGCATCGCATACAGTATATTGCAATGTTCTAATTCAAAATATTGAACATATTTTGACGTACCGGTAATTCATGTAACCTTTCTGTGTTACTCAGTTATTTGTTCGTCAAGGGGAATCCACGCAATGCGAGCTAAGCTCATTATTATCGCGCCTCCTTAACTGGGAATGTATTGCGTGAAATGCATGTTAAGTGTTTATGTATCGTTGGAATGGCTGTGGATGTGTGTGTAGTCTGTATTTTAGCCAATTGGCGACATCTGGTAACGAAGGCTTAGGGTTAATCTGTACGGTACCATTCTCACTTCGGTACCAGTCTCACCCGAAGGCTTAGGTTGACCAGTAGCTTAGGTTGACCAGTACGATACCCATCTCACCTTGTAACCGATCACCAACCCCAGATGGGACGTCACAACTTCGTCCACTTATTCCAGGTTCCTATTTATACTGCTAGGTGAACAGAGGCTACACCGTTAGGAGACATGCCCAAATGTCTCTTCCCCGCCCGTGTGTGTGTGTGTGTGTGTGTGTGTGTGTTAGAGAGAGAGCGAGAGAGAATGAGAGTGAGAGTGGGGGAGGGAGGGAGGGAGGGAGGAGGGGGTAGTATTTATGAGGTAAGGGGGGTATGATGGAAGGGGTGGGATAAAGGGTTAAAACTTTCTACTCTAACACCCTCTACCCTACCCTACCTACCGCGGCCAATAACCTCTTCTATACGTATTATTATTATTATGTTGTTTGTTATTATTATTATTATTAATATTATTATTATTATTGTTGTTGTCATTACTATTGTCATTATTATTATTTGTATTGTTATTATTATTATTATTATTATTATTATTATTATTATTATTATTATTATTTTATTATTTATATTGTTGTTGTTGGTACTATCGTTGTCGTTACTATTATCATGATTATTATTAGTATTAGTATTAGTATTATTGTTTTAGTTAGTCCTTTATATATACTAAACAAAAATATGTGTGCGATTCCTCCTGAAAACTGTTAAACGATCTCTGCTCTCTTTTTGTTCTTGTGTGTTTTGCTTTCGTTTTTGTTTTGTTTGCTTATTGTCTGTAGGGATTAAGTTTGCGATTGAAGAGGGTTAGTACGGAATTTGTGGATGAAGTTTAGGGATATACTGTATAGTGTGTGTAACTTTTAAAGGAGTTTGGAGTTTGGGCTTTTGCAGGCTTAGGAATAATTTTAGCATAGTTTAGGGGGATTATTATTATTTGTAATTACTCGGTATTATTATTATTAGTAGTAGTAGTAGTAATAGTAGTAGTAGTAGTAGTAGTAGTAGTTGTACCGGTATTTATTTTGTTTTATTATTATTATTATTATTATTATTATTATTATTATTATTATTCATATATGCTAATTACTATAGCCTATTCATTATAATTAGGCCAAATATCTTGCCCACTAACCTCTACAGTATAGCTTCAACAAGACTAGAGGAATCGAGCTAATTTTTCTACCACTTGGGAAGGGTCAGCCAGGGAATAGGTGTTGAATTTTACAACCCATTTGCGCTAGCCTTTTTTGAGTGACGGAAGATAGAGATTAAGATTTCTGGCCCTCTTCTACTGAATGGACTATAGTACTTACCGTATAATGCTAGCCAATATACTGTATATTTAAACTGGAGGTAATAGTACAGTTTTGTTTTTATTTAATGGTGTATTGGTTTGTATCATACAAGCAGAATCTTGATTCTAATGTGCGTGTGTGTGAGAGAGAGAGAGAGAGAGAGAGAGAGAGAGAGAGAGAGAGAGAGAGAGAGAGAGAGAGATCCCGTCACGCCGTCTGCTGTCTTCTTTCTATTCTAGAATCTTTCTTTCTCTCTTTTTTCTCTCTCTCTCTCTCTCTCTCTCTCTCTCTCTCTCTCTCTCTCTCTCTCTCTCTCTCTCTCTCTCTCTCTCTCTCTCTCTCTCTCTCTCTCACACACACACACACACACACAAGACTAGAAAAATCACCCTAGAAAAACAGTAATCAAAGTCATGCGAGATATCTCATCTCTATCCTAGATTAACAAGTAAATCAACTCACAAGCTTTCAGAGAACACTTTTAAAACGTACCACTATCATCACGACTTGAAAATCATCGGCAAACGAAGTACACAATGTCTAACTGATAACAATGTAATACCAGTGGCTCTTGTTCAATCTCTTACTTTGGTCCAAATTGTAAGTTAATATAATTTAGGGTTAAACAATACACTGTTCCTTTGTACATGTTCAGCCAATGGCTGCAACTGTCAATAAACCGTTTATTATTTATTATTTATTTATATAACACACACACACACACACACACACACACACACACACACACACACACACACACACACACACACACACACACACACACACACACACACACACACACACACACACACACACACACACACACACACACACACACACACACACACACACACACACACACACACACACAGAAGCCTACACTAACATCTGTACAATTACCGCCTTCCACATAAGCTAGTAACACCCCATTGTAATATATTAAAGCCCCAAATAATAAACAAACCTTTTATGAGTTCGCCCCAGTGTCCACCCAAATAGAATAACTTTGCATACAACGAGAGAAATGTCTAATGGGATTTTCTCTTGAGGGATATTTAGATTCGGAGATGACATGATGGGTATGAATATTATTAAGGAAGGAGAGTGAGTGAGTGAGTGAGTGAGAGAGTGAGAGAGAGAGAGAGGGGGGGGGGACAAGGGTGTTGGATGGTGACACTTACATGCTCATTATCACACTCATAAATTACTCGTACACACACACACACACACACACACACACACACACACACACACACACACACACACACACACACACACTCACTCACTCACACACACACACACACACACACACACACACACACTCACTCACTCACTCACTCACTCACTCACTCACTCACTCACTCACTCACTCACTCACTCACTCACTCACTCACTCACTCACTCACTCACTCACTCACTCACTCACTCTCTCTCTCTCTCTCTTTCTTACTATTATTATTAACACGCGCACACACACACACATCCTTGGCATAAATGTATATATACTGTATTTTCTGCCCTGGGGTGCAATTCGAAGTAAAACAATTAATATATATTATGTGTTAATATTAATACACGTAAATACCAGAATTAATGCAATTCACAGCCATTCATCGTAAAATAATTTAAATCTCGCCATTTTACTGCATATATCAATTTCACTGTATTTCTTAATCTCTCATAAAAACTTTATTTCGCTGCATATCATAATACTATCGAGACTCATAATATTACTACATATAATATCTCAATAAAATATTTAATATTACTGCATATCATAATATCTCAATAGCCTAAAACATTTAATATTACTACATAATATATCGCAATAAAACATTTAATATTACTATGTCATAATATCTCAATAAAACATTTAATATTACTATGTCATAATATCTCAATAAAACATTTAATATTACTACATAATATATCGCAATACAACATTTAATATTACTATGTCATAATATCTCAATAAAACATTTAATATTACTGCATATCATATATCAAAACATTTAATATTGCTGCATATAATATTTCAATAACATTTTTCATTTCTTTTTCTGCATATTATATCTCAATAAACGTGTTGTTCTTCGTATCAAAATCAGGATAGTAGTCAGTAGCGGGAAGATCAGCAGTTGATCCCCGAGTTGGATTGATAACCAGCTCGTAACATGTCTCGTAAACATAGCTCTTAAGGGGGAGGTAGTCGCTTTTTCGGGACCCCCTTCTCCCTCATGTTTAGCATATTAGTTTTGAGATGATAAGATGTTTGTTTCATTAGTTTGCCGTTTTTCAGACCTTTCGCCCCATTTCTTTGTCAATCTTAAGACCTTTCGTGTCATTTATCGCGAGTCTGTAATTTTAGAAGGAATCGGCCTTCGGCCGAGACATTTTTCTATCGAAAAATTTACAAATTTATCTAGAAAGGGGGTCTAGGGGGTGTTTTCTTAAGCTTGATGGAGGTCTAGCGAGGAAACTAAACAATATATGAATAAATGAATTACTAGCCCCCAAAACCGGCCACTATCCCCTTAAGTATATTTGACACCGTAAATTCGTATATACTGCACCTTCCGTGACTGTACAAGTGCAAGTCCAGATGGTGTGCATGACTCGCAAGAATCATTGGTTGATAAGGGGAGATGGGTCCATTTTTCTCTTTTCTTTTTCTATATAATTAATGTATTCCTTTTATTTCTTAGTTTCCTCGCTAGGCCTACAGTATATCAAGCTTAGAACCCCCGACCCCCAGACCCCTCCCCCCCCAGACCCCCCCCCCAGGACACCCCCCCCCAGACCCCTCCCGCCCCAGACCCCCCCCCCCCCCCCCCCTTCAAGATAAATGTATACATTGTACATGATTGTATATCTCGCCCAAAAAGAAGTAATCGTGTGTAAATAAATATTTCGACACCCATTATGGATCAAAATATAATTGGTGCCGGGATATTACTTTTTTGGCCGACTGTACAGAAGGATATTATCGGGGTCATGAGCGTAAGGGGAGACGGGCCGTTTATCTGGTCCCCTTTCTTCCTCATGCTTATCCCCAATAGTTTTGAGATTTTAAGAAGTTTGCCCCATTAGTTTGTCGATTTTAAGACCTTTCGCCCCATTTCTTTGTCAATATCAAGACCTTTCGTGTCCTATAGGTGTCGATTTGTTCCTGGCGAGCAATAGCGAGCCTGTAACTGGAGGTACCGGCCTTCGGCCGTGACATTTTTCTATCGAAAAATGTACAAATTAATTTCGTAGGGGGATCTAATGGATGTTTTTAAAAATTTGATGGAGGGCTAGGGAGGAAACTAAACAATAAATATAAATGATAATAATAATAATAATAATAATAATAATAATAATAAACACAAATATGTAGGCTATAGGAGCAAAATAAACAAGTCCATCCCGCCTTTAATGCAATGTGATGGTACAATGGATGTATATGACTGTAGTAATATCCTGTATTATTATGAGTGAGTGTGTGTGTGTGTTGTATTACGATGTACAGTTTAAATGTGAATGAAGAAAATGTGAATGTAATTATTATTGTTATAATTATTACTATATTATTATTATTATTGTTGTTATTATTATTATTCTTTATTATTATTATTATTACACCTACTATTATTATTACCGGTACTTATATAAATACTACTACTACTACTACTACTACTACTACTACTACTACTACTACTACTACTACTTTCTACTACTTTCTACTACTTTCTACTACTTTCTACTACTACTACTATTATTATTATTAATATTATTTAAAGTGTGTGAAATATGTAAGCGCCCCAGATTCCGCGCGTGTCTTCCCGCGCATCCTTGGGTTCAGACGCGATCAGAAGGCGCGTTTTTTTAGTCCACCGCAACATATTTTGCTGGACTATTAGCTAAGCCGATTCTTAACCCGTTCACTAGCAATTTTTGTTTTTGTTTTTTGTTTTTTGTTTTTTTGGTGTATATATATTTATTGACTTTATTTGTTTTTAGAGTGAGAACGGAGAAATGGATAGGCGGCGAGCAGGGAGGTTTTAGGAAGGGAAGAGGATGTGTAGATCAGATTTTTACCCTGAATTGTGTTGTGGAGAAGTATCTGGAGAAGAAACAAAAGGTGTATGTTGCCTTTATGGACTTGGAGAAGGCCTATGACAGAGTGGATAGAGAAGGTTTGTGGAAAGTACTTAGAATATACGGAGTAGAGGGCAAGTTGCTGAAAGCAGTGAAGAGCATGTATGAGGGTGCAAAGGCGGCAGTACGTGTGGAGAGTGAGCAGAGCGAGTTCTTTGACCTGAATGTTGGTTTGAAACAGGGGTGTGTGATGTCCCCGTGGTTGTTTACTGTATATATGGATGGAGTCATGAAAGAAATACTATCAAGAGCAGTGAATGTTGGTGTATCGCTGAAAAGGGAGGGAATTGAGTGGAAGCTACCTATACTGCTGTTTGCGGATGATACAGTTCTGATGAGTGATAATGAATGGGAGTTGCAGGGTCTGGTAAATGAGTTTGGAACAGTGTGGCGAAAAACGGAATTTGAAGGTAAATACGGGGAAGAGCAAGGTTATGGTCTTCGAAAGGGGTGAAGTCACAGAGTGTGAGGTGAAGCTGAACGGTCAGGCTATGGAGATCGTCAACTCTTTTAAGTATCTGGGCAGTGTGTTGAGTAAAGATGGGACTATGGATGAAGAGGTGCGGGAGAGGGTACAACAGGGGAAGAGGGTTGTAGGAACGCTAAAAGCAGTAACAAGAAATAGGGTGGTCAGTATGGAAGTGAAGAAAGTCCTTGCATGACAGTGTGGTAATCCCGACACTGACTTACGGAAGCGAAGCATGGACGTTGGTTGAGAGACTCAGACCAAGAGTGAGAGCAGTGGAAATGAATTACTTAAGGAGTGCGTGCGGAGTTACATGGAGGGATAGACAGACTAATGAGGAAGTAAGAAGGAGGTGTGGTGTGGAGGTAGATGTGCTGGAAAGTGTGAAAAGGAACAACTTGAGATGGTTCGGCCATATGGAACGTATGGAAAGCGAGAGAATGACTAAGAGGGTGTACGAGAGCGAGGTGGAGGGACAGAGGGGGAGAGGTAGACCGAATATGAGGTGGAAGGATGGAGTGAGGAAGTACATGAACGAAGGCGGTGCTGGTTGGGGGGAGGGGCGTCGACTGACTGGGGACAGAGGTGCATGGGGGCGGTTCGTTCGTGGCCACCCCTTCGGGGATCACGGCGTCAGGCAATAGATAGATAGATAGATAGATTTGTTTTAGTTTCCTTGCTAAACTTCCATCAAGCTTAAAAACACACCCTCTAAACTCCTCTTCCAGATAAATTTGTACATTTTTCGGTAGAAAAATGTCGCAGCCGAAGGCCGGTTCCTCTTATAATTACAGGCTCGCTATCGCTCGCTAGGTAAAAAGTCGACACCTAAATGGCACGATAGGTCTTAAAATTGATAACGAAATGGAGCTAAAAGGTGTTAACATCGCCAAGCTAATGAGCCGAATGTTTTAATATCTGAAAACTAATGGGGCTAAACGCGAGGGAGAAGGGGGTCCAGAAAAACGACCCATCTCCCCTTAACTCATTCAGTAGCAGATTTTTTTTTTTTTTTTTTTTTTTACTTGATTTCAGCCACATGAAGGACGGTTTATGAAACTTGGTCTTAACATGATGCAGATACATGTAGTTTTGTAGTTTTCCATTAAATATCGAGAAATGAACTGATTCAATTTATCGTCAGCTGAAGAAAATAGGATTTAGTGCAGGATATATATACTTTGGTCTTTATATATACGTTCTATAAGGTCGAGAATAGAATAATACCCACTTGTTTTATCTTTTGCAGGGTATATTACTGTATTTTGGTCTTGCAGGGTATATACTGTATTTTGGCCTTTATGTATACGTTCTATAAGGTCGATAATAGCATATAACCCCAGTGTTTGATAATATGTAGTATATATTGTACTTTGGTCTTTATGTATACGTTCTATAAGGTCGAGAATAGAATCATACCCCGTTGTTTGATCATTAGCCCATACTGTACCAGGGACGTCCCTTTTATCATATTCTGGCAAATACTAGATGGTTTTATTCAGCCTAGGAAGGACCTCTAGTAATAATAAGGCTTTAAACTATCTCCACCAACCTTTTTAACTACCACAAATCCTTCCTAAGCTGCAAAATATCGGTTTAGGGTACCACAATGCCGTCCACTTGAAAGGACTGCCCCCTATAGAGGATCTCTACTGGGTGCTTTGCCAACCTTGTACACTGGGGCAAAAATGGTCCTTATACTCAGATTAAAGGGGGGGGCGGGTTGTTTTGCTAGCCCCCCCTTCTCCCTCCTGTTTAGCCCCATTAGTTTTGAGATTTTAAGATGTGCGGCCCATTAGTTTGGTGATTTTAACAACTTTCGCCCTATTTCGTTGTCAATTTAAAGACCTTTCGTGCCATTTAGGTGTCGATATTTTCCTGGCGAGCGATAGCGAGCCTGTAATTTTAGAAGGAACCGGCCATTTTTCTACCGAAAAATGTACAAATTTATCTGGAAGGGGGATTTAGGAGGCGTTTTTAAAGCTTGATTAAATCGATAGGAAAAAGTTATCCTCAAGTCATGTTTCTTCGTGACTACGCTCTTTATAGTATTTAACTTTATTTAACCCTTTCAGTTCCGGTGGCGATGATTAGACAATATTATTCAGCTTAGGAACGACCTCTAGCAATAATAAACCTTTACACTATCTCAGCCTGGCCTTGTAACTTGCAGAGATTCTTCCTAAGCTGCATTATATTATCGTCTACATATAGTTAGAATGCAATATAACACACGTCGCTGGTACTGAAAGGGTTAACCCTTTGGGTGTAGTAACTTACTCCCTTTCAAAGTTAGTTAAATGTTAGTTATCATATTTTAGTTAACACATTTAAACCTTATGTTTTATTATATTGTCCGGGTTTCTATATTGTTTTAGGTATCCTATCTACCCTTTCAAAGTTAGTTAAATGCTAATTATCATAATTTATTTCTCATAATTTAACCTTCTTTTTATATTATTTTCCGGTTTTCAATATTGTTTTGGGCATGGGTACTTGCTCCCTTTCAATGAGTATCCCTTTCAAACCCCCCCTCGCCCTTTTCACCACCCATGCCTTATTCTATTTAAGTCCCCCATTCAGGCAACCCCTACCCGTTTTCGTTATCAATGCCGATTTTCAATAACGTGACCTTCCCAGAGACGCTTTCAATATCCCATTCTTAAGGGGAGATTTTCACTTAAGGGATTCTTTTAAGGGGAGGTATTTAGTTTGTTCCCTACGTTTTCATCAAGCTTAAAATTACACCCCCTAGACCCCCTTTCAAGATAAATTTGTACATTTTTCGGTAGAAAAAATTTCCCGGCCAGAGGCCGGTTGCTCTTAAATTACAGGCTCGCTATCGCTCGCCAGGAAAAAATCGACACCTTAATGGCACGAAAGGTCTTAAAATTGAAAGAAATGGGGCAAAATGTCTTAAAATTTCAAAAATACTAGGGCGAACGTATTAAAACATGTAATCTGAAAAAGCAATGGGGCTAAACATGAGGGAGAAAGAGGTTCCGAAAAAAATCCTCCAGGTGGAAATCTCCCCTTAAGCTTTCTTCCTCGTGTTTAGCCCCATTAGTTTTAAGATGTTATGCCATTTGCACCATTAGTTTGTCGATTTAAAAGACTTTTCCCCAATTTATGTCAATTTTAAGACCTTTCGTGTCGATTTTTTTCCTGGCGAGTTATAAGCGAGCCTGTAAGGACCATATGCTTTCATTCATTGAGTCAAGTGCATTGGGGTTTGTAATGAAGGATTGGTGTTAAGAACGGGGTGTGTTCCTGAATTTATCTCCCATCATTCTCCAACCGGGGAGATTTCCACTTGAGGGATTTTTGTCTGGACCCGTTTCTCCCTCATGTTTAGCCCCATTGCTTTTGAGATTTTAAGACGTTTGCCCTAGTAATTTTGATATTTTAAGACATTTTGCCCCATTTCTGTCAATTTTAAGACCTTTCGTGCCATTAAGGTGTCGATTTTTTCCTGGCGAGCGACAGCGAGCCTGTAATTTAAGAGCAACCGGCCTCCGGCCGGGACATTTTTCTACCGAAAAATGTACAAATTTATCTTGAAAGGGGGTCTAGGGGGTGTAATTTTAAGCTTGATGAAAACTTAGGGAACAAACTAAATATCTCCCCTTAACCCTATGAAGATTGTGCCGCATTTTGACATTATATTCTGGCTATCATTAGACGATAGTATACAGTTTTAAAGGGATCTGTGGGGTAAAAACTATATCTCATTTAACCCTCTGCCTTCCATATTATATCCTTCCTAATCTGAATATAATTGTATAATTATAGCCGAAAAACAGAAAAAAAATGCGTATTGAATCTTGAAAGGGTTAAGCTTTCCTCCAACACTTCCTATGGTTATATCCACCCTCCTCAGCACTCTTCCACCTCCTCCACCCTTCCCTCCACTATTCCACCACTCTACTATGGTTATATCCACCCTCCTCAGCACTCTTCCACCTCCTCCACCCTTCCCTCCACTATTCCACCACTCTACTATGGTTATATCCACCCTCCTCAGCACTCTTCCACCTCCTCCACCCTTCCCTCCACTATTCCACCACTCTACTATGGTTATACCCA
>CM064548.1:8472997-8475497 GCA_032716605.1 Paralithodes platypus | reverse complement strand
ACGTCTTCCTTCTTCTTCTCCACCCTTCCCTTCTTCTCCACCCCTTCCCTTCTTCTCCACCCCTTCCCTTCTTCTCCACCCCTTCCCTTCTTTTCTCCACTCTTTCACACCCCTACCACCACAACTTACACGCATTGAGGAGAGGAGGACAACAGGAAGAGAAGGAGGAGAAGGAGAGGAGGAGGAGAGGAAGACAACAGGAGGAGGAGGAGGAGAGGGGAAGACAATAGTAGTAGTAGTAGGAGGAGGAGGAGGAGGAGGAGGACAACAACAGAAGGAGGAGAGAAGGGTGGGAGGGGGCCCCACCCTTCTCTCCTCCTTCTGTTGTCCTCCTCCTCCTCCTCCTACTACTACTACTATTGTCTTCCCCTCTCCTCCTCCTCCTCCTGTTGTCTTCCTCTCCTCCTCCTCCTCTCCTTCTCCTCCTCCTCCTCCTGTTGTCCTCCTCTCCTCAATGCGTGTAAGTTGTGGTGGTAGGGGTGTGAATTAAAAGAAGGCTAATGTGTCTGTGATTACCCGCTCCTTACTAACAGAGAGAGAGAGAGAGAGAGAGCGAGAGCGAGAGAGGGAGAGGGAGGGAGGGTAGGAGAGGGAGAGGGACGGGGAAAATGTAAATAGAGAGAGAAAGGAGGTGGGAAGGAAATGGTAGTAGTAGTAGAGAGAGAGAGAGAGAGGGGCGGGGAGAAAAGTAAAGAGAGAGAGAGAGAGAGAGAGAGTATATAGAGTAAAGTAAAGAGAGATAGAGAGAGACACAGAGTATAGAGTAGAGGTGGAGTCAGTCCCCAGTATCGTAAACACAAGCCTCAACACTTCACGACCCTCGTAATCGTTTATAATTTGTTCCCCTGGTGCCTCGTTGACATTCTGGTGGGGAGTGGGAGTTGGGGGGGGGGGGGGGGAGGAGTAGGGATTATGGGTGTGGGGGAGTGAGGAGTGGGGGGGAGTGGTAGTAGGGATTGGGGGTTAGTTGGAGAATGGGGGTTGGGGGGGGAGTGGTAGTAGGATTTTGGGGTTAGGGGGGAGTGATGTTTGGGATGGGGAGTGGGGGTTTGGGGGGATAGGGAGTGGGGGTTTGGGGGGATAGGGGAGGGGGGAGTGGTAGTAGGGAGTGGGTGTTAGGAGCAGTGAGATTAGGGTTGGGGAGGGGGGTTGGGGGAGTGGTAGTAGGGATTATGGGGGAGTGAAGTTGGGGTTGGGGAGTGGTAGTAGGAATTTGCGGAGTGAGGTTTGTGATTGGGGAGTTAGGGTAGGGATTGGGGGCGTGAGGTAGGTATTTAGGGAGTGAGGGTAGGAAGTGGGGTTGTTGGTTAGGGATTTGAGGAGTGGTAGTAGGGATGGGGGAGTGAGGTAGGGAGTTGGGGCGTTAGTGTGTGTGGGAGTGGTAGTAGGGATGGAGGGAGTGGGGTAGGGAATTGGGGGAGTGGGTTAGTGAGAGAGAGAGAGAGAGAGAGAGAGGAAAAAGTGAGAGGGGAAGAGGAAGTAGGAGATACGGATAATAGGAAGAGAGAGAGAGAGAGAGAGATTTTAGAGAGAGAAAGAGAAAGAGAGAGAGAGCGAGAGATTGATTAGCATAAACCCCTTCCCATACCCCAGCAAAGCGAAGATGGGTGTATCAGAAACGTCTTAAATAGTTGGCGAAGAGGTCAGTTGAAATGGCTGAGACAGGAATGCCTTAAGTAAAAATCGGTGTTGAGGTATGGCGATTGAAGGAGAGAGAGAGAGAGAGTACAAAGGAGTACAAAGGAAATCAAGCAACAACAGATCTAGTGACCCTTCTAGGTTGCTTGTCCTCCAAAACACTGAGGATCAAGTGTCCAAACAGTGGTTTAGAGTGGGTAAGGGAACATTGGAAAGGGAATTACTGCCCTGGAACTAATGTCCGTGTCAGGATTAGGAAGTTAGTAGGGGACAGATTGGTTAGTAACTGAGGGGGGGATAAAATAAAGTTATTCATTTACAAACGCAGTCAGTCGCGGGTTTGATGCGAGATATTTGTCTAGGCGGAGTTTAAATGAATCAACGGTGATGCAGTCTATAACGTTTCGGGGAAGCCCATTCCACAAGTGGACAACTCGATTGAAGAAGAAATTCTTAGATTCGTGTGAGTTAAAAGATTTACCAATAATTTTGCAACCGTTTCCCCGCGTGTAATTAGATTGGTCGATAGTGAAGTACTTACTACAGTTCATATTGTCGATGCCTTTGATGATTTTGAACACTTGAATTAAGTCACCTCTTAATCTGCGCGGGGTTAAAGGAAATAGATTTAATTCTCTAAGACGCTCTTCGTATGGTTTTGTTCTTTAGGCTAGGTATCATTTTGGTAACTCTACGTTGAACTCGTTCTAGCTTGTTTATATCTTTTTGGTAATAAGGGCACCAGGATTGAACGCAGTATTCCAGAAGAGGGCGGACTATGCAATTGTAAAGGGTTAGGATAATTCTTTGGATTTATGCTCAAATGACCTGCCTATAAAGCCAATTTATTTTTGTTTGCCTT
>CM064548.1:8453321-8472897 GCA_032716605.1 Paralithodes platypus | reverse complement strand
TGGGAGAGTGTGGTGATAGTGTTAAGTAAGTAGGAGGAGAGTGAGTGGAAGCGAGAGGTTGCTAGGCGTTGAGTGAGAGAGGTGGCAGAATGAGTGGGAGAGGTTGATAAATCACGGCAGAGGGGGATATACACGAGGGTAATGGATATACTGTATTAAGCCGGTTTGCACACGGAGCGCTACTCTTTCACTCCACATTGTCAACTCCACATTTTCACTCCACATTTATCCTCAAACACTGGTCTGGCAGATTATGAGGTCAACATTTGCCAATATTTCGGTTCACCTTAAATTCAATCTATCATCCAGTCTAGTTTCCGATACCAGTTGCAAATGAGTCCAGAAATGTTGCCAGAAAATGTTGATCATCGAAGTTGGCTGTTAAAAGCTCTCGTGGTGGTGATACCGGCTTTTGCGCAAGTGGGACAGAGAGCGGGTGCGGGTTGTTACAGGGTGAGGTTTTTAGATGATTCCCTTTTTTTAGACTTACCATTCAAGCTTAAAATTACTCCCCCTTGACCCCCTGTTAAAGATAATTTGTACATTTTTCGGTAGAAAAATGTCCCGGCCGAAGGCCGCGATTGCCCTTAAAAAAAACAACGGGCTCGCTATCGCTCAGCCAGAAAAAAATCGGACACCTAAATGGCCACGAATGGTCTAAAAGTGATAGATATTTAGATAGAAATGGGGCGAGGGTTCATTAAAATCGCCAAACTAATGGGTTGGCGAACGTCTTAAAATCTCAAAACGCAATGGGGCTAAACATGAGGGGAGAAAGAGGGGTGCAGAAAAAAATCCTCCAGGTGGAAATCTCCCCTTTAAAGAGGACAGTGCTGTAGCGGCCTAGATTATAAAGAGCACTGTGGCGCTGTGGAGGGTAGAAGAAGATGAGGTACGGTAATCATGTTAGCGAGAGTGGAGGCCTTATACTCAACCAGTAGAAACAGTTCAACCAGCGGATCTCAACCAGTGCCAATTCAACCAACACTGTTAGCTTAGATTAGGTTAGCCATATGTTAGCACTGTTAGGCCCGGCCGCTATATACAGTTTTTATTTCCCTATGTGGAATGAGGGAGACACAATAAAGGCAAAAACTACCTGTTAACGAGTGGCCTCCCCCAGAGTTCAAAGAGTGACAGGGCCAAAATCAAGGAATTTTCGAGCCAAAAATGCCTGGGTCACACGGAGTTTGCAGCAATTCAAGTCATAGGATGAGGAAAAGTTGCAGGCAAAGCAAGCGACGCAGCACAGTTATTCAAATTAGAGTAGGCTTGCGCTGCCCTGCGTTTTAATGTGCTCACTCGAATTCGAAATAAGTATCGCAAGCTCTGTTCTGTTTCACCAGTGTTCCCTGCGACTCAATGTGATTCGGGCCTTCAGGTGGTGTCACACGAGCGATTTTCCCGTCAATTTTTACGAGCAATTGTATTCTGGCAAGCTTAAAATTTCAGTTATATCAGAATTCAGCCACCTAACATAATCTACCATCAGTCTAGTTTCTGATGCCAAGGTGAAAAAGCCTCAAAATATCACGAGAACAAATTTGCTCATCGAAAATTGCCGGAAAAAGCGCTTGTGTGACACTGACCTTATAGTTGGCCCTGGTTGTGATAGGCAGATTGAACTGAACGGAAAAAGGAATGTATTTTTAGGAAGAAAGGGAAGATGGAATTTATTGAAGGAGAGAACTAAATTAAAGGAAGACTGAATGGAAAAGGGAATTCATTGAAGGAAGAAAGGGAAAGATGGAATCAGATGGAATGTATTGAAGGTGCGAAAAAGGGGAGAATGAACGGGAATGGGAATTAATTGGTTCAAAGGAAAAAGAGTGTCATTACAGGGAAGTCGTCTAATGATAGCCAGAAGAAACCATCAAAATGCATCGTCATAATCCTCAAAGGGTTAAATAAAGAGAGTGTCCATTTCCGGGAGGGCAAGGAAAAAAGAGAATGTAGCGAGTTGAGCGACAAGGGAACGTGTGTTGTCAAAATACAGGAGTGAGGAATGATGAGAGAGAGATTGCAACACGGGGCACTAAAAACAACAACACCAGGACACGAGATCAAGAGCCTGAAGAGGATGTTAGTAGGTAGGTAAGTGGGTGGGTAGGTAGGGAGGCAGGTAGGTAGGGAGGCAGGTAGGTTGGTAGGTAGGTAGGTAGGTAGGTAGGAAGGCAGGTAGGCAGGTAGGAAGGGAGGGAGGGAGGGAGGTAGGTAGGTTGGTTGGTTGGCTGGTTGGTTGGTTGGTAGGTAGGTAGGTAGGTAGGCAGGCAGGGAGGGAGGGAGGGAGGTTGGTTGGTTGGTTGGTTGGTAGGTAGATAGGGAGGTTGGTTGGTTGGTTGGTAGGTAGATAGGTTGGTTGGTTGGTAGGTAGGTGAGTAAGTAGGTTGGTTGGTAGGTAAGTAGGAGGGGAGGAAAGTAAAAAGGTCAGACAGAGAAGGGGGAGGAGAAGAAAAATATAGATGTGTGTTTGTGGGAAAGAGGGGGGTGGGGGAGGGGAGTGAAAGATGGAAAGAAGGGGTGGGGTGGGGGGGAGTGAGAGTTGGAGAGAGTAACATAAAATGGTGGTTATTCTTGTTCCATGTCCATTCTGAGAGAGAGAGAGAGCGAGAGAGACAGACAGACTAGATAATGAGAGAGAGAAAGACAGACATACAGAGAGATAAAAGTGTCCTAGGAAATCATAATGTACCAACTTACTTTTACCTCTACGAGTGGAAAGGGGGAAGTACGGAATGGGCACCAGAGGCTGAAGTACCTGTAGTTAAGGGGTAGTACGGAAAATGGTGCAAAGAGGAGGAGCAGTAGCTAGATTAGTAAACGATAGGAGAGAAAACAAAGTAGGATACTGTATATATACCAATTTTTTTATCAAAGACATACTTGGTTGCCGAGACATGACTTACTAGGGCCGACTGTACAACGGACAACATAACATCGGGTATCACAGCAAGGGTTATTATGTCGAATGATTATTGCCATTGTTAACGGGGACATAGTAACAGACAGCCATCGTAACAGTAACTGACATGACCAACAGTGGACCTGATAAACGAGGACATCGTAACAGGACAGCCATCGTGACCATGATAGTAAACTATTACCGGTATAGGACACCACCCGCATCCCTTCCTCTCGTTGTTCACGCAACTAACAGGACTACCGGGGGGGGGGGGGGGGGGGGGGGGTGGGGGACGCTGGATACATTTACCGGTGGGGGGCTGGTGGGAAAGGGGGGGGGGGGGGGGGGGGCTGATCCTTTTCATTTGCAGCCATCGTGAACACAAAAGTTAGCGTAGGTTATGGAGTATGGAGGAAGGGGGGGGGGGGGGGGGGAGATTGAAAGTAAACCGTTTTAGTTGAGTGTTGTGTTGTGGTGGTGGTGGTGTTGTGATACCGTATATGGGAAAGGGGGTGCCAAGGGGGTTCACACACGTGAACAAGGAGAAGAGACTCAGGCCCTGTTTCGAGGCATATTGCCAAATGTAAAGATCCTTCAGGAGCTCCAGCAAACCCTATTAGGTTCCCCACTAACTCTGGCAGTAATCCCACCAGCACTTCAAGTTAAAAAGGAGGAGCTTCAACGTCTCGTGAGTCGCCTGATACACATCGATGCCCACTCAGCTCTGGCCCTGCTCAAGAACTGTTTCTCCATCCCAAAACTCCAATACCTCCTGCGCACATCGATGACTTACACGAACAATGGTGGCCTCCAAGAATTAGACAGCATAATCCGAGAAGAAGCAGTGACCAGCATTACCAACGTGGAATTTAAAGAAACGGGCCTGCGACACAAGCCACCCTTCCTGTCCTCGGGGGCTTGGGCATACGGAGAGCCTCGGATATTGCCTCCACAGCCTTTATCTCTTCCCTCATCGCGACCAACGACCTTGTAGTATCCATCCTTTCTTCTCAACCCGGATAAAAATGGGGGACCGTAACAGCAGCGATTAACCCCTGGAAGGGAAGTACAGGAGTAGAGGAGGAGCCTCAGGGTACCTCCAGGAGCAAGCAGAAAGCGTGGGATACCATCTCGGCGAAGAAAAACTCAAGAAAATATCCTAACAATGCAGACCAGGTTGCAAAAGCACGCCTCCAGGCAGCCGCCCGTTCGGAGAGTGGCTTGTGGTTACACGCCATCCCCATCCCACCTCTTGGAACTCACTTGGATGCTGAAGCGCTCCGGGTTGCCATCGCGCTCAGAGTGGGTGCGGCAGTTGTCACCCACACACTTGCAAGTGTGGTGGGGGGATGGATGCTTCAAGGTCACCATGCCTTGTCATGTAATTACAACGCAGGCCGCCTGCCAAGACACTCTGCACTAAATGATGTCATAAAACGGGCCCTGCAGAGTGCTAACCGTGCATCAATCCTCGAACCACATGGACTTCACAGAGAAGACGGCAAACGGCCAGATGGGATGACCACTTTCCCTTACAAGAATGGCTGGTGCCTCGTGTGGGATGCCACATGTGTTGACACTTTCTCCACAACCAACATCGCCAGAAACGCCGACGAAGCAGGTGAAGCCGCCCGGATAGCAGAAAATAAAAAGCGAGAAAAATATCAAGCCATCGCCAGAAATCATCAGTTCGAGCCCCTGGCATTCGAAACTTCAGGAGTCTTCGGCCTTACCACCCTTAAGATGGGGAATGAAATAGGCCGTAAAATCAGAGAAGTTTCAGGAGAACCCCGGGAAACCCTCTGGCTCAAGCAAAGACTAGGGATGGCTATCCTCCGGGGCAATGCCACCAGCGTCATGAGCTCAGTCGACCAGGACTGGGTCATGCCACTGTGTGAGGCCCGGGCAGGAGTGGTGTATCCGTAGTCTTTCCACAGTAGGGTAAAACAAAACATAAACTTTATTTGTATGTAACATGTGTGATGCACATAAAATAAAAGGGGATGTGTCGGATGGGGAAAGCCACAGTTGCTCGCGCGTTTGGGGCTAGCAACACGTATTATGAAAAACATGTATCCTCCTTCATTCACTGTCCCCCCTTCACTCACTCAACCCCACAATTTGCCGGAGGATAACAGGTTTTCACAATACGTAGACGGAGGTCTTTTTAAAAACAAAACTTTGTGTGGTTTCATTGTTATTGGTCTGTTTGTCGTCTGATCGAATCAGTACACATAACAAGTGATTTCCATGCTATGTATTTTAACGTACTCATACAACTCTCTCTCTCTCTCTTTCTCACTCTCACTCACTCTCACTCTCTCTCCCTCTCCCAACTTTCTCACCATGTGTCAGGGATCGTCTCTACGTTTCCGTGTTGGACATGGCCTTCCTCTCTCTCCCCTCTCTCAAAGTTCACACACCTCTCCCTCTTGTCCAAACCCCTTTTCACCTTTTAGTCCTTATCCTCTCAATTATCTTCATTATTTTCCCCTTCCATAGATTCGTCCACTTATATTCTGTGATATCCGTTTCTCTCTTTCTTAACACTTCCCGTTAGGGTGTCAAACCTCTCCCACTCACTCCCACTCGTTCCCCTCTCCCCTCTCCCTCCCACTCGTTTCCCTCTCTCCCTCCCACTCGCTCCCCTCTCTCCCCACTCAGCTTCCGCCTCTCTTCGCTCCCCCACAATGGGAGCTAAATAGTGAACCTGCTGGCCTATTGGAGAGCGATTGAGGAGAGAGAGAGAGAGAGACGAGATAGATAGATAGATAGATAGATAGATTAGAGAGAGAGAGAGAGAGAGAGTGTGAGAGAGGGGAAGAGTGAGGTGAGAGTGAATGAGTGACCCTAAAGTTGACAGGTTGAGGATTGGTCGAGGGGAGTATTGTTAGGGGGGGGGGTTAAGGTGTAAATTATTGATATAGTTAGCTATTCGTGTATTTATTGATATAGTTAGCTATTCGTGTATTATTGATAAAGGGGGAAGGTTGTCGTGGTGGTGATAGGTTGGGGCGGGGGGGGGGGGGATTAAGGTGAGATAGGGTATAATGATTTATGATATAGTTAGCTATTCGTGTTATTTATTGATAAAGGGGGAAGGGTTGTCGTGGTGGTGATAGGTGGGGGGGGGGGGGCATTTGTGTTGTTTATGTATTTATACATTTATTTATTCATTAAAAGGGGACAATGGAAGCTAACTAGTTGAACCTGCCTGCCTTGTGATTCGGGGGGGGGAGGGATGCAGGAGGCAGTCAGAGAGTTCATTGCGCTACGGTAGTCTTTACCCTAATAAATTCCCACGTTCCTTCTGAGCGTGTTTAAACATTCTCTAATGGTTAGCCTGAATATACTGTCAAACTGCGACATAATCTTCAAATGGTTAACCCCTTCTTTACCGAGGGTGTATTTTGTGTTATTCTAGCAATATGTAGACGATTTTATGCAGCTTAGAAAGGATTTGTGATAGTTAACCCTCTCAGACATATGACGCGATTTTGAGCCGATTGGGATACTTAAAGCCTTTGTTACCATCAGGGGAATTTAGAAACCTTTAGTTTAGTTACTTCAACCTCTGCAGTTGTCTTTGAGTTAGCTGTGTTGAGCCTATTAGGGATACTTTAAAGCCTTTGTTACCATCAGAGGTATTTAGAAACCTTTAGTTTAGTTACTTCAACCTCTGCAGTTGTCTTTGAGTTAGCTGTGGGCAGAAAACTAATTTTGGAGAGGTAATTATAAGAGTGAGAGAACTCTATTTCTTATTGCTAATCTGGCAACCTCTGCGTCATAAATGCGTGAAAGGGTTAAAAGGGTTGCTTGAGATAGTTTGAAGCCATATTATTGCTAGCGGTCCTTCCTAAGTTGAATAAAATCGTCTAATTGTAGCCAGAATAAAGTGAAGAGGACGGCATCGGTACTGAATTAGTTAAGGGTCATGTGAGTGTTTTTCCTCAATCACTGTTCACTGCATTAAGTTTATCTTGTAGGAGTGTACCAGCTACGTCTGCAGGCCGCTGTACAGTCACTTTAAACAAATCGTCGACCCTTTATGTTTTTCCTTGATTTGGCTGTGAAACTTGATTATCAGTAAATAGTATTATTGTGTTATAGCTGATGTATGGAAAGTTCTATTCATAACACATTTACACATTTACTGGTGGGGGTGGGCGATGGACACATTTATCGGTTGGGGTGGGGGTGGGGAGAGGGGACACATTTAACGGTAGGGGATGGGGGGGGGGGGGAGGGGGACACATTTAACGGTAGGGAATGGGGGGGGGGGGCCGGGGGGCGATCCCTTTTAATTTGCAGCCATTGTGAACAAGTTAGGGTAGGGTATGGAGCATGCTGTGGTGGTGTTGGTGGTGGTGTTAGGGGGGGAAGGGGAGGGGGAGATTGACTGTAAAGCGTGTTAGTTCAGTCTTGTGTTGTGATGGGGTGCTGATACTGTATAGGGGTTTCAGAGTACACTTTTATTATTATTATTATTATTATTATTATTATTATTATTATTATTATCAATATTAGTATTAGTATTATTTTATTTTATTATTGTTTTATTTTTATTGATCCGTGGTGGATGGGACTCGTTAGCCTTGGTCGGCAACTCATCTAGGGGAGACAACCTTATACAAATCCGGGTGGATGGGACTCGTCAGCCTTGGTTGGCAACCTGTCTAGGGGAGTAAACCTGATACAAATCCGTACTGCTTATCTAAGGGTAAGGCAGGTTAGTGGATGGATTAGCCGAACACCACTGTAGAAAAATAGTGCTAACAAGATACACAGAGGGCCTCGGAGTTGGGCGGATCCTAAATTGAGTGGTCAATCCTGTAAGTCCTTCACTAAACTGACGCAGGTTGTCCCTCTCACAGGGAATAGGTCCGCTTGGGGGCATTCTGTGTATGGCCACCCTCGTAAGGGGAGTATGGCGTCCGGCAATTGATAGATAGATAGATAGATCCGTTTCTCATGTGATCGACTCCCTACGCACACAATACCGTACTGTAATCGGTATTTACAATATCAAGATCTGTTCGAGACTTAATTCATATTATTAAACCGTGGTAAGAGCTTTCCCTACGACCATTCCCGACCTAGATTGACCCTTATGCAGATAAGCGATAAGGGTCAATCTGGGTCGGGAAAGGTCGTAGGGAAAACTCTTACCATGGTTTAATAAAATGGTCCTAACCCCTATATTATTAAACCTCAACGATAATAGAGATGAATGGGGCGATGGTGGCAACATCCCCCCCCCCCCCCTCCCCCCGTAGGCATACAGGTAAGTCATCCATCAATTACCGGGCAGGTGTAATCCCATAACCGTTCAGACAGGTCTCCAACAACAACCATCACCACCCGTAGCCAGGGAGAGTTGTGGCTCCAGTCACAGGGGGGCAGGTTTAACCCCTGCTGTACCGACGACGTTTCTTGATTATATTCTAGGAAAATTTAGACGTTTGTGTGCAGTTTAAGAAGGATCTGTGGTAGTCAAAATTGTTGAGTGAGATGGTTGGATGCCTGTTAGTTGCTGGGGGTCCTTTATAAACTGTTAGTTGCTGGGGGCCCTTTATAAACTGTTAGTTGCTGGGGGCCCTTTATAAACTGTTAGTTGCTGGGGGCCCTTTATAAACTGTTAGTTGCTGGGGGCCCTTTATAAACTGTTAGTTGCTGGGGGCCCTTTATAAACTGTTAGTTGCTGGGGGCCCTTTATAAACTGTTAGTTGCTGGGGGCCCTTTATAAACTGTTAGTTGCTGGGGGCCCTTTTAAAATTTGCTGGGGGCCCTTTTTTAAATTTGCTGGGGGCCCTTTTTAAACTTTGCTGGGGGCCCTTTTTAAACTGTTAGTTGCTGGGGGTCCTTTATAAACTGGTAGTTGCTGGGGGTCCTTTATAAACTGTTAGTTGCTGGGGGCCCTTTATAAACTGTTAGTTGCTGGGGGCCCTTTATAAACTGTTAGTTGCTGGGGGCCCTTTATAAACTGTTAGTTGCTGGGGGCCCTTTATAAACTGTTAGTTGCTGGGGGCCCTTTATAAACTGTTAGTTGCTGGGGGCCCTTTATAAACTGTTAGTTGCTGGGGGTCCTTTATAAACTTAACACAGAATAAAGTCAAAAGGACGGCACCGGTAAGGAAGGGATTAAGGGAGAGATGGGTCGTTTTTCTGGACCACTTTCTCCCTCGTGTTTAGGCTAACTCCATTAGTTTTGACATTTTAAGACGTTCGGCCCATTAGTTTGGCGATTTTAACACCTTTAGCTCCATTTCGTTGTCAATTTTAAGACCTATCGTGCCATTTAGGTGTATTTTTTCATCCTGGCGAGTGATACCTAGTCTGTAATTATAAGAGGAACCGCGGAACATTAGAAAAACATGTACACATTTATCTTGAGGGGGGGGGGGGGTCTAGGGGGTGTTCATATAAGTTTGAGGGATATATATAAAAGAAATAGTCACCACGGCGACCATGCCGGGAGCCCGAAATTATATATATATACAGTATATATATATATATATATATATATATATATATATATATATATATATATATATTGTCGGTATAAAACTAACCACGCAAGTGTTGTTTCTGTTCGGTCTCTGTCGAGTCGGCCACCCCCAGCTATGGGGTATGTGCTTACGTATATACACACGTATATACATAATATATAACAAGAATAGACCCCAAAAATAAAATAGGCCCCCCCCAAAATAAATAGATCCCCAAAATAAATAGAACCCCCCAAAATAAAGAGACCCCCCCCCCCTAAAAATAAATAGACCCCCCAAAAATAAATAGACCCAAAAATAAATAGAACCCCCCAAAAATAAATAGACCCAAAAATACCCCCTGACCCCCGAAGCCACAGACGGACGGGACTCGGGTGCAAGGGCTGCAAAATATATCCCGCATATTTAATTCCACTTATTCTGATAAATTATAGATTCCGTTTGTCTGGCTAGCCTTACGCGAGGGGGTAGTCCTTGTTTTTTTTCTCTATGGATTTATATATATATATACCGTATATATTTTTTTTTATTTTTTTAGTTTCCTCGTTAGACCTCCATCAAGCTTGAAAAAACACCCCTAGACCCCCTTTCAAGATAAAATTGTACATATTTCGGTAGAATTTTTTTCCGGCCGAAGGCCGGTTCCTTCTTAAATTACAGGCTTGCTATCGCTCGCCAGGAAAAACTTGACCCCTAAATAGTACGAAAGGTCTTAATGTTGACAAAGAAATTGGGAGAAAAGTCTGAAAATCGCCAAACTAATGGAACGAACGTCATAAAATCTCTAAGCTAATATGCTAAACATGAGGGAGAAGGGTATCCATAAAAAGCGACTACCTCCACCTTAATTCCACTGTTTCTGATCAATTATAGATTCCGTTTGTCTGGCTAGCGTTACGGGAGGGAGTTTTTTTTTTTTTTTTTTTATTCCAGTTTCCCCGCCAGCTTTGGGGTTTTTATTATAAATTTTGGGGTCTGGGAAAGTGAACGCCTCCCTTATTTAACGTATTTCATAATTGTGTGACATATTGTGTTATACATTGTGTGGGCGTATGGGTTATTTGCATATTTTCACCAACCAATACCTACATACATACAGTACATAGGTTATTTTCATATTTTCACCAGCCCAGCAATTAACTTACATATATACCTAACTAATGACATCGATGGAACTAATAAATACCGTACTAATGAGAACCTTAGATAAATCCCTTCTGTTCACATTAACCGGTACAGCGTGGGGATATTACCGGTATAATATAAGATGCCGGTAACACTTAAACATTAGGCTGCCATAGTGCGGGGGGAATATGAACATGATTAATATCCAGTATTCGAGAATGGATAATAAGTCGTAGGCGTGTGCATAAACCTTTAACCGTCTTGGTGGTGTAATGGTTAAGGTGGCAAAAATCTGTGTGTGATAACCCGGGTTCGAATCCTGGTGAATCACGTAATATATGCTTTCATTAATTTCATTGGAGGTGTTTGGTGTTGTGGTGAAATTAATACAAAATAGATTATAATTACTATTATATATATATCTATATATATATATATATATATATATATATAGATATATATATATACAGTATATACGGTACCGTATATACGTATATATATATATATATATATATATATATATATATATATATATATATATATATATATATATATACTGTATATAATCGTGGGTTCGATTCCCGACCAGAAAAAAAAGTGTGTCCTCACTTGTATATGCGCGCTCCCAAACTTAAACCTGTGTATATAAAACAGGTAACAAAACTCTACCCATAAAAGTTAGGTGTGTCTGTGTATCTCTCTCTCTCTCTCGCCCCGTGCATAAATTATCTCGCATGAGGAGGCCTTTATAAGCGGGCTCCGATAAGGGGGGAAATATATTGATTACGGAGGGGGCGGCGCTATCTGCAAAATTATTCACTCAAAACTTCTGCCCAAAACTCTGCTACGTACGGTAACTTTATTTTTTTTTATTTTTATATAGGGGTATATTTTTATTTGTTTTATTCTGACTGGCTCGCTCTCCTTCTCTTTCTGGTTCTCGTTCATTTTATTGTTCATCAATCTATAATATCTCAATATATCTACAGTATATCGTCTGTCTTTCTCTCTCTCTCTCTCTCTCTCTCTCTCTCTCTCTCTCTCTCTCTCTCTCTCTCTCTCTCTCTCTCTCTCTCTCTCTCTCTCTCTCTCTCTCACACACACACTTTTCACGGACTTTCGGTGGCGTACTTACTTTTTCTCCCTGTTTTAAAGTTAGTGAATTTTAATTAATATTTTTGGTGGGGTTGTATTTGACTTTTTTCTTTGAATTCTTGGACGTTCCTTGTTGATTATATAAGCTCATGTGTGTGTGTGTGTATGTGTGTGTGTGTGTGTGTGTGTGTGTGTGTGTGTGTGTGTGTGTGTGTGTGTGTGTGTGAATCCTTAACCCTTACTGTACCGGTGACGTCTTTTTCATTATATTCTGGCAACTGTTAGATGATTATATTAAGTTTAGGAAGGACCTCTAACCATTAAAAGGCTACAAACTATCTCAATGAATTCTTTTAGCTACCACAGATCCTTCCAAAGCTGAATAATATCATCTAATAGTTAACAGCATATAATGCAAAGAGTGTCGCCGGTACAGAGTGGGTTAAGGGGGTTGTGCTTGGTTTATATATATATATATATATATATATATATTATATATATATATATATATATTATATATATATATATATATATATATATTATATATATATATATATATATATACTGTATATATATATAATACTATATGTATATATATAATTATATATATGCATATATATGTATACTGTATATATATATATATATATATATATATATATATACAGTTATAGTATATATTTTTTTTTTTTATTCTTCGTTGGACCACCACTAAGCTTTAAAAAGCATCCTCTAGACCTTTCAAGATAAATTTGAATTCACCTTTAAGAGAATGGTGCGAGGCAATGTGGGGAGGAATCTAAGGTACCGGTACGGTATTTTAATAGACCTCTCTCTCTCTCTCTCTCTCTCTCTCTCTCTCTCTCTCTCTCTCTCTCTCTCTCTCTCTCTCTCTCTCTCTCTCTCTCTCTCTCTCTCTCTCTCTCTCTCTCTCTCTCTCTCTCTCTCTCTCTCTCTCTCTCTCTCTCTCTCTCTCTCTCTCTCTCTCTCTCTCTCTCTCTCTCTCTCTCTCTCTCTACCCCCCCCCCCCCCCAATCAAAACCACGAAAATAGTTTATACACGCTTACAGGACACAAGTTTGAGAAGAAAAATTCCTCCTATTTTTGCTTATAAATAATCTTACGGCCCGGCTTCAATAAGTTATAATGAACTATTGGGATTTCTCTATTGACGTCACGGGAGTATTTTAACACTATCTGGCCCGACGTCTTGGGAGTTATTATGATATTTTGCTTATTATTGAGGATTTTGATTGTTTTTGTCGTTCCGAGCAATGTGTGTTTTTTAGTTTGTTCCCTAGGCTAGCAAAAAAGCATCTCCAATCTTTATTTAAACTAAAGAATGCCCACGCAGACACTGACACACGCACACAGACACACGCGCGCACACACACACACACACACACACACACACACACACACACACACACGAACAAGTGAGTGAATTACACACACACACACACACACACACAATGAAGGTTAAAGATAAATGCACCAGTCATTCCTTATACTTTATTAATAATACAAATATTTACAAACCACAGGTTCCATAATAATAATAATAATAATAATAATAATAATATGATAATAAATATTGTTAATTATGAAAACCTGGCAATAATAAGACGCAAAGACATAGTAGCTTTATATTTTTGTATCAAATATCGAGAAATCAATTGCTAAGGGATTCGATTTACCGCCAGCTGAAATGAAACCGACTATAGTGATGTGGCGTGTGTTTTAGGATTCGAACCAACAGTAGCCCATTTCAACCAGTGCTTCTCAACCTCTCAACCAGTGACACATCAACCATGGCGAGCTAAACCAGTGCCAATTAACTGATCTTAACCCTTTCACCACCATGACGTAATTGGCATCCTATTCTGGTTACCATTAGAGGATTTTCTTTAGTTTATAATCTACGTGTGGGACTCAAAGGGGTAAATACGATCTCAGTAAACCCTCTTCATCACATAGGTCCTTCTTAAACTACATAAAATCGTCTAATTTTAGGCAGAATCAGAGGTAAAAAGGCGTCATGGTGTTGAAAGGGTTAAAGGGGGGGGGGGGGCGTACCGGCATATATTTGCTCATTTATATATTTTTGTATAAATGTTTTTAGTTTCCTCCTTAGACCTCCATCAAGCTATAAAACCTCCCCCCCAAAAAATAAAAAAATAAAATAAAATATATATTAAAAACAAAAATAAAAGACAAGACAATTTGTACATTTATCGGTAGAAATGTCTCGGTCAAAGCCTCATAAATTACAGGCTCGCTTTCGCTCGCCAGGCAAAAATCGACACCTGAATGGTACGAAAGGTCTTAAAATCGCCAAACTACGGGGGCGAACGTCTTAACATTTATCTCGAAGGTGGGTCTTAGGAGTGTTTTTTGAAGCTTGAAGGAGGTCTAGGGAGCAAACGTTCATACCTTTTCCGCATCCTTATATTGGTGTGTCAGAAAATTCGCGTTTGTTGTCAATAACTGTATAGCTTTTTTGTACCCTTTTATATTTGCGTTGTGTGCTAATATGCCTTTTTGTGCCTTGTTATTTTCGCGTTGTGTGCTAATGTGGATTTTTGTACGTTTTTATATTCGCGTTTGTGATAATGTGCTTGTTTTTTTGTACCGGTACCTTCATTTTAATTCGCGTTGTGAGCTAATGTGTCTTTTCTACTTTTTTGTTTTATTTCAACGGGCGGGAATGTGTCAGAAAATACGTCTTTGTTACGTCTGTGTCTGCAAGCTTACTAAAATGTACACACACACACACACACACACACACACACACACACACACACACACACACACACACACACACACACTTCCTCAATACTGAATTTGTACTTTTACCGAAACTTTATGTGTGGCATTCTTTAAGGGGGGTGGTTATTTTGTTTCTGGACCCCCTTCTCCCTCATGTTTATCCCCATTTCACCCCATTTCTTTGTCACTATTAATACCTTCCGTACCATTTAGGTGTCCATTTTTTCGATAGCATGCTTAGCTTTAGTTAGACTTTGATGCACTTTAAGAAGGATATGTGGCAATACAAAGGGTTAAGCCCCTAATAGTGTTCCTACAACCCACCCTTCATTTACATAATATATACAATTATACATAATACTAATTTATACATTATATTCATACCTATTGTTATCCTTATACTTCACTCTTTGTCTACCGGCGATGAACGTTCCGCACTAAACAATAATATTTTATATCTCACAATATTACCTTGATAAAGAAGTAATGAAAGAACTTCCCAAAAAACTAAAAATAAAAATACAAATATACAATAAATTAATATAAAAAAAAAATATATATATACCGGGTATATAATTTATTATATATATATATATATATATATATATATATATATATACTGTATACTGTATATATATACGGTTTATATTTATGGTTTATATATATATATATATATATATATATATATATATATATATATATATATATATATATATATATATATATATATACTGTATAATTATATATACAGTATATATTTAGTTAGTGAATGAGTTAAGAACGTTCTCTAGTATATCCAACATTCTTCCGACTCCTGCAGTTTGTTTCTAGTCTAAATAAAATCGTCTAATAACAGCCAAATTATAATATAGAATGCGTCATGATATCCTGAAAGGATAAATAATCTAATTTATTTATTTCACTCCCAACACCAAACACCTCCCAATGATATTCATGAAAGAATGTGATCCTCCCGAGATTCGAACCTGGGTTACCACATGTTTTGTTTTGTTTTTTTACACACTCTAAAATTAAAAACAAAAAGGTGAAAACTGTGGAGGGTGCCAGAGTATAATTATACATACTATACAATACGTGTAATTTGCATTTATACACAAGTATACGGTATTTAAATATATATATACTTTGTTTTGGTTAATACTAAAACTAGCCTATTCTGCTTCGGAATGACCTCTTCTAATTCATTTTAGGAGTTAAAGTAACACGGTATTGAACACCTTGTATAGAAAATAGATTGTAGGCTGCATAAGTAGATAGATAAATTATAATTATAGTTGGTCAGACGCACACACAGCTAGAAACTAGATATACAAAAATGCTTAGACTGCTAAATGAATAGCTGGCATATTTAAACATTAATGAAGTATCAAATTGACTAGCAAATTAAAAAAAATAAAATAAAGAAAAATTACAATAGACATGAAAATAACAAATTTAAATATACGTCATAAAGTATGGTAATAGAAAGACAGAAATATATTTGGCTAAATTATTGTATTGATACATAATAGAATATATACTATACACATATACTATAATTCAGTAAACAACCAAGTGCCGTTTTCTTCACCCATCTCTGTTGTCTGTTGGTGCCGTTTGTTTCTCCCGTTGCTTACATTTATTGCTTCAGTGGCTTCCATGTATTGCGTCTGTTGCTTTTACTTTCTTCTTATGTTGCTTCTAACCGCTACACGTCAGCTGGTCTGTCTGTTGAATAGATAGAGGCGAATTTGATTGGTTGTTGAATAGATAGAGGCGGATTTAATTGGTTGTTGAATAGATAGAGGCGGATTTGATTGGTTGTTGAATAGATAGAGGCGAATTTAATTGGTTGTTGAATAGATAGAGGCGGATTTGATTGGTTGTTGAATAGATAGAGGCGGATTTGATTGGTTGTTGAATAGATAGAGGCGGATTTGATTGGTTGTTGAATAGATAGAGGCGGATTTAATTGGTTGTTGAATAGATAGAGGCGAATTTGATTGGCTGTTGAATAGATAGAGGCGGATTTAATTGGTTGTTGAATAGATAGAGGCGGATTTAATTGGTTGTTGAATAGATAGAGGCGGATTTGATTGGTTGTTGAATAGATAGAGGCGGATTTGATTGGTTGTTGAATAGATAGAGGCGGATTTAATTGGTTGTTGAATAGATAGAGGCGGATTTGATTGGTTGTTGAATAGATAGAGGCGGATTTAATTGGTTGTTGAATAGATAGAGGCGGATTTGATTGGTTGTTGAATAGATAGAGGCGGATTTAATTGGTTGTTGAATAGATAGAGGCGGATTTAATTGGTTGTTGAATAGATAGAGGCGGATTTGATTGGTTGTTGAATAGATAGAGGCGGATTTGATTGGTTGTTGAATAGATAGAGGCGGATTTAATTGGTTGTTGAATAGATAGAGGCGAATTTGATTGGTTGTTGAATAGATAGAGGCGGATTTAATTGGTTGTTGAATAGATAGAGGCGGATTTGATTGGTTGTTGAATAGATAGAGGCGAATTTGATTGGTTGTTGAATAGATAGAGGCGGATTTAATTGGTTGTTGAATAGATAGAGGCGAATTTGATTGGTTGTTGAATAGATAGAGGCGGATTTAATTGGTTGTTGAATAGATAGAGGCGGATTTGATTGGTTGTTGAATAGATAGAGGCGGATTTAATTGGTTGTTGAATAGATAGAGGCGGATTTAATTGGTTGTTGAATAGATAGAGGCGGATTTGATTGGTTGTTGAATAGATAGAGGCGGATTTAATTGGTTGTTGAATAGATAGAGGCGGATTTGATTGGTTGTTGAATAGATAGAGGCGGATTTGATTGGTTGTTGAATAGATAGAGGCGAATTTGATTGGTTGTTGAATAGATAGAGGCGGATTTAATTGGTTGTTGAATAGATAGAGGCGGATTTGATTGGTTGTTGAATAGATAGAGGCGGATTTAATTGGTTGTTGAATAGATAGAGGCGGATTTGATTGGTTGTTGAATAGATAGAGGCGGATTTGATTGGTTGTTGAATAGATAGAGGCGAATTTGATTGGTTGTTGAATAGATAGAGGCGGATTTAATTGGTTGTTGAATAGATAGAGGCGGATTTAATTGGTTGTTGAATAGATAGAGGCGGATTTAATTGGTTGTTGAATAGATAGAGGCGGATTTAATTAGTTGTTGAATAGATAGAGGCGAATTTGATTGGCTGTTGAATAGATAGAGGCGGATTTAATTGGTTGTTGAATAGATAGAGGCGGATTTAATTGGTTGTTGAATAGATAGAGGCGAATTTAATTGGTTGTTGAATAGATAGAGGCGGATTTAATTGGTTGTTGAATAGATAGAGGCGGATTTGATTGGTTGTTGAATAGATAGAGGCGAATTTGATTGGTTGTTGAATAGATAGAGGCGGATTTAATTGGTTGTTGAATAGATAGAGGCGGATTTGATTGGTTGTTGAATAGATAGAGGCGAATTTGATTGGTTGTTGAATAGATAGAGGCGGATTTAATTGGTTGTTGAATAGATAGAGGCGGATTTAATTGGTTGTTGAATAGATAGAGGCGGATTTAATTGGTTGTTGAATAGATAGAGGCGGATTTAATTGGTTGTTGAATAGATAGAGGCGGATTTAATTGGTTGTTGAATAGATAGAGGCGGATTTAATTGGTTGTTGAATAGATAGAGGCGGATTTAATTGGTTGTTGAATAGATAGAGGCGGATTTAATTAGTTGTTGAATAGATAGAGGCGAATTTGATTGGCTGTTGAATAGATAGAGGCGGATTTAATTGGTTGTTGAATAGATAGAGGCGGATTTAATTGGTTGTTGAATAGATAGAGGCGAATTTGATTGGTTGTTGAATAGATAGAGGCGGATTTAATTGGTTGTTGAATAGATAGAGGCGGATTTAATTGGTTGTTGAATAGATAGAGGCGAATTTGATTGGTTGTTGAATAGATAGAGGCGGATTTAATTGGCTATAACAGCAGTAACAGCAGATGGTTGTAACACCTACTATAGACTTACCAGAGAGTGTCACCGGTTAGAACAGCATAACAGTGACAGCAATGACAGCAGTAACAGCAGCTGGGTGTGACAGCTGACTCTCACGGCGCTGGCTTTGTGGACAGCTGCCGACTCCTCTCCTGTGGGGAGAGGGGGGGGGGGGGGGTGATAAATTATACCAGTTCATTAAGGGGGGTGTCACCTGCCTTTTTTTTTTTTTTTAGCTTTCTCTCCTTTTCTCTCTTTCCCTGGCGCTTATATCCATTCGGCCCCATTCAGCCAACTGTTTTAAGACGTTTATCCCCATCCAGGTGTTGATTTTTTCCTGGCGAGCGATAGCGAACCAGCATTTTATGGACAAATCCGGCTTCGCCGGAGAAATTTTTCTATCGAAAAATTTACAGATTTAGCCTGCTGTCAAAACAAATATATGTATATGTTGGCTCGCTACCGCTCGCCAGGAAAATATTGACACCTGGATGGGGGTAAACGTCTTAAAACAATAGGATGAATGGGGCCGAATGGATACAAGCCAAAGAGAGAGAGGGAGAGAAAGATAAAAAAAAGCGAGGTGGATGGGGTTCAGTTTTTGATTGATTTTGTCCTATATTTATTATTTTGTCTAGTTTCCTCCCGAGACCTCCATCAAACATGAACAAACAACCCCAGGATCCCTCTTCAAGATACAGGTATATTTGTACATTTGTCGGTAGAAAATTCTCACTTACTCACTCTGTCTCTCTCTCTCTCTCTCTCTCTCGCTCTCTCTCTCTCTCTCTCTCTCTCTCTCTCTCTCTCTCTCTCTCTCTCTCTCTCTCTCTCTCTCTCTCTCTCACTCTGTTCTCTCTCTCTCACTCTGTTCTCTCTCTCTCTCTCTCTCTCTCTCTCTCTCTCTCTCTCTCTCTCTCTCTCTCTCTCTCTCTCTCTCTCTCTCTCTCTCTCTCTGTATGGCTTGCTTCCCTCATCACACTCTCACCCCAATGGAATTAATTACACCTCGTTTATTGTACATTGCTTTTTATCCAAAGAGAGAGGGAGAGTCGGATGTATCAAAGGAAAGGTATGTGTGTGTGTGTGTGTGTGTGTGTGTGTGTGTGTGTGTGTGTGTGTGTGTGTGTGATAGAATACTCTCAGCCGGGCTCGAGCCTCGAACCACAAAC
>CM064548.1:8425821-8448321 GCA_032716605.1 Paralithodes platypus | reverse complement strand
GAAAGAAAGAGAGTGCGAGTGTGAGAAAGTCAGAAAGAGAGAGTGAGTGTGTGAACGAGAGAGAGAGAGAGTGAAAGTGTGAGAGAGAAAGAGTGAGAGTGAGAGTGTGAAAAAGAGATAGAGTGAGAGTTTGAGAAAGAGAGAGAATGAGAGTGTGAGGAAGAGAGAGGGAGAGAGTGTGTGGTAGAGCTCATACCTCCGCCTACGCTAGTGGAGGCATGCGCTCTACCAATCACCTTCTAATTTGAATCACATCTTTCTTGTTGCATATCCTATATGCCAACCAAGTTTAGTGAAAATCGGTTCATAATTTTTTGAGATATCTTGTTGTCTAGTATAGTGCCATGTTAGCGCCGGTGCCGAGTGGTCCTGTGTTGTGTGTTGTGTGTTCTGTGTTCTATGTTCTGTGTTCTATGTTCTGTGTTCTATGTTCTGTTGTATTGGTTTGGGTTTTACTGATACTGTCTTGTTCTGTTGGATTCTGGTGTGTAAGTTTGTGTGTTGTAGCGTATCGTGTTTTGTGGATTCTGCAGTATTTTGGTGTATTGTGTTTTAGTCTTGTGTGCTCTATTGTGGTCTAGTGTGTTGTGTTAAAGTGTGTGGTATCGTATCGTGATGTGTTAGAGTGTGTGGTATTGTATTGTGTCGTGTGGTGCGATACAAACAATTCATCCAGTGCCATACCTAGGAGAGTCGTAGTCTAGTATGGTGCCATCCCGGTGCCATGTGAGTGCCGGTGCCGACTGGTCCTGGCTATTGTATTTGGGTGTATTGTGGTGTGATACAAACAATACAACCAGTGCCATACCTAGGAGAGTCGTAGTCTAGTATGGTGCCATCCCGGTGCCATGTGAGTGCCGGTGCCGACTGGTCCTGGCTATTGTATTTGGGTGTATTGTGGTGTGATACAAACAATACAACCAGTGCCATACCTAGGAGAGTCGTAGTCTAGTATGGTGCCATCCCGGTGCCATGTGAGTGCCGGTGCCGACTGGTCCTGGCTATTGTATTTGGGTGTATTGTGGTGTGATACAAACAATACAAGCAGTGCCATACCTAGGAGAGTCGTAGTCCAGTATAGTGCCATCCCGGTGCCATGTGAGTGCCGGTGCCGACTGGTCCTGGCTATTGTATTTGGGTGTATTGTGGTGTGATACAAACAATACAAGCAGTGCCATACCTAGGAGAGTCGTAGTCAAGTATAGTGCCATCCCGGTGCCATGTGAGTGCCGGTGCCGACTGGTCCTGCGCCTTCACCTCACACCGCAGTCTTATGGTGGACCCCTCCTGAATAAACAGCTCCCGGGGCCCCTCAATCTTGGCTGCTTGTTCTGTGGGGGCCCAAGAGAGATAGATTATAGGTAGTGCCGACGAAGGTGACAATAATCTAGATCCCTGACCTCCTAAATTGTATATAATCGTCTAATGATAGCCAGAATATACTCACGATGCGTTTTTACCCTTATAATTCCCACAGATCCTTCAAAAAATTTCTAAAATCGTCTAATGATAACTATAATTAACTCAAAATGCGTCATAATCCTTAAGGTGTTAGAAATATATAAATGCGTAGATGCGAACTAGAAACGAGTCACATTTGGAGAACAAAATTCTAGTCTCGAACAACAACAGAAGAACATGTATAATGAAAAGAAAACAAAGGGTGTAGACAAACAACAAGAAGAAACAAAAGAGAGTGAAACAAGAATTGGAAAAATACTCTGTATATGTTAGCAAGATAAACAAGCTAAATTGTGGATGTTACCCCTTTGAAGAATACCACGTATTTTGACAGTTTTATTCTGGCTATCATTAGACGACTCTATACAGCTTAGGAAGGATCTGTGGGCATGATAAGGGTAAATACTATCTAATTTGACCCTCTAACTTCCATATACCGTTCCTAATCTCAATACAATCGTTTAATAATTATATAATAGCCAGAAAACAAAAAAGAAATGCGTAATCGGATCTTGAAACGATTAACAAGACAAACAAGCTAAATTGTACATGTTAACAAGAGAAACGAGCTAAATTGTACATGTTAACAAGATAAACGAGCTAAATTGTGATAATATCAGAAACAAGCTACACTAAGAAGAAAAAGCAATGTAGATGTTAGCGTGAGAGACAATATACACTGGCACCAGACGGCGTAGGTGTCAAGGGGGGATGGGTCACTTTTTTTTCTTTTTCATATATCCATTATTTTTTCTAGTTTCCTTCCTAGACCTTCCTCAAACTTAGAAAAACACCCCCTAGACCCCCCTCAAGATAAATTTGTAAATTTTTCGGTAGAAAATTGTCTCGGCCGAAGGCCGTTTCCTCCTTAATTACAGGCTCGCTATCGCTCTCCAGGATAAAATCGACACCTAAATGACACGAACAGTCATAATATTGAAAATAAATTGGGCGAAAGGTCTTAAAATCGCCAAACTAAAAAACAAAATGTAGATCTTAGCGTGAGAAACAATATAGGCCTACACTGGAACCAGACGGCGTAGGTATTAAGAAGTGAAGCAGGCTACTCGGGAAAAAACATTGGTTGCAGCTTTTAACCCATTCAGTATCGGTGCTGTTATATCGAGCCTGTAATTTAAGAAGAACCGGCCTTAGGCAGGGAAATTTTTCTATCGAAAAATGTACAAATATATCCTGAAGGAGAGTCTTGGGAGGGGGGGGGGGGGGGGGTAAGCTTGATGGAGGTCTAGGTAGGAAACTTAAACAAATATAGATTATAAAGTTTAGAGAGGAAACTATAATAATAATAAAAACAAATATAAATGATGGAATAAATAGGCCCCTCCCCCCTTATAAGAATCGAAATAATATACCCCCTGAACAATAGACTGCCCAGATGTTAACCAGTGCAGCAAGATACCGGGTACTGTGGACAAACAATAATTGGGTGCCGCGGTTGTTTAAAGGGGGGGGGGGGGGGCGATGTGCTCTATTTATTGGCTCATCTAGTTATCTTTTTATTAGTGTTATAGTGTCCTCCCTAAACGTCAATCAAGCTTAACCCCTTCCGTAGCGGCGACGTCCTTTTAACTTTATCCTGGCTAGTGTTAGACGATAGTATGCAGCTTAACCCCTTCTGTACCGGCAACGTCTTGTTCATATTATTCTAGCTCTAATTAGACCACTTTGGGCAGTTTAAGAAGGATCTGTGGTAGTAAAAAGGGTTAAGGGAGATAGTTTGAAGCCTGTTGATTGCTGGAGACCCTTTTAAAACTGACTACATATTTCTAATAGTAGCCAGAATAAAGTTAAAAGGACGCCGTTCGTACGGAAGGGGTTAAAAAGGGCCTCCAGCAATTAACAGGCTTCGAACTATCTCACTTAACCCTTTTTACTACCTGCACCAAATCGTCTGAATATAGCTAGGATATAATCAAAGAGACGTCGACGGTACACAAGAGACGTCGACGGTACACAAGAGACGTCGACGGTACACAAGAGACGTCGACGGTACACAAGAGACGTCGACGGTACACAAGAGACGTCGACGGTACACAAGAGACGTCGACGGTACAAAGAGACGTCGACGGTACACAAGAGACGTCGACGGTACACAAGAGACGTCGACGGTACACAAGAGACGTCGACGGTACAAAGAGACGTCGACGGTACAAAGAGACGTCGACGGTACACAAGAGACGTCGACGGTACGGAAGGAGTTAAAGGGGGATGGCCGTATTTATTGGCTCATTTATTTATATTGTTGTTATTTTTACAGTTCCTCCCTAAACTTCATTCAAGCTAAGGAAACACCCCACAAGACAGGCCTTCAAGATAAATGTGTACACTATTTTTAAATATCCCCGGTTCCTTTTAAATTACAGACTCGCTATCGCTCGTCAGGAAGAAATTGTGTGTGTGTGTGTGTGTGGGTGTGGGTGTGTGGGTGTGGGTGTGTGGGTGTGTTGTGTGTGTTATGTGGCCAACTGTACACACATGCAACACCAGGTTCAAAGGCCCACTGTGAAAGCTGGCAGGGGCTTACCGCAGACTTTCATGTCATTCTGAAGCCGGTATCACACGAGCACTTCTATAGTCAACATTCGATGATCAACATTTGTCTGGCAACATTTCTGGAATATTTTGCAACGGTATTGGAAACTAGACTGATGGTAAATGAACTTAGGCAACCGAAATATTTGATATGTTGACCCCAGTGTTGAGGATAAATGTTGAGTGAAAAAGCGCTCGTGTGATACCGGCTTTACCCGCACGTCTCCCAACCTCTTCTGCAACATTTCTCCTTATGTTTGCTTTGGCTTTGGATGTTTTAATGTTAAGGGAAGATTGGCTGGTTTTTCAGGACCCCCTTCTCCCTCATGTTTAGCATATTAGTTTTCAGATTATTAGACGTTCGCTTAACCCTCTCCGACATATGACGCGATTTTGAGCCTATTGGGGATACTTTAAAGCCTTTGTTACCATCGGGGTATTTAGAAACCTTTAGTTTAGTTACTTCAACCTCTGCAGTTGCCTTCGAGTTAGCTGTGGCCAGAAAACTAATTTTGGAGAGGTAATTATAAGAGTGAGAGAACTCTATTTCTTATTGCTAATCTGGCAACCTCTGCGTCATAAATGCGTGAAAGGGTTAATAGTAGCCAGTATAAAGTTAAAGGACAGCACCGGTACTGTATAGGTTAGAATATAGTGTAGTTTACGATCAATTTGACAATATATTTTCTCCTTATCTCTCCTCTTCCACCCATTATCCCCCGTCTCTCATTAATATCCCTTTATCAACCACTCTCATCTCTCCCGTTATTTATACCTATCTCCGATCATCATCTCCCTCTTATCACTCTCGTTAACGGCAGATTTTTATTAATGAATGGATTTATTTATTTACTATTATTGATTTAGTTACCTCCCTAAACCTCCATCAAGCTTAAAAAAACACTTACACACACACACACACACACACACACACACACACACACACACACACACACACACACACATTTGGGCAAGTCTCCTAACGGTGTAGCCTCTGTTCACCTAGCAGTATAAATAGGAACCTGGTATACGTGGACGAAGTTGTGACGTCCCATCTAGGGTTGGTGATCGGTTACAAGGTGAGATGGGTATCGTACTGGTTAACCTAAGCTACTGGTCAACCTAAGCCTTCGGGTGAGACTGGTACCGTACAGATTAACCCTAAGCATTCGTTTCCAGATGTCGCCAATTGGCTAAAATACAGACTACACACACATCCACAGCCATTCCAACGATACATAAACACTTAACATGCATTTCACGCAATACATTCCCAGTTAAGGAGGCGCGATAATAATGAGCTTAGCTCGCATTGCGTGGATTCCCCTCGACGAACAAGCAAGTGAATACACATATTTGCCAATATGAAGACTTTTCGTGCTATTTAGGTGTCGTATCGCTCGCCAGGAATTTAGGAGGAACCAGCCTATGGATGGGACATTTTCTACCCAAAAATGTACCGTTTATTCTAGCTTTGTTGGAAGTCTTAGGCGAAAACTTAAAACACAAAAGTAATTGATAAATAATTGATTAAATGAAAATCTTCCCTTAACTGTTGCTATATGTTTCTGCTTCTGTCACCCCTCACTATATGTTTCTGTTTCTGTCACCCCTCACTATATGTTTCTGCTTCTGTCACCCCTCACTATTATATCTCCAAGTCTCCTATATCCTACCATTACACATTATATATCTGCCATTATTAAATAATGTCCTATAGTGTATAATCTCCCAGTTAATCTCATTGTATTATTTCTTATCTCCCACAGTGTCTTCTGGCTTCCACTAGACTCTGACGGGCTTGGAAGGTATGTATTTTATCTTGTATTTCTTCTATTTTGTAAGTATCCTATCTTGTATTTCTCATATCTTGTATGTATCCTATCTTGTAACCTACTTCTATGATATATTTCTCCTATCTCGTATTTCTTCTACCGGTATCTTGTATTTCTCGTATCTTGTATTTGTCATATCTTGTATTTCTTTTGTGTGATACTACAACTAACACAATGAGTTTTTTTAAATTTATATTATAAATATGTGTAATAATGGACCTTTTAGTAGGAATATATAATTTAATTTCGTTATCATTCTATAAACAAATTATTATTATTTTATTATTATTATTATTATTATTATTATTATTATTATTAATAATAGTAGTAGTAGTAGTAGTAGTGGTAGTAGTAGTATTGGTATTATTACCTTGCACGGAGAGAGTGATGGGCATGGATATCTTTGGACTGGTAGATACTTGGCACTCATACACCCCAGCGTCCCGGTAGGTGGCACTGCTAATGTCCAGGTGCCAGTCTGTGCTGCCCTCAGGATGGAACACCTGCGGGGGTATAAGAAGGGAGGATGTATATGGACGAGATGGGTTGGGTGTGAGGGGGATCTGCCGGGTGTAGGCCAATTGGCGCTCTGCAGACCCCCGTTTTCTTATGTTCTTATATATATACGGTATATAAACACACAGTTAAGGAGGATCGTTTTGCGTAAAGTGGCAGGGTTTATTTATTAGTTTATTTATTTTTGTTTCAGTTTCCTTCTTAGACCTTCAAGTTAAAACAAAATACCGAAGATCCCCCCTTCTAGATAAATTTGCAAATTTTTCGGTAGAAAAATTTCCCGGCCAAAGGCCGATTCCTTCTAAATTACAGGCTCACTATTGCTCGCCAGTAAAAAAAGGACACCACATTTTTTTTTCTAGGTGTATGAAGGAGACAAAAGGCAGGTTCCCTGTACAAGTGTCTCCCCCAAAGCCAAAAGAGTGACAGAGAGCCAAATTCAAGGGACGTTGGGGTCAAAATTCCTGGACACACGAAGTTTAAAGCAGTTTAAGTCATAGGATGAAGGAAAGATTGATTTGAGGGAGAGTGTTCTAGAGTTCACTTGTTGAGTAGAAGACTGAACAAATTTGCCAATTCTTGGGCTGGAGAGCTGGACAGAATAGGAGTGGGACGGTGTTGAACGGCGGGTGCCTCGCATCGCCGCAATTGAGGGGGTATACATTGTGAGAGCTCTGAAGAACACTGATTATTGTAATAGCGATAGAATAGTGAAAGAGATGCAACATTGTGGCACGAAAGATCTTAATATCGACAAAGAAACGGGTCGAAAAGTCTCAAAATCGCCAAACTAATGTGCCGAACATCTTAAAATCTCAGAACTAATGGGGCTAAACACGAGGAAGAAGGGGAACCAGAAAAGCTAACCATCCCCCCTTTTAACGGAGTGAGTCTCTTTCATCCTCCCGCCTTTAAGGGGAGATAGGTCGTTTTTCTGGTCCCCCTCATGCTTAGCCCCATTAGTTTTCAGATTTTAAGACGTTCGGTCCATTAGTTTGGCTATTTTAAAAACTTTCGCCCCATTTTTTTGTCAATATTAAGACCTTTCGTGCTATTTTGGTGTCTTATTTTTTTGTACCTGGCAAACGATAGTGAGCCTGTAATTGTGGAGGAACCAGTAGTAGTTCCCTTTCCAATGTTCCCTTACCCACTCTAAACCACTGTTTGGACACTTGATCCTCAGTGTTTTGGAGGACAAGCAGCCTAGAAGGGTCACTAGATCTGTTGTTGCTTGATTTCCTTTGAACCGGCCTTTCTATCGAACAATGTAGACATTAATCTCGAAGGGGAATCATATGGATATTTTGTTTAAAGTTTGGTGGAGGTCTAAGGAGGAAACTTCAAAATATACTATACAGTATATGATAAAATCGACCAAATTATAATATATACCCTCCCCCCTTAAATTATAATATATACCCTCCCCCCTTAAATTATAATATATACCCTCCCCCCTTAAATTATAATATATACCCTTCCCCTTAAATTATAATATATACCCTCCCCCCTTAAATTATAATATACAGTAAACCCTACCCCTTAAATTATAATATACAGTAAACCCTACCCCTTAAATTATAATATACAGTAAACCCACCCCCCTAAATAATAATATATACCCTTCCCCTTAAATTATATATATACCCTACCCCCTTAAATTATAATATACAGTAAACCCTACCCCCTTAAATTAAAATATACAGTAAACCCTACCCCCTTAAATTATAATATACAGTAACCCCACCCCCTTAAATTATAATATACAGTAAACCCTACCCCCTTAAATTATAATATACAGTAAACCCTACCCCTTAAATTATAATATACAGTAAACCCTACCCCCTTAAATTATAATATACAGTAAACCCTACCCCCTTAAATTATAATATACAGTAAACCCTACCCCCTTAAATTATAATATACAGTAAACCCTAGCCCCTCAAATTATAATATATACTCTTCCCCCTTAAATTATAATATATAATCTCCCCCCTTCAATTATAATATATACCCTCCCCCCTTAAATTATAATATATACCCTCCCCCCTTAAATCAGTCTCGGGGGGTGTCCTGGCACTCTAACTCCATTTGTACTGGAAATTATTAGTTTGTGAGAATGTGTGATGCTCTCTCTCTCTCTCTCTCTCTCTCTCTCTCTCTCTCTCTCTCACGGAGGGTGGGTGGGGAGAGAGCCTTCTTCTTTGCTATCCTTTCCTTCCACTTTCCCTTACTTACGGATTAGCTATCTCTACTAGAATTAAGTCCTGACCACCTCGCTGGGATCGTAAGGTCTGTGTGGTCAGTGTATCTGTGAAAATGTCTCTCTCTCTCTCTCTCTCTCAACATAAGCTACTTTACCAACTTCTTCAATTAAGTATTACGTCAAGTACCGGTATATATATAAGACGTCCTATTTTGTTAATGGAGATTATGTATTAGCATTTATTATTATTTATTTATTTTATATATATATATATATATATATATATATATATATATATATATATATATAATAGATAGATAGATAGGTACAGTAGATACATTAACCAAAAGGTATACCGGTAGTTAGATAGACAGGCTAGAAAGGTTTGAAGGTTATATATTTATAACCTCGTATCCACCTGTCAAAGTCCTCACCCATATCTTATATTCACGCATAATTATTGATGACGTGAAGGGGAACGAAGGAGGTGAGAGGGGAGGCTAATGAGGGTAATAATTAGAAGATGATGAGATAAAAGAGAAGGGGAATGAGAAGTAAACAAAAAGATCTATTGCGAATCTCATAATATCCTTTTTATGCAATCACCTCCAGCAATTAACCAGCCTCAACTATCTCACTTAACCCTTTTTACTTCCACAAATCCTTCTCAAACTGCACAAAATCGTCTAAATATAGCTAAAATAAAATTAAAAAGACCGCCGGTACAGAAGGGGTTAAATATATACCACATCCCCGGTATTCATAGGGTTAATAACATGGGTCCTTCTTAAAATCCATAAAATCGTCTATTATTAGCCACAATGAAAGGTAAAAAAAGGGGTCACCGCAGTAAAGGGGTTAAGACATAAGAAATCAGCTGTTAAATGTTTCAGTTTTCGGCCATAAAAAAAAAACCGACTATATAGTGCTTTGTTTATTTGTTCACCTCACTCAAAAATCTAGTCTCCCCTTAAATATACCTTCTCCCCTCACTCAAAAATCTATAGTCTTCCCTCAAATATACCTTCTCCCCTCACTCAATAATCTAGTCTCCCCTTAAATATACCTTCTCCCCTCACTCAAAAATCTATAGTCTTCCCTCAAATATACCTTCTCCCCTCACTCAATAATCTAGTCTCCCCTCACTCAATAATCTAGTCTCCCCTTAAATATACCTTCTCCCCTCACTCAAAAATCTATAGTCTTCCCTCAAATATTCCTTCTCCCCTCACTCAATAATCTAGTCTCCCCTCACTCAATAATCTAGTCTCCCCTTAAATATACCTTCTCCCCTCACTCAATAATCTAGTCTCCCCTCACTCAATAATCTAGTCTCCCCTTAAATATACCTTCTCCCCTCACTCAATAATCTAGTCTCCCCTCAAATATTCCTTCTCCCCTCACCCAAAAATCTAGTCTCCCCTCAAATATACCTTCTCCCCTCACTCAATAATCTAGTCTCCCCTCAAATATTCCTTCTCCCCTCACCCAAAAATCTAGTCTCCCCTCAAATATACCTTCTCCCCTCACTCAATAATCTAGTCTCCCCTCAAATATACCTTCTCCCCTCACTCAAAAATACCTTCTCCCCTCACTCAATAATCTAGTCTCCCCTCACTCAATAATCTAGTCTCCCCTCAAATATTCCTTCTCCCCTCACCCAAAAATCTAGTCTCCCTCTCAATCACTTCATATTAATTGTTCACATTTTCTGGATTATAAAGCCAATTTAATATGAAAATGTATAATTGAAAGCTATACTACATTTAATTGGGTTGTGAACTCGCGTCCTGCATTATAGAGAATCATTAATTCAGAGTCAATGTGTTCCTGTGTATGGTCAGTGAACACACAATATTCATACCATTAAATTGATATGACGTATATAATGTATTTATGATTATTGAGAGTTAAGGGAGTTTCAAAATGGGTGTGGGTATACTGTATATATATAATGTACCGGTATCTATCTATCTACTTCATCTCTCTCTCTCTCTCTCTCTCTATATATATATATATATATATATATATATATATATATATATGCTAAGGCAGCCTTCCAGAAGCTGGGTGTGCTCAACAGCCTCAAGGGGTTCTTTACCCCTGCACAGCTTCTGCAGCTCTGTACAGGGGCACAGTGCGTCCTTGTATTGTGTATTGTTTACATGTGTGGGGAGGATCTTCTCACACCGCAGTCCTAGACAAAGTAGAAAGAAAAGCCTTTTGTATCATTAACTCCCGTCCACTCACCAACTCTCTGCAATCTCTCTCTCTCTCTGCCGCAATGTTGCATCTCTCTCGCTATTCTATCACTACTAGAATAATCAGTGTTCCTCAGCGCTCTCCCAGTGTATACCACCTCCTCTACGTAGGGCACGTGGTACCCGTCTTGCAACACAATCCCACCCCTACTTTGTGCAACTCTCCAACCTAAGAGTGAAACGTTACTCTCAGTCTTTCTTCTATTCAACAGCTGAGCTCTGGAAGTCTTTCCCAGAATCAGTCTTTCCCTCCTCATATGACTTAAATTACTTCAAACTCCGTGTGTCCAGGCATTTTGGCTGGAACGTCCCTTTATTTTGGCCCTGTCACTCTTTCAACTCTGGGGAGGCACTCGCTACAGGCAGTTCTGCCTTTTGTCTCCCTCACTCACGTAGAAAAAAAATAATGGTCTGACCTGGAACCTGTCGTCCCTGGTGTAGGTGAAGATCCCGACGCTCATGATGTGCAGGTCCCGCTGTCTGATCCACGACACCTGTAAGGGAGAGGTAGGGAAGGGTTACTCTCTCTCTCTCTCTCTCTCTCTCTCTCTCTCTCTCTCTCTCTCTCTCTCTCTCTCTCTCTCTCTCTCTCTCTCTCTCTCTCTCTCTCTCTCTCTCTCTCTCTCTCTCTCTCTCTCTCTCTCTCTCTCTCTCTCTCTCTCTCTCTCTTAACCCCTTCTGTACCGATGACGTCATTATTGTGTCTCCAGTAATGTCCAGAAATTCTGTCTATCTATCTATTTATGGATATATCATTCTATCTATCTATCTATCTATAACATCTCTATATATCTATCTTTCTTTCTATCTATCTATCAATCAATTCATATTCATCAATCTCTCTCTCTCTCTCTATCTATCTATCTATTTACATTACCGGTATCAACAATCAAACTAGAACTCACGTCTCTGGTGTCGAGATCGAGGACGGTACACGGCAATCTCGTCTTGTGGCCGACAATGACCGAGACCTGCTTGGGCGAGTTGGGGTCGAAGTGGGCCTTGTGGGTGTTAGGTCGGCCCCAGGTGATCTGAGGGCTGGCTGTGGCGGTTTCCGGGTCTGGTGGCTGTCTGTCTGTGTTTGTGTCTGTCTGTCTGCCACTCCACGCCTCTGCTCTAGGTAATTCTGGTGGCTGTTGTGTGTATGTGTCTGTGTTTTGGTGTCTGTATGTGGCTGTGTCTGTGTCTGTGTTTTGTTGTGTGTTTGTGCCTTGCTGTCTGTATGTGGCTGTCTCCGGGTATGGTGGTGGCTGTTGTTTGTCTGTATCTGTGTATGTCTGTCTTCCACTCCATGCCTCGGCTGTCGGTAAGTCTGGTCGTGTGGGTGTGTCTTGCTGTATGCCTGTGTCTGGCTGTCTGTATGTGGCTGTCACGGGATCTGGTGGCTGCTGTCTGTTAGGTTGGGTGTCTGTCTCTCTGTCTGTGTCTGTCTTTCTTTCCGTCCATGCTTCTACTTCGGATGCCTCTGGTCTTGGCTCTGTATTCCTTTGTTTGTTTGTTTCCTTGTATGTGTCTCTGTTTATCCCTGTCTCTTTCCCTTCTGTCTGTGTGTGCTTCTGTCTACCCGTATTCGTCGTGTGACTCGGCTTCCCTGTCTCATTTTCTTCATCTGTCCCTTTCTCTCTGTCTCTCTGTGTGTTTGTCTGTCTCCCATTGATGGCTTTGGGGTATGGCTGAGTGCCTGTATAATTTCCCGTCCAAATATCCCCTTCTGTCTGTTTGAGGGTACCTGTCTGATATACCTCGGCTCTGGTTTCTGTCTCATCTGTCACATTGATGATTCCCACTTGGGTTTCTGTCCAAATATTACCTTCTCTTACTATTGATCGCGTTTCTGTCTCATTTTGGGGTTCTGTCTGTCTTGTTCTCCAGGTTCCGTCTATTTTCCTGGCTTTTGATGTCGTTTGCCTGTCAATTCTTGCTTCGGTTTCTGTTTCTTCTGTCCATATCGGTCTGTCAGATTTTATGATTGAATGTTTCTCTGTCTGTGACCTATTCACTGTCAAAGCTCCTGTTTGTACTGTCAATTGTGCCCGTGTGTCTGTCCTTATCTCCGTCTCATTTCCCGTCCAACCTTCTTCTGTCTCTGCCCAGCCTTGCCTACCCGTGATTGCCTCGGTTTCTTTATCTGTCCATGTTCCTGGTCTTGTTTCTGTCTGTTCCTCCCCTGTCCGTGTAGTTTCTCTGGTTTCATTCTCATATTTTACCGTCTCTTTACCTGTCCATACCCCTTCTGTCCTTGGCTCTGTCGTATTGTTTGCCCTTACTGTCTGTCTGTCTCTCCTTGCCTGTCCCCATACTAATAACCGTCCATCTGTCTCTTGTGGTTGGTCTTTTCTGTCAATCTCTGTCACATTTTCTTCAGCAATTATTTCTCTGTCTATTTCTGGCTGTATCACTGTAGGGGCTGTCTTAACCATTACTGTCCAATCTACCAATCTTCTGCCTGTCACTTTTACTGTCTCTTTTCCTGTCACTTTTACTGTCACCTTTGCTGTCTCTGCCCCTGTTACCCTCTTCGTCTCTGTCTCATTCCGCTCTCCTATTTCTGTCCTCGGCGCTCTTATCACCGCTCCCGTCCTCGCTGCTGTCTCTCCCGTTGTCTCGCTCTGTCTCCCCCTGATCTCGTCGGCGGCTGGGTCTGGGGAACAAAAAAAATAGCAGGTTGGGTAAATGGAGACACGCCAAGGGGGAGGCATAAGAGAGGGTTGCTGTGTGTGGTGTAAGGCCGGAGGGGAGAGGAGGAGGAGGAGGTAGTGGTGGAGGTGGAGGGGGAGGAGGAGGAGGAGGAGGAGGAGGAGGAGGATGTGTTAAATGTGTGTGTGTGTGTGTGATATGAGTGTATTAATGTGTGTTTTTGTGAGTGTGTTCGATTATTTTGTGTGTCATTGTGTGTGTGTGTGTTTGTTTAGAGAATAGCCTGGATTGGAATGTGGTGCAATTATTCGTAAGTGTAGGAGAGAGTGAGTGAGTGAGTGAGAACAGTACATATGATTGAATTGTCGCCTGAGCTAATCAACAAAAGAGCGGGTCTGGTAAGTCACTGGATTACCCCCCTTGGAAACTGATAGAGACACGAAACTACCATGATTACCGGGACATGCAGTGGACAGGGAAGTGACAGACATACCCAAAATGATAGCGTAACCGTTATATTTAGCGTAGGAAAGGGACGATAATTGACAGAAATACCCAAAATTATAGAATTTACCTTTATATTAGGGTATAAACTGGACGGTAATTGACAGAAATACCCAACATTATAGAATTTACCTTTATATTAGGGTATAAACTGGACGGTAATTGACAGAAATACCCAAAATTATAGAATTTACCTTTATATTAGGGTATAAACTGGACGGTAATTGACAGAAATAGCCAACATTATAGAATTTACCTTTATATTAGGGTATAAACTGGACGGTAATTGACAGAAATAGCCAACATTATAGAATTTACCTTTATATTAGGGTATAAACTGGACGGTAATTGACAGAAATACCCAACATTATAGAATTTACCTTTATATTAGGGTATAAACTGGACGGTAATTGACAGAAATACCCAAAATTATAGAATTTACCTTTACATTAGGGTATAAACTGGACGGTAATTGACAGAAATAGCCAACATTATAGAATTTACCTTTATATTAGGGTATAAACTGGACGGTAATTGACAGAAATACCCAACATTATAGAATTTACCTTTATATTTAGGGTATAAACTGGACGGTAATTGACAGAAATACCCAACATTATAGAATTTACCTTTATATTAGGGTATAAACTGGACGGTAATTGACAGAAATACCCAACATTATAGAATTTACCTTTATATTAGGGTATAAACTGGACGGTAATTGACAGAAATAGCCAACATTATAGAATTTACCTTTATATTTAGGGTATAAACTGGACGGTAATTGACAGAAATACCCAACATTATAGAATTTACCTTTATATTAGGGTATAAACTGGACGGTAATTGACAGAAATAGCCAACATTATAGAATTTACCTTTATATTAGGGTATAAACTGGACGGTAATTGACAGAAATAGCCAACATTATAGAATTTACCTTTATATTAGGGTATAAACTGGACGGTAATTGACAGAAATAGCCAACATTATAGAGTAACCGTTATATTAGGGTATAAACTGGACGGGAATTGACAGAAATAGCCAACATTATAGAGTAACCGTTATATTAGGGTATAAACTGGACGGTAATTGACAGAAATAGCCAACATTATAGAATTTACCTTTATATTAGGGTATAAACTGGACGGTAATTGACAGAAATACCCAACATTATAGAATTTACCTTTATATTAGGGTAAAACTGGACGGTAATTGACCAGAAATAGCCAACATTATAGAATTTACCTTTATATTAGGGTATAAACTGGACGGTAATTGACAGAAATAGCCAACATTATAGAGTAACCGTTATATTTAGGGTATAAACTGGACGGTAATTGACAGAAATAGCCAACATTATAGAATTTACCTTTATATTAGGGTATAAACTGGACGGTAATTGACAGAAATACCCAACATTATAGAATTTACCTTTATATTAGGGTATAAACTGGACGGTAATTGACAGAAATACCCAACATTATAGAATTTACCTTTATATTAGGGTATAAACTGGACGGTAATTGACAGAAATAGCCAACATTATAGAATTTACCTTTATATTAGGGTATAAACTGGACGGTAATTGACAGAAATACCCAACATTATAGAATTTACCTTTATATTAGGGTATAACTGGACGGTAATTGACAGAAATACCCAACATTATAGAATTTACCTTTATATTAGGGTATAAACTGGACGGTAATTGACAGAAATACCCAACATTATAGAATTTACCTTTATATTAGGGTATAAACTGGACGGTAATTGACAGAAATAGCCAACATTATAGAATTTACCTTTATATTTAGGGTATAAACTGGACGGTAATTGACAGAAATACCCAACATTATAGAATTTACCTTTATATTAGGGTATAAACTGGACGGTAATTGACAGAAATAGCCAACATTATAGAATTTACCTTTATATTAGGGTATAAACTGGACGGTAATTGACAGAAATAGCCAACATTATAGAGTAACCGTTATATTTAGGGTATAAACTGGACGGTAATTGACAGAAATAGCCAACATTATAGAGTAACCGTTATATTAGGGTATAAACTGGACGGGAATTGACAGAAATAGCCAACATTATAGAGTAACCGTTATATTAGGGTATAAACTGGACGGTAATTGACAGAAATAGCCAACATTATAGAATTTACCTTTATATTTAGGGTATAAACTGGACGGTAATTGACAGAAATACCCAACATTATAGAATTTACCTTTATATTAGGGTATAAACTGGACGGTAATTGACAGAAATAGCCAACATTATAGAATTTACCTTTATATTAGGGTATAAACTGGACGGTAATTGACAGAAATAGCCAACATTATAGAGTAACCGTTATATTTAGGGTATAAACTGGACGGTAATTGACAGAAATAGCCAACATTATAGAGTAACCGTTATATTTAGGGTATAAACTGGACGGGAATTGACAGAAATAGCCAACATTATAGAGTAACCGTTATATTAGGGTATAAACTGGACGGTAATTGACAGAAATAGCCAACATTATAGAGTAACCGTTATATTAGGGTATAAACTGGACGGGAATTGACAGAAATAGCCAACATTATAGAGTAACCGTTATATTAGGGTATAAACTGGACGGTAATTGACAGAAATAGCCAACATTATAGAATTTACCTTTATATTTAGGGTATAAACTGGACGGTAATTGACAGAAATACCCAACATTATAGAATTTACCTTCATATTAGGGTATAAACTGGACGGTAATTGACAGAAATAGCCAACATTATAGAGTAACCGTTATATTAGGGTATAAACTGGACGGGAATTGACAGAAATAGCCAACATTATAGAGTAACCGTTATATTAGGGTATAAACTGGACGGTAATTGACAGAAATAGCCAACATTATAGAATTTACCTTTATATTTAGGGTATAAACTGGACGGTAATTGACAGAAATACCCAACATTATAGAATTTACCTTTATATTAGGGTATAAACTGGACGGTAATTGACAGAAATAGCCAACATTATAGAATTTACCTTTATATTAGGTTATAAACTGGACGGTAATTGACAGAAATAGCCAACATTATAGAGTAACCGTTATATTTAGGGTATAAACTTGACGGTAATTGACAGAAATAGCCAACATTATAGAGTAACCGTTATATTAGGGTATAAACTGGACGGTAATTGACAGAAATAGCCAACATTATAGAGTAACCGTTATATTTAGGGTATAAACTTGACGGTAATTGACAGAAATAGCCAACATTATAGAGTAACCGTTATATTAGGGTATAAACTGGACGGGAATTGACAGAAATAGCCAACATTATAGAGTAACCGTTATATTAGGGTATAAACTGGACGGAAATTGACAGAAATAGCCAACATTATAGAGTAAACGTTATATTAGGGTAAACTGGACGGTAATTGACAGAAATAGCCAACATTATAGAGTAACCGTTATATTAGGGTATAAACTGGACGGTAATTGACAGAAATAGCCCACATTATACAGTATCCGTTCTAATTAGGGTATAAGCTGGACGGTAATTGACAGAAATAGCCAACATTATAGAGTAACCGTTATATTAGGGTATAAACTGGACGGTAATGACAGAAATAGCCAACATATAGAGTAACCGTTATATTAGGGTATAAAACTGGACGGTAATTGACAGAAATAGCCAACATTATAGAGTAACCGTTATATTTAGGGTATAAACTGGACGGTAATTGACAGAAATAGCCAACATTATAGAGTAACCGTTATATTAGGGTATAAACTGGACGGTAATTGACAGAAATAGCCAACATTATAGAGTAACCGTTATATTAGGGTATAAACTGGACGGTAATTGACAGAAATAGCCAACATTATAGAGTAACCGTTATATTAGGGTATAAACTGGACGGTAATTGACAGAAATAGCCAATATTATAGAATTTACCTTTATATTAGGGTATAAACTGGACGGTAATTGACAGAAATAGCCAACATTATAGAGTAACCGTTATATTTAGGGTATAAACTTGACGGTAATTGACAGAAATAGCCAACATTATAGAATTTACCTTTATATTAGGGTATAAACTTGACGGTAATTGACAGAAATAGCCAACATTATAGAGTAACCGTTATATTAGGGTATAAACTGGACGGGAATTGACAGAAATAGCCAACATTATAGAATTTACCTTTATATTAGGGTATAAACTGGACGGTAATTGACAGAAATAGCCAACATTATAGAGTAACCGTTATATTTAGGGTATAAACTTGACGGTAATTGACAGAAATAGCCAACATTATAGAGTAACCGTTATATTAGGGTATAAACTGGACGGGAATTGACAGAAATAGCCAACATTATAGAGTAACCGTTATATTAGGGTATAAACTGGACGGTAATTGACAGAAATAGTCAACATTATAGAGTAACCGTTATATTAGGGTATATAAACTGGACGGGAATTGACAGAAATAGCCAACATTATAGAGTAACCGTTATATTAGGGTATAAACTGGACGGTAATTGACAGAAATAGCCAACATTATAGAGTAACCGTTATATTAGGGTATAAACTGGACGGTAATTGACAGAAATAGCCAACATTATAGAGTAACCGTTATATTAGGGTATAAACTGGACGGTAATTGACAGAAATAGCCAACATTGTAGAGTAACCGTTATATTAGGGTATAAACTGGACGGTAATTGACAGAAATAGCCAACATTATAGAGTAACCGTTATATTAGGGTATAAACTGGACGGTAATTGACAGAAATAGCCAACATTATAGAGTAACCGTTATATTAGGGAAGAAACTGGACGGTAATTGACAGAAATAGCCAACATTATAGAGTAACCGTTATATTAGGGTATAAACTGGACGGTAATTGACAGAAATAGCCAACATTATAGAGTAACCGTTATATTAGGGTATAAACTGGACGGTAATTGACAGAAATAGCCAACATTGTAGAGTAACCGTTATATTAGGGTATAAACTGGACGGTAATTGACAGAAATAGCCAACATTATAGAGTAACCGTTATATTAGGGTATAAACTGGACGGTTAATTGACAGAAATAGCCAACATTATAGAGTAAACCGTTATATTAGGGTATAAACTGGACGGTAATTGACAGAAATAGCCAACATTATAGAGTAACCGTTATATTAGGGTATAAACTGGACGGGCATGACAGAAAATAGCCAACATTATAGAGTAACCGTTATATTAGGTATAAACTGGACGGTAATTGACAGAAATAGCCAACATTGTAGAGTAACCGTTATATTAGGGTATAAACTGGACGGGAATTGACAGAAATAGCCAACATTATAGAGTAACCGTTATATTAGGGTATAAACTGGACGGTAATTGACAGAAATAGCCAACATTATAGAGTAACCGTTTATTAGGGTATAAACTGGACGGTAATTGACAGAAATAGCCAACATTATAGAGTAACCGTTATATTAGGGTATAAACTGGACGGTAATTGACAGAAATAGCCAACATTATAGAGTAACCGTATATTAGGGTATAAACTGGACGGTAATTGACAGAAATAGCCAACATTATAGAGTAACCGTTATATTAGGGTATAAACTGGACGGTAATTGACAGAAATAGCCAACATTATAGAGTAACCGTTATATTAGGGTATAAACTGGACGGTAATTGACAGAAATAGCCAACATTATAGAGTAACCGTTATATTAGGGTATAAAACTGGACGGTAATTGACAGAAATAGCCAACATTATAGAGTAACCGTTATATTAGGGTATAAACTGGACGGTAATTGACAGAAATAGCCAACATTATAGAGTAACCGTTATATTAGGGTATAAACTGGACGGTAATTGACAGAAATAGCCAACATTATAGAGTAACCGTTATATTAGGGTATAAACTGGACGGTAATTGACAGAAATAGCCAACATTATAGAGTAACCGTTATATTTAGTAATTATTGCCTGTATATATAGGATAGATTAATGGTAGAAAGACGTAAATATTAGTTACATAGAAAGACGTAAATATTAGTTACATAGAAAGACGTAAATATTAGTTACATAGAGAGGATAGATAATTGATAGAAAAACGTAATTATTGAATTTATATATAGGATAGATAAATGAATGAAAAACGGTAAATATTGGTTGTATATATAGGATAGTTACATATCTATATATGACAGATAAGTATAGACAGGGTAGTGAGAGATACATTTCTATATGTGAAAGATAAATACGACATTATTGTGTTACATTTCTATATTTGACAGACAAGTAGACAGGTTATAGATAGATATATTTCTATATTTGACAGATAAGTAGACAAGATATAGTTAGATACAGTTCTATATTTGACAAAAATAAACATTATTGAGTTACATTTCTATATTTGACAGAAGTAGACAGGTTATAGGCAAATCTGTGATTTTGGTCGAGTTTTGACTTGTCAATATTATTACATATTTGGATTCGTCTCGTCGTTGCGGATTCAACGGTATATATTTGTTTTAATTTTGACCTATTTTTAGGCCTCCTAGGGCTATTTTAAAGATTAAAAACTCCATAGACGATTTTTTTATGAACGGATTTTGTTTAAATTTATACCATAAGTACACTCTGGCAAGCTGAATCGAATGGCGCAAACAGAATTAAAATCGGCCATTAGTTTAGGATTTCGATTTTGACTGGGCCTTCCTGGAGGGCCTAGGAGACCGTTTTTTGGACTTTAAAAGTCCTCTGTAGCTCAAACTATAAGTCCTACGGAATTCTACTTGGTGCCATTCGATTTTTCTCGCCGAGCTGCTTCTAGACATGGTATTAGATTTCATTTTCGCCCAGCCATTCGCCCAGAATCGAAAACATTTCTATATCTAACATTGAGGTCATCGATAGCTATGAATATATAACGAGATAGAAGGACCGTCCGAATGCCCGTTTCCCTCATGTTTAGGCGCATTAGTTTCCCGATTTTAAGACGTTCGGCCCATGAGTTTTTCGATTTTAAGACCTTTCGCCCCATATCTTTGTCACTAAGGGTTTAAAGGTATATTGGTGGTAATAAATCCATCTTACACAAGGATAGAAAGGGTAAATCAACAACAATCTATCTCTTTGATTTGTATAAGTCTTTTTCACACCTTGATTGATTTTTGGCAGTCTATAGGGAAGATCGACAGCTGGTGGTTTTTATTCTGTGAGATGGGTGAAAGAATGAGAGACAGAGAGAGAGACGAGGGGGATAGGAAAAGTGTAGGCGAACAAAGAGATGGGAAATGGAAAAAGGGGGAACAGATAAATTAAATAACGAGAGAGAGAGAGTGAGAGTGAGTGAGACTGGAAAATATTGGTGTTGAGAGAGAGAGAGTTAGAGAGAAAGAGTGTGTGATTGAGAGAGGGAGACTGGAAAAAATTGGTGTTGAGAGAGAGAGAGAGAGAGAGAGAGAGAGAGAGAGAGAGAGAAGGCAGAGAGGGAGGGAGGGAACATCATCAAACTAACATTAGTGGGAAAAGTTTCTTACGGAAATACAATAGTTTCGATACGTTCTGGAGCCTCCCCGCTGTGTCAAATTAGAGAGACTGAGCCTTTATCTTTAGTCACTGTCATTGTCAAAATCATTATCATCTTTAACATTAAAACATTAAATCATTATCATCTTTAACATTAAAACATTAGGCTATTCAGTGTGCAGTTGGGTTGAGTACCGTACATATATTGATTTCCAGTATTCGATAAATGGATATCAAATCGTAGTCATGGACTTAACCTTTAACTGTCTTGGTGGTGTAATGCTTAGAGTGTTTAAGATCTGTATGTGGCAACCCAGGTTCGAATCCCGGTAGGATCACATGTTTATATTAATTTCATTGGGAGGTGTTTGGTGTTGGGAGTGAAATAAATAAATTTGATTATCATCATCTTTATCTTTATCATCATCATCATCATCATTATCATCATTATCATTATCTTCAATCTTAATACTATCATCGTCATTTTGCATATTATTGTTATATCTTATTGTTATATCTTATTGTTATATCTTATTAAGATTTTTGTCATCACTGATGTTGTCATATTCATTGTCTTCGTCATCATTAATGCTGTCATATCATCACTGTCTTATTCATCACCATTCATGATATCAACATCACCTTTGCCGTTACTATCATCATCATCATTATCATTGTTATCTTCATGGTCATCACTATCATAATCACAGTCTGCCATCATCATCACTAATATCATCACCACCATCATCACCACTACCATCACCACCATTACCATCATCACCACCACCATCACCACCACTACTATCACCATTATTATCCCCATTACCACCACTACCATCATCACCACCACCACCATCACCACTATCACTACCATCATCACCACCACCATCACCTCCCCTACCACCACCACCACCATCACCATCATCACATCCACTTCAGCCACTATACCATTTCCAAAATTCAGTGTCCTATCTCGACTGAA
>CM064548.1:8406529-8425721 GCA_032716605.1 Paralithodes platypus | reverse complement strand
ACAGAGAGGGTTAACCCGTACAGTACCAGGGACGTCCATTGTATCATTCTGGCAACTATTAGACGATTTTATTCAGATAAGGAAGGACCTATGGCATTAATAAGACTTAAAACTATCGCAAGCAACCCCCTTTAACTACCACAGATCCTTCCTAAGCTGCATACTATCGTCTAAATAACTAAGCCAGCAATTTTATTAATATAACACACGTCGCTGGTACTCAAAGGGTTAAGGGAGGATGGGCTATTTATTTGCAGATATATATGTTTTTATTATTGTTTTAGTTCTACTGATGAATCCCAGTGCTCTCTTTGTCTCTTTGGTGTGTTCGCTAGACCTCCATCAAGCTTAAAACAAACACCCCCTGTACCCCCTTTCAAGATGTATTTGTACATTTTTCGGTAGAAAAATTTCCCGGCCGAAGGCCGGTTTCTTAAAAAATTACAGGCTCGCTCTCGTTCGCCTGGAAAAAATCGACACCTAAACGGCACGATAGGTCTTAATAATGACAAAGTAATGGGGCGAAAGTTCTCAAAATCGCCAAACTAGTGAACGAACGTCTTAAAATCGCATATATAATGAGTCTAAACATGAGGGAAAAGGGGGTCCATAAAAAGTGAGCACCACCCCCTTAAGGAATAGTTCTACTGATCAATCCCTGCAGCGATCTCTGTGTCTCTTTGGTGTGTTCGATGTAGCGGTGCATTGATTGCTTGATTGGGGATTCTGTTTAATATACACACTTTGATCTTTAATTTGAGTGATATGCTGTTTAATTTGACTCTTTGTTTATGAAGAGGAAAGAGAGAGAGAGTGAGAGAGTGAGAGAGAGAGAGAGAGAGAGCGAGCGAGAGATCCTGTACTGTATATAAGGTATGGGTGTAGGGCTGTAGGTATATTGGTCGGGTGAAATAAATTGGAAGCAACATTTTTTTTTTGTACGGGGTATGTCAGAGAGTGATTCGTCTCGTCACTAGCCAGAACGGGGGAACACACACACACACACACACACACACACGCACGCACGCACGCACGCACGCACGCACGCACGCACGCACGCACGCGCGCGCGCGCGCGCGCGCTCTCTCTCTCTCTCTCTCTCTCTCTCTCTCTCTCTCATACAGTATACGGTATAGCCGAGTGTTCTAAGGCGCTGTGCTCTGACCACAAGGTCGAGGGTTTAAGTCCACCAGAATCCTTAAGTATTTTTTCGGATATCCCGATGGAGAGGATTGTATCGTGGTCCCTCCCTAGCCAAGCTGCTCAACTATCAACTTGTGTTAGCCTACATGTACTCTCACCAGTGCATCTGCGTATGTACTATGATGGGAACCCAGGCACCTCACGGTCGCCAAAGGTCGCATGTGACCTCCTAGTTACGGTAGAATATGCTGTACTTAGGTTAAGATTTTTAGTCTCACGGCTGCAAGGGAACTATTTATAATCCAACAATTATTATTATTTAGTAGTAATACACTGACACTTACACCAACCCTCACACACACACACACACTCTCACATTTTAACAATATATCTTTCTTGCACTCTTTATCTATCTATGTTTAGCCATGTATTATGTATGTATGTATGTATGTATGTATGTATGTATGTATGTATGTATGTATGTATGTATGTATGTATGTATGTATGTATGTATGTATGTATTTATCCACTATCCATATCCTACATACACAGCTTAAAGTCGTATGTATGTATGTATGTATGTATGTGTATGTATGTATGTATGTATGTATGTATGTATTTATCCACTATCCATATCCTACATACACAGCTTAATATCCACTCACAAATCTACGTTCCTATAATCCTTTCTCTCTTTATCTATCTATATATAGCTATGTATGTATGTATGTATGTGTACTGTCGCGCTAATAAGTCATGTGCCAGCTCTGTTTGGCTTGCTCTGTGCAGTATTAATATCTGTCAAATGTTGAATCGGGTGGGTAAGTGTAGGAACATATTTGTATATTTTACTCGATATGAAGAAATGAAGCTTAAATATTGCTTATACCAATTATTGTTCAAATGGTGCCGAGACATCACTTATTAGCGCGACTGTATGTATGTATGTATGTATGAATGTATCCACTGTATCCCTATCCTACGTACACATAGCTCAAAATCCACTCACAAATCCACGTGCCTATTACCCTTTCATCAGAGACTTAGCTACAGTATAATGATCTATATTGCCGGCGGCTTATACGGTGTGGTTAGCTTCATTATCTCTAATTGTACCCAATTAGTTAAACTCCTAATTAATGGCAACTCCAGTTAAAAAGCCTGTGCGTGATATTAATAATTAAGTCTGTCAAAGTTTCACTGCTGCAATATTATATATATATATATATATATATATATATATATATATATATATATATATATATATATATATATATATATATATACAGTATATATATATATATATTATATATAGTATATATTTTTATATATATATATATATATATTTATATGGATGTTATCTTGGGCATTTTAGTTAATGTAAATTAATACAGGGATGCATAATTAATTACTAACATATAATTGAGGCCATTCTGTATTAGATAAGAATACATTTGACTAAATTATAATATAGACTTTTGATAAACTAAACATAATATGAATCTATAACGAGATTCACTAAATACATAAAACTTAAAACACATATTATTAACAGAGGATTTAGTCAGTTTCAATATTCCGCTTATAGTTCAGTTTCGCTGCGCCGAACCCAGAGGAAATAATTGAAACATATTAGCACGTCTCAAAGGCTTCAAAAAATGTAATTGGCTCGATTAGGGAAAATGTTAAGAATATGTTGGACGTAATTGTTCGGCCTTAATGAAATATATCTGGCTATGTATTAGTCCACGAGGAAATTAATATATGTATGAAGATTAATGCTCAGTTATGTTGCATGTTTTGTACGTGTGTGTGTGTTTATAATAATAATAATTGTTGGTTTATTGTTCATTGCAGCCGTGAGGTTGAAAATCTACAGAGTTTTGTTTAGACCTAGGTACAGTCCAATACTTATTCTACCTGTGTGTGGGTGTGTGTAGTAATCCTATCATTATATTCAGTTATATTGATAGCACTGATGATTTGTAATTCCTTGTGCACTTCATAAATCTCAACATCTGTACGCAAACATTTATTTTAAAGTGATACCTGTTAATGTAGGCTATACCAGATTATTTATTTCACTCTCAACACCAAACACGTCCCAATGAAATTAATGACAGCATGTGATCCTACCGGGATTCGAACCTGGGTCACCACATACAAATCTTAAACACTCTAAGCATTACACCATCAAGACAGTTAAAGGTTAAGAACATGACTACGATTTTATATCCAGGTTATCATGCAAATATTGATAAACAAGTAACTGGGGCCTTGTGTATAATTAGGTACTACGTTGTTCTATTGAAATGAGTTGTTCTTTATCTGGTGTAGGCCTATATTTATATTTAAGAAAGAGAGAGAGCGTGAGAGTGAGTGAATGAGAGAGAGAGAGTGTGAGAGTGAGTGAGTGAGTGAGTGAGTGAGTGAGTGAGGAAGTTAATTATGGGAAGAATAGGGACAAAGAAAAGCGGAGGTGGGGAAGAATGGGAGAGGAAGGGAGGCGGAAGGAGAGAGAGAGAGAGAGAGAGAGAGAGAGAGAGAGAGAGAGAGAGAGAGAGAGAGAGAGAGAGAGAGAGAGAGAGAAGTACAGTAAAGTGAATATATGTCCGAATTATTCAAGAATATAGATAAATTGAGTGAAAATAAACCAAAAGAGAGAGAGAGAGAGAGAGAGAGAGAGAGAGAGTATGTCAGGTAATTAAGAATAGGAAGAGAGAAGTCAGGTAATTAAGATGAGAAAACAAATGTTAGGTTATTAAGAGTATGAAGAGAGAGAGAGAGAGAGAATGTGTGTATTTGTGTGCGTGAGAGAGAGAGTACAAAGGAGTACAAAGGAAATCAAGCAACAACAGATCTAGTGACCCTTCTAGGTTGCTTGTCCTCCAAAACACTGAGGATCAAGTGTCCAAACAGTGGTTTAGAGTGGGTAAGGGAACATTGGAAAGGGAAATACTGCCCTGGAACTAATGTCCGTGGCAGGATTAGGAAGTTAGTAGGGGACAGATGGGTTAGTAACTGAGGGGGGGATAAAATAAAGTTATTCATTTACAAACGCAGTCAGTCGCGGGTTTGATGCGAGATATTTGTCTAGGCGGAGTTTAAATGAATCAACGGTGATGCAGTCTATAACGTTTCGGGGAAGCCCATTCCACAAGTTGACAACTCGATTGAAGAAGAAATTCTTAGATTCGTGTGAGTTTAAAAGATTTACCAATAATTTTGCAACCGTTTCCCCGCGTGTAATTAGATTGGTCGATAGTGAAGTACTTACTACAGTTCATATTGTCGATGCCTTTTGATGATTTTGAACACTTGAATTAAGTCACCTCTTAATCTGCGCTGGGTTAAAGGAAATAGATTTAATTCTCTAAGACGCTCTTCGTATGGTTTGTTCTTTAGGCTAGGTATCATTTGGTAACTCTACGTTGAACTCGTTCTAGCTTGTTTATATCTTTTGGTAATAAGGGCACCAGGATTGAACGCAGTATTCCAGAAGAGGGCGGACTAATGAATTGTAAAGGGTTAGGATAACTTCTTTGGATTTATGCTCAAATGACCTGCCTATAAAGCCAATTATTTTGTTTGCCTTCTTAACAACTTCTGAACATTGTTGACTCGGTTTTAGGTTACTCGATATTGTTACTCCCAGATCGGTTTCTCTGTTTACATTCTTAAGCTGAGTGCCATTCATCGAATAGTTTGCTTTCTCATTTGCTTTCTCATTTAGGTATCCGATATGTAGTACTTTACATTTATCCGCATTGAAACTCATTTGCCAAATTTGGGCCCAACATGACAATTTATCTAGATTGTGTTGCATATCGTCAACTTGTTCTTTTGAGAGTACGTTATTTGCAATTTTTGTATCGTCAGCATATTTGAGATTGTACAGGTGAGACCCTCATCTATGTCGTTGATGTAAATTAGAAAGAGAATTGGTCCTAGTACCGATCCCTGGGGTACCCCGCTACTTACATTGGTCCATTTTGATGCCTTACCGTTTATGACTACTCTTTGCTTTCTGTCGCTGAGCCAATTTTCTATCCATTTCAACACACCGTCTTGTATTCCATGCGCTTTTAGTTTTAGCAGTAAACGTTTGTGGGGAACTTTGTCAAAGGCCTTTTGAAAATCAAGGTATATAATATCTACAGCTTTACTCTCATCGTAGAGGTTGAGGATATCGTGGAAGAAGTCTAAGAGGTTTGTTAAACAGGAAACGTTTTTTACGAAAGCCGTGTTGAGTATCTTTAAGTATGTTATTTTCCTCTAAGTGATTTACGAGTCTGTCTCGTATGACCGTTTCTAGCATTTTACATACAACTGAGGTTAAGCTAATTGGACGATAGTTACTGGGTAGGGATTTGCTGCCTTTTTTGAATATCGGTGTTACGTTGGCTAGCTTCCACTGATCGGGCATAGTTCCAGACTGCAAGGATTTATTGAATAGTAATGTCAGTGGTTTAGAGAGCTCATCCTTAGCTTCCTTTAGAACTCTAGGCGAGATTGTATCAGGTCCAGGCGTTTTATTACCTTGAGTTTATCTAAACAATTCAATACTTCTCTCTCTGTAACGGTGATATTGCTTAGAACATCTGAATTATCAATCTGAATCGGCGATGGTGTAGGGATATCACTGAGGTCTTCTGTTGTAAAAACTGATGCAAAGAAGGTATTGAGGGCATTACTCATTTGTTCTTCGTCTTTGGTGTATTCATCGACTAACGGTCCAACAGTTGAAGTAACAACTTTTTTCTTTCTGATATAACTATAGAATTCTTTCGGGTTTGTTTTACTTTGATTCGCAATATGTAACTCTAAGGTCTTTTTACTTTGCTTAATTAACTTTTTGGCTTTGCGTCGTAGCTCTACAAATTTCAGCCGTTCTTCGTCATTTTGTGAGGATTTTAATCTATCATTAGCAAATTTTTTAGCAAGCAGGCAGTTTGAAATATCTTTATTCCACCATTTGGGCTTATTATTATGGCCTATGGTGGAGAGAGAGAGAGAGAGAGAGAGAGTCTGTGAGGTCAATAAGATTAGGAAGAGAGAAGTCAGGTAATTAAGATGAGAAAGAGATTTTTTGTTTAGTTCATTAAGAGTATGACGAGAGAGAGAGAGAGAGAGAGAGAGAGAGAGAGAGAGAGAGAGAGAGAGAGAGAGAGAGAATGTGAGTGTGGGGGGGGGGGACTAGACAAAAATCAGTGCGAGCAACTGAGAGGCAAAGCAAAGACAGAAACCAAATAACCAAATAAAGAGTGACACACAACAGAAGAGGTAATTAAGAGTGACACACAACAGAAGAGGTAATTAAGAGTGACACACAACAGAAGAGGCAATTAAGACAACAGACAGAAAGAAAATGGGTCTGAAACAAAACAAAATAAATACATAAATAAAGTGAAAACGGGTTCGAAATTGAGCAAAAATAAAGATAAAGTGGGTCTGAAAATCTACCAAAAGAAAGAGAACATGGGTCTTATAGTAAGCAAAAGAGAGAGAGAGAGAGAGAGAGAGAGAGAGAGAGAGAGAGAGAATGAGTCTGAAAGAAAGCAAAAAGAATGATATAATGGATCTGCAATTAAGCAATACAGAAAGAGAAAGTGGCTCAAAATATGCAAAACAGAAAATGTGTCTGATCACAAGCAAATAATACAGAAAAAACTTGTGATAATATGCAAATGATATAGATAATATGGGTCTGAAAGTAAGCCAAATAGAAAGATAATATATATGAATTAAAGCAAAATAGAAATAGAAAATGGCGGTGAAAGTAAGCTCAAGATAAAGATAACATTAATCTAAATTTAAGCAAAACAAGAAAGAGAAAATTAGTCTAAAAGTAAGCAAAACAAGAAGAGAAAAGCAAGAACAAGAATGGAACCCGAAAATGAGTCTAAAAGTAAGCACAAAAGGAAAAGAAAAGAAAAGAAAGCATAACAAATGAAATCCTAGAATGGGGGAAGCGAGAGACGAGTTAGAGGAAGGAGTAGTGTTGAGCGCGGAAAATAGATGGCGCTGGCACAGGAAGGCACTTTAGATTTAGAGATAGGGGGCCGGCTGAGAGATAGAGAGAGAGAGAGATGAAGAAAGACGTAGAGATGAAGAAAGACGTAGACGAAAAAGAACAGAAGAAACCAAGGAGGAGGCTGATAAAGAATGAGTAGTCGTGGAGGAAAGGAAAGAATAGAGAATAGTAAAGAAGAAAGAGAAGAGGAAGAAAAGAAGATGGACGTAGACGAAGACGAAGAAGGAGGCTGAAAAAATTAGGAGCAGCGGAAAGGAAAACGGAGAGAATGGTAAAAAAGAAAGAGAAGACGAAGAAAAGAAGAAAGAAAAGGCGAAGAAAATAAGAAAGAGAAGACGAAGAAAGACGGCGAGGAAGAAGGAGGATAAAAGAATGAATAGGCGCTGGAGGAAAGGCAAGCGAAGCAGAAAGACTAGACGAAGAAGAACAAGGGAGTGAATGATAAAGCAGTAAAAAGAGAAGAAGAAGAACAGAGGAGACGAAGGAGGAGACTGACAAAATGAGGAAAGGAAAGCGGAGAGAATGGTAAAGAAACAGCAATAAAGAAAAAGCGAAGAGAGGGTAATAAGATTAAGGAAATGACAAACAACAGAGGAGAAAGACAATGCAGGTTGGAACAAAATCATAGAGAGGTAATTAAAGAAGAAACATAGATAATTAAATATATATATATATATATATATATATATATATATATATATATATATATATATATATATATATATATATACCGGTATATATATATTACATATATATATATATATATATATACCGGTATATATATTATATATATATATATATATATATATATATATATATATATATATATATATATATATATACTGTATATACCTGCATATATATATATATATGTATATATATAAATATATATATATATATATATATATATATATATATATATATATATATACCGGTATATATATATAAAATATAGTACAAAGCAGAAGTTATAGTCTATTCGCTGTAAGTAGGCGACAAATCATGACCTCTATCCTCTGTAACTCAAAACGGGCTAGAGCAAATTGGCTGTAAATTTCCACATCTATTCATTGATTGACTCTTACCAAATGGTAGAAATATTAGCTCGATTACTCTAGTAGTTTTTGAGTTACAGAGGTTAGAGGTCATGATTGTTCGCCTACTTACAGCGAATAGACTATAGTGTGGTGTAGATAGGGACTAGAAACAAAACATGGCAAACTTGCACCGTAGAATTTATAGTCTTTGGCGATGAAAAGCTTGAGGTATATTTTAACGGAGAGAAACAAAAACAAAAGAAAACAAGAAAAATTAAAAATGGTTGGGTATATTGTAGCGGAAAAAAAGAAAAAGAAAAAATTAATAGAAAGAAAAACAAATGAAAACAAAATGGCTAGTTTTATTGTAGCGGAAAAACAGTAATAAAAGAAAAATTAAGCAAAAGAAAATAAGGTAAATAAAACAATAAAAAAGCTAGATTTAATGTACTGTAGAAGGAGAGAAACGACGAACAAGAATGACAAATTAAAAGAAAAGACAATAATGGCTAGGTATATTGTGTAACGGGATAACACAAATATATATCACAACCCCCCCCCCCCCACACACACACACACCACATCACATCTTAACACAACACATCAGCTCATCCTCTCCCCCACATCCGTATTACAAGGGGCGTCCAGGATGTAGTGATGAGCAGGGTCTGTCTGTCTGTCTGTCTGTCTGGTATAACGCCTACACTACCATGGCTATATATACTGTACAACACGATAGAACACACGATACAACACACTACAATACAATATACAATATACAAGCTTACCCATAATAGAACGCAAGTCAACCCAACATAATTTATCACAATGCACACCACAACACATTACAAGACATGCAATCATACCCATTATATAAATTACATAACACACACACACACTCACATACACACACAACACATACACACACAACACATACACACACACACACACATACACACGCATACACACACACACACACACACACCTCCACACACCTCCACACACACACACACACACACACATACACACGCATACACACGCATACACACACACACATACACACACATACACACACACACATACACACACATACACACACATACACACACACAACACACACACACCCACACCTCCACACACCTCCACAACGATAACTAGACACTGAAGCAGGGCCCCACGTTATGAGAATTACACTATATTGTCTGGACTATATTGTATGTCTTGCATTTCATTCCTACTTATCTTAAGTTTTCTGCAAGCACTGTGTTGTTGAACCCAGTGTGTGTGTGTGTGTGTGTGTGTAGGTGTAGGTGTGTTGTGTCTGTATTTATGTGTGTGTGTGTGTATATGTTTGTGTCTTTGTAGTTATGCGCGCGCGTGTGTGTGTGTAGGTGTGTTGTGTCTGTATTTATGTGTGTGTGTGTATATGTTTGTGTCTTTGTAGTTATGCGTGTGTGTGTGTGTGTGTGTGTATATGTTTGTGTCTTTGTATTTATGCGCGTGTGTGTGTGTGTAGGTGTGTTGTGTCTGTATTTATGTGTGTGTGTGTATATGTTTGTGTCTTTGTATTTATGCGCGTGTGTGTGTGTGTAGGTGTGTTGTGTCTGTATTTATGTGTGTGTGTGTGCATATGTTTGTGTCTTTGTATTTATGCGCGCGTGTGTGTGTGTGTGTGTGTAATAATAATAATAATGATAATAATCGGTATATTTCGTGTGTGTGTATATGTATGTGTGTGTATATGTATGTATGTATGTATGTATGTGTGTGTGTGTCTTGCAGCAGCTCATCCCCAGTAACTGTAATATTATTCTTCGCAACGGGTGTGTTCTCTCTCGGGGGTCTTTTGTAATCTGAAGAAACACATGAAGAATAAATTGACACACCCAATGGCCTTCCTTCACGAAACTTGTGAGGTGGTGAGTGAGTGAGTGAGTGAGTGAGTGAGAGAGAGAGTGAGTGAGTGAGTGAGGCAGAGGCAGGCAGGGGGGAGAGGTTAGCATTGAAAGGGTTAAGGGAAGACGAGACACAAGGACGATGCAAGAGAGAGAGAGAGATTGGGAGGGTGGTAGGGAGTTATAAGGAGTTACAAGGAATATTTAGTATCTCAAGAGACCTTGCGGTCCATTCCGAGGAGATACTCGAAGTGGAAGGAGAGCGACAGTTTAGTGCACTACACTCATTACAGAATGTGCAAAATACTATCTACTCTCTTCTTGAACTGCTCTACTGAAGAACTGTTTACAACTTCGGCGATAAGTTTGTTCCAGGTAGAACAAATCTTATATGTGAAAAGTTTCCACAAGTACTAGTGTTGAACCTTTTCATTTCTAATTTCCAGAGGGAAATATAACTAAAAGTGATATGAAAAAATAAAAGATAAAAAACGAAGGAGAGAGAGAGAGAGAGAGAGAGAGAGAGAGAGATGGCCCTATTGTTGTCGTACATATACAGCGGAAGGACATGAGAACAAGACAAGCACACACGCACACACACACACACACACACACACACACACACACACACACACACACACACACACACACACACAGTCGTTGTAAGGAGAGAAGAATATCCATGTGTTAGGGCGGCTGTATTCCGAGGCAGGCAGACAGGAGTGTATAGAAGACAAAGAAAGGAGACCAAAACAAAGAAGAGAGAGAGAGAGAGAGAGAGAGAGAGAGAGAGAGAGAGAGAGAGAGAGAGAGAGAGTTAAAAGGATTGTGACATGAGTGAGTGGGCTGCAGTGGAGAGTGAATAGAAGAGGAGGGTAGTACCAAAACAAAGGAGCGAGAGAGAGAGAGAGAGAGAGAGAGAGAGAGAGAGAGAGAGAGAGAGAGAGAGAGCTCAAATGTATGTAATTTATAAAAGGTATGGTGAATAAGGAAGGGCGCTGCCATACCTCACAAGACCTAGATAAATAAACAGATGGTAATTTATTCATGGGGATAATGAGTGTGAAATTAGTGGCCACAGGGAGGACGGGACAGACCAAACATATTAAGGAAACGACGACATTAAGGGGAAATTTTTACCTTCAGAGGGTTTTATTTTTCTGGGCCCCCTTCTCCCTCATGTTTATCCCCATTAGTTTCACGATTTTAGGACGGAGAATGAGGAAAAACGAAAACGGAGAATGGGGAGCAACGAAAACGGGGAATGAGGAGCAACGAAAACGGAGAATGAGGAGCAACGAAAACGGGGAATGAGGAGCAACGAAAACGGAGAATGGGGAGCAACGAAAACGGGGAATGAGGAGCAACGAAAACGGAGAATGAGGAGGAACAAAAACGGAGAATGAGGAGCAACGAAAACGGAGAATGAGGAGCAACGAAAACGGAGAATGAGGAGCAACGAAAACGGAGAATGAGGAGCAACGAAAACGGAGAATGAGGAGCAAAGAAAGCGGATAATGAAGGAGGAAGGAGGAGAGACACAAGACAAGAATAATTAATATAAGGAATAAAGGGCAGAACAAAGGAGAGAGAGAGAGAGAGAGAGAGAGAGAGAGAGAGAGAGAGAGAGAGAGAGAGAGGAAGAAGGAAAGAAAGGAACAGAGGTGGGATTAGAAAGGATATAGGGAAGATCTGGGACGAGTGGAAAGGGAGCACAAGACAAAAATAAATAATAAAATACTAAAATAAAATAACTGGAGTGGAAGGGACGAAAGACACAGAATATAGGGGAGAGAGAGAGAGAGAGAGAGAGAGAGAGAGAGAGAGAGAGAGAGAGAGAAAACAAAAAAAGAGGTGGAGGGAGGGGGGGAGGAGCAATGGAAACGGAATAAATATAGACAATAGAAAACGAAGATAAGAAAGTGTGAACGGATAATAAAGTAGAGATAACAGAAAGGAAGGGATAAATGGAGAAGGAAAGAGAGAGGAGATAGGAAAGCATAAATGGAGAAGAAAGGAAATAACATCGAAAATTAAATGAGATGACAAAGAAAACGTGAAGAGTGGGTAGACTACAAAAATACACCACATGAAGAAAATAGACAAATGCTGGAGGAGAAAGAACAAGATGAAAGCAGTTAAAGCAAATAGAAAATTAAGAATATTAATGTGTGTGTGTGTGTGTGTGTGTGTGTGTGTGTGTGTGTGTGTGTGTGTGTGTGTGTGTATGTAGAAAAAGAAAAGTAAAGTAGATACAGAGAAATTAAGAATGAAGAAAAAGATAAATGGGAGAACAAAATGATATGAATGAAGAAATGAGATAAACTAGATGAAGAAGAGTAATACATTGCAAACGAATAGATAGACTGGACATAGAAAATGGCTCATTTTAAGACGTTTGTTCCATTAGGATTTCATTGTATTCAGGCTACTATAAGACAATTATATTCAGCTTAGGGAAGACCCTTACCCATTAAAAGGTTACAGAGTATCTCAATTAATCGTTTTAATTACCCTCTATCATTCTAAGCTTCATAAAATCGTCTAAATGTAGGTGAAATGATGCAACATACGTCGCCGTTAGTGGAAGGGTTAAGGAAGCTTGTGATAGAGGGCAGCCAAACGATATACGATGAAATAAGACGAACACAGTAGAAAAGAACGAACAGTAGAGAAAGCAGGAGACATAGAAGCGAAAGGTTGACCATGATGAAATACAGATGCGAAAGGAAGGGAAGGAAGAACGAAGGAAAGGGGAGAAGCGATATGAAGAGAAGTGGACAAGGCAGAACAGAGAGAGAGAGAGATTCAGGGTAATATATTATGCATGCTTTTCAGAAACAGACTAAAGCTCTAATTTCCTACCATCAAAAGCCCCGTAGAATCTATAAATTATGTGGCTGGCTTCCTCATCCATATATACAAAGGAGACTGATACATACATACATTATATATAATGTATACATTATATATATTTGTATGCATTATTATATACAAAGGAGACTGATACATACATACATTATATATAATGTATACATTATATATATTTGTATGCATTATTATATACAAAGGAGACATACATACATACATTATATATAATGTATACATTATATATGTTTGTATGCATTATTATATACAAAGGAGACATACATACATACATTATATATAATGTATACATTATATATGTTTGTATGCATTATTATATACAAAGGAGACATACATACATACATTATATATAATGTATACATTATATATGTTTGTATGCATTATTATATACAAAGGAGACATACATACATACATTATATATAATGTATACATTATATATGTTGTATGCATTATTATATACAAAGGAGACATACATACATACATTATATATAATGTATACATTATATATGTTTGTATGCATTATTATATACAAAGGAGACATACATACATACTTATATATAATGTATACATTATATATGTTTGTATGCATTATTATATACAAAGGAGGACATACATACATACATTATATATAATGTATACATTATATATGTTTGTATGCATTATTATATACAAAGGAGACATACATACATACATTATATATAATGTATACATTATATATGTTTGTATGCATTATTATATACAAAGGAGACATACATACATACATTATATATAATGTATACATTATATATGTTTGTATGCATTATTATATACAAAGGAGACATACATACATACATTATATATAATGTATACATTATATGTTTGTATGCATTATTATATACAAAGGAGACATACATACATACATTATATATAATGTATACATTATATATGTTTGTATGCATTATTATATACAAAGAGACATACATACATACATTATATATGTATACATTATATATATTTGTATGCATTATATATACAAAGGAGACATACATACATACATTATATATAATGTATACATTATATATGTTTGTATGCATTATTATATACAAAGGAGACATACATACATACATTATATATAATGTATACATTATATATGTTTGTATGCATTATTATATACAAAGGAGACATACATACATACATTATATATAATGTATATTATATATGTTTGTATGCATTATTATACAAAGGAGACATACATACATACATTATATATAATGTATACATTATATATATTTGTATGCATTATTATATACAAAGGAGACATACATACATACATTATATATAATGTATACATTATATATGTTTGTATGCATTATTATATACAAAGGAGACTACATACATACATTATATATAATGTATACATTATATATGTTTGTATGCATTATTATATACAAAGGAGACATACATACATACATTATATATAATGTATACATTATATATGTTTGTATGCATTATTATATACAAAGGAGACATACATACATACATTATATATAATGTATACATTATATATGTTTGTATGCATTATTATATACAAAGGAGACATACATACATACATTATATATAATGTATACATTATATATGTTTGTATGCATTATTAGATAGTTTGTTTTTTCGTTCGACTGCAAGAGGTCTATCCTAAGCACAAAATCGTCTACATTATATAGATAGCTGTTTCCATTTGACTGCAAGAGGTGTGTTCTAACCATAACATTGTGTACATCATATTGCCTAGATAGATTGTTCCAATTGGCTGCAAGAGGTGTATCCTAAGCTGTATATATTCGTCTACCATAAACTAGAATAACGTGAAGAAAGCGTCATCATTATTCCGAAGGGGTTAAACATATATGACCCCAAAATCAGAAGATATTAATGTATTTTTATATTGTTGATATTTCACATCCTACTCCATGATAATACAAGGAGGCAAGGTTTATTGTTTGGTCTATTTATAATATATTACCATTAGTATGTTTTGTTTACATTTTAGTTTCCTCGCTATGCCTCCATCAATCTTGAAAATAAAAACATCCCCGAGATCCCCCTTCTAGATAAGTTTGTACATTTTTCGGCAGAAAAATGTCATGGCCGAAGGCCGGTTCCTACTCAAATTTCAGGCTCGCTATTTTCAATTCTGGTCTCCAGTACTCAGGAAAGATATACTGTAGAGCGACTGGAAAGAGTACAAGCTAGGGCTACACACTTATTCCATCGCTTGAGCTACGAGGACCGGTTGAGAGCTCTTGATCTCTTCCCGTTGGAGACACGCAGACTACGAGGTCAGCTCATTGAAGTGTTTAAAAACTTATTGGGTTTGACAATTTGGATTATAACAAAATGTTTAGCCTCAATATGAATACAACACGCAACTATGGCTGGAAATTATATTTAAAAAGGCTCAGCACTAGTATTTATGGACACTTCTTCACATACTGTATAAGATCTGTTCTACCTGGAACAAACTTCCCTCCGAAGTTGTAAACAGTTCTTCAGTAGAGCAGTTCAAGAAGAGGTAGATAGTATTTTGCACACTCTATAAAGAGTGTAGTGCACTAAACAGTCTCTCTCCTTCCACTTCGAGTATCTCCTCGGAATGGACCGCAAGGTCTCTGAGCTACTAACTATTCCTTATAACTCCGTGTAATTATCGCAGCAAGGACTCTTTAAGTCTTGTTGATACTGCAAGTGAGATAAACGCCTCTAATGGACTTTGCTGACACAGTACTTCTCGATATTACGGCCCCAGGTAAGGCTGGTGTATTAATAGTGGGTTGTGTTGATGCAGGGTGTGGAGTTTTACCTTAAGTTCAATATATCAGGTGTTTGTTTTATGTGTTCTTGTGTTTTGTTTTTCTGTATGTGTTACCGGTATGTGTTATGTATTATTATTTATTATTTATTATTATTATTATTATTATTATTATTATTATTATTAATAGTAGTAGTAGTAGTAGTAATTATGATTATTTTATTGTTATTAATATCGTGTTTGTATAGGGTTCTCTCTCTCTTTAGTTATGGGTTATGTTATGTGTTTGTATTGCGTATATCTCAGTTGTTTGGTTGTGGGGCTGTCATGTGCGTCTTTCTCATGTATGTGGGTGTGGGGCTGTCATGTGCGTCTCTCTCGTGCATGTGTGTGGGTGTGTATATGTCTGATGGCTCCTGTAAGTAAGACAGACGCCCCTGCAGGACTTGGCTAACACGGGGGCCTCTCTATATTACGGCCGCAGGTAAGGCAGGTTAATTAATGGGAGGGGGAGGGTTGTGTTGCTTGGTGTTGTTTGTTTTGGGGGGTGTGTGGTTTGTTTTGGGGTCAGGTGTGTTGTTTGTTTTGGGGGGTGTGTGGTTTGTTTTGGGGTCAGGTGTGTTGTTTGTTTTGGGGTGTGTGGTTTGTTTTGGGGTGTGTGTGGTTTGTTTTTGGGTCAGGTGTGTTGCAGTGTGTGTGTGTGTGTGTGTTTATATTCGTTTATTTTATGGGGTGTGTGTTTATGGTTTTGATTTGTGCTAAGTGTGTGTGTGTGTGTGTGTGTGTGAGTGCGTGTGTTGTCTGTAATTTGTGTTGTGTGTGGTTGGGTGTTTTCGGTATTCATATAGTTGGTTTTTGTTGTGTGTGTTGTTGTTGTTGTTGTTGTTGTTGTTGTTGTTGTTGTTCCAGTGGGCCAAACAACTCTCTCCCTCCTTCCCCCTGGTGAGCCATGATAACGGCCCCTCTCTCAGCATTACCAAAACATGTAATGCAGGCAAATATCGCTGGTTGGGGAAATATAGCTGTGTTATTACTGCCGGGTTGGGGGCCTTTACTTTGCTGTGTGTTTTGCTGTGAGTGGTTTGCTGTGTGTGTGTGTGTGTATTTGTGTTTTGCTGTGTGTGTGTTGCTGTGTGTGTTTTTGTGTGTGTGCTTAAAGGGGGTGCGAGAGTTTGTGTCGCTTTATGAGTTGTGAGCTGTGTGTGTGTGTGTGTGTGTGTGTGTGTGTGTGTTTTGATGTGTGTGTTTAAAAAGGGTGCGAGAGTTTGTGTCGCTCTGAGTTGTTTGTCTGTTGTCTGTTTATGTGTGTGTGTTGAAGGGGGGGGGGGGGCAGTGTGTGTGTGTGTGTTTTGGTGTGTGTGTGTGTGTGTGTGTGTGTGTGTGTTTTGGTATTCACTCATTTGTTCGTCAAATGTGTGTGTGTGTGTGTGTGAGCGTGTGCGTGTGCGTGCTTAAAGGGGGTGCGAAAGTTAGTGTCGAGGGAGTTGTTGTGAGCTTTGTGTTCATATGTGTGTGAGGGAGGGGGAAGGGGAAGTTGTGTGTGTGTGTGTGTGTGTGTGTGTGTGTGTGCGCGTGTGTGTGTGCTTAAAGGGGGTGCGAAAGTTAGTGTCGAGGGAGTTGTTGTGAGCTTTGTGTTCATATGTGTGTGAGGGAGGGGGAAGGGGAAGTTGTGTGTGTGTGTGTGTGTGTGTGTGTGTGTGTGTGTGCGCGTGTGTGTGTGCTTAAAGGGGGTGCGAAAGTTAGTGTCGCTAGGGAGTTGTTGTGAGCTTTGTGTTCATATGTGTGTGAGGGAGGGGGAAGGGGAAGTTGTGTGTGTGTGTGTGTGTGTGTGTTTTCCTGTATGTGCTTTGTTGTATGTGTTTTGCTGTGTGTCGCTTTGTGAGTTGTGAGCTTTGTGCAGGGTATCAGATCGAAATCATTTTATTTGAATAATTGGGTGATAATGAGAAGGAATTAACACGACATAGCATTGTGTTGGCCATTCCATTACTTCCACCGACATAACTTGAACTATAAACCCTAATGTTATCTTTATAGATCCAGTAATAAAGACATAATATAATGAACACGGCTCTCATTAAACACCCTGGGCTTTGGGGTAATGAACGTAAATATGATGTACCGTATGTGAATATGATGTACCGTATGTGAATATGATGTACCGTATGTGAATATGATGTACCGTATGTGAATATGATGTACCGTGTGTGAATATGATGTACCGTATGTGAATATGATGTACCGTATGTGAATATGATGTACCGTATGTGAATATGATGTACCGTATGTGAATAGGTGTTTTTTGAAGTGAGTTTACCTGAGTTTACCTGTTGACTGTATTTGTAATTCTATGTATGATTATGTGTAGTGCATGTGTGTTTGAGGTATGTCTGTTTGTGTATGTATGTATGCGAGTTCAAAATTATGTATGTTCTTAAAGGTTGTTGTGTGTGAGTGTGTGTGTGTGTGTGTGTGTGTGTGTATGTGTGTGTGTCCTTGTACAGTACCGGTACCTAGTTAGTTTGGCATTGGGTAGCTGTGTTATGTGAGTGGTGGTGATTTGGCTCAAACACCGGACCTCTAGGAATCAGTGAGGTGCTAACTCCAACATCCATCAATCCCCCCCCCCCCCCTCACCTCCCCGACTCTAACAGGTCCCTCTTAAGTTGCATTATGCGTCTATTGGTAGCATAAAAACTACAGACAAAATAGCCTGATAAATCTTGCTAATGGCGCCTCCCAACGTTACGTCCACAAGTAAGACATTAGTGGTGTTTTGAATTCTGGCGTTAGATTTTGATGTTGCTGTGTTTGTGTTTTGGTTGTGTTGTGTTGAGTAATGTTGTTTTGTGTTGTGAGTGATTGTGTTGCGTACTGTGTTTTGTGTTTAGGCTATTTGGTATTATTTGTGTGTGTGGTTGTATCGTTGTGTTATCATGTTTTGTATTGTGAGTGATTGTGTTTAGTCTATTTGTCATTATATTGTGGGAGGTTGCATCGTTGTGTTGAGTAATGTTGTTTTGTATTGTGAGTGATTGTGTTGCATATTGTACTTTTTGTTGAGGATATTTGGTATGTATGTGTGTTTGCATCATTGTGTTGTGAATATACTGTGTCATTTTGTGAGTATGTGAGGCATATATCGCTTCCCCTGTTGTACACTCGGATACCATAGTCTGTAGCCCACTCACTCATAAACATTCGTGGACCTCACCTGTTTATAAATATGCAAGTATATCTCTAGAAATGAAACTTATGAATATAATTATTCATACATCAACTACAAAACTATATAGGCTATACACACTATATATTGAAAAGCAAGTTCCATCCAAATATCTATCCAGTTGGTTATAATTGCATAAAGAAAAACATATGGTGTCCAGGAATTCCTATGGGTGGGCCAGAGACT